>CM065469.1:38010657-38656647 GCA_032872505.1 Leptopilina syphax
ACTCCAATAAATATTATTTGATTCAAGTAAATATTTAATTGGTAATAGTCAATTAATCGGTTGTTTGAATCAAATAAATTTTTTTTCTGAGGTCAAACTCTACTTGGAATAGCTAAAAAATTTATTATATTAGCAAAATTTTTAGTTTTTTCCAATTTAAATTTAAGATCCCTTTAAAATTTAAATATAGTATAGTTGTTTTAAAATTTGTTGTCTAGTGTAGAGATAAGTGTTCTCTATAAATATCGAGAGGAGATATCGAATTAAATTCTTATTATTCAGTCTTCACTGTTTTATTTTTAAATAAAATATTGGCAAACCAGTTCGATTGAAATCTCGAGGGAATTGTTTCCTTTTTTTTCTTTATCTCGACAAAAGACTATAAAAGGTAAATGAACCAATATGCATGGCCTTCATCTATACGACGAATTTTAAGGTAGACATTAGCATTTATGTTTACGTTTTGAGATTCAGAATACATTTTTTCTTTTCGACTGTCACACGTGTGTCCGTAAAAAAAATCGTTATCGATCTTCTATATCCTCGGAATAATAAATATTTCGTATTTTAATACATTTTTTCAAAGATACAAACGCAAAACAATTTTTTTTTTTGGGGGGGATTTATTTAGATCATTAATTGAAATTTTACCATTTCCCAGTTGGTATTAATATACCAAATGGATAAATTATTTATTTAATTATTAATCGGTTCCTAGGGCTAAATTAGTGGATAAATTATAGTACCAATGGACTTTGATACTTTGATGTTTAATTTCATTTTCACTTTGACTTTTAAAGACAAAGTTAAAATCAGAGTGAAAATGAAAGTTAACTGTCAAAGTTAAAGTCATAGTGAAAATAAAAGTCAAATTCGACTCGAAATTCGAATTCAAATCGCAAAAATTAATTTAACCCTTTGCGGCATAGTGGTAACCCAGATTACCACCTTTTATATTGTGAAAATATCTGTTTATATACAGTCTCTTTCAAGTAAAATCCAAAAATCTTTGTTTATTAATAATCAAAACATTGTTAAATGTCGAAAAATTGATAGCGAATGAGGTTACGTGAAATTATAAACAACTATAAATAAATAAATTAATTAATTTAATTTTTTTAGAATTGATCGAAATCGCTTAAAAATAGTTACTCTGGGTTTTCGGGGTCGCTGATCACTAATCTGAAATTACTTTCAATAAATAAACGTTAAATTATTGATTAATTGTACCGTCGGCATTTGCGTTACCTGATGTACACCGCGGGGAGGTTGCACGATCTGTATTTGTACATCGTTTAGCCCTGAAAAGGGCAGTTTAGTAAACACTGTTCAAAACTTTATAATAATCAAATTGAGCTGTTTATTTCCTAATAAAATTAACTAATTAATTAAAATCAGCGGATTTTAATTGCTATTATAAAGTTTTGATGTGTCTTGCTTTGAACAATTGAATTTTATTTTCAGCAGTGGTAAGCAGCAAAGCAATTCGCTTTCAGTAAAATTCATTTGCTTTAGTCCAGTTAGTATTTTAGTTTCTTTGAACCCTCAACAGTGTTTTGTTTATTGTTTGTTATAATCAACGTAAATATGCATGCAGTCAAATATTGCTGATTTATAACTTGCCTTTTTTGCGCTTGTCATTTGTTTCGTCAAACTATGGATAGTATTTTGTTTATTATTTGTTAGGGGCCATTCAAGTATTACGTACCTAAGCATATTTTTCAGGTTTTTAGACCCCCCCTTCCCCCATGTAAGATTTTTTATATGCATTAGCGCCATTTTTTCTAATGTAAATAAGCAATAGCTAGACCCCCCTCCCCCTTAAATGCTTACGTAATACTTAAATGGTCCCTTACCATCACCGTAGGTATGCGGTCAGTCAAATAATGCTGAATTAGAACTTGTCTTTTTTACGCTACGTTTAGTAGAAGAATTGGTAGGACCCAAACCCAAAAGTGTCAGAGGAAATAAAAAAGTTAATCAGCTCATATGCCTAAAATTATCGCTTCACCTAGACGCTGCGCTCATTGCAGAACTAAAGCCGACCAAAAGCGAACATCATGGATGTGTAAAACTTGCAATGTACCACTTTGCCTGTTTCCCACAAGAAATTGCTTCGCTGCTTACCACTGCTGAAAAAAAATTAACTTGTTCAAAGCAAGAGACATCAAAACTTTATAATAGCAATTAAAATGCGCTAATTTTAATTAAATAGTTAATTTTATTAGGAAATAAACAGCTCAATTTGATTATTATAAAGTTTTGAACAGTATTTACCAAACTGCCCTTTCCAGGGCTAAACGATGTACAAATCCCGATCGTGCAACCTCCTCGCGGTGTACATCGGGTAACGAAAATGCTGACGGTACAATTATTCAATAATTTAACGTTTATTTATTGCAAGTAATTTTAGATTCGTAATCAGCGACCCCGAAAACCACCGAGTAACGACTTTCAAGCGATTTTGATCAATTCTAAAAAAATTCGTCCGCCATATTGAATCCACCATTTTGAATTTTGGAAAACGGACTTCAGATTCGTAATCAGCGACCCCGAAAACCCCCGAGTAACTATTTTCAAGCAAATCAAATCACTTTTTAAAAAATATGTCCGCCATATTGGTTTCCCATTTTAAATTTTGGGAAACGGACTTCAGATTCGTAATCAGCGACCCCGAAAACCACCGAGTAACGACTTTCAAGCGATTTTGATCAATTCTAAAAAAATTCGTCCGCCATATTGGATCCGCCATCTTGAATTTTGGAAAACGGACTTCAGATTCGTGAACAGCGACCCCGAAAACCCCCGAATAACGATTTTTAAGCGATTTCGATCAATTATAAAAAAATTTGTCCGACATATTGGATCCGCCATCTTGAATTTTGAAAAACGGACTTCAGATTCGTAATCAGCGACCCTAAAAACCCTCATAAGCATTTGTGATTTTTAAATTAATGTTATAATGTTATGCATGCCGCAAAGGGTTAAAGTACCATTGGAAGAAAAATGAAATAGAAAAGAATAAGTAAAATAAAAATGCAAAATAAATAAAAGGAGAGGAAATTAAATAACTAGAATAGGATAAAATGAAATAAAGAAGACAGTTTTATGGGAGGGAAACACTATGGATATGGAGAGAATTAAACTGTCGTTATGATAAGTCAGTTGGCAGGAGGAGTCACTGAGTTATATCTTTTTATCCACTATTTATGTATATGTGTATATAAGACATTATCTTCTTTTTTTTTCTTCTTGAGATTTTTACTTTTGTCTGATTCTATTGTGCCTCTACGTTTGTCTACTGCTTCATTGCCAACTCATTTTTTCATTTTTTTTTTGGCATTTAACATGGATTAACGATCACTCGAATTTTCATTATTTGTATGCACGTCGTACTCAACCCGTCAACGTGGGTCGACGGTGAATTATCGCGAGTGTCAAACATACGACCCGCTCGTACCAAGAGTTTAATTTAAGGTCGTGTCCATTTAATTCTTGGTAAGAAAGCGTTTATAATACATTCGCAAAAAAAAGCAGGAGATGTTCGCTGATGGACAAAATAGGTCCTTTTTATTCTAATCCCATATAGGCCTTCTTGCGGCACGTGCTTCGCGACTTAACAGCCTTTTATATGTATATTCCTTGGTTTAATTATTTCCTAATTTTCTCTTTTGTATGTAAACGACTTCTTTTCGATAGGAAGTTTCAGATTGTTTTCATTTCAATATTTAAATTTAGTTTTTATTTATTTTATTATTAGCTTATTTTTTGTTTCTATTTAGCTTAGTTTTTGTTCCTATTTAGTTTATATTTTGTTTCTATCTAGTTTATCTGAAGAAAATTAAAGCAATCTACGATATTTCGAGAATTTGAAGAAATATTCTAAAAACTTGAAGATTTTTTTAAAATTTTATAATTTTTGCGAAGGCTCGGTATATATCAAGTAATAATGAAAATATTCATAAATATATTTAAATAACGATTCTTGTTTAATATTTTCAAAAATATTAATAACAATTTTCGCAAGAATTAAATTGTTTGAAAAAAATTTTATTGATAAGAATTAAGTTATTTTCAAAAATTTTTAATAAAACATTCTTTGGAAGAATTCAATTATTTTTATAAACAGTAAAATTCATTGCAGGAATTTAATTATTTTCAAAACAATTTTAATAAATTTTTACGAAAAAATCCAATTATTTAAAAAAACTTTTAATAAAATTCTAGTTAAGAATTAAATTATTTTCAAACATTTTAATAACATTCTTTGAAAGAATTTAATTCTTTTTATAAATAATAATATTTTTTGCGAGAATTCAATATTATTTTCAATACAATTTGAATTAAGTTTTCTCGAAAGAATTCAATTATTTGAAAAAAAATTTTGATAAAATTCTTCAAATGACTTTAATTATTTTCAAATTTTTGGATAAAAACTTGCAAGAATTTAGTAATTTTCAGTGCATTAATTTTAAAAATTCAAAATATTGAATAAGAAAAATTATTAAAAAATTTGAGAAGCAAAGAAAAACTAACTTTAAACTGCGAACAGATTTAAACACAACAATATTAATTTATTTCTTTAAAATTGTTTGTGAAATTTAATTTCATTTATCATATTTTAGAAAAAATTATAACCAAAATCTGAAGAAAATTTTTTGATTACTTTAAAGATTTCTGAAGATAAATAAGAAAAGTTTGAAGATTTGTCGTTTTAATTGTCTGGCAGCACTACTTTCTTCTAATAAAGGTCATTTTCTAAAATTTCTTTTTCTAATGAAGGTAATTTTCAAAATTTTTTTTTTCTAACAATATTCAATTTTTGTAATGACGATCAAAATAAAATTTATAAAAAATTTTTAATTCTTTAAAAAGAATACTTGAGATTTCGTTAAAAAAATTTAATAAAAAATAGAAATTATGCAAATTTTTTAACAAAACTTTACAATAATTTAGTTAAAAATCGTAATTAACAAATAAAAATTATGGGGATTTTTCCTAAAGATATTTAAAATTTTCGAAAAAAATGTTTTTAAATTCCATTAATTTTGGAAATTTTGGTATAAAAAAGATGCAAATTATTATTTTTTGCAAAGAAGAACAAAATTTTGTTAACAAATTGTGATAAGAAATTAAGAAACAGAAAATATGCAAAATAGTTTCTATTTCTTAATCTTATTTTTTTCCAACAATTTTCTAACTTTTATCAAAATTATGGAATTTTAAAAATTTTAGGAAAATAAATATTACAAATCATAACTTTTTAGAAAAATTTTTTTTATAAATCAAAACTTGTTAGAAAAATTTCTTTTCGAAAACAGGTTTGATTAGAAATTGTTTTTTTAGACAAAAAAAAATTATAAATTATTTTTTAGAACAAATGCCCACCTACCATAATTTTCTTAAAATCAATTATTTAGAATATTTTCCGTTACATTTAATTCTTAATAATTCACTTTCATAACTTGGGTGTATCCTATAACTTTTTAAAAGAAACCATAAAGAATTGCAGTCACAATTATTATAAAAAATAGAATTTTTTTTTATTTTAATAATTAATATTTATAATTTATAAATTATTTTATTTATTTTATTTTTATTTATAATTTATAAATTATTTTATTTTTATTTATAATTTATAAGTTATTTTATTTTTATTTATAATTTATTTTCAAATAGCTTTTTGAAACTTGTTAAAAATAATTGATTTAGAGAAGAAGTTTAATTAAAAATTCCAGAAAGTTATGAATTTTTCTAAAGTTTGAAGTTGTAATTTTTAAAATAATTACATTTCAGAAAGTTTGAAGTTGAAATATAGAAAAAAATTTATTTTCTTTAGAATAATAAATAAGAAGTATTTAAATATATTTGACAAAATTATTAAATTTTTGAATTTAATTGAATTGGAAATCAGTGAAAAGTCAGGGAAATTTACAAAATAAAATTTTTGTAAGTAAACTTTTTCTTTTTTTTTAACTAGAAATGAAGGAAATTATTTTGCGGATAAAAATCGTAAATTGTTTTTATATTTGAAAAGAGGAGTTGAAATATGTTAATTTTTTTTATAGGGAGTGCGATTGTATAGCGTGTTTATTATTCCAAAGAGTGAATTAGAATAAACAAAAGAACTCGACGTTTGATCGATGTTGGTTATGGGTATGGTGGGTTTTGAATTTCGATTTCTTGACGATGGTTTTAGATGTTAATTGCTAATAGTTTGAAGGAGAAACGAAAGAACGTCCTGCCACGCAAGGGCAGAAGGAGCGGCCATAGGATATAGAGTCGTAAACGTGAGTTATGTCAGCAGTTAGATAGTTGAATCTCAGTATTCTGTGGCGCGCTTTTGCTCCGTTAATATCTTCATTACTAAATCATCCCCATTCCCTTCTTTGGCCATTCTTCTCTTTCCTTCCACAACCCCACCTGCCATTCGTGGTTCTCTTTTCTTTTTTCTCTCTCTTTCTCTGTCTTTTTCACTCTTTTTTCTCTTTTCCTCTTTCTTTCTTTATCTTTCCCTCTTTTTTCTCTTTTCCTTTCTCTCTCTCTCTCTCTCTTTTGCCCTCTTTTTCTCTCCTTCACTCTCTTCGCGCTCTCTCATTCCCTATTCCTCTTGATACAGCTTTTTATTATATATAAAAAAGTTTCATCTCTCTCGACGTTCATTTTCATCCACAGGCAACCATCTCTCTTTTTAAATGGCCACTACCTTTTTTCCTCTTGTTGTTGAAAAAACAGAAAACTTTTGTCCAGGATATATGCGAGTTTGGCACTTTGGATTTTTCAAACCTAACTATGAAGCGAATATATATAGACAGTGTGTGCATTCACTGGCATTACAATAATAAAGTTTTAACGGCCTGCATTGCGACACGAGAGAGGTATATAAGCGATGACGTAAGTCGCGAGAGAGGGTCGTGAATGGGAATTAAAACGATATGCCCCGTAAATGTTCTCAAAAGACGTGCACAAAGACAGAAACTGCGGGAATATAAATATAAGGTCGTTAACATTTCCCGCGGGTTGAGGAGATAAAGAGAAGAAGAAAAAGAGGATGATCGCTCTGCTTTTGCATTCAATGAATCGCTTATTTTTTAGGCATTCTGTATTTCGAGCCTCATATATAAATTTATGCGTACGTCTTTTGAATTAATGACAATGGAGTTCAATATTCTTATGTTTGTCTACCTTTTTTCTGGAATTTTTTACATTTTATTTATATTTTTTATACATTTTAATTATGTATATTAATTTTTTTTTATGTATTTTAATTTTTTTTGTGTATTTTAATTTTTTTATGTATTTTAATTTTTTTATGTATTTTGATTTTTTATGTATTATAATTTTTTTTTATGTTTATTAATTTTTTTTATTTACGTAAGTAAATGTAGATAAAGAAGTTTTTTTCACACAGTTTTTCTAAGAATTCGAAATTGAGACAAAAAACGAATCAAAATGTTGCCTCGCAACATTTGATAATTTCAATTTGAAAAAAGTCTAACAAAATTTTTGCCGCTTTTCAATTTAATTACTGAAAATTTACTCAAAAAAAAGAGAAAAAAATGTGCAGAAATTCTAAACTCAGAGTCGATTACGTAATTTCTATTAGACTTTTTATATTCATTCTCCCTCTTATTTTTACTTATGCTTTATTATTTTAAACTTCATTTTTCATTTTTACTTTATTTTAACTTTCATTTTCACTTTTACATTCACTTTGACGTATTTTTGTTTTAATTTTATTTTGAATTTAATTTTTCCTTTGTCAAAAGGTTTTTTTCCCCTTTCTTTTCATTTTTACTTAAAAATCAGTTATTTTTAACTGATTCAAATTTAGAGTGAAAATCTTTCAAACTGTAAATAATAGTGAAGGTAAAAGTGAAAATGAAAATCTTTCAAAGTAAAAATAAAAATGAAAGTGAAAATGAAAGTAAAAATGAAAGTGAAAGCGAAAATGAAAGTAAAAACGAATGTGAAAATAAAAGTGAAAATAAAAGTAGAAACGAAAGTGAAAATGAAAGTAAAAATGAAAGTGAAAGCGAAAATGAAAGTAAAAACGAATGTGAAAATAAAAGTGAAAACGAATGTGAATATAAAAGTGAAAATAAAAGTAGAAACGAAAGTGAAAATAAAAGTAAAAATGAAAGTGAAAATAAAAGTGAAAATGAATGTGAAAATAAAAATAAAAGTGAAAATGAAAGTAAAATTGAAAATAACAGCGAAAATTGAAATGAAATTATATAATCGACTCGCAGTTTAGTTTCTTCTCCTGAAAGTATAGTAAATATTACTTTTTATTCCTCTTTCGTGTCTGCAGGTATGTTTTTAAAATGACAAGTTCTCTAAGTGCTCACGAAAAACAAGAGTGATTTCGAGTTTTGTGGGGGTGTAGATCTTAGTTAAAGGGATGCGTTAACAGCACACCGGGCGTATAAACATCGAGGGTGATTTTTCCTCTGGTCAGAAAGGAGAAGGCGAGAAAGGAGAGACAATGCTGGGAACGGGAGATGGGATACTAGAGGGTACATTAGCAGAGTTATACCCCCAAAGGATCTCACCCCCCCCCCCTTCTCCTACTAACACTGTAGATCTTGCTTATTTTTTATTATCATCCGAATAGAAACACGAAAAAGTTCCATTCTCCTTTCATTTCTTTTTCATACTTTCTTTGCAATTATGAACTGAATAACATAGTTTTGTAATTAATACATTTTAATAAATAACTGAATATTAATAAAAATATATATAAATATAATATTCATGAAAATTTTGTTAATTTGATGGATTCATTTTGGTTTCGAATTTCATTTTCATTTTCACTTTCATGGAGTTTTATTTTTATTTTCGTTTTCACTTTGACAGATTTTTATTTTAACTTTCATTTCCACTTTCATAGGTTTTTATTTTCACTTTAATTTCCACTTTCATTTTCATTTTCACTTTGATAGATTTTTTATCTCACTTTCACTTTGATAAATTATTATTTAATTTTCTATTTTTTCTACAAAACTGATAGTGAAAATTAAAATCTATCAAACTGAACGTGAAAATAAACATCTCAAAGTAAAAATAAAAATCTTAAAGTGAAAATAAAAATCTCAAAGTGGAAATTAAAATGAAAATAATTTTTACTTTTAGAAATTATTTTCCTTTTCACTTTAATAGATTTTTATTATCACTTTAAATTTACACTCTGATAGATTTTTATTTCCACTTTGACAACATTTTTATTTTCACTTTTATTTTCATTTTGATAAACTTTTACTTAGTTTTATATTTTATTTCTTACAAAAGTGATAGTGAAAATTAAGATCTATCAAACTGTAAATGAAAATAAAAATCTCAAAGTAAAAATAAAAGTGAAAATAAAAATCTTACAGTGAAAATGAAAGTGAAAATAAAAATCTCCAAGTGGAAATTAAAGTGAAAATCAAAATCTGTCAAAGTGTAAATTAAAGTGACAATAAAAATCTATTAAAGTGAAAAGGAACATAATTTCTAAAAGTAAAAATTATTTTCATTTTAATTTACACTTTGAGATTTATATTTTCGCTTTAATTTTTTTTGCTTAAAAATTTTTAATTTTACTTTGAGTTTTTTATTTTCACGTCAGTTTGATAGATTTTAATTTTCACTATCAGTTTTGTAAAAAATTAAAATAGAAAATTAAGTAAAAATTTATCAAAGTGAAAGTGAGAACAAAAATCTATCAAAGTGACAATAAAAATGTTGTCAAAGTGGAAATAAAAATCTATCAAAGTGAAAATTAAAGTGACAATAAAAATCTATTAAAGTGTAAATAAAAATAATTTTTAAAAGTGAAAATTATTTTAATTTTAATTTTTACTTCGAGATTTTCATTTTCACTTTAATTTTCATTTTAAGATTTTTATTTTCACTTTGAAATTTTTATTTTCTCTTCCAGTTTGATAGATTTAAATTTTGGCTATCACTTTTGTAAAAATAAAATAAAAAACTAAGTAAAAATTTATCCAAGTGAGAAAAAAAAACTATCACAGTGAAAATTAAATATCTAAATAAAAATCTGTCAAAGTGAAAATCCAAGTGGAAATATAAATCTATAAAAGTGGAAATTAAAGTGACAATAAAAATCTATTAAAGTGGAAATAAAAATGAAAATAATTTCTAAAAGTAAAAATGAAAGTGATAATACAAAATGTAAATGAAAGTCGAAGTAGAAATAAATTTACATAATCGATCCTGTGGAGAAATTTTAAGAGAGAGAGAGAGAGAGAACTTTTGGAAGATTTTTTTAACATTCAAAAATTATTTGCCTAATTCCCGATGCCTTTTACTCCCTAAATTTTTTATAAAGTATACTATTTTTTTATTTTACTTTTATTTTTCTGTTTTTGAAAAATTAATTTTTTGGTAATTTAACCATTGTGCCATTAAATCTAAATTCCCCCCTCAGAAAAATTTGATTTATTAATAATTAAAAAAGGGATATTGATACAGTATATATAGATGAAACATAATTTATTTTGCATTGAAAATGAAAGAAGTGTAAAAAAAAGAAAAGAATTATTAGATTGAAAAGTACACAATAGTTTTGAAATGATCTTTTTTCGAAATTGGTGGTTTGACAAAACGAGGTCCATATGTCGGTTTCAAATCGCGTTTTTCACGCGCGAGACGCGTGGACCCAGCATACAAACTGTATCGGGATAGCTGCTTAGGGACGTGAGGGTAGGTTTTATATTTATGGCATGGTATTAATGCCCTGCCCTTTTTTTTTCGTTAATAACTGAGCTCGATACGCACACGGGGTGAGAAGCACCAACACCCGAGGTACATGGGGTGGGTGAGCTTTTTTTTTATTTTTTTTTTCGAAGGGTGAAAAAAAAACGAGGGGCTTCTCACCGTCTGCTTGCCGCAACGCTACTTTTTTAATGACAGGATCTTTTTCTTCTCGTTCGCAATTTTTTTTTTCAACTCTGTTACTTTTTTTTCTTTTTAACGACTGACAAGTTTATTAAGTTTTGATTTTTGTTTCTTAATTCTTGATGAATTAAATATTTTTGATTTGAACAGTGAATGAAATTTATTTGATTTGGTATTTTTTTTTATTATTTTTTTATTATTATTTAGTGAAGAGGAAAAATGGAATATTGTACAGTAATTATAAATATTGGATTGAGTTTGAAAATTCAGTGTCGCTTTTGAAAAAAAAAATGAAACTTTAATATATGAAAGAATGAAGGAATAAAGTATATGGAGTATAAGTTTTCTTTTTCTGAATCGCGACAAAAAGAAAAGAAGGAAAAAAAACTGCATATGTTTGTAACTGTCGCGTGAAACTTTTCTTCGAACTTTCGTGAGTATATATAGAAATAGCTGATTTCTCCATGTCGATGATAATATACAGTTTCATGACTGCGTGTATAGTAATATTATTTAAATGACCATGGAAACTGTCTGATGATACCTGGGTTTTCGATTCCTGTCTCTAACTCCCCTCTTTTAATGATACTTTTGATCAAGGCACAATCATTTTTTATCGAATCTATTCCAACTTCTGTCTCAATGAATTTGTAATGACGCAAAATCGGAATAAACTCAATGACATGTCTTCTAGTTTAGTTTTTAAATATTTTTTTCTAAGAATACTTTTTTCTATTATTAATATCTATTTTATTGTAGATCTTTTTGTTTATTATGTTCAAAATTTTTTTTAAATTCTTGTCAAAATTTCAATTATTTTTAGAAATGATTAAATTCTTCTCCGAAATTCAATTATTTTCAAAAATTTTTTAAAATTCTCGTCAAAATTTCAATTATTTTTAGAAATGATTAAATTCTTCTCCGAAATTCAATTATTTTCAAAAATTTCTAAAAATTCTCGTCAAAATTTCAATTATTTTCAAAAATTTTTAAAAAATTCTCGTCAAAATTTCAATTATTTTCAGAAATAATTAAATTCTTCTCTAAAATTCAATTATTTTCAAAAATTTCTAAAAATTCTCGTCAAAATTTCAATTATTTTTAGAAATAATTAAATTCTTCTGCGAAATTCAATTATTTCCAAAAATTTTAATAAAACTCTTGGCAAAATTTAAAAAATTTACCTCAATTCAAAGATTTTTAATAGGTATCTACTATTCTAATAAAATTCTACACAAACCTTTAAGTATTTTCAAAAAATAATGAAATTCCACAGGAATTTCATTATTTATAAATTTTTTTATAAATTTCTTCGCAATTATTCAATTATTTTCATAAATAATAAAATTTTTACAGGGATTCAATTATTTTCGTTAAAAAAAAATTCTTTTAAAAAATTCAATTATTTTAATAAATAATAACTCATTGCAGAATTTCAATTATTTTTAATACAATTTTAAATTTTATTAAAATTCCTCAAAAGAATTCAATTATTTAAAAATTGATAAATAATAAAACTCATTGCAGAATTTCAATTTTTTTAAATACAATTTTAATGTAATTCCTCGAAAAAATGTAATTATACTTAAAAATTTTATTAAAAATCAGTCCGAAGAATTCAATTATTTTAAAATTTATTGATACAATTCTTTGTGAGAATTCAATTTTAAGAAACATGCAATAATGCAATAAATTGATTTTTTGTATTTAAATAATTGAATTAGAGTAGAATTTTCTCATATAATAAAATTCTTAGCAAAAATTCAATTATGTTAAAATTTTTTTAAAAATTCGCGTCAAAATTATAATTATCTTTAGAAATAATTAAATTCTTCGCCGAAATTTAATTATTTTCAAAAATTTTATTAAAATTCTTGGCAAAATTTTAATTATCTTTAGAAATAATTAAATTCTTCTCTGAAATTCAATTATTTTCAAAAATTTTAATAAAATTCTTGGCAAAATTTCAATTATTTTCAAAAAATTTCCTCAATTCAAAGATTTTTTATAACTATCTACTATTCTTATAAAATTTTTCATAAGAATTCAATTATTTAAAAAAAAATTATATAAAATAATTTAACTTTAAATTTAATACAAACTTTTAAGTATTTTTAGAAAAAATAATACAAATTTTACAGGAATTTCATTATTTACAAATTTTTTTTATAAATTTCTTCGTATTCATTCAATTATTTTCATAAATAATAAAATTTTAACAAGGATTCAATTATTTTGTGGTAAATAATAAAATCTTATTAGGAATTCAATTATTTTGATAAATAATAAAACTCATTGCAGAATTTAAATTATTTTTAATACAATTTTTTTATCGAATTCCTCAAAAAAATGTATAATTATTCTTAAAAATTTTATTAAAATTCGTTAATAGAATTCAATTATTTGAAAATTTGTTGATAATGATTCTTTATGGGAATTTAATTTTAAGAAACATTCAATTATGCAATAAATTATTTATTTTTGTATTTAAATAATTGCATTTTAGTAGAGTTTTCTAATAAAAATTGATTTAAAAATTAATTTCAGTTAAAATCTTAGATAATAATTGAATATTAAAAGTAATATAGCGTGAATTTTTAAAAATAATAGAATTTTCAAAAGGTTTTAGATTAAAATCTTTGAAAATTGTAATTTTTTTATATTTTTAACTAACAATTCTGTGGAATTAATTTTTTTTCGAGAAAGCCCTGTATATTTCTTTCCTGTAGCATTTTCGACATAAATTCTAATCGAACGAATAAAAAATTGAAATATATTCAAACAAAAATAGAACAACTACATTATTCCTATTGAAAATAAAAGCAATAAACCAATCGTATTGTTTGCTTATCGTCACTGCTTGAGTTATGAAACTAAAAATACCAAAAGAAAAAAGAACTAACAATAAAATGAAAAGACAGAATGAAAATTACCAAGAGGCAATTTTCGTCCGAGAAATGACTATACCTCGCTTGAAAGTTATCACAGTGGAGGAGAGACCGAAAGATTTTGACCTTTGACACCATCCAAAGAGTTACAAGTCTGCGCGTTGTTATGCAAATACGGGGGCAAAGCATTGTGTCGAGAATCTGGAGAAATAACACGAATGTACTTTGTGTAAAGCATTTATGTATTTCCCCCCTTCGCCCCCCTTTCCTTCGACTCTTTTCAAACTATAGACAGTGAGGTGAACGTATTCGTTACACGATTCTTATCAAACGTGACTGAATCGTTTTTCTCGTCTCGAGCCCCCCCTCCCCAAAAAAAAAAACAATATTACATCTTTTGCGCTAAAAACGAAAACGTCAAACTGATTCCATAATCGGCAAAAGAAGTAAAAAAAAAAAAAAAAAATGGATTGCTAAATAAATTGACTCCAACGAAGCGTGTGCCATCGTATAATGAGACGTCACATATATTTATAAAAATTCACGAAAAAAAAATAATCCATCGATATTCCATATATATATACCGAGAACTAGAGCGAAGTGGGTATGAAATTACTTCTTTTTAAATTACGTGTCCCGCTGCATCGCGTGAAAAATATCGAAACCAATGAACAAGGTTGACAGCCTCCGCAAGTGCAAACTTGCGTGCTAACTAAAAAAAAAACGCGTAATAATTTCAAATCCAATTTCATCCGTTTTTTTTTTGCTGAATTTTCCATCAAATGATTGACAATCTTCATCTTTTTTTTCTCTATATCAATTCTTTCATATATTTCCCTCCACTTTTATAATTATACATATATAGAAAATATATCAAATAAATTTAAAATAAATTTCTCATCTATAAATTTTTTCCGATTAAATTTTTTATCAAAAAAAAAAAGTGAAGAGGAAAAAAAAGAAACTTGAAAATTTCAAACTGTCTGAAAGTTTTATGATTTCCATTGAATAACCTATGGGACATAAAAGCAGCAATTATTGAATAAAATCGAGAGGAAAAAAAAAAATATATATATATATATATATTGGAAGAAAATATAATCGAATCGTGAGGGCATTAAAAAATTAATGATTGTCATTCGCTTTATTGCCTAAGGTTATGGTTCTACCCTGACCCTGGCAACTCAGCGATACCTTACCCCCTGGATATATATGTACACTTTTATTTATATATATATAAAAGTGTGCCCGTTTCGCACAGTTTTCAACTTTTTCCATTGGTCGAGAAATATTGCACGTGTGCAGAGAAGGGAAAAAAAGACATATAATCATATTTTGCACCGGTATCAGTGAACCTTGTCGATGTCATCAGTATATTTTTCATTTACTTTCAACTCCTCTCCCAGCCATCTAATATCTGTCGTTAATATTATTTTATCTATCTAAGTCTCGAATTATGAAAATGCTGCAATTTTTCAAAAACAATTCATTTTTTTTATATTATTTTTAATTTTTACAAAAAAAATATATAAAACACTGTGAAAAATAAATTGATTTGGTTCAAATAACCGAATAATTGTCTATTATCAGCACTCATTTTTGGGCTTAAAATAAAATTAAAATAATTATAGGTCTTAAAATCAATTTTCTAATCAGAAATTTAGTCAATATTTGGTTTAGTTAATTGTTATTTTATAATAGTTGTTTCAATCAAAATCAAGCTTAAAACAAAACTTATTTTTATAGTAAAAAAAATATTTACTTGAAACAAATAATTAATGAAATAATTTTTATTTGAGTCCAATTGAATTATAATTGAACCAATGATTTGAGTATTTCAAGCAAAAGATTTAATTGATTTAAATAAAAAATTATTTGATTTACTAAGGGCATAATAAAATTTACTACAAATGTAATAAAAGTTGTGTGAGAAATGCGCAGAAATTACAAACATTTCAGGCTTAACTAAGAAAGTATAGTAAAAATTACTTTATTAGTGTCCCTATGTTGAATAAATTTTCTAGTATTTTATATTAGTTTTGGTAGCAAAATTCACTCTGAAAATAGTAAAAATTTCTAGCTGGAATGCACAAAAATTCCACAAGGTTTTGGTTTTACGGCAAAAGTATAGTAAAAATTGCTTTATTCCTTGTTTTTCGTGAAAAATGAATTTTGTTTTAAAATTAAATTTGCTGGTAATATTTTATTGCAGGTACTTCAAATTAGGTTGTATAGTAAAATTCTGTCACGTTTGAAATTAAATTATTAAAAAAGATTTTCTCCAAAAATAGTAAAAAATTTTAATATTAAAAATACACGGAAGTTACAGAAAATTTAAATATTAAATTGTAGGTACTATAAAAGTGTAGAAAAAATTACTTTTTTCCTTTCAACCCCAATTGAATAAATTTTGTTGTTTTAAATTACATGTTATATTTTAATTTACTTCGAAAACAGTAAAAAATTTTAACAGAAACTGCAGTACAGATTTCTATTGTAAAAGTATTAGTTAAAATTACTTTATTCTTTCCTTTTCGTCAGAAATAAACATTATTTCAAATTAAATTTAGGAGTAAAATTTTATGTTCCAATTTAGATTATTGTGTAGTAACATTTTCTTACGTTTCAAATTATGTTCTGAAGTGAAATTTACTCCGAAAAATAATAGTAAATTTTTTTAGCAAAAATACTTGGAAATTTTGGAAAATTTAAGATCTATAAAAGTATAGTAAAAATTATTATGTCAGTTTTCCCGGGTTGAATAAATTTTGTTGTGTTTCAGTTTAGATTTCAATTTGGTAGCAAAATTCACTTCAAAAATAGTAAAAAATTTTATCAGCAATGCGTAATAATTCCAGATGGTTTAGGCTCTACTGTAACAGTATAAAGCATAGAAAAATTTACTTTACTTGTTTTTCCCGTTGAGAATTAAATTTCGTAGCAAAAAAATTTTGTAAAATTCTCTTAAAATAGTAAAAAAATCATTAAAAATATTTTTTTTTAGCTTTACTATAAAAGTATAGTAAAAATTGCTTTATTCGTTCTTTCTGTATAGAATATAATTTGCTTTTTTGCAATTAAATGAGATTAAGAATTAACATTTGAACAATTAGTAGAAATTAGCAAAACAAAGCGTTAGAAATTTAAAACTATTTGCTTATTTTATTTTAAAAATATGGTAAAAGTTCCTATATTCACTTTTCCCTTAAGTTATTATTGTATTGTTATTATTGCAATAATCTTCATTGTAACAAGGGAGAGAAAAAAAATACTTTTTCATTGTTACAAAGACATTCATTTTTTCTAACTATTTGCATTGTTCAGAAGATAGAAAATATTTTCAACATCAAATATTTGGTTAATTGAATCCCCTTTTCGAAAATTTAACTCGAAATTCTTTTGTTATTGTCACAATGTACGTGGCCCTTTTTTTCTTCGTGTTTTGAAACAAAAGGGAGAGGGGAAAACATTTTACTCTCTCTCTCTCTTATTTTTCTCTCTCTCTTTCTAGATACATAATAAGAGAAAAGTAAAATAAACAAAAGAGAGAGAAAGGATTAAAAACCGCATGGTGAAGTAAGTGGCGTATTCTAAACAGTCCAACCCTAATGTTCATAGAACAAAAGTGACGATGATTTACATGAGGGGTTATTCCAAGTGTTGAAGGCGAAACCCCCCCTCTCTCTCTCTGAACTCGAAAGACCCCGCTACGTTTCAACTACAAGAGAATTTATACCAAACGAGTTGCAAGAACGATGGGTGGTGGCAACTAATTTGAGGTTTGCTTGATTTTGCACGCGACAAAAAGTAACAGATTAAAAAAAAAACCTGATTTCAAGGGTCGAGACAAAAGTAATCAGGCTTTAGAATCATGGGGGTTGATACACACACCCATAGGAATCGTTTAAAGTTTGAGGCTTTTTTTTCGGGCATTGTTTCACTTTCAAGGGGCTAAGAGAGAGGACAGGTTACGAGGAGAGAAAAAAAAGGTAACCAGAGACGATTCAATGACTCGGGGTGAGATTCATATATGGAAAAAAAGAGAGAAAAAAAGCAAACAATGATTTAAAAAAAAACCGGTTAAAGATCCTTTTTTTTAATCTTATTCTAGTTATTGCTTAATCAGATATTTACTAATAGTCGAAATTTCAATATCTTTTTTTCAAATAATTTTTTTCTCTTCAAATTAACAGATTTTCTGACGTTGTGAGAAAATCCCATCTGAATATTATATTTAGATGAATAATGAATACAATTTGAAAAAAAAGAGAATAAACAATATTTTTTTGTTTATGCAATTTATGAAAAAAAAAATTTTCTTTTAAAAATATTTCTCGTTGTTACTGACCTGTTGATGGCCAGGACGAGACTGTGGCTGAGAGAGAGCCTGGCCTGCATGGTCTACTTGCACCGCTGAAACTATCACAAGCATTGTTTTTCATTTCGTTCCAGACTCGGAATTTCTTTTTTTTTTAAATAATTTTTTTTTTTTACAAAAAAAGAAGACAACTACAGCAGTAACAAAAAAAAAAGTAATTGGCACATTAGCAAAGGAACTCTACGAATTTTTTTTTCGAAAAATTATGTTAACTTTCAATTAACTGTTAACTTTGAATTTTAATTTATTTTAAACTATGGAATTTTTGAATATTTTATTAGAGACCATCAGGCCAAACTCCCTCGGCATACGTCCAACTTTTAATTTGTAGAATTCGTTTACAATTGTTTAAAGCCACGTTAACTACAAAGCACAATTTAATATTGCAATATAATACAGATTATAGGAATAGAAAAAAAAATTTAATTTTGATAAAGGGGAAAAATTTTTGGGCCCGTGTGAATTTTTGGCAAAATGGAGAAGAGGTACCTGAAAATAACACGCAGTTTTTCTAAGGATATCAAATTGAGACCAAAAAACAAATCAAAAATGTTGCTTCGCAACACTTTTGATTTGTTTTTTGGTCTCAATTTGATATCCTTAGAATAATATTTTTTAGAAAAACTGAAAGTAAGTTTGTCGCAAGCTTACCGTAAGTTTGCTCTGCTAGTTTACTGAGGAAGCTTGCGGAAAGTCGCGCAAGCTTGCAGTATTTGTTTTTGAGAAGGTATTTTGCCATTTACAGCAGGCTTTACCTGTAAATCTTGCAAATTTGCTGCAAACTTTCTGAAAACTTAAGAGATTGTTAAAATTGTCAAGCTTGCGAAAAGCTTACGTGCTATGCACCTAGGAGAAGATTTTGCTATTTGCAGCAAAGTTGCAAGTAGCCAGCAAGTTTTTTACTACCCTGCAAGTTTTGCAAGCTTGCCGCAAGCTTCCTGAAAAATTAGGGAACTGTCAAAGTTGACGCGATTTTTACACAAAGCTTGAAGGGAAAAATCGCATTGACTCTGACACCGCCTTAAAGGCTACTTGGGAAGGGATAAAAAATAAAGAGAAGAATAAAAGTAAGAGAGGGCGGTGGGAGAGAGAGGGAAAGTGAAATAAGGTGAAGAAAAAAGTGCACCAGATAATAATCAAGCGATAGAATTTGGTTAAACAGTTCGGCGGCGATCGGCGAAACTTAATAAAAATTCAAGTCGTTCGTTACGAAGTTTGGCCCCCTTTTGCTCACACGTTTCGGAGGCAGGAAAAGGTCCTTTTTTAACCAACACACAAGCGTCAATATGGAGGCTCGTGTGTAAACGAGAAAAACAGAAAGAAGGATAGAGAGAGTGAAAAAGGAGAGAAACAGAGAAAAGCAGAGAATAAGAGAGAAATAGAGAGAATGAGAGTGAAAGAGAGAAATAGAGAGAATGAGAGATAAAGAGAGAAAGAGAGAAATAGGGAGCAACGGAGAGAGAAAGAGAGAGAGGCCCCATCCTATTTACGCGTGGACCCAAAATGCGAAACACATTGACACCGTCTTGTGTGCACATACGCCTCTCTCGCTTAGGAGTACGGTAGCGATACGTTTCTCCGACAAATAAATAAAATAAAACCGTAAGCGAGGGAATAAAATGTGATTTACAACGGTGGAAAGACAATGGCCGAGGCTCAGCACGATAATGTATGCGGATGGCGCGGACTGGTACTGGGGATACTGACTCCTGATTGGTCCTATCCCGACGCCAGCGCTACAACGGAAAGCGATAAATAACTACGAGCAGATAAAACCTTTCTTTCTGCCTTGGGTTTTAGCTTTGCTGGGCACACTGTGGAAGCTTAGCACACGCTCTCAAAAGTCTTTTTTCCTCATCCTTCTCTTATTCTTCTTCTTGTTCTTGTTCTTCATCGCGTCTTCTATATACTACTTCTTTCGTCTGGTGCACATGCACGAATGCTCAACGACGATTTCGAATCGTAAGGAACCAGAGTTGGACGGTTTCTGTAAAATCCGTTCAAATATCCAGCTGGTCCATGGTCAAACATGGAACAAACAGAATTTAGTCTGGTTATTCACATTTAATCCTCTTGGTCATCTCTTTTGTTTCTTTCTGTTTTTTATCACCCTTTTTCTCCTCCTCTTTTGCTAGTTTGTTTTACTCCGAAAAGAAAATGAAAAATAAAAGAATGATGAAGATAATAGAAAAAAGGAGTCAAAATTGAAAAAGGAAAAGAGTTTTCTCTTTCATCTTTGACCGAAAAAGAGAGATGTAACAGAAAAAGGGAGATAAAAGATGACAGAAAGAGAAAAATGGCAGAGAGGAGTCAAAAATGCCAAAAAGAGAGAGATGACAGAAAGAGAATCAAATATGACAGAAAGGGAGAAATAACAGAAAGAGTTTTAAAAGAAAAAAGGAGTCAAAGATGACAGAAAGGGAGAGATAACAGAAAGAGATTTGAAACAGAACAGGAGTGAAAAGATGACTGAGAGAGAGAGAGATGACAGAAAGGGTACCAGAGGAAAAGAGATAAAGATGACAGAGAGAGGGGAGATAAAAGTCGACAGTGGAAAAGAGATAAAGATGACAGAAAGAGAGAGAAAGTCGAAGAAGTCATGCAAAAAATCACCTGACTTTCTGATGTTACCGAAAGGAGCGTGTGGCACATATAACTCTCCATCTTATGTTCCGATTCAAGTGAGACGTTATAAGGCTTGACATTTATCAGATTTCTTTAGCATCGCCTCCGAATCGAGTATATATATAGCGATACTTGATACTTTTTGACATTTTCTTTCCTGAATTTGCATCTATTTCGTTGAGTGATTGTGTAGAAATTTTTTTTCAATTTGCGGTTAAATCGCAAAGTTCCCTTTTTGTCTAGTGTTTCAAATTCGATTGGTCCATACTTAAACTAAAAACCCACTTTTTTTCCAAATTCGTTTATGATTATTATTTTCCGAATTGGCGAAACAACTTCTTTTCGAATTAGGGTTGAATTCTCGAAATAAGATTGATATTTAGTAAAATGATTTGTCCACTTGTGAGAGAAAAAAAAAGATCTTTGCGCCATCTTCGAGTCAGTGATCAAAGTTATCAGGATGCGCAGAAACTTTTGCGCACAGCGCGGTAATTTCAAAAGTAACATTAACCGAAAATTAGGTTTTTAAAAATTATTAAATAAATAACTTCAAAGTGTGAACAGACAGAATGAAAGAATTAAATTCGAAGATTATAGTTTATAATGTTTGCTAATTTAAAATTAGTGACTGACTTTTTGCTATTAAATTAGTAAATTTAACAAATAAATACTAATTTCGACTAATTAAAAATTCCAAATTTTGGATCTGAAAATAATTTTGAATTTTTGAGTCAACTCCATCGACATGGTACTACTTTTCTACTAAAATAAGGTTGGGGATTTCAAATCTAACATCAGAACTCTGTTGGATCTTTAAATTTCTTCGTTAGATTGAACTAATTTAAATTAGGAAATATTTTTACTAATTCAAATTAGTAAATATTTTTACTAATTTCAATTTAGAGGGAAAACTTTAAAAGAAAGCTAATTAAAAAATTTATAATCTAAATCCTTCTGTAATTTGTAATTTTCATACAACAATCAATCGAGAGAAGAAGGAAAAAAAGTATGTATATATATATAGAAGAATTACGAATTCCTCTTGGAAGATTACCCAAACTCGTTTATTTGCAATAGCCCGAAGGATACAAAAGAAGCGGTTTTCGCCGTCGACGTTTTCTAAATAAAGTTTTTCCTTCCCTGACCGCCTTCGCATTATCACGTATATAACGTCAGGGGCCTTTTCCTATAGGGTAAACTGAAGGTTACTTCGAAACGAAATGTAAATTTTTCTCCAGAAACTCTTCTAAGCTTTTTTTCACTCTCCTCTCTCTCTCTCTCACTTTCTTTTGCCTTGGGGTGTTGGAAACAATGGTGAAGGGTGGTTTTAAAAGCAAAGGGGGTGGGTGGGGGGGGCGATCGATCGTTTTATGGGGGCGAACTCACAGGTCCAAGGGTGTCTTAGCTGAAACGAGTGAGGAGAGAGAAAGAGAGAGAGAGAGAGAGAGCAAGAGAGAAAGTCAGCTTTACAGAAACATGATATTTTCCCCACGCAGCTTGTTAAAAAATATCCAATACCAAGTGTATACACTCTCAAATTTATATATATACAGGCAGGCTCTTTGAAAAAAAAGAGAGAACCATTTTCCCAATGTTGCCGGATCAAACTTTTTGATCCCCCCTCCCTCCCCCATGTACACACACACACACACAAGGCAGCGCGAGTTTGGGAATTCAATTTTATTCAATGCCAGTGAAAAATTTCGCGAGGGAACTTTTAATAAGGGATCAAATGTTAGTTCTGAAAAAAAACCCTCCTTTTTAAACGCTTTTGTTTATCTTTCGATAAATTTTTCCGTTTAGGGTTTAATCGATCGATTTTCGACGTTTGTATAAAATGTATAAAATGTATAAAGTGTATAAAGTATATAAAATATATGAAGTGTTATATTCAAAATGTATGAAATGTATAAAATTTATAAAACGTATACAAAGGGCAAATAAAATTGTCTTGTGTTACATTTAAGCGTTTTTAAAAAATATTTTTCGAACAAAAATCATCACCTGCCTCAAAGAGAGGCTAAAATTTTAATTTTTGGTTTGAAATTTTTTATTTTGTATAAACAAAAATAAATAATATAAATAAAATAGTATATATAAAGAAATCTATTTTTAATTTTTTTTTACATCGTCAAATGAATGGTAATTTTAAAAATGAACCAAACTTTTATTTAAATCAACAAAACTATACTTTATTCCAACAAATAAATTGTAATTGTAATTTAACAAGTTACAGTTTGTTTCAGTGAAGTTTTTTATCATTTTTTTTTTCTCACCGCATTTTCATGCACTCGATAAAATATGCGAAAAGTAGGTTAAATATGGCGAATATTTTTTGAACAGAAGGTTTTTTTTTAAAGGGGGGAAAGGTACTTTCAAATATATAAAAATACGAAAAACGGAAGTCGAGGGCGTGAGAGGGCTTATTTTCAGAATTGGTCATTCGTAAATCCATATACGAGTTTTTGCGAGTCATGCGAGGTTCATATCTTGGCAGGCGACACATTTTGTATACGCCCGCGGAATGATATAACGTCAAATGTGTATTTGTACACGGAGAGAAATCTGTTGCTCTTAGCGCATGAGCAGGCCGTACTAAAAGCGCATACACACCACCATGCGTAAGTTGCAAGAAATCTATGCTGATTTTTCATGGATTTGAGCAACTGTGGCACAAGTGAAAAAAAGCTGTGCAAAGTTAGCACCGGCCTTTGCAAAATTAGGTACAGACGTCTATGCGAAAAGCGAACCAAAATGTCTCTAGCGTTATTCGTAACACATTTCTCTCCGTGTAAGTATATATATATATGTATATATTACAGTGTATAAAAAAAAATATATATATATTACAATAAAATACGATGATAAAATTGCAGCAGCCTACGGGTGATCATTGTGTAAAATAGTGCACTCGCATATATGATACCGACACTTTTGCAGGGCACGCATCGCCAAGCGTGATTTACGAGATCGGTTATATGCAGTTCTATTTCGTTTTGTCCGCATTTATATCCAGAGGGTTGCGTTTATAATCGTATACCTTCAGCCGCCTTGAAATTAAGCCCTTTGAAACGATTATCCTCTAAACGACCATATTCCACGGCTCTTGGAAATATTTTCTTCAAAAAGAAGCAAAAAAAAAAGCAAGGAAAAAAATATACTTTCATATATCCAATATAGAAGGATTCTTACATACCGTTCTTAACTAAGAAAATTCCTCAAAGCATTCTGATAAAAATCTAAAAACTTTCCGTACAGTGTAAAAAATAAGGAACTGACATTAACTCATTTTTAGAGTTGAAAAATACAATAAAACGGTGATGTAAAAGATTTGCGGTCATTCTGATGTTGGATTCGAAATCCTCAGTCTTATTTTAGTCAAAAAGCAGTACCATGTCGTTGGAGAGAACTTACAAAAAATTTCAAAAATTTTTTGAGAATCAAAATTTTGATTTTTGAAATTTTAGACTCCACGCAGTAGTCTTGAGAATTTTTTAACTCTCAAAATTAGTTTCTGGAGGAAAAATTTACATTTCTTTGTTAGATTTAACTCAGAAATTTTCCAAGTCTGGTTTAAAATTCAAAAATTCAAAATTTTGAATTTCAAAATAATTTTGAATCTTTGAGTCAACTCCATCGATATGGTACTACTTTTCTACTAAAATGACGTTGAGGATTTCAAATCTAACATCAGAACTCTGTTGGATCTTTAAATTTCTTTGAACTCAAAAATTTTCT
This sequence comes from Leptopilina syphax, assembly GCA_032872505.1. Taxonomy (NCBI): domain Eukaryota; kingdom Metazoa; phylum Arthropoda; class Insecta; order Hymenoptera; family Figitidae; genus Leptopilina; species Leptopilina syphax. The sequence continues at coordinate 38,035,189 of CM065469.1, forward strand.
CAATTCTGCTATATTCTAAAATTTCAAAAATCAAAATTTTGAATCTCAAAACAATTTTGAATTTTTGAATAAACTCCATCGACATGGTACTACTTTTCTACTAAAATAAGGTTGAGAATTGCAAATCTAACATCAGAATTTTGTTGGATCTTCACAATTCTTCGTTAGATTGAACTCAAAAATTTCCCAAGAATTAAATTTATTTTAAATAGGGGATTTGGTTAAAATAATTTTTTGTTCCTACCGTTACTAAATTCGTTATGAATTTGCTAATTTATTAGCAGTTTTCAGACTAACGTAAATTTTTAACTAACGTAAATTTTAAATATACCTGAATCGTTTTGATCGAAATTTTACCTTTGGCTATAATGCAAATTTTATAAGTTTCTTCAAAAATAAAAGAGAAAGAAAACTTGAAAAAAAATATGAATGCGAATATAATGAAAAGATGAATGTAAAGAAATAAAAATAATTGAGCACTTAAAGAAACATATGTAAAGGTTATGATTAGATTTAATCTCTGAAATAAGTTGATTGTAGAGGAATAAATCATGTTTGTGTTTAACAAAGCGCAGAGCTCAAGTCTCAGCGCGTTAACTAGCAATTGAAACAAAAAAGCGGCCCAGTATAAACCACACATCGTCATCCTGTTTCGCGCTTAATGATTTAATTTAATCTACATGATGGCAAGTCACGATAACCATCACCGGATGTTCCAATTGTTACATTTTCATGGCTTCCATCGTCATCAAAGCTCAGTCCAAGCACCTAGAGTACTTTACACCACTAAACATATATATAGTACAAATATACATAGTACACTACTATAAATATATTTATATTCGAATCGAAAACTCGTGCATTCATTACCTTTATGCATTATATGTATATATTTGGCAAAAACGAGAGGAACGTCCTTCGTGTTTGATTTTAGGTTTTGCATTGCTGCCATCTGAGGTGGAAAAATCTTTAGAGAATTTTTCCGCATGAAAAATTCAACCAAATATTTCTGTACCCCTATCTATCTCCCCCCCACTCTCTCCCTCCACCCCTTCAGTTATCCACTTTCATTTCCGTGATTGCTGTTTTAAATAATTGCATATCTATAGTCCGACAGATTCTCGTTTTGTACGGAACACACGAACCGAACTGACTTTTAATACGCTTCGGAAATTTTCTATTCGTATCGATTTTATGGATTTATTTTAAGTAATTATTTTCTCGAATTTTTTTTTCTTTACGATCTATTGAGAAAAAGGGACGTTTTACCATTTCATACTCTTTGAAAAAGAAAAATTTGTAACTATTTGTTGAATTTTAATATTTTTTGTACATTAGTTATTTACTTTAGTCTCTAAAAGTGTCTCTCTAGAACTGAATTGGTGAAATTCGACTTATTATCAGTCTGAATCAGTGGAACTTAAATTTCGAAGAATTTTGATGTTAGATTTGAAATCCTTAACGTTATTTTAGTAGAAAAGTAGTACCATGTCGATGGAGTTTATTCAAGAAAAAAAAATCAAAATATTTTTAGAATCAAAATTTTGATTTTTGAAAATTTAGAATATATCAGACTTGGAAAGTTTTTTAGTTTAATCGAACAAAGAAATGTAAATTTCTTCTTTAGAAACTAATTTTGGGAGTTAAAAAATTCTCAAAACTGCTGAGTGGAGTCTAAAATTTCAAAAATCGAAATTTTGATTTTCAAAAAAACTTTTGAATTTTTTTTGTAAGTAAACTCTAACGATATGGTACTACTTTTCTACTAAAATAGGGTTGAGGACTTCGAATCCAACATCAGAATGAGCGTAAAATAATAATTATAAAAATTAATTATTGAATTCAGTAAAAAGAAATGTATTTCGATTTTTAGTTTAAATCAATAATTTTGAGCTCATTATTAATTTTCTAATTATTAATTACTGAACAGAAATTAACTTCTGCTTTCAACTACTGGTGTACTTAAAAAAAGCTGAGACTTTGAATTATAAATTAGAATTGCTAAAAAAATAAAATTAAATATTAATAAAAATTAAAATATTAAAAAAAATATTTTAGAAAATATTTTTAGAAATTAACAAGTTTAAAAAATAGTTTAGTAAATATTTTTAAAAATTAACTAGTTTAAAATTTTTAGTAGCAAATAATTTTTTGTTCTTCTGCCGATGAATTATTTTTTCGTCAAAGAAATTTCAAAAAAAAGGGTTACGGGGGAACAAAAAATTAGTTTCGCCAAACCCCCCATTTTTTTGAATGCCTTTTTGCTATAATTCGATATTTATGAGCATAGAAACGTTTATATGTTTCATAATGAAAGATCCCCGATCTAAAACGATTGTCAAACGTTCTCAATAGTTTTTTCTCTCTCTCGCTCTCTACTCTTTTAATTCTCTCTCGGTGAAAAATTTAATCGCTTTGAAATTGACAGAGACGAAACGATCGATTTGAAATAAATCACTGTTGCAATAATATAACCATTTAAAGATACATACATTGAATGTTTTTTTCGATATTAGATACAATTCATTAATAAAATTGCCAGCGGTATTTTTTTTTTTTTGCTTTTTTTTTAATTGATATATATAGTTAGTTTTCATTCCTAAAGAAAAATGACATTCTTGTGCAAGTTTTTTTTTCTCCTCTCTCTCTATATATATTATATATATTGAATTAATTTTAACACACTCTTGTCATGATCTGATTTACAGTGTCAGCAAATATGTGCAGCGCGGAGTACCGAGGAGAAGGAATTGAAAAAAAAGAGGCGAGACTTACTTTATCTGGCAGAAAGCTATCCTTTATGGCATATATTAACCCTGACGGGATTCAAGGTATGTTGGCAAATAATTTACAATCTATGGTTTTTGCTTAGAAATTTGTCTCGTTTGCAATCGGTCAGCCTACGTAATAAAATTGAAACTGGAAATTTTCTATTCCCACGTGAAACTTGTGTTTATATATATGGGGATCATGTGTATTATATGATTTAAGGAGAAGGGATTCGCTACCGGGTTTTTGTGTTTGTAACGATTTTTCTGTTTTATATATTTGTATGTATATTGTATCTCACACTATCGGTGTCATATAATGTCGAACCCATCGATCAGTTTACGAACACTGGGTCTCGACTACTGTTTAATTCTTTTTCCTCATTGACAGTTGCGGCTAACCCACACTAAAGACTTATTGCAGTGGCGTAAAAGCTGTCGAATTTTTTTTTATATTTGTTTTACGATTTTTATCTATGAATGGAATTCATTTCTTACTAAATTTATTATCACCATGGATTTTCTGATTGGGAACAATTAATTTGACATATACACAAAAATAGAGCTTTGTTTCAGTTCACTTTTGACTCAAACCATTAGAAAACATTAGAACCATTTTTGACTGAATTTTAGCATTGAAAGTATGACTTCAAGTCCTGAAATTCGCTTAATCTAGTTTTAAGCTTAAAAATACTACTTTTCAATTGTTTTGGTATACAGATGAAACAAACTATTTTACACAGAAAAAACAAAGTCTGAAATCATTTATTTCATTTTAATACCAAAATAAGTGAAAAATAAATTATTTTTAGCTTAAAACCAGATTAAGTGAATTTTAAGTCTTAAATTACTACTTTTAAGATGAACTTAAATCAAAAATGGTTGTGATGTTTCCTAATGATTTTAGTCAAACGTGGACTGAAAGTAAGATTTTTTACAATGCCTGAATTTTTTTCGATACAATTGAGAGGAAAACTTATTTTAACTTAAGTCCCAAATTATGTTGCTCCTTGAAATTAAAACTGAACTTAATTAAAAATCTAGAAAAATTATTTCTTTAAATTAAGCTTCAATGGTCTTATTTTAATACCAGACTTTCATTGTAATAAACTACTTTTTTAATTTAATACCAGATTTGATTAGAAAGAACTTTAGTTCTCTTCATTTTACACTCAATTTACTTAAAGGGACACGAGTCTTTGATTAATTTTAAATTAACTCACTGAATTTTATCAAAATAAATTTTTATTCTCTTGAATAGATTCTAATTTTTATTTCAATAATCGTCGACTTCCTGTAATTAAGACACTAAATTTAATTAAAATAAATTTTAATTCTATGAAGTAGATTTCAAATTAAGACACTACTTTATTGAAAATAAGTTTTAATTCGTTAAATTTAATACTAAAAAGAAGACAAATAAATTACAACACTCTTAATTTATTGCCAATATTAATGGAAATAAGTTTCAACTTTCTTAATTTATTACTAAAATTAATTCATTAAGGACATTACATTTAGATTTAATTATAACTCAAATTAAACAATACTGTCTTAAATTTAACGTATTATTATATAAATATTATTTCAAAATTCGTAAATTATATGTGCTAACAATTGGCATTTACAATTTTTGCTTTAAAAATTAATTAAATCTGTCTTGCAAATAACCGAAATTGAAGTAGAGTAAATATAACTGAATAAAAGTAAACAAAATTAAACGAGATTAAATTAAACGATTAAACAATTTAAATTAAAATAAAAGAAATTTAATTATAAAATAAAGAAAATTTAATCAAAATAAATTTACTTGAATAAAAGTAAACGAAATTTAATTCAAATAAATTAAATTGAATTGGAGTAAATGTAATTGAACTGGAGTAAACTTAATTAAATTAAAGTAAACAAAATCGAATGAAAAACGTAATTAATTTTGAATTCAAGTTCGTTCGGTTAAATTCGATTTTTTAACGTTAATTCAATTGAAAATTGGATTTTTACTGAAAATTTTGAATTATAATAAGAAAAATAGAATTAAAATAAAGAAAATTTTAATGAAAATAAATTTAATTGAATTAAAGTAAACTAAACTGAATTACAGTAATCGGAATTAAATTTTAATTCAAATTCGTTTAATTTACTTTAAGTTTAATTCAAATGAAAATTTAATTTTTTAAAAATATTAAATTAAAATAAAGGAAATTGAATTAAACTAAATTAAATTGAATTAAACTTAACGTAATTGATTTTTTATTCAAATTTGTTCAATTTAATACTTTGATTCGATTTTGTTTACTTTAATTCAATTACAAATTGGATTTTTTGAAAATTTTGAATTACAATAAAGAATATCGAATTAAAATCAAGAAAATTGAATTAAAATAAAGTAAATTGAATTAAAGTAAACTAAACTGAATTACAGTAATCGGAATTAAATTTTAATTCAAATTCGTTTAATTTACTTTAAGTTTAATTCAATTGAAAATTTAATTTTTTAAAAATATTGAATTAAAATAAAGGGAATTGAATTAAACTAAACTAAATTGAATTAAACTTAACGTAATTGATTTTTTATTCAAATTTGTTCAATTTAATACTTTGATTCGATTTTGTTTACTTTAATTCAATTCCAAATTGGATTTTTTGAAAATTTTGAATTACAATAAAGAATATCGAATTAAAATCAAGAAAATTGAATTAAAATAAAGTAAATTGAATTAAAGTAAACTAAATTGAATTACAGTAATCGGAATTAAATTTTAATTCAAAGTCGTTTAATTTACTTTAAGTTTAATTCAATTGAAAATTTAATTTTTTTTAAATATTGAATTAAAATAAAGGAAATTGAATTAAAAGAAACTAAATTGAATTAAACTTAACGTATTTGATTTTTTATTCAAATTCGTTCAGTTTAATACTTTAATTCGATTTTGTTTACTTTAATTCAATTCCAAATTGGATTTTTTGAAAATTTTGAATTACAATAAAGAATATCGAATTAAAATCAAGAAAATTGAATTAAAATAAAGTAAATTGAATTAAAGTAAACTAAATTGAATTACAGTAATCGGAATTAAATTTTAATTCAAAGTCGTTTAATTTACTTTAAGTTTAATTCAATTGAAAATTTAATTTTTTTTAAATATTGAATTAAAATAAAGGAAATTGAATTAAAATAAACTAAATTGATTGAAAGCAAACTAAATTGAATTGCAAGAAACGAAATTGAATTAAAGTAAAGTAAATTGAATTACAGTAATCGAAATATAATTATTCCGAACGAAATAAAATTAAAGTAAAGAATTAAATAAAAATAAGTAGACACAAAGTCAGTGTACAGTTGAAGGAAAAAGTGCAAATTTCCACAGTTCATTGAAAGGGAATCTCGTTTCCACGCCAGTGTTTTGATACAGGCATAAAAACGATAAGGTACGTCCAAAAAAAAAAGAAAAAACTGCAAGCTGATGTATTTTATGTATACATATTATACATTGTTCGATGTATGTCCCAAGTGATTATATATATAGTGGCGAATGATATGGCGCATGCTTGGATACATTCAAGTTTTATACTGACTTCGACATATTGTATACTCGATGAGGTCTACCTTTTCGTATTAACTTTATTGTGAAGTATGATTGATGAGCAACGATGCCAAACGATTATACAGATTATAGGAGAATTTCTATATTTGATCATTATACACACAAACACTCGCACACGTGATAGAAGAGACAGAATTGTATAACGTCCATCTCGTCTCTCTTTCTCTCTCTCTCTCCCCCTTTTTTTTGTTCTGAAGAAAAAAACGAGAGAAAGGTCCTTACCCCCGTTCTGGGGTGAATTTTTACATTAACTATCGTCAATTTTTAATCCCGTATATTTTAAAATTACGTAAAGTGATACTCGGTAGTTTTTTTTTTAATCTGAGTTATTAATTCCTGGAGGGAGATGGGGAAAAATTTTTTTTTGTAGGGGAAAAAATATAGATTACACCTCGTTTGATTATTATTAGTGTCTTCAAATATCGTTGGAGCGATATTTTGCTATCAATATTTTTTCGATTTTAATTCGGGAATATTATGAGGACTATTTATTGAGGATAAATATTTTTGTATTTTTAAAAGTGAGTTTTCGATTTTTGATTCCTTTCTGAATTTTCTACTTATTCCTTTCTACTTTTCCACTTATTTTGTTTAATTTTCTTTATATTTGGATTTCTTTCATTCTTTTTTCTTCCTTTGATTTTATTTTAAAATCATTTTTCTTTCTTTTACTAAATTTTTCTGGGCTTTGTTTCCTTTTTCCTTTCTGAATTGTCCACTTTTTTCGAGTTTTAATTTACTTTAGGTTTTTTTGTTACATGCTTTAGTTATTTTTTCTTCATTTATTTTTATTTCTTTTTCGTTTTTTAATTGCTTTGTATTTTATTTAATTCCTTTTCTTGTGATTGTTTCTTTCCCTTATTGGAATTTCTCACTTTCTTCTTCAATTTTCATTACGCTTCTCATCTTTCTTTTATTTTTCATTCTTAGTTTCCAGTTTTTATTTATTGTTTTTAATTTCTTTTGTTTTCTTTATCTTTCTTTTTGAGTTTGCTTGTTTCTTCTTTTTTTCTTCTTCTTTCTTCTTAACTTTCTTTACGCTGCTTTTTCTCTTTTTCTTTTTTATAGCTTCTTTTTTTATTTTCCGATGTTATTTTTTATTATCCTCTCTTATTTCTTTATTTTTATTCTTTATTCTTGGATTTTCCTTTATTAGTTTCCTCTTATTCTCTTTTTATTTTCTTCTTTTATTTTTTCTTAGTTTCTTTTTTTTATTTCTCATTTCCAGTTTCTTCCTTAGATTCCTTCTTTCTTCTTTAACTATTTTTCCTCTGTTTTTTTCCTTTTTGAGTTTCTTCTTTTCTCTTTAATTTTCTTTTAGCTATTAAGTTTTTTTCTTTTATTATTTTCTCTTATGGATTTCTTTCACTAATTTCTATTCATTTTTTTGTTTCTTTCCTCTTTTTAATTTGTTTTTTCTCTTTTTTCTTTTTTTATTTATTTTTCTTTCTTAGTTATCTTTCTTTATTTCTTCTTTTTCTTTCGTTTCTGCTTTTAATGCCTAATCTTTTATCTTTAATTTCCTTTTTTCTTTTCTTTTTTTATTCTCTTTCATTCTTATTTTTTTCTTTTACTTTTCTTCCTCACATTCTGATTTTTCTCAATTTCTTTTTCTACTTTATTTTTTCTGTTTGAAATTTTTCTCTCTTCCCTCATTTTCTTTAGACTGTTAATCATCTTTTTCTTTTATTTTTTCTTGGTTTCCTTCTTCTTTTTACTTTTTTATATTTCTAAGTTTTTCCTTCATTTCTTTATTTTCTTGTTTGTGTTTTTTCCTTTTCCCTATTTAGTTTTTTCCTTTTCTTGATTTTTTAATTTTATTGCTTCTTTCTTTAATTTCTTTTTTAGTTTCTTAACAAAAAATAACTGAAAAAAAAGAAAAAAATAATTTTTCTTTAATTTTTTTTAAGTTTTGTTTTTTCTTTTATATTTTCTTTCTCTTTTACTTTTACTTACTATTTGCCATTGTTTCTTTTTTAGTTAATTTTTTCTGTAATTTCTTTCTTTGCTTTTTGCCTAGATTCTTTTTTAATTTTGAAAGAAATAGTGAAAGGAAAATTAAAGATTACTTTTCTTTAAGTTTCTTTCTTTTTTTAAAAATTTTTTTCTCATTTCCTTTTTTTCTTTGTTTATTTCTTAGTTTTTTTTTAATTTTGAAAGAAATAGTCACAGGAGAGTTAAAGAAGATTAATTTTCTGTAAGTTTCTTTGTATCTTTGTTTAATTCTTTTTTTATTTTCTTAATCCCCTTCTTCTTTCTATTCGTTTGTTTTAATTATTTTTTTTAATTTTCTTTTTGTCTCTATTTATTTATGTTTTATTTCTTAATTTCCTTCATCTTTTGATTCTTTTAATTTGTTTTCTTCTTCTTTATTTTTCTATTCCTTCTATTCTTTTTTCTTTTTCTTTTTCACTGCTACAGTTTTTATTTTTCCCCTTTTCCTCTTTATTTTATTCAAATTTTCTTGGTCTTCTTTTTTTAAAAAGAAAATTCACATTTTTTTATCTTTATTTTCATTTTTTTTTTATTTTTTGACGCGATTAATTCAATTCGGACGTCCGGAAGAGAAGAGATGATGGGGGATCGTCTCTTCTATTCTTTAAAAGACGGTCAGAGTATTAGAACTTTAATATTCTCGAGATCGTCTTACCCCCGTGTTTGAAGCAGCGGTTTCTTTTCGAACTCACCGTCTCTCTCGCTTGTGTCTGGCTTCGAATTTTAATAACTCTGGGAATGCTCAGAATCCAATAATGTCTTCGCTCGTCTCTCCACATGCGCCCATATCACGCTCCTCATGTATGCGAGAGCATATACGTTGATTCGTGAACTTTTATATTCACATTGTACTATATATTTTTCATATCTGCATATACATGTACACACAATGTGATACCTTTTTTTTATTTCAGAAAAAAACGATAAATAACGTTCTCATTAAATTACTCATTAAATTTTATTAGTTGTGCATTGTATTTTAGTAATTTTTTCAGTGAACCGAATTGAAAATAAATCGATAAAAATTTTGGTAAAATTGAAAATAAAAGCTTTCACGGATAAGTAAAAAATAAAATATAGTACATGAACATATTTAAAAAATAGAAAAATATATGTTAAGTGAAAATGAAAAATAAATTTTATAATAAAATTTTCTATTATAAAATATATAGGTAGTGTTAAATGGAATATATGTGAAAAATGTATTTGTGAACGTGTCTGATAAATTCTAAAGAATCTTGCACGCGAGTGTAGTATATATCCGTCCCTGAAATTCTGCTCCTCTTGAATACACACGACTCCACCCTCGACCTATGCACGCTTCCGCGGAAATCTCATATTCTGGAATGACGACGCGAATTCAATCCCCTTGTGTCCTGCCAAGATATTCTTATACCTTTCGACTTATTTATTTTTTTTTTCGCCGAATAAAATGGTAACTATGCTTTTAGCAATGTAATGTTGATTCTAGGTCTCCTGAGAATCTGCCCAAATCTCCATAGTTTCATTTTTCCCCGACAACTTTAAATCTGATACTTAATGGAAAATTTCATCCGAATATTAGGTACGATATGAAAAATATTTCAAAAAAGAAAATTATTTGATTTTTTCCCTCGGTCTTCTTAGATGATTTTAAAATATTGATTTTGACGATCACTTTGAGTCAAGTATGAAAAATATTTCAAAAAAAGTTACCTCTATAAAGGAGATAATAAATTCGAAAAAGAATCATTTTTAATAGAATGCAAAATTGGTTGTGCGTTTGTCGTACTCGTTAAGGCATTGCGGATCAGTCCTATAAGTGTTGAGTGTTCGAATCTTGTCGGTGGGAATTTTTTTTCTACAAATATTCAATATTAAATTGTATTTATATTACATTCGGAAAATATACTATTAACTCAGAACCTACTAAATTATTTTATTATCTCAATTTGATATTCTCAGAAAAAATTTTATTTAAAAAAAATATTTTTTTAAATATTTAAATCGAAAATTAAAATATCCAATTGATGAAGAGATAAAAGGGAAGAAAAAGTAGGTGTTTCAGGTAGTGACAAAATTTAAGAATGCGTTAACGTCTATTCGAGAGACGGCACTATTTAACACCCACTCGCGAGGGCGAGATTCTCGCGGCTGTTTTATATGTAAATTTACACTCGAGGAACATGAAAATCAGGCACCTAACTAGAAACCCCCTTGTATAACGCGTATATATGAAGAGTAGTATAGGAATTTAATTGGTAGTAATATGAATCCGCGTAATATAAACCGCCATCAGTCTCTCGCCGGGGGAGAGTGAAGCAGGAGGAGAAGAAGAAGAAGGTGCGACAGCACAAGAAGTCCTATAGGGGGAAGAATGAAAAAAAAGGAAAAGACAACAATTCTTAGCCTCTGGTCGACATGCCGAACGAATGTCTCGTCCTATAATAATCACAAGTGGACAATTTTCTCCCTCTTTTTCTCTCGCTTTTGTCTAATTTATTGTCTAAATCTAAATTAGGTAAAAATGACTAATTTTTAGTAAAATCTGAGCTGAGTTTTTATTTCAGCAATAAGTAAAAAAAATTACTAATTACTCACTTATCATATTTTAGAAAAAATTATAACCAAAATCTGAAGAAAATTTTTTGATTAGTTTAAAGATTTCAGAAGATAAATAAGAAAAGTTTGAAGATTTGTCGTTTTAATTATCTGACAGCACTGCATTAAACATACAAATAAAAAAATATATATATTTAATAATTTTATGAACTATAAAATATTTCCAAAATATCATTGAGAAACCATTATCATAAATATATACTTTATTCCAATTTAAAAATGAGTATTTTCAATTTTCGGAAAATAGGGCATGTTAAAAAAGCTTTTTGGGTTAAATTAGCATAATCCGCTTTTCGAGTGTATATACCTCAAGTTGAATTGAAGAAAGAATTTCTTCTTTCGACATTTGAAGAAGGAATTGATTAAAGTGAGATGTGAGGAAAGTGTGTGTGTGTGTGTGTGTGTTGAACAAATCGAAGATGTGCGCGGCTTAATTTAAATGATGGTCCAGTCAAAGGACGTTTTTCTTTCTTGCCAAGAGTTAGGTTTGCACTTTGTGGCAAACACTGATAACGAAATGGAGACGCGATCCAGAAAGTTTGGTGTAGGACTTTTCAGAGTGTGCAAACCCTCTTGAATCGTTCGATTCACCGAAAGATAAAATACGCGAGACGAAAAGAGAGAAAGAGAGAGTTTTCTCTCTCTCTCTCTCTCGCTTTTCGTCTCGCGTCCGTTTTCCATGGGGAAGACTGACTACACATCCCTTACTTTTTCATTCCCTGATTTTTCTCTCTTACTCTCATTCTCTCTCTCTCTCTCTCTCTCTCTCTCTCTCTCTCTCTCTCTCTCTCTCTCTCTCTCTCTCTCTCTCTCTCTCTCTCTCTCTCTCTCGTTTTTTTCTCTTCTTTCTCTCTCTCGTACTTTTTTCGTTTTTTTCTCTCTCTCTCTTGCTATTTTTCTCGCTCGCAGTTTCTTTCTCTCTCTCTCTCTCTCTCTCTCTCTCTCTTCTATTTTTCTCGCTCGTACTTTCTCCCTCTCTAATGTATTCACAAATCTTCGTTCTAACGTTGCGTTATCATTCTCCAAGCAGCCCCGTTTTCGCTTCTTGGAGTCGGGCACTTTTTCCCTTCTTCTCTCTCTCCATCTACCTTTTTACCTCCTCCTTACCTTCTTTCCACTAGGGAGGAATTCATTTCGCGGCCCAACGCCCTCGTCTCCTGCGAACGCCACTATTCGATTGCTTCGATTATCCTTGCCTTATTTCTTGAAGCTTTCTACCCTTAGCTCCTTTTTTCCTCTCCCCCCCCCCTCTCGCTCCCTTTTTCGCATTTTCGCCTTCTTCATTTCTCTCTCTCACTTTCCTTGAATTTTTTGCTTTCTCTCTCTCTCTCTTTCGTTTTTTTCTCTTCTTGTCCTTATTTTCTCTCTCCTTCTCTCTTTCCTTTGTCATTTTGCTTTTTCTCTCCTTCTTTCTCACTTTATTTCATTTTCTTCGTCCTTTTAGTTTTCAATTTTTTTTTCCATCGCAGTTTCCCTGCAATTTTGTTCCAAGTCCGCAGGAACCACTTTATCAGAGGATGAGAGTTAGTCGAACAGACGCAACTTGGCATCGTCACTGTTTACCTCGAGAAATCCCTCGACGAATCGTAACCGACGTTCATGTAAAGCCTCTGCTAATAAACACAATTCTTCAAAATGTCCGAAAAATAAAATCAATTTATCGCACAACTTGGGAAAATATGATTAATTTCAGTTTTTAAGAATACGTTTTTTTTTCTCACGCACGACAGAGAAAAAGTTACTTTTAGAAAATGCCACACGATCAGTTTCTTTCAAGTGTTACCAATTAGTGTTTTTCTCGAGTTTTCTCTTACTGAAAAGTCCTTTTTGATTGCCAATAATATAATTTTGATCCTTAGAAATTATTTTCTCGAGAAATTCATTGAAAAAAATTCTTTTTCTTAAAGAGATAAATAATAGTACATTGTGCAACAAGTACAGAAAGAAGCTGTTTTTCGACGAGTGCAAAGTTTGATGCTCCGAGCAAAGCGAGGGCAGTAATTTGCACGAAGTTGGAGAATCTTCTTTCGTACGTGTTGCACACAGTACTTTGTGCAACACCTGTTTACCGAAAAAGTAATTTTTATACTTTTCTAATCAATAAATATAGTTTTATGTTGATTATAGTGTATATTATACTGTTTACGGAAAAGTGTGCAGGAAAGTACACTTTCCTGCACAGTGTGCGGAAAAGTAATCAAAAGTGCAGAAATTGACCACTTTGTGCTGCATTTATGTTAAAGAAAAGTAGCTCTTTTCCAGCAGGTGTTGCACAAATCGAGTTTTTTTGGTCGTCAAAATTAAATTTTTCGATAGCTACTTTTTTACAACTTTTTTTTTGGTTTGAAAGCTACTTTGTACTACTTTGTAGTAAAAACTAAACTGACTGCAATTTCTGCGCATTTCAGTCATGAATTTTTACTACCTTTGGAGTAAATTTTACGATTTCAAAAGTAAATTTTGCTTCAATCGAAATACACTATATATTAAACTTTCCTCAAACTTATTTTCGGTAACAGTAAAATTAAATTTTCGCAATAATTTCGAAGCAGCAAAACTAAATATCAAATAGAAAAAAAGTGATTTCAAAATATTTATAAATTTTGAATTCACTGTTTTCAATTTGAAATTTGACACAAATATATAATAAAAAAAATAGTATATTGTGCAACAAGTACAGAAAGAAGCTGTTTTCCGACGAGTGCAAAGTTTGCTGCTCCGAGCGAAGCGAGGGCAGTAATTTGCACGAAGTTGGAAAATCTTCTTTCGTACGTGTTGCACACAGTACTTTGTGCAACACCTGTTTACCGAAAAAAGTTCTTTTTATACATTTCTAATCAATAAATATAGTTTTATGTTGATTATAGCGTATATTATACTATTTACAAAAAAGTGTGCAGAAAAGTATACTTTCCTGCACACTTTATCAAAAGTGTGCGGGAAAGTACACTTTCCTGCACACTTCATCAAAAGAGTGCGGGAAAGTACACTTTCCTGCACACTTTTAAATGTGCAGAAATTGACCACTTTCTGCTGCATTTATGTTAAAGGAAAGTAGCTCTTTTCCAGCAGGGGTTGCACAAAAAAAATTCCACAATACATTGTAAGGGAAAATAAATTTTGTGCATAAAATAAATATGTTTTAAAGGGAAGACTCAAATTCCATGGAGTTAGTTTTGTTTCCCTTTTTTATTTATTTATGTAATTTTTTTTTTTTTGCAAAATGTACCGAGAGTCGTGAATTCTTTAAAGAAAGCTTTGAATCAGAGTGAAACGGTCAACAGGATATCGGGACGAGTGAGACAATTATCTTAAAATGCATTGGTCTGATTGAGAAAAGGTTCGTTCGAACGTCTGCCTGTCTGTCTGTGAGCATGTCTGACAACGGGTAGCATGGCCGACTGAATGGGTCTTGGAATGTGCCGTCCCATACCACCGATGTTATTCTCCTTATACGCAAACATGTCTGGTCCTCTCTCACTCACATGCACACACAAACACACACTTATCAACACTGTAATGGGATTCTTGTATATGTTAGCGATGGATTCGAACCAGATATAAGTGCGTTCGATTCCGTAATAAGTCCCTAAGAAGGAATGCATTGTTCAACAACTTCTACTTCCATCTCTTCTTAAAATCAATTCTCGCACACAAAGGAATTACAAGATCTGCACTACGAGATTTGGCGAAAAAAGGCGGGAGAATATTTTTTCTTTCTTTTTAAATAACAATTCTTTTTGACAGTTTTCAATTTTCTGCGATTATTTCTTTTTTTTGGAAAAATAACTTTTGTTGGAAAGGAAGCAATTTTTTCGAGGCAAAGAATTTTCTTTAGACACTTCACAGAACGATTTAATTAGAATTTTTAAAAATAATTGAATTTCAAAGAAAAAATTGATTACTATTAAAAAGAATTAAATTCCTGTGAAATATTTTGTTTTTTTTTTTTTTTGAAAATAATTTAATTTTGCAAAGAATTTTATTAAAATGACTCTAAATAATTGAATTTTCGGGAATAATTTTGTTATTTATCTTTAATAAATTGAATTCTTTTGAAGAATTATTTATGTAAATAATTGAATTCTTGTGAAGAATTTTATTAAAATCTAAAAAATTAATTGAATTATTTCAAAAAATTTATTTGAAATTGTATTTAAAATAATTGTTTTCTTTTGAACAATTTTATTAAAATATTTGAAAATAATTGAAATCCTGTGAAAAATTTTAATTTTTTTGTAATCAATATATTTAATTCTTCTAAAGAATTTAAAAAAAAACTTTTTTTTCAATAATTGATTTTTTTGAGGAATTGAAATTGAATTGTTAAGAATAATTACATTTTTTGGGCAATTCCAGTAAAACTGTATTAAAAATAATTGAAATCCTGCTATGAATTTTATTATTTATGAAAATAATTGAATTTTATTAAAATGTTTTAAAAAAAATTGAATTTCTGTAAAAATTTTTGTTATTTTTTAAAAATAATTGTATTCTTCATAAGAATGTTATAAACATTGTTTTAAATTATTAATTTTTTTGAAATATAATAAATATTTTGAAAATTTTATTATAAATAACTGAATTCTTGTGGAAAACTTTATTTGTGAAAATAATTAAATTTTGAATGAATTTTAGCAATTTGTTTTTAAAGAATAATTGAATTCTTTTGCGAAATTTTATGAAAATAGTAGATATTGAAAATAATTGAATCGTTTTAAAGAATTTGATTATAATTTTTGAAAATAATGTAGAGTATTGTTAAATATTTTGATAAATATTGCGTTAAATATTTTGCTAAATATAATGTTAAATATTTTAATAAATATATCCTTACAGTGGAATTTCGATTGTCTGAACTAATTCGGACTGGAACTGATTCGGTTAATCATGGCTCCACTGAAAATTTTTTTTTATTAAAATATTAAATATAAACAAAAATACTCATATTTTATTCAAAACCGCGAATAACTTCTCATCAGAATATTTCTTCTCTCTCTCTCTCTCTCTGCAATTTATTTGGCAGAAACAATTTTATTTTCCTTTCATTTATATGACGGTAAATTTATTTACCACAGCATTGAACATATTCGATTAAAAAAAAATATGTATATAGAAATAGTGATGGAGAAAATATTGTTTGTTGTATTTAAAAAAAAGAGAGAAAAGAAACGAAGAGGAAGAAGTAGAAGAAGAAGAAGAAAAGGGTGGAAACGCGTGATTTGGCAATGCGCGCAAACTGAACATTGCTCGAGCGGACTATAAAAATCTTATCGACCATCTCAGCAGGGTGGGGGCACATTTAATATTAATGTCTCCTCTCCCGCGGAGGTTTCGTGCATCTGTATATGTATATATAGCGGGTGATCTCTGAATTCCAAGAAAAATCGTTCCCGCATCCTATATCATTCCCTAGAATCTATACTTTCAATCTTTTCATAACATTATCTGTCCAATGTGGAATGAATTATCTTTAACGTGACTGCTAAGCGGAATCTTTTTCTAAAAAGGAGTAATTTTTTTTTGCCCTTTCATTTTTGGTAATCTTTATTTTGTTTCACGGAAAAATAATTTCAACTATATTATCGAATTTTTTAGTTGTTTCAATTAATATAGTTTCGCTGTTCCAGGTAAAATTTTTCCTTGTTAAACAAAAAAAAGAAAAACAAAAAAAGAAATTTCTTTTAGAAATTAAAATAAGTACATATTTGGAATTATTTCTTTTAAATAAGTAACGATAATGATAAATTTATATTAAGTGTTTGATTTACAATTGTGATCATAATATTTTTGTAATCGTAATAATAATTATTATGCGTATTGGGCGATAATTCTTCTCGAGAAATTGGTAATGAAATGGCAAATGGTTATTTGGCAAAAAGGGTTCAAGAATTTTGAACGACGTAGAAAATGATGGAAATTAAAAAATTTACGAATGATTGAGAGTGGAATAAATTTGCGAGAGAATGAAAATTATTGGCGTGTCCTCATAAAAATTCGGAGTTCAAATTCTTCGAGAGTTTTAATAGCCGCGTTGTTGGCGCTCTTCAAGTTGCAGTCTAAGCTTGGATGCTGCATAACTTCTGGACCAACACTTCCGCGAATTTTTAATGTTTAACTCTTGCAGTTTATTTTATTATCTCACTTGTTTTTTGTCAAATTGGCAAAAATCATATCGTTAATTTCCCAATTCCAAAACTTTATTGTCAACAAATTCAGTGTTAACAGAAATTATTATTACATAAATTACTATTATTAATTAATAATAACAAATTATTATTATTATTGTTATTATTAAATAATAGTAATTTATAATACTTAATTATTATCATAATTAATGATAATAATAATAATTGTAAAAAAATTGGCAATATTGGTTACTACAGGGATCGAACTAGGTCCGTAAAGATTGTAAATTGATTAAAAAAAGACAAAAAGTTCGTAAATTGTACGATATAATTTGGAGAATTTTAAAGAAATTAGAAATAATTGCAAAATTCAATTATTTTCAAAATTAATAAAATTTTTCGCAAAAATTCAATTATGTTAAAAAAAATTTTTAAATTCTCTTCAAAATTTCAATTATTTTTTTTA
The DNA here is from genome assembly GCA_032872505.1 of Leptopilina syphax. Taxonomy (NCBI): domain Eukaryota; kingdom Metazoa; phylum Arthropoda; class Insecta; order Hymenoptera; family Figitidae; genus Leptopilina; species Leptopilina syphax. The sequence goes on from CM065469.1 coordinate 38,052,752, forward strand.
AATAATAAAATTCTTCTCCGAAATTCAATTATTTTCAAAATTTTTAATAAAATTCTTGGCAAAATTTCAATTATTTTCAAAAATTTTCCTCAATTCAATAATTTTTAAAATATCTATTATTTTAATAAAATTTTCCAAAAAATTCAATTACTTAAAATTTTTTTAATAAAATTCTACCCCAAAATTTAATTATTTTCGTAAAATAGTAAAAGTTTCACAAAAATTCAATTATTTACAAATTTTTTATAAATTTCTTCGCAATATAATTGAATTATTTTTATAAATAATAAAATTTTTACAGCGTATTAATTATTTTTCTAAATAATAAAATTCTTTTTAGGAATTCAATTATTTACATAAATAGTAAATCTCATCGCAGAATTTCAAATATTTTTAATTAAATTTTAATCGAATTCCTCGATAAATGTAATTATTATTAAAAATTTCATTAAAATTCGTCAAACGAATTCATTTATTTAAAAATTTGTTGACAATATTCTTTATGAGAATACAATTTTAAGAAACATTGCCAAATTCAGTAAATTTTTTTTGTATTTAAATTCAATTATTCAATTCAATTCAATTATTTTCAGAAATAATAAAACTTATTGCAGAATTTCAATTATTTTTTATACATTTTTTAATCGAATTACTCGAAAAATGTAATTATTCTTAAAAATTTTATTAAAACTCGTCGAAAGAATTCAATTATTTAAAAATTTATTGATAAAATTCTTTGTCGGAATTTAATTTTAAAAAATATTCAATTATTCAATAAATTATTAATTTTTGTATTTATATAATTTAATTCTAGTAGATATTTCTAATGAAAATAAATTAAAAAATTGAATTTGAGTTAAAATTTTAGATAATAAGTGAATATTAAAAGCAATATAGCTTGAATTTTTAGAAATAATTAAATTGAAGAATTTACGAATAATTGAAATTTGTAAAACTGAATATTGTAAATAAATGGATTTTGAAAATTATCAAAGAACTTTTTCGAAAATTAATTGATAAAAAATTTGACTTGGACTGGTTATATTTTTGTCATTATTTGGTCCGTAATTTTTAATTTTTGGTTCGTAAAGTTCGTATTTTTAAATACTTTCACTGATTCGAGATTTGTTACTAAGTTAAATGAATTATACATATTTAAATAATATAAAAAATTTTTTTCTAAAATTTGTCATAGAAATCAAATGTATAATTTAATTATACAATAATATAAAATTGAAAAATATTATTTTACGAATTTTTAATTTATTATTTTATTTAATTTTTAATTTAAAATTTTTAAATCACTGAAATTTAGTAGAAATTTTGTATAGAATTATTCTAGTGGAATTGAGTAAAATATTCTCTAGAATTCATGTATAGAATGATTCTAGTGAAATTCTATAGAACTTTTTCAGCTGAATTGACAATTTTTTTAAAACTTATTAATATTAAATACATTGGGACATTCCAAATTATTTAGATAATATTAATAATTTGTGTAAGAAGGCTTAAAAATGAGTTTTTTTTTAATTATTCCACAAATTACTATATTTAGCGGTCATCAACAAAAAGCATATTATAAATAATATTTTATACATCATATATACATGAGATGAAATTTACATGTAGAATTCTGTATATATTCGCGAGGCACGTTCGATATGAGAGGAAAACCTGTATAGGTGATATAGTCGTATAAAGTTCTTAATGGAAAACTGACAGGGGGCGAGAGCCAAGTCCTCATACATCGAGGGAGTCTTAGAAACCCGCCTAAGCTTCTAGAATATTTATGCTAACCGGCACGCGAGGAAATAACCGCTCCATGTATTATATATATATATATATATGACTCAAGAGCCACCAAAGAGCGAATTCGCATGGTCCTCTCAATGTTCACGCGCGGACAAGTTCTCCAAGATTCTTTTTTTCAAAAATTGTTTTCCATTTTTTGCTTTTTTTATTTTATTTTTTCTTTACTGCTTTTATCCCCTTTTTTCTCTCTTTCCTTCTCGCTCTCTTTAATGTATGCACGAATACGCCCATCGGCATTCACGATCATCAGTCACGAATGGAGACCTGACTCGCGACGTGATTCGCGCGTACCTATCATGCTTTTGACTTATAGAATCCTTGTTCTTCTCATTTTTTTTTATTTTGTCTAACCGATTCCCATATAAATAGAGGGGGGAGTAAAAAATAAAAAAAATAACTAACCTATTCGGCATGCAACTGAACTTTGACACTATATTTATATATATATAAAGTATTTTTTGAGTGACTAGCTTCTTCTTTGTTTCTGCATCAAGTCTCAACAGAAATTGTCCTTTGCATTATGCTTTCGACCATATTATGTCACATTTCCATTTTATTTTTGCACGAAAACAATAATGATTGATTGACAGACTGTAATGGACTATTTACCGTGAAACTTTTATTATTAGTCGATAAGAAATGTAAAAAAGAAAAAACAAGGGAAGGGAAGGGTTTACTAATTAAAATTAGTAAACATGCAGGCAATTACTTTAAATTTTTCTTAAGACAACTAAAAGCAAATTATCTAAACGAACATTTAATTTTAAAAATAACTTTTGTTATTTAAACTAAAACTGTTATCGAAATTTTTATTTACCCAACGTTTTTATTAATACTTATTCAATCGTTTTATTATCGATTTTATTTACGCATCTTTTATGTACGTATGACTTTTATAAAAGAGAAAAATGAAAATGACATAAATGTTCAAATTTCAATTTTGTACATCAACTTCCGTCAATAATAATAATAATAATAATAATAATAATAATTTTTATGCAGTATATTTTTGCGCCTTTTTATTTTGTTTTAAATGTCCGGTATATATATTATAAGGACAAATAAAATGAAATAAATTGAAACGCGCGTGAACTTGATTCTATTGGGAGGATTCATATAAAGAATTTCCTGCTCGCAAGTTTCTCCTTGACTCATCAATAACTTAACCTCCGCGGGACATGAAGTATCAATAATTTAATGTCTAATGAGACAGAAGATTCACATTCGATTCGCTTATAACATTGAGCCTTCAATTATTGTTGCAACTTTGTGCGCGACACATGTGCGAGACATGCATGTGGACATATACATATTTTCCCTCTTTCTCTCTACTGTGAAATTTATTCTATGTTGGAGAAAATGAATAAAGTATATGTTGTTTTATAGTAAAACCCAAATTATTAGAAAATTTAAAAAAAAAATTTACTATACTTTAAGAGTAAATTTTACTATGTATGTATGTAATATAAAACACAAAGAAATTGTCCTGGCGCTTTCTGCTCTCAATTTTTACTATTCTTGTAGTAAATTTTACAACTACAATTTTAGTAAATTTTTCTGTTTTAAGAGTTGATTTTACCAAGAAAATTTAATCTGAAACAGGAAAAATGATTCATTGAGTAAAAATCAAATGAATTGACTTTTATTACACTTTATCATAGTACAACCTATGCAACTTTCTTGTACAGTTTGCAAACAAGTTGTGAAAAAGAATTTTTTTTCTTTTACAAAATTAAATTACAAATTTGTGAGAATAGTGGAAAATTTTGTCGACTAGAAACATTCGGATACATTTTCAACCCTTGTGTTTGTTCTAAGTACCATTTGCGTCACACCCTTGGGTGAGAACTTGTGTCCTCTTTCTCTCTTGAGGAACTTTTAATTCGTCTGCTAAGTTTCTACTTGGCTGGCCGCACGACCACAGCTTGTTTAGCCTTTGGTGAGAGACCTCTCAAGAGGGAATAAATAAAAAGCTGCCGGAGAACGATGTATATAGAGGAAGGGACGCGAAAGAGAGAAAAAAAGAGAGGAAGAGAGAGAGAGAAAAGAGAGAAGGAGATAAGTGAGTGCCTCTTTTGTAGTCGGTGGGTGATAATTTTTAATCAGTGCGTCGTAGTTCCTGCCCGGGTAAAACCTGCTCCTTTGTGCTTCACCAACGAAGGGAAATTATTGACTCTCGACATGACTTACGCAAAGAGCCACCTGAAAGGACTGTAAGAACGTTTTTTGATAATTGGACGAGAGTTATAGACTTCCCCCGAAAAATTCAATCTGTTCAGTGAAAAAAAAATCCGATATTCCTCTCTTTTTAAAATTATCAATGAGCCAGAACACTTTCATTCATTTTCGTTTGCATATTTTCTAGGCTATTCAAATTTCATTACAATCAAATCTATTCTTTAAAACTTAAATTTCCTTTCCTCTTTAATTAAAGAAAAAGGAAAAATATACAATTTACCATCTTACGTAATAGTTGAATGGTCCCTTGCAAAAGAAATCTTCTGAAATTCCAAAATTTATAATTTTAGACACACAGTTTTTTCTAAGGATATCAAATTGAAACGAAAAAGGAATTAGAAGTGTTGCGAAGCGACATTTTCATTCTTTTTTCGTCTCAATTTGATATCCTTAGAAAAACTGTGTATTTAGTAAAAATTTTCAAGTTTCTAGCAGGACTCGAACCACTGCCAATGGGCATTGCTTTCCTCAATCGATTAGTGCACTCGACCAACAGAAAACTCTCATCAGCATAGCGATTATTATAAAAGAATTTAATTCCAATCTTTAAATAATCGAATGGTTATCTATTTATAAAATCAAAAATCAGTCGTGGTTATTTTATGTTTATTTTCAGACGATAGGAAAAATCCCAAAGTATTTCAGATCGAATCATAATCAAATTGAATTTTTCACGTAGGTGGACAAGAAAAACCACCCACACGATATTTTGCTATTTCTTTAACACTTATTCTTCCCTTTTATTTTTCATCATCAGAGAGAAAACACGTCTATATATAAATATAAATAAATTCCATATATATTATCTCAAAAATGTAATAGACATACATTTTTAAAGTACATGGTATACACACAAGCAAGGGAAAGGGGTCATTATATTTGCCGAGAGAAGAAAAATGGAGTCTATAGATATACAAAATATGATATATTGATGAGATGCATCATTGTTACATTTCACATTTAGAGCGAAGGTTGAATTTGCAAAAGAAATGAGGAGAAAATGGGAAATTGATATTTTCCACGATGGCAGAAAAGATGTTTTCAGAGTGAAAAAAAATAATAATAATAATAATCATAATGCTCATGATGGTAATAAGTTTAATGGCGAGGAAAGTAGATAATGCATATATAAAAAAAGAAAAGGAGTAGGGAGAAAGAATTTTTTTTCCTTGATTTTCTTTTTTACAGAGACTGATACTGATTTTTTTTTTTATATTATATTATACATATAATATAGGAAAAACACTTGAAGGATCAATCTCAAAGTTTGTTAGCTTGTTACAGGTGTCGAAGATCATAAAGATTGAAGACTTGTGTTATTATTAGGGATACGATATTCGGGTCATAAAATATGAAAGATAGACTTGATGTATGCTATATGGGATAAAATGGAAAGAAATATATATAGAGTTTGAGGAGTTAATAAAGAAAGAGAATGTGATGCATAAATCGACGAGAAGAAGAGGGGGGGAGGGTGTAATATTAAATCTAATATCTCCGAGTAATGTAAAAAGTAATGTAAAAATCTAAAAATATTTCTCAACATTTTTTTTTTTCATAGTAATTCTCTCAAAGAATTAGTAAAAATGTTTTTCTTTAATGAGAATGTAAAACAATTAAGAGGGAAAAAAAATTTTTTTTTTGCCTTGATCATTAATTAACTTAAAGTTGTGCTTTGCTAAAGTGGTGGAATCCTTTTGATTTTGAAACCTGTTCATTCTCTCGCTGAAATCGTCGTTTTGTCACACCTCCACATCACATCCTTTGTTTTCAGCCGCTTCGCGGTTTCGGTTACGTTTTTCTCTCGATTTCTTGTCCGCGAGTTTCGCCACTTAAGTCCGGTAGTGTCGCGTCATTGCGTTTCTAACCGCTAACTCTCAACGAAGGGATCCTATGAGCGCCAAGTTATTAGAGGTATGCGCGAGGGTCCGATCTTCTTTTTTTTACCCTCTCTCTCTCTCTCCCTTACTCTCTTTGTATACATTTGTTCCCGATTCACACACACACACACACACACACACACACACACACTATCACACAGTCAAAATTTGCTCAACCGAATTTAATTTCTCGAGACAATAGTTTCACCTCTAAATGACGAGGGACAAATTAAATTTATATACTATCAAAAAAAAAAAAAAATGAAAAAAAATGAAAAAACTCATGAAACTTGCAAATTTTTGAAAAATTAAAACACTTTTTTGACATTATTTCTAAGGATATTAAATTGAGACAAAAAACGAATCAAAATGTTGCTTCGCAACACTTTTGATTCCTTTTTTGTCTCAATTTTGATATCCTTCAAAAAACAGTGTTGTCTATTTTCAATATTTAATTCTTTAAAGTTATTTATTTACTAAATTATTTTCAGCCCTTTAATTTTTGCCACACTTAGAATGCAGAGGTTTTTAGGGTTATTGATAACGAAACCAAACTCGAAATTTCAAAATTCAAAATGGCGGAACCAATATGGCGGGTTAAAGAATTAAAAATCAATGGATTTGCTTAAAATTTGTAACTCAGGAATTTCTAGGAGTGCTGATTACGAATCTGAAGTCAAAATCTCAAAATTTAAAATAGCTGACGAAAAAATAAATTAAAAAAATTTTTTTGTCCGCTATATTGGATTTTATATTTTTAATCTAAAAATTTCGACTTTAGATTCGTAATCAACGCTCCTGGAAACCCCCGAGTAACTATTTACAAGCAAATTCCATTGATTTTTAACTCTTTAACCCGCCATATTGGTTCCGCCATTTTGAATTTTGAAATTTCGATTAATGCTGACTATCTAATATTATAATGATATTAATATATAATAATTTATTTTCACTACATTTTAACAGTTTCTATGCAACCAAAATAAAAATCCACGTTTTTTGCTCTCTAAATTTGAATTAGTAAAAAATGTTACTAGTTTGAATTAGTGACTGAATTTTTGCTTTTGAATTAGTGAATTTTACTGATAAATTAGCAGAAATTATTGTTTATTAGTTAGTTTTTGTTTGCATTCCAACTTTTTTAATAATTTTTCTTTTTCAATGTTTTGAATTTTTGAAATTAATGCACTGAAAATTATTAAATTCTTACAAAGTTTTTATCCAAAAATTTTAAAATAATTAAAGTTATTTGAAGAATTTTATCAAATTTTTTTTCAAATAATTGAATTCTTTAGAGAAAATTTAATTAAAATTGTATTGAAAATAGTATTGAATACTCGCAAAAAATATTATTATTTATAAAAAGAATCAAATTCTTCTAAAGAATGTTATTAAAATTATTGAAAATAATTTAATTCTTAACAAGAATTTTATTAAAAACTTTTTTAAACAATTGAATCTTTTCGTAAAATTTTTTAAAAATTGTTTTGAGAATAATAGTATTCCTGCGATGAATTTTACTGTTTATAAAAATAATTGAATTCTTCCAAAGAATGTTTTATTAAAAATTTTTGAAAATAACTTAATTCTTATCATTAAATTTTTTTTTAAATAATTTAATTTTTGCGAAAATTGTTATTAATATTTTTGAAAATAATAAACAAGAATAGTTCATTATGTAGGTAATAGGTGAATTTTTTGAATTTTGAATCTGAAATTATTCAAAAATTAATGTTTATATTTGAAAATGTAAAATTTTTTAATTTGCAATCAGTGAAAAATGACTGATTTTCAGTAAAAACTAATTGTATAAAAAAATCTACTGAAACATAAAATATTTTTAATTGACAGTTAGTTATTTTAAGTAAATTATTTAGTAGAATTAATACTATATTTGAATGAGTGACTGACTTTTTGCTTTTGAATTAGTAAACTTCACTAATAAATAGTAATTTCTACTAATTTATTAGTAAAATTTACTAATTCAAAAGCAAAAAGTCAGTCACTAATTCGAATTAGTAAACATTTTTACTAATTCAAATGTAGAGAGAGTTTTTTTCTCAAGAAATAAAAAAATTACAAAACAGTTTTGTAAAAAATTTTGAAAAATTATTGTAAAGAGAGTGTGGAAAAAAATTCTATAAAGAAATTTCAAAGGAGCCAAATATAGCCAAAAGGGAAACCAAATAGTGAAAATGAAGAATAAGAACCAAATAGGGGAAAAAAAAGATAAAAATTAATGCAAAAGGAAAAATGAATATCATGTGTATAAATAGAGATTGATCCAATTAGTTGTAACAAGAAATGATTGTCTGAGAAAGAAATAAGAGGATGAAATTGTAACGAGGCACTAAAATGGAATATGCAATGAAAAGTGCGTGTATAACATCACTGAAAGAGAGAGAGAGAGAGAGAGAGGGCGAGAGAGAGGGGGTTAAGAAGTGTTCCTTTTCCCTTGATAAAGCAGAAGATCTACGGCCGGCAATCATCGAGTATTGAGCAAAAGATTACATTAGCAATACGCTATTGATATTTCATAGAGACGAGGCTTATAAACGTGGTGCACACAGTCACAGATTCACGCACGCAGAAAAAAACTCACACATGTGCGCAAATTTATACACAATCACGCACAAAAACATACAAATACGCACACTAGCAAATAAATAATACGCTCACTAACATATAAATACGTTCACAAGCATATAAATACGCTCACTAACATACAAATACGCTCACTAACATACAATTTCGCTCACTAACATACAAATACGCTCACTAACATACAAATACGCTCACTAACATACAGATTCACTCACTAACATACAAATTCGTTCATTAACATACAAATACTCATAAAAATCTTTCACTCATAAAAAAGTACAAATAAGCACACTAATAAACAAATACTGTTACATTTACAAAAATACGAATAAAAATACATTTAGAAATAAAAAACACAAACATATTCAAGTAATACGCGCAGACAAACGTGAACAGTACGGAAATATGTACGTAAACACTATAGTCACAGACACATACACACCTTGTGTGCGCACTCACGACATCATACGTGCTCCCGAGAGAGCTCAATCAAGGCAAAAACTAATGTTCCCTGTTCCCACAACTTCAGCCAATCCAATATTTCAGTACTCCTAATTGAGTTTCACCGCTTGGACAAAACCGCAAAACCCACCTTGTTATTCTTCGTTAACTAATTCCCGTAACAATCAAAACCCTTCAATGATCATGTCTCTTATTGCGTCACACATATTCACTTCCTGGAAAAATTTAATAGTGCGCGCGCCTCGAAGAGAAAAAAAAAAAGAATTTATTTTGCAAATAACGAAAATTTTATATTGTTGAGAATCAACCAAATGCATGTACGAGGGAAAAAATTAATTTGATTTCACGTGGATCAATTACTATAGTTAGCAAAAGAAATATTTACTTGAGTCGGATAATTTTTATTTCGTTCAAAGAAATTGTAAAAAAATGGAAATTCTTTGTATTTATTTCGCAATGAAAAGGAAAACTTGATTTAAGATCTGTCTTGAATTCAGTCGGAAAGTGACTCATTATGAGCTGCAACAAAAATGAGTAGGGCAGATGGCGCCACGTTCTATGTCATTTAACACGGACTCATTTTGAGTTGCAACAAAAATGAGTCCAAGTTTTTTCTGTGTTTCTGTCTTGGAAGATTTTCCTTTTAGTGTGTTTGCCAATAATTTTAATATTTGAAGAAAGGATTTAATTGACTTAAATGAAATCTTAGTTACTGTTATTAAATCTAATGCTAATCTTGAATACTTTTTAAATTCCAACGATTTTTATTCAACCGTTGCAATGTATCAATTAATTGAGCTTTTTGAATCCGAATTCACTACTTACAATCTAATTCTCGAGATTTTTAAATCCAAAAAATTTCATTCAACCGATTCAGTCTAATAATAATTGCTAATTTAGGTGTATTTAAATTTTCAAATATGTAAATAAAATTAAAACTATTTCATTAATTAATTAAATTAAAAATATTAAATTAACTAATAAATTTTTCTATCTTAAATAAGTAGCTTAATTTAGATTTATATGTTTTGGTTTTGGTTTTCGTTTTGGTTTTGGTTATTTAATACTAAAAACGTAAACTTCGATGTTTTTTGAATGCAAATATTTTTTTCTGTTTGAATTCAATATTTACAGAGCTTTTTGAATCGAAAGACTATTGAGCTTTTTAAATCCAAGTATTTTTTTGAGCCACTTTAGTTCATTTTGATATGTTTTGAATCCAAAGGATTTTCTTCAGCATTATGAATCCAATAGTAATTATTGACATTTTCAAATCCAAATATTTTCTTTCACTTGAATTCAATTATTATAGAGCTTTTTCAATCAAATTATTATTGAACTTTTCAAAATATACAAATTTTTCTTCAACTTATTGATTGCAAAGATATTTATTCTGACAATAAATTAATTTTATTCAGCCGATCAAATTCAATATTTATTGAGATTTTCGAATTCAAATACTTTTTTCAATTTAAATACAATGATTATGGAGCTTCTTGAATAGAATAGAATAACCATTAAGGTTTATAAAGCTGAAAATTTTTATTCTGATTGCTGAATCTAATTCTTTTTAAACTTTTTAAATCCAATAATTTTCAGTATAATAATTATATCGAGCTTTTTGAATCTAAAAACATTTATAATCTCATAATTCCTGAGCTTTTTAAATACAAAAATTTTTATTCAACTGTTTCAATCTAATAATTTCTGAGCTTTTTAAAGCTACAGTTTTCTATTCGACAATTAAAATCCAAAAATTATCGAGCTTTTTGAGTCCAATAATCATTAAATCCAATTTATATCCAATAAAATTATTGAGATTTCTGAAGCCGATGGTTTTTATTCTTCAGTTTAAATCCAATAACTATTGAGCTTTTTTAATCCAAAGGTTTTTATTCACTATTTTAAAATTTAAATCTAATAATTTTTGAGCTTTTCGAATCCAACGATTTTTTTAGCAGTTTTAATTCAATAACTATTGAGCTTTTTGAATCCATAAATTTTTATTCGTCCGTTTAAATCCAATAATTATGGAGCTTTTTGAATCCAAAGATTGTTATTCGTCATAAATTTAGAAAAAAAAAATTACTGTCGCATTGAAAAAAGCGATTTTTTATTTTACGGCCAAAAAAAGAGAGAAAAGCTCCACAGTTATAGACGAATGACAAATATTGAGAAGTTAGGCGTGCGTCAAATTATAATAAGTTTTTTCTAAAGCCAGACTGATATTGAAAATAATTTATTTTTTCAACAATACCAATCTCAGTCTATAAATATTATTTATATACTTTCATTGGTCGAATATTTTTTTCGCGCTATAAAATATTATAATACTTAGCGATGGCAATAAATCGCAAGAGCAATAATTAGACTTAAAATGTATACATAAATCGTGAAATTATTTTTAAAACTTGTTAAAGTTCAAGAATCTAGAGTCTCCATATTATTATTAACTCTCGACTGTAATTTCGATATTTTTTGTTTCTTGCAAACAAGTTTCCACGCAGGTAAATATAATTTGGATAAATATAATTATATATTAGTTAAATGTAATTGTATAATTTATTGCAGGCGTAAATGGCGAATTCTTATTTATAGTAAATAATTTTTTATTGTAAACAGTGAATTATTATATGCATTCAATAATTCTTGACGATAATTAGTTAATTAATAGTTCATTAATTAGTTAACTAATTTTTACAAATATTATACTCTCTAAATTTGAATTAGTAAAAATGTTTACTAATTTAAATTAATGGCTGACTTTTTGCTTTCGAATTAGTAAATTTTAATTTAAAATAGTAACTTCTATTATTTTTTAGTAAACTTTAATAATTCAGAAGCAAAACATCAGTTACTAATTCAAATTAGTAATCATTTTTACTAATTCAAATTTAGAGAATAGTTTACTAATTTGACTTATTGACTGACTTCTTGCTTTGGAATTAGTAAATTCACTAATAAATTACTAGAAATGAAAATTTATTATCAAAATTTACTAATTCTTAAGCAAAAAGTCAGCTGCTAAATCAAATTAGTAAATATTTTTACTAATTAAAATTTAGAAAGTATACAATTCATAGTAATGAGTTAATTAATAGTTAATAAATTAATAGTCAATTAATTAATTAGTTAACTAATTATTATAAATAGTATTTATTATATTATAATAGATAGTATGAATAAGTAACTTTTATCTAAGTTAAAATTAAATTTCCGTTTTTAAAGCAAATACTTTTGCTTCAAATACCAAAATGATTAATTCGAATAAAATTTATTGGATTTAATTAAATTTAATTTATTCAAAAAAATTTTTTACTTAAAGTAAACTTGAAGCAAAAGCTTGACACTTGATAATAGACAAGTTAACGGTTATTTATATCAAATAATTTTTTTCCAGTCTGTGAAGAACGAATAATTACAGAAGATAATATTTAAATTCGTAACAAATGAAATAAATTTCTTTTTCTTTTTTGTACGCAATTTTTTATTTCGTAAGGGAGACGCGATCGAGCACTTGATTGCGAGTGGGAGGGTGGGGGGAGTGGGGAGTGGGGACACACTGTAAGGGTCGTGAAGAAGAAAGAAAAAAAAAGTAATCGAAATAAATCTGGAGGAACCATAGAACGCGCGCCGACTTGCATGCCAAACGGCCGTTTTTTAAAACTCCACCGGGAAAATAAGAAAAACTCATCAAGTAGGGATGATTGCCATTCCGTATATATATACATTTATATATACATATATATATTCACTCCCGGACGATTCGACCCTCACCCACGGGAACCACCTTGGCTTCCCGCGATTCCTTCCGGACTGTAATTTAGACATTTGCTCTTGGAATTTTCTTATGGCACTTGCCAACATGTCATTCTTAAACCACCCTTTGGGCGAATGTTTAATAGTTCCATTAGCTGGTAATTTTTATCCCCCCCCCCCCCAATACAGAAAGTGGCATTTTATTTTTCTGTTAATTAAAATTTTTATTTAATTAATTTTTGTTTCAAATCTTTGGATTCAAAAAAGCTCAATAAAATTTGGTTACTTTTTTTATTTATAGATAGATAGCTTTGATTTAGATTTAGATGTTTAAATATTTAGATTTTGAAATTAATTATAGTATTGAATTAAATTAAATTAAAAATTAAATTAAAAATATTAAATTAAATGAAAAATATTAAATTAATTAATTTAATATTTCTATTGTATTAGATGAATAGCTTAATTAACATTCAAATGTTTGGATTTATTTGGTTATTTTGGTTTTGGTTCTGGTTTCGGCTATTTAGCACTGAAAATTTTAACTTCGAAGCTTTTTGAGTCCAAAGATCTTCCTCCATTTGAATTCAATGTTTACAGAAATTTTTTAATCGAAAGATTATTGAGCTTTTTGAATCCTAAGGTTTTTATTCATCAGTTTGAATCCAATAACTATTGAGCCTTTTTAATTCAAAATATTTTTTGCTTTTTGTATCCAATGATTTTTATTTAAAAATTTGAATTCAAGATTTTATTGAGTTTTTTTAATCAAGAGATTTTTAATTTGATAATAAATTAATTTTATATTATGCACTTGAATCCAATTTTTATTGAGCTTTTTTTATTCAGTTCTTTTTAAATTTAATAATTCTTAAGATTTTTCAAGTTTTTCCATATATTCCAAATAATTTTTTTTTCAGCCGTTTAGAATGCAATAATTATTGAGCTTTTTTAATCCAAATAGTTTTATTCAGTCGTTAGAATCTAATTTTTTAATCGAAAGATTATTGAGCTTTTTGAATGCAAAGTTTTTTATTCGACACTTTAAAATTAATAATTTTTTAGCTTTTTGAAGTATTTTTGTGTATTTTATTTTTTGAGTATTTCTATTTGAATCGTAAATATTTAAAAATTAGAGATTTATATAGAGATTTAAAATTATAAATAATTAGAGATTTATATAGAAATTTAAAATTATAAATTAGAGATTTATATAGAAATTAAAAATTATAAATTAGAGATTTATATAGAAATTTAAAATTATAAATTAGAGATTTATATAATAAACAAGTAAATATATTATTATAAAAATATATTATAAAGAAATATAGATTAATTGCCAAAAGAACAAGAAGAAAATAAAAAAAAAGAAATATTAAAAATTTTCTCAAACATATGTAATAAGTATATATATAGTTTCAGACTAAAATGGAAGAGGTAAAAAAAAATAAAATTAAAATCGAGTTAAAATGAAATTATAATGAATAAATATGCAGATTGAAAGTGAATATATGCACACACATATATTTTTTTCTTCCTTCTCCTTTGAAGAACCTTATTATGAAAGTAATAATTGTGAGAAATATTTGCCATAAGAAAATTTTGCAATCAAAAAATTTTCGAGTGTATAATATTATCCGTTGAGTTTGAGAAGTTCGATTTCTATAGAAAATTACATGGTCATTAGTGGAGCTAATCACCTCGTTTGGGTAAAAACAATTTCCAGGGAAATGGGCACATTAGGAGTTATTAGTTTCTCTCTCCAGTTTTTCATTATTTCCTTGTAACTGTATACAAGTTGCATGCTAAAAAATCCCAAGTTAATTATTTCAGCAATATTCGGTGCTAGGCTATTTTTTTCCTTTACATAAATACACACATATATACACTCTTCTCATTTAACTTTTATTTCTAAATAAAATTTAAATCGTTCTTTATTTTTTCCCTCAGTCTTTAAAAATTTTATTTTTATTCGATTTTACTTTTGTTTCTGCAATTTTTTTTTTGCTTATATAAAAGGTTTTGAAAAAAAATTTTTATATAAAAGGAAGATAAAAGAATTGTTTTAAAAAATAGTTTAAAAAAATAGTTTAACAATTAATTCAACAAAAAGCAATTAGAGAAACAAAGTTTCTTTTAACTAATTAATTAAATATGATATTAATAATTAAATATAACTAAAACTAAGTTACCTCTTATGATGGTCAATAAAGTGCAGATTATTGCCCTAGGGTAAAAATGTGTACTTTAATATCCTAGGTCCATAATGGGTAATATAGTGAATATTATTCCTCTGGGGCAAAAATGTGTACTTTATTATCCTAGGTCAATAATAGTCAATAGAGTGCCCATTATTGTTCTAAGGCAAAAATGTGTACTTTATTTTAATTTATTTATTGCCCTAGCGATCAATAAGGGTTAATGAAGTGTCTGTTATTGTTCTAGGGCAAAAATGTGTATTTTATTACCCTAGGTCAATAATTGGCAATAAAGAGCCCATTATTGCTCTAGGACAAAAATGTGTACTTTATTACCCTAGGTCAATAAAGCTGGTCAATAAAGTGATCATTATTGCCCTAGGGCAATAATGAGCACTTTATTGACCAGCTGGACTGTACGCCTTTGTTGCAGAAAATATTATAAATTTTTTTTTTTAATTTAGTTAGAAACAATAATTATATGTTTTTGAATAATAAATTAGTGGAAAAAATAAATAAGTATAATTAAGTCAGCCAAAATGAAGACTACAATTTTTCTTCATTTGTTGAGTTATTTCTTGAAAAGTGCGGTCATATTTCTTAAAAAAAATTTTTTTAACTGCGAACTTGAAATATAAAGACTTATATTTCGCGGGAATTTTGTGATGGACGTTTTAAGTGCGTATTTGTTGGAGAAAGAGAGAGAGAGAGAGAGAGAGAGATAGATTGTATTTGTGTGATAATTGCGCTCGTACATAACACGTTGGTTACCGCGCGGAAACTGTCGACTTGACCACCCGAGACCACAGAGCGCGAAAGAAACACGCGGTACGAGCATAATACGGTAATAATTGAGCTTTTTGTCAGGGAGAAAAAAAGAGAGAGAGAGAGAGAAAAGGAGAAAAATAGAGAGAAAGAGAGAGAATTTTCATCGTAGAGAGCCATTTAAAGGCCTCCTTGTATCTATATACGAAGGAATATTCTCTCTCTATATATGTTCGTAGACAAGCAATGACGCGTTTCGTCGCGTGCGATTATCCCGTAAATGTCAAGAAGACGCTGCTTTTTTTTTAAAGTGCCAGTTTTATTCCCGTGTCTCTCCATAGCACGCATTTAAAGAAAAAAAAAAACATCTCATCCCTTAGATGCGAATGGCGGTAGGCACGAATCCTGTTTTTCCTTTTTTAATAAAAGCAAACAAAAATGTCCTCCATAAATTATGTACTAAATAAAATTACGATTCTTTATAATTAATTGGGGGGGGGGAGAATTTTTTTTTCAAACTAAAGACCGTTTTGAGTATAGGGGGGAGAAAACAAAAAGAAAATCGCGTGAAAGGACATTTTGATTGATTACGCGATTTCCTTCTTGTCGCGCGCACATTTAAAATGCAATGGCTACGCTAAAAGTAAATTTGGAATCGATTCAATGAAAACAGAAAAGGGGAGTCGTCAAATTAAACTTTTCCTTGTGGAATATTTCCAGGCGAGGAAGCATTTACAGTGGAAGGAGCAATTACTTCAGTCAGTGACCGCATTTTTTTTTTGGAGTTTTTTTTTTTTTTTTTTGATTGAGGAGTAAAATGGAGGGGGAGAGGTATTATCACTGTGGAAAGTTCGTCATTATTCATTCTCTAAAGTGTTCTTTTTTTAAATAATTATTCTTCTTGCGCGATTTGCTCTTTAACAAATTCTTTCTCTTCTCCCTCTCTCTCAATTCATCTCAATAGTATTCTTGCCTTCTGATTTGTACTCTTTTCTTCTCTTTTGTATTTTTCTAATCACATTAGTATTATATTTTTAATAGTGTTTTTTCTTCACATTAGTATTTTTTTCTCATTAGTATTCTATTCTTTTCGTTAGTATTCTTTTCCATTCATTCGTTCTCTTTTTTCCTAATTAGTATATTTTTCCTTTTGTCAGTATTCTATTCTTCTCAATAGTATTCTCTTCTTCTTATTTGTTTTAGAACTATTATTTTCATTGGTATTCTATTCTTCGCAAAAGTATTATTTTCTTCTCATTTGTCCTCAAACTATTATTCTCATTAGTATTCTATTCCTCTTAAAAGTATTATTTTCTTCTCAATAATATTTTATTCTTTTTATTGCTATTCTTTTCCTCTCCTTAGTTTTTTCTTACTCCAATTAGTATACTTTACTTCTCAATAGTATTTTTCTTTTCCCATTTAGACTCAAACTTTCATTCTCATTAGTATTCTATTCTTCTTTTTTCATTTAGTCTGAAACTTTTATTCTCATTAGTATTCTATTCTTCTCAATAGTATTCTTCTCTCACCATTTAGTCTCAAACTTTTATTGTCATTAGTATTCTATTCTTCTCAATAGTATTCTTCTCTCACCATTTAGTCTCAAACTTTTATTTTCATTAGTATTCTATTCTTCTCAATAGTATTCTTTTCTTCCCATTTAGTTTCAAACTTTTATTCTCATTAGTATTCTATTCTTCTTAATACTATTATTTTCTTCTCATTAGTATTCTATTCTTCTCAATAGTAATATTTTCTTCTCTTTAGTATTTTATTCTTTTTCATAGTATTATTTCTTTAAATTATTTTTATAAACAGTAAAATTCATATCGCAGGAATACTATTATTTTGAAAACAATTTTAAAAAAATTTCACGAAAAGATTCAATTGTTTAAAAAAAATTTTAATTAAATTCTTGTTAAGAATTAAATTATTTTCAATAATTTTAATAACATTTTTTGGAAGAATTTGATTCTTTTTATAAACAAATAATATTTTTCGAGAGAATTCAATATTATTTTCAATACAATTTTAATTAAATTTTCTCGAAAGAATTTAATTATTTGAAACAATTTTTGATAAAATTCTTCAAATGACTTTAATTATTTTCAAATTTTTTAATAAAAACTTTGCAAGAATTTATTAATTTTTAGTGCATTAATTTAAAAAATTCAAAACATTGAAAAAAAAATTACTAAAATAGTTGGAAAGCAAACAAAAACTAACTTCGAACCGCGAACAGATTTAAACACAACAATATTAATTTATTTGTTTAAAATATTCGTTCTCTCTTCTCCTAATTAGTATATTTTTCCTTTCGTTTTTGAATTTAAAAAATTCAAAACATTGAAAAAAAAAATTACTAAAATAGTTGGAAAGCAAACAAAAACTAACTTCGAACCGCGAACAGATTTAAACACAACAATATTAATTTATTTGTTTAAAATTGTTTGTGAAATTTAATTTCATTATCATACTTTAGAAAAAATTATAACCAAAATGTGAAGAAATTTTTTTGATTAGTTTAAAGATTTCTGAAGATAAATAAGAAAAGTTTGAAGATTTGTCGTTTTAATCATCTGGCAGCACTGAGTATTCTTCTATTCGAATTAGTACTCACAGTAAATTGAGAGATATTAAAAAATCTTATTTACACCAAAAAAAGATTAAAATAATCCATTTTCTGATTTATTTTTTTTGTGACGAAAATGGTTTTTTTAAATCAAAAAACTAAATCATATTTGTAACCATTTTAAATGAATAATTTTCGATGGAATACTTTATCTTTTATCTTTTTCTCACTCCTTTTTTTGGGGGATCTTTCAAAAAGGCCAAGTAGAGCTTATGGGAAACTGTTTATCCGGGTACACGCTCTTGCATAAATATCCGCATGTCTAGTGCACACTTTCGTGCGGAGAAAAAGAGAGGAAGAATCACTAATACATTCTTGAATCTGGAAATACGTTTTCTAGTGAGCATATACTTTTTTCTCCTGGATATTATTAAGAGGGTCGGTCCTTTGGATATACACATATATATATATATATATATAGTTGCCCGGGAAGATGGAAAATTGACTAAAGAAACCCGTGTCCCACAACCCCGAAAGTACTGCGCTCGGCACGTGTGTAAACTTTCTTGAATTTCCTTAGGCAAATATTGCCCGGTTTCGCGAGAGTGAGAGAGAGAGAGTGAGCAAGGGAGACCCTTAGGGCCAAGAAAATGAGATTTTTCTGCGAAAGCGAGTTGGGGAATGAATTTGAAATTAGTTCATACGGGACAAGCTACCGACTTGTATTACCTGAGAACTGGCTTATCTCTCTCTCTCATTCTCTTTTTTGTCTCTCTTACTCTCTCTCTCTCTCTTACTTTTTTTTCGTCTCTTACTTTTTTTTTGTCTCTCTCTATTTTTCTCCTTTACTTTTTTGTCCCTCTCTCTCACTCTCTATATGTGTATCCACGAAACCTCTCCACTCATCCGCGTTTCTTTCAACTTTGTGACTTTCCAGCAGCTAATGCATACAAAAATAAGAGAAGCTACTCAACTTTTCTCTGTTTACAAACTATAATTGTCTTTTGATTAGTTTTCTTAAAAAACGCTTTCTCTCTCTCTCCCTCCCTCTTTCTCGTCCTCGCAATTCAAACGAGGTTTAGAAAGTTATTTAAAACTTAAAGTCACTCTCCATTTGTTTCGTGAAACAATTTTTTTGCGTTTTGATTTCAAGATAAAAATGCCTCATCATTGTAGGATTATCTGATTTCATACCCGTGTGAAAATCCAACTTGATCGTAAATAATTTGACACTTTGTTAACTATAGGCCCATTGTGGGCCGTATTTCTAGGTCCTGTCACGTTTTGTACTAATGCAATCCTAACTTGTGACAAATTTTCTAAAGGATATCAAATTGAAACAAGCAACTTATCAAAATTCCAAAGATATCAAATTGAAACAAACGACGAATCAAAATTCCAAAGATATCAAATTGAAACAAACAAGGAATTAAAATTGTTGCGATGCAGCAATTTTGATAGGTTGTGATTAGAAAGAATTGAGACAAACAACGTAAAGAAGTTTGCTGCATCGCAACAATTTTTATTCGTTGTTTGTCTCAATTTGATATGCTTTGAAAAAAACGGTGATGGTTTTTAGTTTGGCTTTCTTTTAAGTATTAATTTAAATTTATAAGAAAGTAAAATTTAATTTCTTGTAATGCTCGTTTAATATTTTCAAATTCTTGTATAATTCAAGGTTCAACTTTTTGTTCCGACAACATCATCTTTGGAAAATATCAATCTTTGTCTTCATCATCATGATCATCATCATCTTCATCATCTTCATCATCATTAGCATCGTCTTCGTCAACATCAAAACAAGGTTCGTTCTTTTTTATGTTATTTGCTATTCATTAGAATAAAGGCTGTTAACTTAAAAGTATCAAATTGCAACGAATCGATACCAAAAATGTGAGGATTAATTAAAAAATTGATTCGCAAATGTTTGGCATCCATTTGATCCATTTTAGTATCAATTTGGTATGTTTGATAAATTTGTGAAATGTTTACACGGAGAGAAATCTGTTGCTCTTAGCGCATGAGCAGGCCGTACTAAAAGCGCATACACACCACCATGCGTAAGTTGCAAGAAATCTATGCTGATTTTTCATGGATTTGAGCAACTGTGGCACAAGTGAAAAAAAGCTGTGCAAAGTTAGCACCGGCCTTTGCAAAATTAGGTACAGACGTCTATGCGAAAAGCGAACCAAAATGTCTCTAGCGTTATTCGTAACACATTTCTCTCCGTGTAGGTACTTAGAACTTTTTTTGAATTTGCTTTCGATTCAGAAAAAATGTGTGCGTCTTGAAAAACGACGCTGGTATCCCCACATCGAAAATTGCAACAAAGCTTAATTATTATTAGACTCTAATCTTAATGGTGGGTTTACTTGCGGGTTAAAAATAAGCAAGAAAAATTTGTGTCCTGAACTTTTTAGAAAAAATTTTTTTTCGTTGAATCAACGTTGGTAACTTCAGTTTCATACTAAGGTTGAGTTACGTTAAGGAAATTATGTTTAAGAAGGTATAGTTAAAGTTTCAGTTAACCGTTACCATACATTAGAAACAAATACTCTTTTAACTGAAACTTTTCTTTTATTCCTGTTCGTCTGAGTATAAAGTAATAAGAATGAATCTTGCAAAGAAAGTGGAATTTAAAATAAAAAAAAGGGATGCGGTCTCATCATTTGAATTGCCTAATCGATCTACTATTCCTCGAGAGAGAGATAAAGAGAGACTAAAAGGGAGAAAGAGAGTTCTCTCTCTTTCTCTAGATAAAAAGGGAATTAGAGACACACACAGAGAGAGAGAGAGGAGAAAAGAAAAAAAGCGAATAAAAGATAGAGAGAGAGAGAATAAAATAGAAATGGAAAGGGAATAAGAGAAATAGAGAGAATAAGAGAAAGAGAGAGATAGAAAGTAAAAGAAAGGGATAAATAGACAGAAAGAGAGTAAAAGAAAGTAAGAGAAAGTAAGAGACAAATAGAAAGAGAGCAAGAGAGAATATAAGTAAGAGAGAAAGAGTGTAAGTAAGAAAGACAGTGTGTGAGTAAGAGAGACAGAGCGTGAGTAAGAGAGACAGAGAGTGAGTAAGAGAGACAGAGAATGAAAAAGAAAAAAAAAGTAGAAGGGGTAGAAAAAAAAATCTAGCAGTAGGGTGGAAAACACACTGAATGGGTAAGAATGTGCATTGCCATTCGGGCGAGAATGGGAGAAAGAAGTTGGAAAGGATTTGAATACGATCGATTTTCTATAAATAAGGATTCACGTGATAATGGCAGTGGTGGGCCTTCCATATGGAGGCGGTTTGTAGGGCGGGAGGGGGAGTGAGGGGGGGGGTTGCCTATCTATAAAAGATAACGAGGACAGTTCTCCACAAACGTATAAGATGGGTTGGGCTTGCTTGCGGATTCGATTCACTGCGTTACAGATTCCCTATACCACATTTGTTTTCACAAATTTACGATTCTCCAATTCAACTTTATCCCCCCTCGCGTGTATGTAACCCCCACACAAATACATATACACACACACCAAGGAACTTTGCATTTATCTTACATCTAATTAGAGCTACATTACATTATCCCTTTTTTCAATCTTCTTTTTTCCGCATGTTTCTTTATTTCTGAAATTATGGTTTATAATAGTTTTCTTAAAGTTTTTCCAAGGATATGAAAATTGAGACAAACAACGAATTAAAATTGTTGTATCGCAACAATTTTAATTCGTTGTTTGTCTCAATTTTGATATCATTGGAAAAATGGGATGGTTGCAGTAGTTTTAATTTTTTATCCAGTTGATGCAGTTATTGTTTATAATTAGTAAGGTTTTTTTAATAGTGTTATTTTTTATAAAGGTTTATTTTTCAGTATTTTTCAGGGTGTCTGTTTTCAGTATTTAATACAGTTTTTTTTGCTGTAAATACTTAATGCCCTTTTCATTTTTAATACTATAACCATACTTTTTACTTTTAATGATACGAAAGAAAAACGATAATGATGTATAAATTGAAGTCCATATGTTAACGTTAAATTGGAAAGATCCGTCAACGACAAAGGCGTATTCGCATTTAGTTTCGAAAAGAAGAGCGAGAGATAGAGAGAGAGAGAGAGAGAGAGAGAGAGAGAAGGAGAGAAAAGGAGAATATGTATAAATGTAGAATCGAACATTGGAATCTTGGAAGAAAGGTTTCGCGATCGAGCTCTAATTTATGACAAATAAGAAAATTCGATCTCGAAGAGCAACAACGGATGTCCAGCGTGATTCGAACTGAGACGCGCGTAGCAAATAATGAATACGTATAAGGGGTCCAGGGACGCGAGAGAGCGTTCGACTTATTTGAAATGTAAAGACGTGTGTGCGACTCTTAAAAATATTCCGCCTATAAATTCTCTGACATTGCGTATATATATAAAATACATGCATAATCTTCGTTTTATATTATAAAATTATTTATCCATGCGCGATACATATTGTAATTTTCAGTTCTTGTAATTTCTTATTAGTCATCTAATTGGAATTTATTATTTGTGCTACTATGAGAACTTATTTTTTCCGACTAGTATTCTCATTAGGCTGATTTTTTCAGTGTTAGTTGCAGTAACTAATGGTAATATCACTATTAGTGTTAGTTTTAGTATTCTGATCAATAGTCTTCTTTTCTTCTCTTTAGTATTCTTTTCATCACTTTGGTATTCTTTTTCTGCTGATTTGTATTCTTTCCTGCGCATTAGTACTATTTCATAAGCAGTATTTATTTTCTTTAGTATTCTTTTCTTTAGTATTCTTTTCCTTAGTGTTCTTTTCTTTAGTATTCTCTTCCTTAGTATTCTTTTCTTTAGTCCTCTTTTCTTTAGTCTTCTTTTCTTTAGTCTTCTTTTACATAGTGTTATCTTCTTTAGCATTCTTCTCTTTAATATTTTTTTCTGTAGTATTCTTTTTTTTAGTGTTTTCTCCTTTAGAATTCTTTTCTTTAGTGTTTTCTTCTGTAATATTCTTTTCTTTAGTGTTTTCTCCTTTAGTATTCT
Organism: Leptopilina syphax; assembly: GCA_032872505.1. Lineage (NCBI taxonomy): Eukaryota > Metazoa > Arthropoda > Insecta > Hymenoptera > Figitidae > Leptopilina > Leptopilina syphax. The sequence goes on from CM065469.1 coordinate 38,076,054, forward strand.
TTTCTTCAGTGTTGTTTTCTTCAGTATTCATTTCTTCGCATTAGAATTTTTTCTTTTCGTCAATATTTTTTTAGTGTTCTTGTTTTTAGTGCTTTATTTAGTATATTTTTTTAAGTGTTTTTATCTTTACTGTTATTAGTATTCTTTACTTCGCATCATACTAAAAAAATATTTATTTTATTCAAATAACCGATTATTTGTCTATTATCAAATAAATATTTACTTAAATCAAAAAAGTTTTGTTCAAATTAAATAAATGGTATTTAATTCAAATTTAAATTTATTTGAATACAATTTATAAAAATATGTAAGCCAAATAAAATATAATTTTTTTGGTATTGGAAAAAATTAATTGATTCAACTAAATATTTATTTTATAATAGACAAGTAAAAAGGTTATTTGATTTAAATAATTTTTTTAGTATTTTTTTCTTTAGTATTTTTTTCCTTAGTGTTTTCTCCTTTAGTATTTTTTTTGCTGTATTCTTTAGTACTCACTTCTTCGCATTAGAATTTTTTCTTTTCATAAATATTTTTTTAGTGTTTTTTAGTGCTTTCTTCAGAATACTTTTCTTTGTTTTCTTTTTTAAAATCTTTTTCTTTAGTATACTTTTCTTTAGTGCTCTTTTTTACTATTTTTAGTATTCTAACGTTCGTATTACACTGAAAAAATATTTATTTTGATTTAAATAACCGATTACTTGTCTATTATGAAATAAATATTTACTTGAATCAATCATTTTCTGTTAAAATCAATTCAATGGTATTTGCTTCAAATATGGAATTTACTGGAAAAAATACAATTTATTTAGTTTAGTTAAAAATAATTTGATTCAAGTAAATATTTATTTGATTATAGACAAGTATTCGATTATATTTGAATTAAGTAAATTTTTTTTAGTGCAGCATTTTTTATTTTAATTAATATATCTTTCTTTCGTGTATATTTTCATTAGTATTTTTTAGTATTCTTTTCTTTAGTGTATTTTTTCTTTAGTATTTTTTATTATTCTTTTCTTTAGTATTTTCTTCTTTATTGTTCTTTTCTTCGCATTAATATCTTTTATTTTCACAAACATTTTTTAGTGTTGTCTTCTTTAGTAAAATTTTCATTATGTTCTCTTCTTTAATATTCTTTTCTTTATTATTATTAGTACCTATTAGTTTCTTCTCTTTAGTATCTTTTCTTTTTATTAATATTCGTTTCTTTAGTGTTATCTTCTTTGGTATTCTTTTGTTCGCATTAATTATTTTTTCTTTTTATAAATATTTTTTTAGTGTTCTTTTCTTTAGTGCTCTCCTTAGTATACTTTACGTTATTTTTTTTTCTCTAGTATGCTCTCTTTAGTGTTTTCTTTGTTAGTATTCTTTTCTTTAGTATTAATTTTTTTAGTGTTGTCTTCTTTAGTATTCTTTTTTCTAGTATTTTCTATAGTATTTTTTTCTTTAGAATTATTTTCTTCGTATTAGTATATTTTCTTTTTATTAATATTATTATTATTATTTTTTCTTTTCATAAATACTTTCTTAGTGTTCTTTGCTTTAGTGCTGTCTTTAGTATTATTTACTTTATTATTTTTTCTTTAGTATGCATCTCTTTAGTCTCGTCGTCTTTAGTATTATTTTCTTTAGTATTAATTTCTTTATTGTTGTCGTCTTTAGTATTCTTTTCTTTAGTAATTTCTTCTTTAGCATTAATTTATTTAGTGTTGTCTTTTTTAGTATTCATTTTTTTAGTGTTGTCTTCTTTAGTATTATTTTCTTTAGTGCTGTCTTCTTCAGTATTCTTTTCTTTAGTGTTTTCTTCTTTAGTTTTAATTTCTTTAGTGTTTTCTTCTTTAGTATTCATTTCTTTAGTGTTGTCTTCTTTAGTATTTTTTCTTTAGTTTTATCTTCTTCTTTAGTATTCTTTTCTTTATTAATTGATTCTCTAGTATTCTTTTCTTTAGTGATTTCTTCTTTAGTATTCTTTTCTTCAGTGTTTTCTTCTTTAATATTCTCTCCCTCTCTTAAGTAGGGGAACATAGACAGCGATGAACTTCAGTCAAAGTAGTTTAATATAACTCAATTACCTAAATTAATTTTTTTTTTAAATCTATAAACAAAGTACAATAGGTGGTCCAACCTTGACTATTTTCTCCTATTTTCTTCTTTTCTCGATGGTTTTTTCTGTGATAAATTGAGAATGAAAAAAATAATTAAAGAGAGTTTCAAAAAGGTAGGACCTAAGGAAATTGTGTGTCAGAAAAATAGCGCTGAAAATGATATGACAAAGCCAGAAAACGAGTATATAGGAGGATTTAAGCTCGCGGTGAAAGAGGTTTGTATATACGCGCGTGGTACGTGATCGGCATGAAAACCCCCCTCCCCCTCCTTTTTCGTCATAGGGAGAAGTGAGCGCGAGAGCGCATTTCTTTTCAGCTGAAAAGGGAGCGTTTTAAATTTGCTCGGCTATCTCGAGGGTGGCTTCTTTGATCGGAATGCCATTAGGCGTTTCCTCTTATGGTATACGCGACCGCGCAAGTAGACATTGCAAGGCTCAAATCAAAATATTCCGAAGCGAATCGAAACCAAAAGGAATACTTGACATTTATCTCTCCTCCGTGTCTTTCACTTCAAACTTAACATACCATCCGAGAAAACTAACTCAGCTAACTGAAATGAAATAAAAAAAAACACTTTTTTTCCCTTCCTTCTCCCTTCTCCTTCTTATTCTTTCAAAAACACACCAATCAGGACAAAATCTTTTTTGCATATTCAATACATATATAGTCCGCTCCTAGCATATCAATGTCATTGGAAAGAAAAAGCCGCGCAAGTAAAGCAAATTACGATTATACAGATTTAATAAGACAGAATCGATAGAGTAAAAAAGAAATAAACCTAACGAGATGAATATTTTTTTTTTTTTTTTTTGTACTGTGAACCAATTTTGAATCGATATACTTTTCTATTCTTAATGATATAATATGTCATATATAGTAGTCGGTTGGAGAATAATATGTGAGCCTTAGAAGCGTTAGCTGACTAGCGTTATTTTATTTTCCAATGGGGACGAGACGTTCCTCTTTTAGTTATATAACATTTTATTGGTATAACTATGAAGAGGCAGGTGGTGGTACAAGGGGTGAAGGGGGGGGACTTTTAATGGTCTTATATGAACTAGAAAAAGGGGGTATAGTATCGCTCGAGGTATTGATTGCTAATCGTATCGGGACACCCCTCACGTAAATTATCATCGTCGATACTAAAAAAGAAAAAAAAATCCCTGACTCATCAAAACGCCTTTTTCCCCCGAGCACTTTTCCGTTTGGAAAATACACACACATGCACACAATCATCCCTTGGATGTATTTTTGTGGCTTTGTATATACTTCATTGACTCACAAATGCTTTAATTTTTTCATTTAAAGAAAAATAGATATTGTTTAGTTAGTAAATATTATTTTTGTAATTATTTGGGGCAGTATTAACTGAATTTATAATATTTATAGATGACCAAGTTATAAAATCATTTTATATTATAAGAATATTGTTACTGTAACTTATTCAAAATTATTTTTATCCTTTAAATTCAATTATTATTTTCTAGAATTTTTAACTAAAATTCTTCTTTAAATTAATTATTTTTAATAATTTTTGAACAATTTTTAGAATTTTTAACTAAAATTTTTCTTGAAATCAATTATTTTTAATAATTTTTGAAAAATTTCTAGAATTTTTAACTAAAAATTTTCTTAAAATAAATTATTTTTAATAATTTTTGAAAAATTTCTAGAATTTTTAACTAAAAATTTTCTTAAAATAAATTATTTTTAATAATTTTTGAAAAATTTCTAGAATTTTTAACTAAAAATTTTCTTAAAATAAATTATTTTTAATAATTTTTGAAAAATTTCTAGAATTTTTAACTAATATTTTTCTTTAAATCAATTATTTTTAATAATTTAAAAAAAAAGTTTTTTGAGAATTTTCAAATCCATTTGTTTACAATTCAATTCTATACGAAATTTCATTGCTTTTTCGAAAATTCTTCAATTGCATATCAGAAAATAAAAACTTCAAATAATTTCAAAATAAAATGAAATAAAATTTTTCAAAAAAATTAATTCTACAGAATTATTAGTTAAAAGTATGAAAAATTTAGATTTTCATAGATTTTAATTTGAAACCTTTTCAAAATTCAATTGTTTCTAAGAAGTCATGTTATAATGATTGTAATATACAATTACTATCTAAAATTTTAATTAAAATTCGATTTTAAATCAATTTTTATTATTGCGAAGAAATGTATATAAAATTTGTTTATTAAATTCCTGTGAAATATTTATTAATTTTGAAAATAATTAAATGTATATTTAGAATTTTATAAATATTTTTTTTAAATAATTGAATTCTTTTGGAAAATTTAATTAAAATATAGTAGATATTGGAAATCATAGAATTGAGGAAAATTTTTGAAAATAATTGAAATTTTGTCAAGAATTTTATTAAAATATTGAAAATGATTGAAATTTTGACAACAATTTTATGAAAATTATTGAAATTAATTGAATTTCAGAGAAGAATTTTATTATTTATAAAGATAATTGAAATTTTGACGAGAATTCAAAAAAAATTTTTAAATATAATTGAATTTCAGAGAATTATTTGAAAATAATTGAAATTTTGCCGAGAATTTAAAAAAAAATTTTGTACATAATTGAATTTCTGCAAAGAATTTTATTACTTTTGAAAATAATTGAATTTCAGAGAAGATTTTCATTATTTCTAAAGATAATTGCAATTTATGAATTTTTATAATTGTAAAATTATTCGAAAACATTAATATTTTTTTTAAATAAATATTTAATTAATATTATTTTTTCATAGGAATTAAGAATTTTAAAAATTTTAAATTCAAACCTTTTTAAATTCAATAACTTACTACAATATTTTCATAAAACATGAAGATAGCGATTGCTCCGAGTCGAAGACTCGGAGTGATCGATTATCTTCATGTTTTATAATAATTAAAGATGACCGAGTGATAAAACCATTGTTTTATATTATAAGAATATTATTACAGTAACATTTTCAAAATTATTTTCATCATTTCAAATCAATTATTATTTTCTACAATTTTTAATTATTTTTTATGTAAATAATTGAATTCCTTAAAAAAAATTTTATTTGTTTATAAAAATAATTGAATTATTGCGAAGAAATTTATTAAAAATTTGTAAATAATTGAATTCTTGAGAAATTTTTATTATTTATGAATAAATAATTAAACGTTTGCGTACTATTTTTGGGAATTTGAAATTAATTTGAAAATAATTTAACTTTGGGGAAGAATTTTTGTTATTTATAAAGATAATTGGGATTTTGACGAGAATTTCTTTTTAATTTGAAAGATAATTGAATTTTATGAGAAGAATTTTATCGCTCTTGAAAATAATTGAATTTTTGCAATTATTTTCAATTTTTCCAAAATTGGATTTTTTTAGTGTTTTCAACAAAAATTTTAATTTGAAAATAAAATTCTGTGAAAGTAAAAATGAAAATAAAAAACCGTCAGAGTGAAACTGAAAATACGAATATTTGTCAAAGAGAAAATGAAAGAAAAGAAAAATTTGTCAAATTGAAAATGAAATTGACTAAATCTTTTTCCTCAGAAAAAAAAGAAAAGCAGAGAGAGAGAAAGAGAGGAAACAATTTTCCCCCCAGTGAGTAAATCTTTAATTAGAATGATATTTTTCGGCGTGAATTAATAATGGAATACTAATTGACAAAAGGAGAAAAAAAAGAAGTCGAGACAAAAGTTATCGTGTATTTCGCTCGTTTAAGTAGTAATTCCCAGCTGTCCAATCTTTGTGGTTGTATATATACACACAAGGACACTGAGGAGAGGAGGCAAAGAGGCAAAAGAGATGAAAAGAAGAGGGTTCGAAACGAAAAGAGTGAGAGAGTGAGAGAGAGGGGTCGTTACTTGAGTATTCCGCGAGAGGAGTCTGGACATTCGTGAGCGAATGGTTAGAAGGAACGTTGGCCTTTTATATACGTCGCGATGGAAGTCTGAAATAAGAGGAAATAAGAAAAGTCGAAAGGCAACTGCTCTTCTCTGGGCGAGACAATCAAGTAATGCCTGCTCGGTATGCCTCATTGGACCTGCGGGCAATGTTGCCCTCGGGGGTATACTAAGACACGGTCATGGTACCCAAAAAAAAAACGCATCTTAGTCTGGTTACATTTTTTATTTTCACAAAAATCTTGTGAATTTTTTATCATTCACCCTCGCACGTGTACGATTCAATTTTCAAAACGCGTTTCCTCACGCACTCATGGGGGAGAAAAAAAGTAAAATTACATCTCTAGCCAAAAAAAATAATAATTTGCTTTCTCAAAAATTGAGTTCTACTAGAAAATACTTTTTCATTCAAAAACTAATTACCTTCGAAAAAAAATTAAAAAGTAATCCTTCCTCCCCCATAAAAAAAATAGGTATGCATGGTTCTCACTAGGTCAGTAAATTCCGTAAATTTGCTTCAAGTCCATAAAAGTCAGTTTTTTTTAAAGAAGCAGGGTTGCCACAAAAAATTAATTTTATTTTTCCCTGATTTCCAGACAAAATTTTGAATTTTTCCCTGACATATTATTATTATTATTCTATAGGAAATAAAATATTCAAAAAATTCCAAATTCAACAACTTATAAGAATATTATTATAAAACATAAAGATGTCTTCACGTTTTATAATAATTTAAATTTCCATAATATTTAAAAAAAAATTAAATTATTTACTAAAATTTTAATCAAATCCTTCGCTAGAATTCAATTTTTTTTTAAAAGTAATAAAACTTTTACAGGAATTCAATTATTTAATAAAATTTTAATAAAATCCTTCGCTAGAATTCAATTATTTTTACAAGTAATAAAACTTTTCACATGAATTCAATTATTTAAAAAAATGTAATAAAATTCGTTGTAAGAATTCAATTATTTTCATAAATTAATTAAAATTTTCATAGGATTTCAATTATTTTTAAAATAATTTTAATTAAATTCATCGATAAATTTAATTATTTTGCAAAATTTTTTGCAAGAATTCAAATACATTTCACAAATAATTAAATTTTTGGCTGAAATTCAAATATTTTTAAAATCTACTAGTTTAATAAAATTTCCGAAAAGAAATTCAACTATGTAAAAAAATGTAATAAAATTCATTGCAAGAGTTTAATTATTTTTATACATAATACAATTCTTTACAGAATTTCAATTATTTAAAAAAAATTTAATAAAAATTTTTTTGCAAGAATTTAATTATTCTCCTAAATAATAAAATTCTTCACAGAATTTCAATTATTTTTAATACACATCTAAGTAAATTTCTCAAAAAATGTAATTATTTTCAAAAATATCCAAAATTCAATTATTTTTTAAAATTCATGCTATAATGCTTTTAATATTCAATTATTATCTGAAATTTTAATTGAAATTCATTTTTAAATCAATTTTTATTATACAAAATTCGACTAGAATTCAATTATTTAAAATTTTAAATATAAAAATAATTAATTAATTGAATAATTCAATGTTTTTTAAAATTGAATCCTTATGAAGACTTTTATCAACAAATTTTTAAATAATTGAATTCTCTCGACGAATTTTAATAAAATTGTTAAGAAAAAAAAAACATTTTTCGAGAAATTCAATTAAAAATTGTATTAAAAATATAATTGAAATTCTGCGATGAGTTTTATTATTTTTTGAAATAATTGAATCCCTGCAAAGAATTTTATTATTTATGAAAATAATTTACTGTTTGCTGGGAATTTTATCAAAACTTTTTTTAAATAATTGAATTCTAAAAGATAATTGAAATTTTGCCGAGAACTTTTTTTTAATTTTTGAACATAATTTTTAAAAATTCCCGTCAAAATTACAATTATTTTCAGAAATAATAAAATTCTTCTCCGAAATTTAATTATTTTCAAAAATTTTAATAAAATTCTTGGAAAAATTTCGATTATTTCTAAAAATCTTTCGCAATTCAATGATTTTTAATATCTACCATTTTTAATCAAATTTTTCAAAAGAATTTAATTATTTAAAAAAATTTAATAAAATTCTAAGCAAACATTTAATTATTTTCATAAAATTATATAAATTTTACAGGAAATCAATTATTTACACATTTTTTTTTATAAATTTCTTCTAAATAATTCAATTATTTTCATAAATAATAAAATTTTTACAGGGATTCAATTATTTTCGTGTAAATAAAATTCTTTTTAGGAATTCAATTATTTTCATAAATAATAAAACTCAATGCAGAATTTAAATTGAATTATTTTCATAAATTATTATTTAAATTCTTCTCGGGATTTCAATTATTTTTAAAACTATTAATAAAATTCTATAAAAAGTTTTCAATTATTTTCAAAAATTGTTATAAAATTCAATATAATAAATTTTAGTAAAATTTAATTCAATTCCTTAACAGAATTTAATTATTTTCAAAAGTTGTTAATAAAATTTTTCGTAAAAATTAAATTTTGACAAACATTCAATTGTTGAATAAATTATTTATTTTTGTATTTAAATAATTGAATTCTCGTAGAATTTTCAAATAAAAATTGATTTTAATCTTGAATTTCGGTTAACATTTTAGATAATAATTTTATTCATTTATATTTTTAAGTGCAATGTTCTCTTATTTAACTCGGTTTGATTATGTTTTAGTAAGTAATTTTTAATTTTTGATCCGTAAAGTCCGTATTTTTAAAAACTTTCACTGGTTCAAGTTCTGGATGTAAAAAAAAGAACCCCCAAGGAAAAAAAAATCCCACCCCTCGAAAAAAATAAATATACCGAGAAAAATTGATTTCATACGCTAATGATATTTAGAAAACATCTGTTCGTTTTAATGATTCGCGAAAATTATCTAAATTCAAAATTGATAAATAAATTTTGGTAAAATTCAAAGTTTTCGAGTTTCTGTTAGATATCAAGCAGACAAGTAGTAAAGAAGAAGAATAAGGTATTTACTAATACAGTATTGGTTTACTGCAGTCAAATAATTTTTTTTAAATTTATTTTTTCGAATAAATTTAATTTAATTTGTAACAAAATTATTTTGTTCTCCTAACGAAATTTTGATCCCTCGCGGACTAAATGTTTCTTCACTGATGTATACAGTTTCCAGCTCATTTAAAAAAAATCTGTTACTTATCACAAATTAATCTTTCACTTTGAATAATAATTTGTAAATTTCAATTTTCTAGAAATCTATTTACCTCTCGCTTAATTTATTCTCAACGTTAATTGCTTTTCGTTGTAGAACGTTTGAGGCAATTAGTTTTACATATCTTACAACGCAGGAAACGATGAAATGACACGCACGACAAGAGATAAAATATATAAAAAAAAGAAAAAAAAATAATTTTCATCTGAAATCTAAAAGAGCGTAGTCGTAATATTGAATAATTCCTCGCTTTTAATTATATTTTCGCATCAATTATTATATTCGCATTAATTATTATATATTTACATTGTACAATTAACACACAGAGAAGAAGAAAAAAACGACGAAAGTTAAGTTTCTTTTTTTTTGTTCTCTTATATTCTCTCATCTTTAAATAAGTCTATTAAACTTTGCCGAGAGATATTATATGTCGTTAAGTAATTAACGCTTGTCGAGAGTATTGTACATATATGTGTATTTGTAGTTAAACAAAATTAAGGATAAGTGACGCAAGAAAAGAGTTAAGTAGCGCACACGTATATTTTCCGTTTCCAATATACAATATACTTTGCGCCAATGGGGCTGGTGTCTAGTTCGTGGTAATTAGAGGCGTGAATAATTAAGAATTTGCTATATGTTAATTGTTGACACACGTTTTTAGCGACTTGACGTGTCTTCGAGGGCGAATTTTTAAATAGTATTCCATTACTTGTTTGCTTATTTATTTCACGAATATACTGTATATATTCGGTTTTTACGATAACTCGTTTATTAATTATTACAATTTTTTTTCTTGTTAGCTTATTTTCATGTGTGTAAAAGAAAAATGGAGAATTAGGGGCAATTTTTTTTTAACCGAAACCGATAAACCGAAAAAAGACCGAAACCCTTGTAATAAAATTTGAAAATCATTTCAAAAACTGAAATTTCAATTTTTTGGTTCTTAATATTAACAGTTTTCCAGAGGATATCAAATTGAGACAAAAAAAAGTATCAAAATGTAGCTTCGCAACTATTTTGATACTTTTTTTTGTCATATATCCAACATTTTTTTTATAAGAATACAGAAAAGGGAAAACTAAACCGAGCAAACAAAAATTTTTGAGTTTTTTTTTAGAAGAATACAGAAAAGCGGAAACCAAAAATTTTGACATTAAAAACCAGAACCCAAATACCGAAACCAAAATTTTTTTTGGAAGAATACAGAAAAATGGAAACCGAAACCGAAAAAACCAAAATTTCGACATTAAAAACCAGAACCCAAATACCTAAACTACAATTTTTTTTTGAAGAATACAGAAAATCAGAAACCGAAAAAACCAAAATTTTTGTCATTAAAAACCACAGGCCAAATACCGAAACTACAATTTTTTTTTAGAAAAATACAGAAAAGCGGAAGCTGAAATCGAAAAAACCAAAATTTTTTGAGTTTAAAAGCAGAACACAAATACCGGTACCAAATTTTTTTTTCGAAAAATACAGAAAAGTGGAAACTGAAACCTAAAAAACCGAAAATTTTGGCATTAAAAAACCAGAACTTAAATACCGAAACTACAATTTTTTTAGAAGAATACAGAAAAGCGGAAATCAAAACCGAAAAACCTAAAAATTTTTTTAAGTTTAAAAACGAACCCAAATACCAATACCAACATTTTTTTGGAAGAATACAGAAAAGTGGAAACCGAAACGTAAAAACCAACAATTTTGACATTAAAAATCAGAACTCAAATATAGAAACCAAATTTTGTTGGAAGAATACAGAAAAGCGGAAACCGAAACCGAAACAACCATAATTTTTTTTAGTTTAAAAGCGTTACCTAAATACCGAAACCAAAATTTTTTTTGGAAGAATACAGAAAAGCGGCAATCGAAACCAAAAAAAACCAAATGTTTTTTGAGTTTAAAAGCGGAACCCAAATACCGAAACCAAATTTTTTTTAGGACAATTACCGAAAAGTGGAAATTGAAACCAAGAATATCAAAAATTTTTGACATTAAAAACCAGAACTCAAATACAGAAACCAAATTTTTTTGGAAGAATACAGAAAAGGAGTAACCAAAACCAAAAAAACCATAATTTTTTTGAGTAAAGTGGAACATTTTTTTTAGAAGAATACAGAAAAGCGAAACGAAAAAAAATTCGGTTGCCATCCCTGTTTTAAAGTAAACAGAAAAGGAGAGAAAGAGAGAGAGGGGAGAAAAAAAATTGTGTCTTATAATCGAGTCGAGTATCTGGTCTCGAAATCACGGACGACACCGGCTTAAGTTCTTAAGTCGATCTAATCCCACGGTTGTCTAAGACTTTGTTAGACACCCTACAAAAGCACTCGATCTTGGCTTCTTATTCATGGAAATTTCACGCAGCCAGTGAATTAACTTTTTATTGATATACTGTTTTCACTAATTCGTAAATCTATTCATTTTACACTCGTTTGCTTTCCTTCCCTTTTGAAATAAAAATTCGCGTTTAAATTATAAAAAGACAAGAATTTTTTTGTTCAATAATTAATAATTGATTATAATAAATTTTTTGGGAGTAATTTTTGGATAATATTTATGTTTGTCGATTGTTGGAATAAAAATTGAGAAATACTGTTGAGGAGAAATTAGACGCATTCCTCGAGTTGATGTGCCTGGTCGTTTATATACTGTGGGCAATTTGCATAAGCGTTTAAACGAAACGATGCTGAATCATTTCGAGAAGAATAGAAGTCAAGAGTTGAGGTGTTGTTTGCGTGGGGGGACGTTGCTGGACCACTAGACGAACGAGATGGAAGTATCGATGTGGTACATTGTATGAGAAGGAGGTGAGCGAAAATAGATGAAGGGAAGTGAGAGGAAGAGGTCAAGAGGAAGGCGCGAAGGCACTCGCCCGCGATGGAGGCGAAAGTTTACGACGCGTCGTCCGCCGAGTTACCGACGCTACCACGGAGGCTTCTCTCTCTCTCTCTACCACTTTATTGCCCTTTTTTTCCTCGTTTTCTTCATCGCTGAATCACTTTTTTCGGTGTTCTTCTTCCTTCTTTTTACTTTTCGTCTTCTTTTCTTCTCTTTTTCTCTTTTTCTCTTCTTTTCCGCTTTTCTACTTTCTCTACTTTTTCTCTTCTCTTCTTTCTTCTTCTTTTCCTCTAATTTCTCTCCTTTTCTTAATCTGTCTTCTTTTTTTTCTTTTTCTCTTCTTTGCCTCTCTTTTTTTCTCCTTCTTGGAAAAATAGTAGGAAAAGTGAGAGAAAAAGGGGAAAAGTAAACTTTTCCTCTTTTCCCCCCACTTTTCCTACTATTTTTCCCTTCTTTTCCTTTGAGTTTTAGTTTCGTGAGATTTTTAGAGAAGCAAATTTGGTTTGGTAGCCAATCGGGCAGGCTGCTCGTCTCACTTCACACTCGACGCTTAACCTACGGCATCCATCTTCCTTGTCAGTACCCTAGCTACCTGAGCCTTAAACTTGGACTAATTATAGGCGTGGTAAAAGACCTCCAAGTGCCGAAAACCTCCAAAAGTTTTCTGACATCAGAAACTGCGGAAGTCCCTGGACCACAAGGTGTATCGGTTAAAACACCACAAGCGATCATTTTCTAAAGGTCAACGTTCTTGTACCCTTGTTTACTGGGAGAGAGAAAGGGAAAGAAGGGAAAAAGAGAGAGAGAGAGGCAAAAAAGGAAAGAAAGAGTGAATGAAGAAAAATTGAAAGAAAGAAGAAAGATAAGAGGAGAGAAAGGAAAAAAGAATTAAAGAGTGATAGAAAGAAAGAGCTTTAAAGAAATAAATAAAGAAAGAGTGAAAAAAAGAAAAGAAAGAGGTGAAGAAATAAAAAATTAGATGAAGAAAGAAGAAAAAAAGAAAAAAATAAGGTGAAGAAAGAGTGAAATAAAAAAAAATTAGGTGAAGAAAGAGTGAAAGATAGAAGAAAGAAAAAAAAGAGGTGAAGAAATAAAAAATTAGGTGAAGAAAGAGTGAAAGATAGAAAAAGGAAAGAAAAAATTAGGTGAAGAAAGAGTGAAAAAAGAAAAAAAAGAGGTGAAGAAATAAAGAATTAGATGAAGAAAGAAGAAAAAAAGAAAAAAATAAGGTGAAGAAAGAGTGAAATAAAAAAAATTAGGTGAAGAAAGAAGAAAAAAAGAAATAATAAGGTGAAGAAAGAGTGAAAGAATATAAAATTAGATGAAGAAAGAGTGAAAAAAGAAAAGAGAGGTGAAGAAATAAAAAATTAGGCAAAGAAAGAGTGAAAGATACAAGAAAGAAAAAAAGAGGTGAAGAAAGAAGGAAAAAGAATAAATGAGGTGAAGAAAGAGTGAAAGATAGAAGAAGGAAAGAAAAAATTAGGTAAAGAAAGAGTGAAAAAAAGAGGTGAAGAAATAAAAAATTTAGTTGACGAAAGAAGAAAAAAGAAAAAATGAAATGAAGAAAGAGTAAAATATAAAAAAAGGAAAGAAAAAATGAGGTGAAGAAAGAAAGAAAACATTAAGTGAAGAAAGAAGAAAAAAAGAAAAAATAAGGTGAAGAAAGAGTGAAAGAAAGAAAAATTAGATGAAGAAAGAGAGAAAAAAATGAAAGAAAGAGGTAAAGAAATGAAAAAATTAGGTGAAGAAAGAAGAAGAAAAGCAAAAATGAGGTGAAGAAAGAGTGAAAGAAAGAAAAAATTAGGTGATGAAGGAGTGAAAGGTAGAAGAAGGAAAAAAATGAGGTAAACAAATAGTGAAAGAAAGAAAAAATAATGTGAAGAAAGAGGTGAAGAAATAAAAAATGAGGTGAAGAAAGAGAGAAAGATAGAAGAAAGAACAAAGAAATGAGGTGAAGAAAGAGTGAATGATAGAAGAAGGAAAGAAAAAATGAGGAGAAGAAAGAGTCAAAGATAGAAGAAGGAATGAAAAAATGAGTTGAAGAAATAGTGAAAGAAAGAAAAAATTAGGTGAAGAAAAAAAATTGAATGAAAAAGAGAAGAGGGAAAAAAATAAGAGAAAGAAGAAAAGAAAAAATAGCTAAAGAACGAGAGAATAAAGGAAGAAGAAATGAAAAAAATATCTGAAGAAAGAGTGAAAGACTGAAGAAAGAACGAAAAAAGGGAAAAAGACAGTAAGAGTGAAAGAAAGAAAAAAGAGAGAAAGAGTGAAAGAAAGAAAAAAGAAGAAAGAGCGGAAAAAATGAAAATTTAAGAGAACAACAGAAAGCAAGAAGGTCAATTGACGACCGGGAGGAGGAGAGTTTGCAAACGATGAAGTAAATGTGGTAGGGGCAAACGGGGCATAAACTGCCCGACTAACAACCCACCACATGTATATCCATTCGTAAGAGTAAAAGAACCTTCTCAACTCTCGAGATGGGTAAGACAGACGGACGGACACTATTAACGTTTTGAGCCATCGCGAGAAGAGACTGGGGCTGTAAATTATAACTCCACCGCGAGGAGTCGAACCCTTCGAGAGTTCGAGAGACTAACCTCAGACCAGACTCGTAAAAATATCCACTCTCTCTCTTTCTCTTTCTCTCTTTCTGTATATCTTATATATACGTTCGCCAAGTTTCGAAGGAGCGGAACTCATGACGTTCCCGGTCTTTCTGCTCTCGCTTTCGAGCATTATATTCTGTTTATATATATATGCTCGCTCGAAACATTCTGTGTGAGTTCGCGAGGGCCGTAAGTCACAAGGAATTACTTTCGCCAACCGAAATATTCTCCTTTAAAGCATTGTTTAAGTATCGAGTGGTATATATGTATGCGCACGAGAGAGGTTTATCATTTTGGTATATTCGAGCTGAAACGTTTATGTTTTATAATTATTGCCATTCTGTGATTGAATTTTTAAATATTTCATTTTGACTATAGAGCATTTTTAACTCTATATACTATAAAGTTAATAGCACTATAGTATACATTTTTCGTATTTATTAGTTTTAACTTCAATTTTAATTATTCTTTAATCAGATCGTTTTTAATTTCTGTTGCAGGTAATTTCAATCAACTATCATTTTTGCATAGTGGCTTCAAATTTCTAGAAGGTAATTTTTATACATTATTATACTTCTTTCCATTGAAATTGATTACGGAAAACATATTTGGCTCTAAAATAAATGCACTGAATATATCTTATACTTAAGATAATTTTACAAAAAGATAATAAATTGGAGCGTACAGAACACACTTTAAAATCTTTGGGTGTCAAACACCCATGTGTGCGATTTAAGGTTCCTGTAGGAAGTCTCCACTTTGAGGCTTAAGTCAAATACGCAGTATACTCTTCATCTCCTTTTAGAAAATCTTTTATGATATAACTAAACATTAAAATAGAATGACCGTTAAAATTTTTTTTCCGGTTTCAAAAGTATAAAATCCAGTTCTATTAAGAGAACATAAACCAAAATGCAATATATGCAAATCCGCATTGTCTCCTGGAGTGGTACATAAATAAATAGAGAAAAAGGAAGTTCCCTACTCTCTATATCGGGTTGAAGGAAGAAGAACAAGTTGCGATCATTTCTCTCCACTCGGTAGTGCATGGCTCTGGTCGTTATGCCAAGAAAGAGCAATCGTTCGAGATTGCGCGCCTGGTACTCGAAACGATCTCACCGTGTTCTATCGGTATCAAGTTATAAACGCGCCTTTATCGTATAGGTACATTCGCGAAGAAAAGGGTGATGCGCGATTGCGAATGAATGCATCCGGTCGTAAGAAGAAGAAGAAGGAGCCTCCACACACAACACAGGAGGTAACTCGATTAAAACAGTCGAGGAGGAGAGAGAGTTGGTGGCACCCAGGGCCACTAGGCAAAGTACGACTTCTTGATAGTCGAATGCAAGAGAGAAGAGAGAAAGAGAGAGAGAGAGAGAGGGTGCGGTTACCGCGAAGAGGAATCCTGGCGGTAACACATGGAAGGATAGAGTTATTTATTGTTATGGCCGCTTGCTAAGTCGTAGTGTGTGGGTGTCGAAGAGAGAGAGAGAGAGTGTGTATATCGAACAAATACAGATACCAGAGAACGGTGTCTATACTAACGCGCGAGAGAGCCACTCTGGACTCTGTCAGGGCACCTCTGCAATGTGCAACGATGCCGCCCACTCCCGATACACCCCGCTGGGTGTCCCAACACCTACCTACATTTGCCGGCACAACTGTATTCAACTTCATACTGATCCGCATCATCACGACGTGTTGGAACCGCACTAAATTTATCCGCCGAACGACTTTATTACATTACCACGAACATTTAATTCGAAATTATTACTTAGAGGGAACACACTATATACTATATGGTCCTCGCCGCGATAGCTGCCTACCTCACTCTCCCCAACTCTGCTGATTTACGTCCTCACTAAAAATCCTTATTCTAACCATCCGTGAGATCAAGGACCTCTTTCTTCTTCTTATTCCTTCTCTTTTCTGCTCTAAAATAAAGGGTTTTCTTGCTTGTTGATACAATTATAACGAACCGTATATTTTATCGACTGAACCAAATATTTAGTTGAATTAAATTTGCGGGTAAATTTGGCAGATAATTTAGGTAACTTATTTTGTTTAATTCAAACTACAAATTCGGTTTATACGACATTATTGAGGATTGTAATCAAATACTCCCGAGGGTAAATATTCCTGGGTGCTAATAGTTCGGAGTGTAAATACTCTGAAGTATAAATCTCCTTGGGTGTAAATACTACTCAGGGGCTGGATGCTATAAGGGAATACACGCCATGGCATGGCGCGTATCCCCTTATAGCATATCCAGCCCTTAAAATACTCCTGGGTGTAAATATTCATTAGTAAAAACCCTTCTGAGTAAAAATACTCTTGAGTATAAATACCAATGGGTGTTAATACTCCTTTATATACAAACTACTGGGCGTACATATCCCTGGGTGTTAATACTCCTCACTATAAATACTCCAGGTTGTAAATACTTCGAAGTAACAATACTCCTGGGTGTAAATACCTCTGCGTATTAGTACTCCTGACTATAAATACTCCTGAGTGTAAATATTTGGAAGTATAAATACTCCTGGGTGCTAATAATTCAAAGTATAAATACTCCTGAGCGTAAATAATCCTGGGTGGTAATAGTCCTGACTATAAACATTCATGGGTGTAAATATTTCGAAGTATAAATACTCTTGGGCGTAAATACTCCTGGGTATTAATACTCCTGTCTATAAATATTCTTGGGTGTAACTATTTCAAAGTATGAATACTCCTGGGTACAAATAATTCTAAATTATTATAAGTATAATAAGTATAAATTATTTTCAAAAAATTTGAATTATTCATTTTTGAATTTAAATAATTGAATTCTCGTAGAATTTGATAATAAAAATTTATTTAAATTTCGAATTTCGGTTTAAATTTTAGATAATAATTTAATATTAAAAGCATTATTATAAAATAATAATTTTATCACTGGGTTATCTGTAATTTTTATAAAAACATAAAGATGGATATCTTCATTTTTTATAATAATATTAGTTAGTTAATTAATAATATTAGTAAATTTTACTAATAAATTAGTAGAAATAATTATGTATTAGTAAAATGTACTGATTCAGAAACAAAAAATCAGTCACTAATTCAAATTAGTAAATCTTTTTACAAATTCAAATTTAGAGAGTAAGTTAAGGAAGTCAAAAAGATTAGTTAGTTACTAACGAATTAGTAACTCATTACCTTCTGGCTAAGTGACTTATTAGTTACTACACTGCAACTATAATTGCAAAAAATTTTTCAACATACAACAAATAGACATAAATTTCGTAAATTGAAGAAGGAAATAAAGAGAATATATTTTGAATAGTGAAATCGAATGTCGAACAATGCACTATACATAATAAATTGAAATGAAGTTTCTCCATTGACCTTTTCCCGACGCGATTAAAATCACTTATTTACATTAATTGAATGGATCAGAAAAAAATCCCAAGCATTATTTCTTCAGTCCGCGCACAAGACAAAAGGTGCAATTTCACGAAAACTCCTTCATTTCTAATTGAATCGTTTATAAAACTCTTTTTGCTATTTATTTCCTCCTAATTGTTACAAAAATTTACTAATTACCAATAAATACAGTTAAATAACGTTAAATAATGCCCTAAATAATTATTACATTATTCATAAATGAATTATATTTTCAATTTCAAAAGCAACTGAAAGAATTACAAAGATCAACACTTTCTAGCAAACGAGAGATGAACACTGAAAAGTGAAAGTGATGATAGCTGATAGAGTATGTGTTGTTAAAGAGAAGAAAAAAAAGAAAAAAAAAATAAACTGTAACGAACCCACATCCGGGCTGAAGTGACGGGCACGAGTCACGAAAGAGACTCCAAGCTGTCTGCTTGTACCTTCGTCGAACCACGAATGGTCCTATATATCCCCTCTTTAGGTTATTGCCGATGTTTCTTTTTTATTTCCCCGACAGTAGTCCTTGAACCAGCGGGTATTCGGCTTCTCACCGTGGTTGTGTACCAATCTTCAAAGCCAGTCCTCCCCCTCGGAAAAAAAATCTATCCTCTCTTGAGAACAAAAAATCTCATCTAGTTCATATATATGCACTCTAATTTTTCTTATACTCAATTAAAATTAATGTAAGATTTCAATTTTATAGTTGACACTCAGGGAATTTACACTCAAGAATTTATGCTCCGAAGAATTAGCAATCAGAAGAATTTACACTCAGAATAATTGTTACTCGGGAGTATTTATACTCAAAAGTATTTTTATTCAGGAGGGTTTTTACTTAGGTGTATTTTCACCCAGGAGTATTTACGTTAAAGTTTATTTATACTTTGAAATATTTACACCCAGGAATATTTATAGTCAGGAGTATCAACACCCAGGGGTATTTATGCTTCGAAATATTTACACCCAGGAGTATTTATAATCAGGAGTATTAACACCCAGCGGTATTTACACCCAGGAATATTTGAAGGGAGACATGACAAAAGAGGCCAATCTATAATTTTTAAAAATTAATATTTTTTCATAAAATGAATCAAGTAATTTTATTTTCACACTTTTGTTAAAGGATTTTCTCCTAAATTGTGTTTTTAAATTCGTTTTCAATAAAAAGTAGGAGAAAAAAATATCTTGAATTTTTACTTATCTAGAATGCAATTCAATTGAAAAAACAAGAAATCAAGTGTAATGTGTAAATAGGTTAAAAAATGTTAAAAAAATTGTGTTTTATTTTTGATATTCTTAAACATATATGTTAAATTTTGCTTCTGAAAAATTTATGTTAATTTAAAAATACTTTTATTAATTGTGTAATTTCAAAAAAAAAAAAATAATATTATTTTTGTGTTAATTTTTTTATATTCCTGATTATAATATGCATTTATATTGTTTTTTTAAATAATTAATGATTGAAAGAAAATATACGAATTTAAGACGTAACAGTTTTTTTTTTGTTTTTTTTTAAATGGTCAAGAGAATTTTTAAATGTGTTTTTCTTCCTGTAAAATCTTCAAATTGTCAAATTTTTACTCAAGACGGTTCTTACTCAGCTGTATTTACACCCAGGAGTATTTGTATTTTGGAGTATTTACACTCAGGAATATTTTTTTTTCAATAATTCAATTATTTGGTAAATTTGATGAAAATAGTAAATATCATTGAATTGCGAAAAACTTTTGAAAATAATTGAAATTTTGCAAAGAATTTTATTTAAATTTTTAAAAATACCTAATTAAATTTTTGGCGACAAATTTTGCTAATAATTTATAAAGATAATTGAATTCTTTGACGAGATATTCCTTAAAAATTTTTTAAATAATTGAATTTCTTCGATGAATTTTATTAATTTTGAAAATAATAATTGAATTCTTGTAATGAATATTATTTATTTATGAAAATAATTGAATTTTGCAAACAATTTTTTTTTTAAATTATTAAAAATAATTGGATTTTTTGTGAAGAATTTTGTTATTTAACAAGATAATTGCGTTAAAACTTTTGAAATAATTAAATAATATTAAAAAAATTAATTCTGGTTTTGACCAGAATTAATTATAAAATTAATTAAAAAAAAATTCAGAATTTTCTTATAAATTCTAAAAACTTAATTTTTCCAGTATACTTTCAATAAAAATCCCTGACTTTTCCATGAATTCCCTGACCTGTGGCAACCCGCTGTAATAACTGACTTGGCACTTTTGAATTAGTAAATTTTAGGTAAACATTAATTTTTGAATAATTTCAGATTCAAAATTCAATTATTAACTACAAGAATAGTTATTCTTGTTTATTATTTTCAAAAATATTAATAACAATTTTTGCAAGAATTAAATTATTTTAAAAAAATTTTAATGATAAGAATTAAGTTATTTTCAAAAATTTTTAATAAAACAATCTTTTGAAGAACCAAAATCTGAAGAAAATTTTTTGATTAGTTTAAAGATTGCTGAAGATGAATAAAAAAAGTTTGAAGATTTGCCGTTTTAATCATCTGGCAGCACTGTCTAGAATAAATCTGGAGCAAATTTTGAGTATGGGTGTCAAACACCCAGGGTGCGCTTAAGGGTTAAATAGAATATTTCTACTATTTTTCGACAGAATATTCCTCCTACTTTATAATCAAATATTCCTATACATTATTCCAGAGAAATATTTTAAACGACCATTTTAATTGTTGGCTATCTTAAATATGCGGATAGAGTATTTCCACTACTGTTTTATATTGAAATATTTTCAAGAATATGAATTGAAAGTATTGAACATCAATTGCAATTAATTGCGAATAGTGTTGAGAATGTTAACCGAAGATTTGTGCGTGACGATAAATATATGTTATTTTTGAAAAAGAATAAAAAGGAAGACATCCGCGGATTGTTATCAAAACTCTACAACAACAACAACCTACACGAGAAATGTAGAAGTCAATGTATATATAAATATACGAAGAAATAACAAGTTAGAATTTTTATGAGGTGGCTTCTCTCTCTCTTATTCGAGACAAAGGTATTGGATTACTTGGTTTGTTAATCAGACCACTCGTGTTCCTTATGGGAGTACTGTAGATCTTGTAGCCTCACGCCGACACGAAGTTGAGCCGCTGCTGGCTTTCATCTCATATCGCATTTGAAACATAAGGGCGCGAGAAAGAGTAGACGTTTTTAACTGCTTTAGAATCTCTTCTAGGATATTATAGTTTCGAAGGAGAGTCCAGCAGTACATGAAGCTGTGGGCAATGAAAAAGGGGGTTACGACGAGCGAGTTCGGGCATTGTTTTTTTTTTTTTTGTTTTTATTTTCTTTTCACGAACGAGGTGTCGGACAGACCGTATATATACAACCGGACCACACAATCCTACTTGTTGCATTTATTTTAACAGGCATACACGCCTACGTCTATATGCATTTAAAATATACCACAGTTGGGCCCTACTTTATGAAGGGTCGGGTCATGGAGCAAAGTGAACTCGAGGAGGGGGAGTGAGAGAGAGGGGAGGGGAGGGGGAAGAAGAGTGAGAGGACCCATTGGACCATGGGCTCTCTTTAAAGCCCCGAGGCCACGTTTAACAAGACTCAGTTAATGCGAGTCATAGATCATTCCGGTATGCACTAAACGTTCGAAATATAAATAAGTATAAACACCACGTAAATCAATGTGATTAGGTAGAGATTCACTCCCATTATGAACGTTTTTACGCTTCTATAAATGATCCTTTCCTTGCACCAACTTTCAAAATAATTTCATTTTTTGGTTTCTCTTTCTTTCCTTTTTTTCGCTTTTGCTTTTTGAAGAGAGAGAGAGAGAACTCCTTTTTTTTTGGATAAGAACTACAACTTGAGAAATTTATACTAACATCCCCTCTGAAAGTTCTTTTCTTTCTGCTTTAATCCTGATTGACAAATTGACCTTCGATTCGGGAAAATGCTCTGAGGAAAAAAGTCCTTAGGTCATTGACTTTGACCCCCCGCGCTCGAGTTCGATGGCGAGAAAAAGAAAAGGTCAGAAGGAGCGCTTCCAAACTCGTATAAAGTAACGCAGAAACTCAGGACACAACTTTAATATTTCATAAGAGAATATTCTTCTTTTCTTCCCCCTTTATATTTTGTAGAAGAAAAAACGTGCGTATCTATTTTGTCCCATCAAAAATATAATATTGTGTATCCTTCGTTTAGGCGCATCAGTTTTTTATGTCCTTGAAAAAAGATTTTGTTACCTTTTTGTTGATTATAGAAATAACAACGCGAGGACCTAGATCCGATCTTGGTGGAATGTGGACCAACTGAAAAATCGGATTTTTTAGTTAATCCCTTTATCAGAAATTAAAGTTTTTAGTTAGTCCACATACCACCAGAATTGTTGTATCAAAAGCTACTATTAAAGTAGTTTTGTAAAAATTAGTTGGAAAATTCACTTTCAAAATGCAGTGAAAGTTGACAGAAATGCGCTTTGCTTTTATTTTCTAAATAGTAATAATTTATTTGCCAAGTTCTTTTAGAGAGCCTCGGCAGGTGTATAGTCTGAAAAAGTATTGAAAAAAAAATCACCGAAAAGAACATCATATAGAAAAACAATACGTGTGTGATTGAATTAATTCAAAAAGTCAGAGAGACATTTAAATTCATGAAACTTGAAGTTCACCCTCAACTGAAAAGGGACCATCATTACATCGTCGTTTCGTAAAACCGGTTTTTTTGAATTGTTACGGAGAGAGAGAGAGAGAGAGAGACCCCGATGAATTTTTGTGGTCGCACTTAACGAAATATGGAGGTTCAAATCGATCGTGAACGTCCCTCACGGGCGAATTCGTCGTTTGAGATATCGTCCCATGTCTGTGCAAAAAGTAATAAGTAAACCCCCCCTTCCCCCTCTCTCTAAAGCACACCATCTCTCTCTTTCTATACTCTTTAAGATAAAAAGACAAAACCCCCAAGTTCTTGGATAATCGTTTACGTCCGGCAGCATTATCAATTTTGTTCGCATTATCTTTTATTCCCTGATGGTGGGCCACTTTTCGCTTCCTGCACAAGTAAGTAATGCCCGAAGCGCAGATGGTGTGTCCCATTAGGAATTCCCATAGACAACGCGCGGAGTCATTTGTCATCTCGTTAAAAATTAGGAACCGTGAATTTCGGTAGAACTTTAAATTTATCTTTTCATATTGCCCTGAAGACAACGAAATTATACTGTCTCGCGAAAATTTTTCTGTTAATTATATAGAGGGTGATGGGAATTGAATAGAAAAAAAGGTAATTAGTTTCTTTTAAATATTCCTTTTAGAGGAATTTTTTTTTCTGGTTCTTTCAGTTGCAGGCGTTAATTATCGTGAGGAATAATTAAAATGAAGTGAATTGTATTTATAGGGCAGGGCTCATTTTTAGTTTTTCGTTCATTAAAATTAAAAATTATTCCATACTTTGACAGACACTTTCCATAATGCGAAAAATTATTAGAGAATAGAAAAGTAAAATATTTATTCTGTTGTCCATACTTTGAATTCTACACAGGAGAATTTTTTCTGTTTTCTTTTTTAACGAAAAGAAATAGATTAAAAAATAAAATAGGTATAATTTCCAGAGTTTTGGTCAAAAGGAATAAATTTTATTGTATACAAATAAACGGACCGCGATTTCTTTTCAAGATGGCGTTGAAGACAACGACCCTTATTAGCCAATGGTAGAAACGTATATAGAGGCGATCTTTTTAAGTTCCGCGCTCGCGCACACACACGAGAGTAGCGGTCAGAAAAACTGCCAAGGTGGTGGTCCACTTTCAATCTACGATCGCTCCCTTTGGTCGCGTCGTTTGTTCCAGTGTTTGAAATGTTCTCTTCGGGGCCCAGGCGAACCAAGGAAATTATAATTGAGCCTGCGAGATTAAAGGTTTGATCCTTATTATGCTTCATAGGGGGGGGATGAGGGGAGGGGAGAGGTGGTTTTGAAAAGAGCAAGAGACGCTGTTGGTGAAAGAGGGATCCAGTTTTTACTGGACCACCATCACCACCATCACCACCCTTCTCCTCCCCCGCCTCCGTTTAAGCACGCGGAGTCAACCGTCAACCCAATCTTGATGTATCTCCCTCTCTGCGAGGTTTGCTTGCCCGTTTGCTTTTCATTCGACCGATTCTCGCGGCCTATCGCATTACTGCGCGGAATCCTTTATAGATATATTTTTATTCAGTGGAGGTTTGTTGGTAGCCTCCCCCCTCTTGCACCTTAGCATTTGATCTTAATCGCTTTGTCACACATCGTACTGATATGTTGGGTCAGTATCTATATATTTAGTATGGCTAATGTTCTTCTTTCTTGCGGTTTTGGAAGAAAATTAATTTTCTTATTAGGGTTGTGACAAAAAATTAATATTATTTTTCCCTGACTTTTTCTGATTTCCAGACAAAATTTCGACTTTTTCCCTGACCCTGAAGAATATATTTTGATTCACTTAAAAATTATTAGATACTCAAAAAAAAATGTTCTATTACATTTATTTACGAATTTCTTTAATTGTAAAATTATTCGAAAACATTATCGTTTTTCTTTTTTAATTTTTCCATCATCTTCCAAAAATCGAAAAATTAAAAAAAAAACAATTATCTTTTTTAATAAGACGACGTTTCGACGTTTAATTTTTCCATCATGTTCTAAAAGTCGAAAAAAAATTCTTCATAAACATTATAATGGAAGGCATAACTATTTCAAATAACTTCTTTTTTAAATAAATATTTAATTTTCAAAGATTTTAATTTAAACTCTTTTCAAAATTCAAATATTTCTAAAAATTCACGCTATAATGCTATTAATGTTTAATTATAATTGAAAATTTTAAGTGTAATTCATTTTTTAATCAATTTTTATTAGAAAATTTTTTGTAGAATCCAAATATTTAAATACAAAAATTAATAATTTATTAAATAATTAAATATTTCTTAAAATTGAATTTTTATGAAGAATTATGTCAAAACTTTTGAAAACAATTGAATTGTTTCGGCGAATTTAAAAAGAAATCTTAAGAATAAATGCAATTTTCTATCAGTTTACTTAAAATTGTACACTGAAAAAAATTTATTTGATTCAAATAACCGATCAATTGACTATTATCTATTAAATATTTTCTTAAATCAAATAATATTGATTGGAGTCAATTAAATGATATTTGAACCAATAATTTCAGTATTTGAAGCAAATACCATTTAACTGACTGCTATAAATATTATTTGATTCAATTAAATATTTAATTGATAATACTCAATCGGTTATTTGAATCAATTAAATTTTTTTTCAGTGTATAAAAAATAATTAAAATTCTGCGATAAATTTTTTTATTTATGAAAATAATAATTGAATTCTTGTAACGAATTTTATTAAAATTTTGTTTAGAGAATTGAATTCCCGTGAAGAATTTTACCTGTGAAAATAATTGATTTCCTGAAAAAAATATTATATATGAAAATAATTAATTTTTTGTAAAGATTTTTATTCAAATGTTTTTAAATAATTAAATTTCTCAGGATTTTTTAAAACTTTTTGAAAATAATAAAATTCTATCGAAAAATTTGATTAAAAAATTGAAAATAATTGAAATCTGTCGAAAAATTGTATTACATTTTTTTTAAATAGTAGTTCAGTTCCTGTGAAGAATTTTATTTTTAAAAAGAATTGAATTCTTGGGAAGAATTTTATTCAAATTTTTTTAAATACTTGAATTTTCATAAAAAATTTATTATTTGTGAAAATAATTGAATTCTTAAGAAGAATTGTTTTGAAAATAATTGAATTGTATAGGGAAATTTGCTTAAAATTTCAATTTTATTAACTAAATCTAGTAAAAAATTTTGGCAAATTTTTTTTAAATAATAGAATTTTTAAAAGAATTTTATTTAAATTTTTCGAAATAATTGAATTTCTTAGAACTATTTTTTTCAATTCATTGATTATATTTGTATTCCTTCGAAATACTTCATTAAAAAATTAAAAATAATTCAACTGATGTGAAGAAATTTATAATAAATTGGTAAGTAATTGAAATAAGAAAATTTTTGAAAATAATTGAATTTCGGTGAAGAATTTTATTATTTAAAAAAATAATTGAAATTTTGATAAGAATTTTAAAAAATGTTTAAGCATAATTGAATTTATGCGAATGAGTAGTTTATTCCTTCTTGAAAATAATTGAATTTCTGTAATCAGTTGTTCTTAAAATTTCTAATCAAATTCATTAAAAATAGATATTTTTTTATTTTAAATTGAAACCATTAAAGTTTATCTATTTATGAAGATTGTAAACGCAACTTTTTTTTAAATCCAATTAATTTTGAAATTTTTGAGTAAAATTATTCATTAAATAATTTCTAAGTAATAATTTTATGATAATTCTTCAAGAATTAAGTTATTTAAAAAGAAATTATTGTCAATGCTCCTAGAGAATTTTAGAAACGCTGATTATGAATTAGAGGTCAGTTTTTCAAAATTCAAAATGGCGGATCCAATATGGCGAACATATTTTTTTAAATTTATTGAATTAGCTTGAAACTTGATACTCAAGGATTTTTTTGGGTCACTAGTTACTAATCTGATGTTCCTTTTTCAAAATTTAATTTATCGATCAAATTTTTTTTAAATTGATTGAATTAGCTTGAAACAAAAAAAAATTTAGTTTTATTTTGATTTGTTTAGGTGTTCGATTTATTGAAATAAAAATATTCAAATGAATAGTGACTGAATTAAAATTAAATTAAAAAGAAATTTTATACAAACTTCCAAATGGGTTGGAATTTGTTGATTCAAGCAAAATTTGGTAGTTTCAAATAAATTTTTTTTCTTCTATTTGTACCAAATATAAGAAAGAGAACAGAGAGAGAAGTGGCTCATTCATATTTAAATTCCACTTATCCTCTATATACTGTTTCAACAAAATAATCGAGATTTTTTTTGTTAAAAGAAATCTTTTTCAATTGAAGAAAATTTTATTTAGAAAAAATAAATGGAGGTGTAGATTTCTCTCTTTTCGGCTGATATAATCATAAGGGTGTCCTCTAGGATTATTCCGTTCATAGGCCTATATATATACCTGATGTGAAATTTTGTGATTCGACACCCGCGTCTTTATTTTCGTTTGCTGCTGTAATTTAATTCGTGAAATATTCCAACGGATATGCGAAGCTTTTGCCAACGGACCAATAGGCAATCTTGAAGGAGAAATCGTACTTTTGGTTCTCTTTGTCATTTTGGGCGAGAAAACGCTTTGTCATTTATGTTTCCGTTTCGGGGGTGTGCATTGGATCCTTTGGATTATATTTATTATTATGTTTGTTGCGCGACACATAGAAGAATATTTTTTTTTTTTTTTTAATGTACGTGTTTACCGATACAAATAATAATGAAACCAGGTGTGCGCTTATAAGTTTTCTAGGTCCCAAAAAAGTATAACTACAGCATCGAGGAATCCCTCGTTTCGTCCCGTCGAACAATGCTTTTCGAGCATGAAACTCTCGCTCCTCGAGGATGCAAGAAGAATTTTATCGGCGCGGTCCGGAATAAAGGAGATCGCTATCTGGTTTATTAGGGTGCCTTCGCTAGAAAGTTCGTCGATTCTTCCCTACTAAAGTGATAAACAAAGCACGCCTTCGCGGCTGGTGGCCCTGATTCGCGTTCGATTTTTTTTTTGCTTTTGCATATCTCCATGTTTATAAAGAATTTTTTTTAACCTAGAACCAAAAATGGGGGATAAAAAATATTGGATATCTTAGGTCCTATCGGACCTAAGATATCCAATATTTTTTATCCAACATTTTTGGTTTGATATAAGGAAACAATATTTGGATTTGTTTAATTTTTATTTAGCTTTCTTTTTCCTTTTTGTCCGAGGAATGGTTGGCTTCTCTTCAAATCTGAATCAGCTAAAATTTTAATATGCATTGTAAACAGAAGATCTTAATTTAAGATCTGTTTTGAATTCAGCACAGAATCAGTGACTGCCTTTTTGATTATGAATCAATTAATATTATCTGATTTACAAGTAAAAATTTTTCTACTAATAAATTAGTAAATCTATAGCAAACCATGGTCAAAGACAAAAGTACTTTTAAGTACGAAAAATTTTTGATTTTGAACTATGGAAAAAAACTAGAAAACCATAAGTCCCACGTGAAAAAGTTCCCGGGAAAGCACTCCTAAGAAATTCCAACAGAAAATTCCTGTAGAAATTCTGAAAAATCAGTGCTGCTAGTTTGGAAGATTTTTCTTCAAATCTAAAGAAAATTAAAGCAATCTGCGATATTTGAAGAATTTGAAACCCGAAATATTGTAAAAACTTGAAGATTTTTTGAAAATTTTGCAAAGGCTGTGTATATATCAAGTAATAATGAAAATATTTATAAACATATTTAAATAATACAAATAAACCATTTTTTAAAGATAAATTATAATTTTTGTTCTTTACATATTCTTATGATTATAATAATAAATGTGATAATTATTAATTGCTATCGTGAATGTTGGTGTTCCATTTAATATTATTATTATAAAATTTAGTGTTTATTTAATATTGTTCCATTCCTATTATTTTGCAAATTAAAAAATTTTACATTTTCAAATATAAACATTAATTTTTGAATAATTTCAGATTCAAAATTCAAAAAATTCACCTATTAACTATACATAATTAACTATTATTGTTTATTATTTTCAAAAATATTAATAACAATTTTCGCAAGAACTAAATTATTTTTAAAAAATTGTAATGATAAAAATTAAGTTATTTTCAAAAATTTCTAATAAAACATTTGGAAGAATTCAATTATTTTTATAAACAGTAAAATTAATCGCAGGAATACAATAACTTTCAAAAAAATTTTAATAAAATTTCACGAAAAGATTCAATTATTTTAAAAAAATTTTAATCAAATTCTTGTTAGGAATTAAATTATTTTCATAAATTTTAAGAACATTCTTTGGAAGAATTTGATTCTTTTTATAAATAATACAATTTTTTGCGAGAATTCAATATTATTTTCAATACAATTTTATTTAAATATTCTCGAAAGAATTCAATTATTTTCAATAAAATTTTAATTAAATTGAAATGACTTTAATTATTTTCAAATTATTGTATAAAAACTTTGCAAGAATTTAGTAATTTTCAGTGCATTTATTTTAAAAATTCAAAATATTGAAAAAGAAAAATTATTAAAGAAGCTGAGAAGCAAACAAAAACTTATTCTTATTTATTTTTTGACAGGAATTAAAATTTTACATAATTTCAATGAAAAACCTTTTGAAATTGAATTATTTCTAAAAATTGCAATTCTAATTCTTCCAAATTCAATTATTTTTTTTAGAATTTTTGAATAAAATTATTCAAAACCTTAAGAGTTCGTAAAGAAAAATAATGTAGTCAATAATTTTTTTAAATAAAACTTTAAACATTCTTATACTTTTGCTTCCCTTAAATTTTCAAGAAATTTAATTTAAAAACCTTTTAAAATTTAATTAATTCCTAAAATTCCTGTTATAACGCTTTAAATATTCAATTGTTTTATAAAATTTTAACTAAATTTTTTTTTACATCAATTTTATCAGAATTCAACGACGAGAATTGGATTATTTAAATGGAATAATTTTTGTAAATTTATAAAATAATATATTTTCGAAAATCCAATTATATTTAAGTAGATATTTTTAAAAGATGAAAAATATAAGTCTTTAAAATATAAAATTTTACAAAATTTTAAATTGTTTCAATTTTTTAAAATTATTTTCGAGAATTCAAGTATATCTTCAAAAAATTTTAATTACTATTTTTCAAAACCCTATTTTTTTAGAATTTCTAAATTAAATGTTTCAAATTTCAATCATTTTTGTAAAATAAATATTTAAATACTTATTGTTTTTTATTTGCTTAAAATTTCGAAAAATACTTTCAATGTAAAACCAATGGAAATATAAACATTAATTTTTGAATAATTTCAGATTCAAAATTCAAAAAATTCACTTATTAACTACATAATTAACGATTCTTGTTTAATATTTTCAAAAATATTAATAACAATTTTCGCAAGAATTAAATTATTTAAAAAAAATTTTAATGACAAGAATTAAGTAATTTTAAAAAATTTTTAATCAAACATTCTTTGAAAGAATTTATTTATTTTTATAAACAGTAAAATTCATCGCAGGAATACAATAACTTTCAAAAAAATTTTAATAAAATTTCACTAAAAGATTCAATTATTTTTAAAAAAATTTTAATAAAATTCTTGTTAAGAATTAAATTATTTTTAATAATTTTAATAACATTCTTTGTAAGAATTTGATTCTTTTTATAAATATTAATATTTTTTGCGAGAATTTAATATTATTTTCAATACAATTTTAATTAAATTTTTTGGAAAGAATTCAAATTATTTGAAAAAAATTTTGAAAAATTCTTCAAATGACTTTATTTATTTTCAAATTTTTGAATAAAAACTTTGCAAGAATTTATTAATTTTCAGTGCATTAATTTAAAAAATTCAAAACATTGAAAAAGAAAAATTATTAAAAAAGTTGAGAAGCGAACAAAAACTAACTTCAAACTGCGAACAGATTTAAACACAACAATATTAATTTATTTCTTTAAAATTGTTTCTGAAATTTAATTTCATTTATCATATTTTACAAAAAATTATAACCAAAATCTGAATACAAATTTTTTGATTAGTTTAATTATTTCTGAATATAAATAAGAAAAGTTTGAAGATTTGTCGTTTTAATCATCTGGCACTCTGTTCTTAACTTCTCAAACACTTTTAAAAAATATATTAATTTATAAATTTTTCCCTCTCCCTAGAAAATTCTTTTCATCTGATTCAAATTCAGCCAATACTACTTTTTATGTTTAGTTATAATATTTTCTTCATAAGTAGAAAGACTTCATTTTTCTCTCAATTCCAATTAAGTAATTGCTTCGAAATACAAAATTTCAGTAGAAGAAGAAGAAGAGGGAGGGGAAGAATAATCTATACATAAAAGGGATGACACGTGAGTGCATTAGAGAATCAGGAAAAAGGTCCCCGCTCCTTAAGGAATCCAGCTCTAGTGGTCTAATGTGCACGAATAGAACTGGAATATGCGATGCACGTTCTTTGAGACGTTATACGATCGTATGTGTGATGAGTATAATATATATAGGTTTACGTGTGTAGTGTACGAGTGTATTGCACATGTGAATTGTATGTATATTGTATATGTGAATTGTATGTGTATTGCACATGTGAATTGTACGTATATATTGTACATGTGAATTGTATGTGTATTGTACATGTGAAATATATGTGTATTGCACATGTGAAATATATGTGTATTGCACATGTGAATTGTATACGTGTATTGCACATGTAAATTCGATGTGTATTGTACATGTGA
Organism: Leptopilina syphax; assembly: GCA_032872505.1. Taxonomy (NCBI): domain Eukaryota; kingdom Metazoa; phylum Arthropoda; class Insecta; order Hymenoptera; family Figitidae; genus Leptopilina; species Leptopilina syphax. The sequence continues at coordinate 38,107,610 of CM065469.1, forward strand.
ATTTTATGTGTGCATTGCACATATGTATTGTACGTGTACATTGCACATATACGTATCGTACGTGTGCATTGCACATGTGTATGACCTCTCGACGAGTGTACATCGTACGCGCATGTACCCATATGCGCATTAAGACTGTGTAAGTGGACATAAATGTATATAGCAAAAGCAGAATCGCTGCAACGTGCAGACCACGAAAGAGCGTCAAAAGGGAATGTGTCCCCTCCAAGAGGTGGTGGAGAGGAGACGACTACGACGACGAGGACGATGAAGAAGGAGGAAGGTTGTGGAGTGTATATACGTGGGGGGGGGGCAGAGGGGAAATGTTACATCGTGGGCACTCCATGTACAGAGTCAGTTGTATCTCGCGTACGCGAGAACCAATCCCAGTATTTGCACTTCCTTCCTAACGCGGATGGCGACCACCTCTCTGCAGGGGCGTATCCTTTACTCCTAGAGCCCGCCCTAGGCTCTTCCGGTATGCTCTCAACTTATTTTGTGTCCCTTTTTATAAAAAAAAAAAAAACAAGAAGAAGCCTAGCGCCACTGACAAATGACAATGGACAAAGTTCTCGATAAACACAATTCGTCTTTTTTCAGCTACAATTGTCACTATCATCGCGGATATAATATGCGATCACTCAATAGTTTTTTTTATCTTTGCTCTAAATTTAGAATTTATTTTTGAGTCCTTCTTCTGGGTAATCATTCTTTCTTTCTTTATTTTTGTTAAATGGCCTCTTGTCCCAGATGTGGGACAACTAGTCAATACTCTTCTAGATGATGATAATATTTTATTCTTAGCAGTTTAATTAATAACGAATAAGACGAAAAATAATGGAACTGTCTACTTTATTTCGCTAAGCAAAGAACCCGAGGGTCGATATTTAAAAATACAGTGGAACCTGATCAAGTGAGATGTAGTGCTCCTTTAGTAGATTCTTTAGCGTCTTTAGTGCCTATTTAATGCCTTAAGTTCACTATTTTAGTGCTTCTTTAGTTCCTTTTGGCTCGTCTTTTAGCAAAAGTTTTTTAGCCGCACAAAATTGTTTAGACTAAATCGTAAGGACTTTCTGGCAACAAAGAATTTTTTATCAACATCCCAGTTAGCCGCAGTTTTGACTGTATTTTGAAATTTTACATTCAGTTTATCATTTGGTACTTCTTATTATAAATTTAAGTTTATCTAAATTCCCATTTGACTTTATAAAAACCAGGCTATAAAAGCGAACTAAAGAAGCTAAAATAGGGTTTCACTTAACCAGGTATGACTGCATTTGGAAATTCAATGTCAAAAGTAATGTCATAATTTTTTATTAATTTTTTTATTATTCTAAGAATTCAAGAAAAATTGATCGCTCCAATGCAACAACTCGTTCGACGCTCGAATTAAATGAAAAAGAATTTCGGATAGTGATTGAAATTCTAGAAAACAGGTTATTAATGCAACAACACAAATAGACCGTAGTGTCTCACTAACTCATGTTCTAGTGTATATTTTAGTTTCAAATCTAATAAATAATTTAAATAATCTAATAATCTAATTTTCTTAAATTGATAACAAATTTCTTAAAATGCCATAAGTAATCTTCTCAAGCTAATAATAATAAACAATTCCATATGCAGACGAATGACGCCAAAAAATACAGCGGCAGCAAATATTAAAAATCCTTGACCAGTTTCTGATTTATTATTCCCATTTGTTTGTGGGTTAAAATGATTCTCTTTAATTGCGAACATAAAAACGTCTCATTCATAAATCAGTGGGAAAATAAAAAGAAATTCATCTGATGAATAGATTCTTTTATAACAATTATTTATATGTATATATAGTAAATGTATTAGAGAGAGAAGAAGAAGAGAATTCTGCATCTTTTTCAAAGCGCGGTAGGTCAATGTGCAGATTGATTGTCTGATGCTATTCGGTGATTCATATTTGATCATTTCGAAGCGAGTGTATCTATATATATATATATTCTGTTTGAAGAATCGCCTCTGATTTTGGAAGATGGAGTGGAATTGAGCGCATATGACTATATGGTATCATCTTCTGTGTGGCTCTCGTCATTCTATGAGTGGTCGCCTTTTCTGCGCGCGATCGTTGCATACAATGCCGTATGGACACGGATGGATGGCTCTCGATCGAAGGCTGCGGCCAATGTTCGACAGGTATATATATACGCGTACATGTGCGTTTAAATACAGACGGAAATATATTTATTTATATACAGTCGTACACTTGCGCATATACAAAAAATATGTATATGCGCATATGCATCCTCATGCACATATACACATATGCATGCGCATGTACAAATATATGTGCGCATATGCACATGTACATTCGCATGTACATATATACGTGCGCATTTGCACATATGCATGCGCATATGCACATGTACATGCGCATGTACATATATATGTGCGCATTTGCACATATGCATGCGCATATGCACATATACATGCGCATTTGCACATATGCATGCGCATGTACACATTTACACTGTATATAGACCATATATATGTAAACATACACATAAATACTTTATATACACTATATATATGTGCAGATAGTATATATACATGTATTTTGGGCCCGACTCTCTGTGACGCTCAACAGATTTACGGTCGGTTCCACCGAGCGCAGACGATCCGACTCTTTGCGGATTCTTGGGCTTCCACCGATATTATTAGCGGTCGCGTATATAGCCAACTCTTTTTTAGTCTGACATTGGTAGCCTGCTTTTCGACAGGTACCGACCCCTTCTGATACCTTTTGCCTTCGGGACTTTTTTTCCCCACCTTCGCATAATGTACCCTATCTGGTTCCATTTTATTTTATTTTACTTTATTCAACATTTCTCTCTCTCTCTCTTTATTTCTCTTACTCTTGTTTGTGCCACTAAAGAAGAATTGAAAATTTCATTCACAATATTTGAGAAGACAAGGAAAAAAATTTATTTGAAACAAGGTTGAATCAATCAAAATAAATAGATTGCTGCAGTGATGCCATAGATGATTAAAACGACAAATCTTCAAACTTTTCCTATTTATCTTCAGAAAATTTTAAACTAATCGAAAATTTTTTTTCAGATATTGGTTATAACTTTTTCTAAAATATGATAAATGAAATTAAATTTCACAAACAATTTTAAAGAAATAAATTAATATTGTTGTGTTTAAATCTGTTCGCAGAAGTTAGTTTTTGTTTGCTTCTCAACTTTTTTAATAAATTTTCTTTTTCAGTGTTTTGAATTTTAAAAATTAATGCACTGAAAATTACTAAATTCTTGCAAAGTTTTTCTTCAAAAATTTGAAAATAATTAAAGTCTTTTAGAAGAATTTTATCAAAATTTTTTTCAAAGAATTGAATTTTTTCGAGAAAATTTAATTAAAATTGTATTGAAGATAATATTGAATTCTCACAAAAAAATATTATTATTTATAAAAAGAATGAAATTCTTCCAAAGAATGTTATTAAAATTATTAAAAATAATTTCATTCTTAACAAGAATTTTATTAAATTTTTTTTTAAATAATTGAATTTTTTCGTGAAAATTTATGAAAATTGTTTTGAAAATAATTGAATTTCTGTGATGAATTTTACTGTTTATAAAAATAATTGAATTCTTCCAAAGAATGTTTTATTAAAAATTTTAAATTTTTGAAAATGACTTAATTCTTATCATTAAAATTTTTTTTAAATAATTTAATTTTGCGAAAATTGTTATTAATATTTTTGAAAATAATAAAGAAGAATTATATAGTTTACCTGTACTACTGAGTAGAATAAAATTTTGAGAATATAAAGTCCTGGGTGATTGAACATAATTTTTAATACTAAAATATTTGTGAAAAAGTAGTATTAGAGCATGTGATTTTTGTCTGACCTAAACGGTCTTATACTACTTGGACAATAGTTAACTTTTATTTAACTCAAAGAAATTTTATTCAGTTTAGATAAAAAATTTCTTTCGGTGTTGATCAATGATATTTTTTCTGTACTATTTATATTTTTTTCTATTTTTACTATTTTTGTTTGTATATTTAATCAACGAACAATACTATACAGTTAAGATAGAAATTAAAAAAGGCAAGAAGTATTATTTTTGAATTCTTTTTTTCTCTCGTTACCTTTCTGCCACAAATACGAGATATTATTATCCCTAATAAAATTCAATGTTAAGGTGCGACATATACATTAGAAACTTCTTGTTAATTTTTTTGTTTTTTTAGAAAATAAAGTCAGTGCACCCAGGCGTGACACCAGGTCGCGCTCAAGCGTGGGTGGAACTGCGTAGTAAAATGGTGCATTTATTTAATTCTGTCACACAAAATTTTCATATTTCATAAATGAAAGTGTCCCATGACAATTATTTCACACTAAAAGCGTTTCTTACAAATTATTTTATATGCAAAAGTCATTCAGTACAAATTATTCTCTACACTACATATATACGTAAATAGAAAATCTTCTCAAATGACTAAATCTTTTTTAATGACTATAATTATTACTTAATCAATCTGTTAAATTAACGCATAATAATATTATAATTATTATTATAATAACCTATTTAATTAACCTACTTTATTTGTTAGGTTAAAACCAGCTTTGTTGATTTTTTTAGTCCACAAATACAGAATTTTTTTTAAAAACTAATTATTTATTTAAATTTAAAGATAAAGTTAAATGTAATAAAGAATTTGGCTCATTCAAATAAAAATATTGTAAGAATTAAAAAGTTTCTATTCTGTAACATTTGGTTGAATAATAAAGAAACTATAATATGGAGAGAAAATTATATTAAATTTTGTAAAAGTATTTTACAATTTGGGGGAAAAATATTGACTTTTGATAAATTAAATATTCCACTTGGAAAATGAAACAATAGTATTGTAATAAAATAGAAAAAAATGTAAATCGTGAGTTTGGGATTTAATTTTCGAAATGTTGTATAGAAGAATTTGTGGGATTCTTTAGCGCGCGCGCTTGGTTTGTACAAGGGCAAAAATCTCGTTGGTTATTCAGAACGCGAGAGATACGTTTAACTGCGCGAGGATTCGATGTCTACGAGCCATAAAGCATGAGTCGAGTAGATCGTGCATGTTGCCAGGCCTACCGTGTCGTCTGTAGTAGGCATTACTGAGATTACAACCCAAGTACGTATGTAATAATCCTACATCCCTTTATCCATATAATCCCTTATACCTTTCGCACTCGTCGAGCAAATACGTCTATTGGATAAGGCCCACTCGCAGACTCGATTAAGACCCATGTGAGATAATCAGACCCCATAATACACTGTAAATTTGCAAACCCACCTGCAATAACTATCGTAATTTACTTCAAATAGATTCCTCTGCCCTTCTCTCTTTCTTTCTCTCTCTCTCTCTCTTTCTCTCTTTCTTTCTTTTTTTCTCTATTCTTCTATCTCTCTCTCTCTCTCTATTTTTTTTCTCCCTTTTTTTCTCTATTCTCCTCTCTCTCTTTTTTCGCTATTTTTCTCTCTTCGACTCTGCCATTCCTTATATTATTCTCCTCACCAAATGATCATCACTGATAACAATTCTCAATGTCCAACACGAAAATAACACTAAACACATGCTCTGAATGCTAATCAAATCAAAATAAAATTAAATTAATATTTCTCAAAAACTGTTTTAAATTAAGATTTAAAACATTATGCAGAGATCTTCTTCCTGCTCGACAGTTTTTGTCTTGAATAATAATCGTTGTTTTTTGGGTAAAAATTTCCATTCTTATATCTTGATCTCATTTTCAATTTATACGAAACAAGAATTGGTTTAAAAAAAAATTGGTTTACTTTGTGGCAGTGCTGCTAGTTTGGAAGATTTTTCTTCAAATCCAAAGAAAATTAAAGCAATCTGCGATATTTGAAGAATTTGAAACCCGAAATATTGTAAAAACTTGAAAATTTTTTGAAAATTTTGCGAAGGCTGTGTATATATATATATATATATCAAGTAATAATGGAAATATTTATAAACATATTTAAATAAAATAAATAAACCAGTTTTTTAAGAAAAATTATAATTTTCGTTCTTCACATTCTTATGATTATAATAATAAATGTGATAATTGTTAATTACTATAGTGTTTGTGTTCCATTTATTATTTTGCAAATTAAAAAATTTTACATTTTCAAATTTTAATTTTTGAATAATTTTAGATTCAAAATTCAAAAAATTCACCTAATAACTACATACTTAACTATACTTGTTTATTATTTTCAAAAATATTAATAACAATTTTCGCAAGAATTAAATTATTTTAAAAAAAAGCATTTTAATGATAAGAATTAAGTTATTTTCAAAAATTTTTAATAAAACATTCTTTGGAAGAATTCAATTATTTTTATAAAATGTAAAATTCATCGCAGGAATTCAATTATTTTCAAAAAAATTTTAATAAAATTTCACTAAAAGATTCAATTATTTTTAAAAAATTTTTAATAAAATTCTTGTTAAGAATTAAATTATTTTCAATAATTTTAATAACATTCTTTGGAAGAATTTAATTTTTTTTATAAATAATAATTTTTGCGAGAATTCAATATTATTTTCAATACAATTTTAATTAATTTTTCTCGAAAGAATTCAATTATTTGAAAAAAAAATTTTGATAAAATTCTTCAAATGACTTTAATGATTTTCAAATTTTTGAATAAAAACTTTGCAAGAATTTAGTAATTTTCAGCGCATTAATTTAAAAAATTCAAAATATTGAAAAAAAAAATTATTAAAAATGTTGAGAAGCAAACAAAAACTTATTCTTATTTATTTTTCGACAGGAATTAAAATTTCATATAATTTTAATGAAAAACCTTTTGAAATTGAATTATTTCCAAAAATTGCAATTCTAATTCTTCCAAATTCAATAATTTTTTTAGAATTTTTGAATTGAATTATTCAAGACTTTAAGAGTTCTTAAAGAAAAATAATGCAGTTAATAATTTTTTAAAATAAAACTTTAAAAATTTTTATACTTTTCCTTCCCTTAAATTTTCAAGAAATTTAATTTAAAAACCTTTTAAAATTTAATTAATTCCTAAAATTCCTGCTATAACGCTTTAAATATTTAATTATCTTCTAAAATTTTAACTGCAATTTTTTTTTAAATCAATTGCTTTCAGAATTCAACGACGAGAATTTAATTATTTAAATAGAATAATTTTTGTAAATTTATAAAATAATGTATTTTCAAAAATCCAATTATATTTAAGTAGATAATTTTTAAAGAAAAAATATTTCAAAAAAAATAAAAAATGATGAAAAAATATAAGTCTTTAAAATATAAAATTTTGCAAAATTTCCAGTTGTTTCAATTTTCTAAAATTTCAGAATTTCTAAATTAAATCTTTTAAATTTCAACAATTTTTGTAAAATAAATATTTAAATATACTTATTGTTCTTTATTTGCTTAAAATTTCGAAATACTTTCAATGTAAAACAATTGGAAATATAAACATTAATTTTTGAATAATTTCAGATTCAAAATTCAAAAAATTCACCTATTAACTACATAATTAACTATTCTTGTTTATTATTTCCAAAAATATTTATAATAATTTTCGCAAGAATTAAATTATTTAAAAAAAATAAATTTTCAACTGTATCAGAACATAATTAAAAATACTGTAACTTTTGATAAAATTAAATTTCATAAAACTCATGCTTTTAAATATTGAAATTTGTGAAAAAAGAAGCATTTTTTGTAAATAATTATAGTAAAACTTCGTATACTTAATATACATAAAGCTTCAATATAAATTAAATAAGTCTTATGATCCCCAAGTTTTGAACGTTCAAATGAACGAAATATTTTTTATTGAAGATATTTTAATAAATTACTTATCACAAACAAATTTAAAAACTGAAATATTTACGTTTAGAAACTCAGTAATTAATTTTTTGGATAGTAACGCAAAATAATTGCAATAAAAATTTAATTTGGAGAAGAAATAAATAAATTTCGTTCATTTGAACGTTCAGAACTTTAGGATCTTTAAGTCTTTCATTTTTTATAATTATAATTTCATCGCTTTAGATACATATTTTAATTTTATCAAAAGTTACATATTGTCAAAATTTCAGAAAACAATATTGGAAATTTTGTTTTTCCTTTTTATCTTTGTTTTTACTAAAAATAGTATTTACAAAAGAATATAATTTTTTTTTTCTTTTGCACTTGACTTTTAACTAAAAATAGTGTTTGAAAGAAATTATCTTAGCGAAAGGTCATTAAATAAGGAAATAAAAATTACAAAGACCGAATTCTTCGCTATCAAGGCATATTAGTTGAGCGTATGCCAAAATAGAATTGCAGGGAAAAATTAAGAAAGCAGAAGCTATATAGAGAGAAAATTCTTGGACGGTATGTGAAAATCCAGACGTAGGTCTTATTAGTACGAAAAGTGGACGATGAGGGGAAGAGAGAGAGAGAGAGAGAGAGAGAGAAATTTCTTCTTCTTTGGGAAAAATATAAGTATGAAGATTCGCTTTATACGAGTCTCGTTTTCTCCCTAATAAGCCCTGGCGCAAAGCTTCTACCCGTTAGTCATATACATACATTTATATGGAGAATGTATCTTTATCCTGAGGGTGGGTTATACCGGAGATACGTATCTTCTAGTTATTAATGTATGTCTGCAACCCCCCTGAGTTCACCCCCCGCATATACACACATATACAACATCCTCCGGAGTGAATGTTCTGCCAAGACGCGCGGAAGATCTGAAATTACGCGAAAACATCTTAACGATGGTTCTCAGTTACTCTCTCTCTCTCTCTCTCTTTTTTTTTTCTCGTTCTCTCTTACACTCTCTCTCTCTCTTTTTCTCTCTCGCCAGAAAGAATTTTTCGACCAGCTTTCCAATATAAATGTATAGCCCAACCCTTATATATGTATTGAAAGTTTTTTTTTCTGTTTACAATATAGACGTGATTCGTATATATTTCTCGAATATAGACACTCTTTTCTGATAATACTCTTTTTCTCTGACAATAGTTCAGCAAATCAGAAATTATTGTCTAGTAGTATAGGTTACGGCCTTTTTACAGATGTATAACGTACACATGTACGGATTTACAGATTTTACAGATGTACGGACTGTAAAAAAATTATTGATTGGTTGTCACACTGAAAAAAATATTCTTAATTTAAGAATATATCTTGGGCACCTTTTTTATAGTATATATTCTTAAATTAAAAATATTTTTTTTTCAGTGCAGAACAAAGCTTTAATTCGGCTTAAAGAGTAAAAGAAGCAAAAACAAAACACACTTTGAATTTGAAGAAAATAAAAATAAAGTTCGCGCAGAAAGTTAAGGAATCAATCTAAAGAAGCTAAAGGATAAGATTTCTCGTTATATACAAATTGAAATGGTCTCATTGTTAAGGAAGGTTATTTAACAACGAAAGGAGATAGTTCAGTTAAGAAATGCTCTTTGGCCCGATAACTCTGCTCTAGTAGTACGCGAAAATGTTGAAAAGGGTAAAATCACGTTGCTATAAAGTAAAGGTTGCAGGATCTCGGTTCAAGAATCACATCACAAACGCAATCCGTTCTAATGCACTGCTGATGTTTCTCTTTATATATAGTTAACATATACTACATACATTTATAGTTAACTCATACATAAAGCTGCATAATAGTATATATATATGTGTAAAAGTAAGAAATGAGACGAGAAGATCGTAACACTCACACACAAACACAAATTTGATGTTTTTAAGCTGTAAATACGGTTAGTTACAGTGTGTATTCGTACTGCGTGACCAAGAGCGACGAAAATTATAAAATAGCGTCTTGGACAGTCGCAGAATGAGAGCGAAACGAAACAAGATGATGAAAAGCACGCGCCGATATTACAACCACCGCATATCAAGGAATATAAATCTTTCAATTTCAAAAATGAAAATTATTCTCGCCATTCATTTCTTTTGCATTCTAAATTCTTTATATTTAAATCTTTAAATATTTAAATTATTTACCATTCAAATTTTATTATCCTTAAATATGTATTCTGATAAATAAATAAAATAAAAAAGTAATTTAATATTTAAAAATTATTATCTTGAAGTATTTAAATTATTTAGCATTTAAATTCTATTATATTTAAATATAAAAGTAATTTAATTTTTGAAAATTATTGTCTTCAAATATTTAAATAAATTGCTTCCTGATGGAGGAAGCATATTTTTTTATTTTCATTTATAGAAACTGGCAAATTAGCCTTTAGGGTAATTTAATAATTACAATGACAGTACGTAATAATATGTCACATTCGTCGGAACAATGATGAATATTATTCATCAGAAGAATATAAAATACTTCGCAGTAGTGTCGTAAAGAATTTAATTTAATGCTCATTATCTTTAAAAAAAATAATAATTTAATATTTAGAAATTATCATCTTTATTCTTTAAATTCGAATAAGTTAAAAATAACTATGATTGTAAAAAGTCAGGCCACGATTTTACTAAAAATTAATTGATTTTAAGGATAACTATAGTTCAGATTTTGACAGTAGATAAAAAAAAGAAAATAAATAATAATCACTTAAATATTGGAGATAATTTTACTATCTTTAAGTAAGACTTAAAGATATTTAAGATATTTAAGATATTTAAGATATTTATTTCTATTTTCTTACTTACTGGAAAAAATAATAATTTATAGAGAAATAATATCAATATACTCAATAAAAAAGGTGAATTAAATAGAAAACATTTTTCTATATGACTACATAAATAAAATTTGGTAAATTATTGAATATAATTGATAAGTTACCGAATATAATCACACACACGAAAAAATTACTATAATTCCCTAATAGGTGCGTGTTAATAAAAAAAAAAAACAGAAATGAGGGAAATTAAGGAAAATGATCGAAATGTCAGTTAAATTGACTAATAGATTGAGGGAAGGGACAAACATTAATGACCCTAAAGTCGATTTTTCGCCGCCCTTGGTTTGTCGGTTGTTTTTTTTTCGTTTTGGTTTTAATTTTCTATATAAATGAAAAATATAGTAACGATCTCGAGAAGCCTAAGTTGCTTATAATAACTTGACCGGCAGATAATGACGATCTGCTCCTCGCATTATATTGTTTCTACGGCAGGTTGTTGGCGCGTCTTTTATAATTACACAAGCGGCAAACAAAAAAAAAACAAGAAATTAATGCGTGGGCTGGTGACAAAAGATTTCCAAATTAGTAAATATTTTTACTAATTAAAATTTAGAGTAAAAAAAAGTTATTATTATTAAAAAATTATTTAACACAAAGCAAAAAATAGTAATTCTCTAAGACCTTTTCAACTGGGTCTTAATCCTGTCCAAAATGTCACTCTAAATAATTTACCATTATTTGAGACATTTTCATCTCTTTCTCTTATCGTATTTCTTTTTATATCGTAATTTTCCTCACCCGCAGAATAAATTAATTCCCACTAAAAACTATGGACACAATTTTATCAAGTTTATATACAAATACAAATACGCAAGGTTGTTGCAAAATTGTCGCCGCATGTATACTCCTGAATTTCCTTATAATAAATTCAGATTAAAAGGTCGTCAAAGTGCGTGGGTAGTTTATACTCGCGGTAGAATGTTTTTATGTCGGATTTATTTTATTTTAAAAAGTTCCTCAAAAAAAAAAAAAAAAAAAAAAAAGAGGAAGCTCAAGGCATGTGGGGGATGCCAAAAGGGAACGTTGAAGAAACGAAAGAAGGATCTTTTACGGGTCTTTTAAAAAGGCAGCGAAAAGAAAGGACTTTTTCGAGCATAAGTCACGCCGCAGACAGAAGAAAGGAATTAAAGATGGCTGTGATTGCCATTGGATCGAGGCCAGAAGCGTCTTACGTAACTAAGTTTTTCGAACTCTCAGGAACCACGACGCGGGGAAAACGAAGGGAGTAGGAGAGAGGAGGAAAAGAACGCGTTTGTGTATTAGGAATTCATATCTTCAGTTTGGGGGTTGGAGTTAGGTGGATATGGGTGGTGGGTGGGGGGAGCATATTTGGGGTGGCAAAGGATAGAGGTTTCTCAAGTGTGATCAATACTGACTTATTCTTACAAGCAGCGATACTCAATCTTCTTGACTTAGGGAAATGAAATTGAAGATAAATTAATATTCACTAAATATAAATATTATTTACCATAAATCACTATTAGTGTAAATTATTCGCTATATGCAAATTATTTACTATTAAATAGTATAATCACTACACAGTGGAATAATATAATTCATCAGTAGAATTTCACTGAGAATCAGTAAAAACCACTGATTGTCAATAAAATTCCACTGATTCATCAAAGAAAACTGGGACACTGAATTTAAATCAGTGAAATTTTCACTGATTCAGATTTAGAATGTAATTTACCCTTTTTTTTAATTTTCCTTCATTTTAATAATTACAGACTTCGCACTCGATAATTAATTTTAAAAATGTAGCAAAAAGTAGTTTTCAAACTAAAAAAAAAGTAGCTATCAAAAATCTTAACTTCACGACCAAAAAAACTCGTTTTAGACACTTCACAAAACTGACAGGAATTCCATTCCATATTTTTTATTTTCCTGACATTTTTCTAATTTTCATCAAAAATATTCACTTCTTTCTTATCCTATTACTAATAAATTAAATCCCTGCAACGAATTTTATTATTCATGAAAGAATTTGAATATAAAAATAATTTAAATCTTGCGAAGAATTTTATAAAAAATTTTAAATAATTAATCTCTTTCGACTTATTTTTATGACAATTCTTATTTAAATAATTGAATTCCAGAGAAATATTTATTATTCATGAAAAAAATTGAATTCTTAAGAAAGTTTTTTATAAAAATTTTTTAAATAATTGAATTTGGTTTTGAAATTTTATAAAAATAGTAAATATTAGAAATCATTGAATTGCGAAAAGTTTTTAAAAATAATTAAATTTTACAAAAAATTCATTACTTTTAAAAATAATTGAATTCTTGTGATGAATATTGTTATTTATGAAAATAATTGAATTTTGCAAAGACTTTTATTAAAATGCCTCAAAATAATTAAATTTTCTGGAATAATTTAGTTTTTTATCGTCATAATTGAATTCTTTCGAAGAATTATTTATGTGAATAATTAAATTCTTGGGAAGAATTTTATTAAAATCTAAAAGAATAATTAAATTATTTTTAAAAAAAGTCAATTAAAATTGTATTCAAAATAATTGATTTATTTTGAAAAATTTTATTAAAAATTTGAAAATAATTGAATTCTTGTGAAAAATTCTAATATTTTTGTAAATAATTGAATTCTTCCCAAGAATAAAAATTAGCATTTTTTTAAATAATTGATTTTTACGAGAAATTGAAATTAAATTTTTAACAATAATTACATTTTTTTAGAAATTCCTGTAAAATTGTATTCAAAATAATTTAAATCCTGCGATGAATTTTATTATTTATGAAAATAATTGATAATAATTATTTATTGAAAATAATTTTAATAGTTGCAAAGAAATTTATAAAAATTTTCAAAAATAATTGTATTATTGCGAAAAATTTTATCAAAATGTATAAAAAGAATTGAATTTCTGTGGAAAATTTTGTTATTTTTGAAAATAATTGAATGCTTCATAAGAAGACTTGGATTAATTTACATAAAATTTTTCAAAAAAAATTTATTTATTTACAAAAATTTTAATAAAATCATTCGCAAGAATTTAATTATTTTTATAAGTAATACAATTTTTCACATCAATTAAATTCTTATTTTAAAAAAATACTAAAATTCGTTGTAAAAATTCAATTATTATCATACAGAAAAAACGTTAATCTAAATTTAAGAATATATTCTTGGCTCCTATTTAAGGATATTGTATACTTAAATTAAGTATTATACTATTCTTAAAATGAGAATATATTCTTATTTTAAGAAAATATATTTTAAGAAAAATATATACTAAAATGTATTTTCTTAAAATAAGAATATATTCTCATTTTAAGAATAATACTTAATTTAAGTATACACAATATATTCAAATAGGAGCCAAGAAGATATTCTTAAATTTAGATTAACGTTTTTTCGGTGCATAAATAATAAAATTCTTTCTAAGATTCCAATTATTTTAAATAAAATTTTAAATGAATTCCTCGAAAATTATAATTAATTTCAAACATTTTTTGCAAGAAATAAATTACATTTCACAAATAATGAAAATCTTCGCTGAAATTCAAATATTTTCGAAATCTACTATTTTAACAAAAAGTTCTCAAAAGAATTTCAATTATTTAAAAAAAAACTTCGTTGCAAGACTTCAATTATTTTTCTAAATAATAAAATTCCTCACAGGATTTCAATTATTTTTAATACAATTTAAAGTAAATTCTTCGAAAAATATAATTGATTACAAAAATTTTATTAAAATTCTTCTTGGTATGTTTTTAGGACCTTAATTTTCGTCAAATAATGTTTTTTTTCGACCCAAGGCCACAATCAAAAAACATTATTTGATTAAAATTCTTCGAAAGAAGTAAATGAACTCATAAATAAATAAATCATTTATCAATTATTTTTAATAATTTTTGACTAAAGTTTCTAGAGAATTTTCAAATTCATTTGTTTACAATTCAATTCTACGAAATTTTGATTATTCAAAAATTCTTCAATTAATTATTTGAATGTTTTTTGAAAATAAATAAATAATTGAATTGTTTGAAAGAATTAGATTATAATTTTTTAGAATAGTTTTTTTATTTACAGTATTAGCGAATGTAAAGTAGTGGAAATTCTCGAAAAAAAGAAATAGTAGCTTTTATCTAAAAAAAATACCCAAATAGTAGCATAACGAAAATAAGTATAGTAAATAGTAGGTTTTAGTAGATGAGTGCAAAGCCTGTAATTAAAATTCATTTAGTTACACTAACTGACTGTATAGTAATTAATTTATACATCTGAATGATCTTTTTGTTTTGGCTTTGTTGATTCAACCGCAAAATTTAATTGTCTGAAAGTAATTTTTTTTCCTAAGTGTACTTGAAGAAAGAAAAATGCCACAATTGCCAAATTAGCTGATAGAGAAATACATTTTCCTAACTGTGTCAAATAAGAAAAAAAAAAAACGCATTTAAAGAAAAACGAATGAAATAAACCTACATTTTCTCTTGGTTTTCGGAAACAGACTCCAATACCTATATACATCATCATTTCCTCAACTATAAATAAAACTCGACCAATTTTAAAGTCTTGAACATATAAAAGTACCCTATTATGTCGATAAGTAAAACTCGGGAATTCGTCTCATTTCTGGCGAACTTCCATATATGCACCAATTTTTATGTATATCGTCTCTATTTATTAAGAAGCAATTTCGAGTAACTAATACAAACTTATATATTTTTATATACACAGTAAAAAGTAAATCTTACTTTAAGCGCTGTCTGAAATTAAACAAGTCGTGAAAATAATGGAAGTCTTAATTTCAGCTGCGCTTGCGTGAAAATAAGAACAGGCATTCTGAACTTACAATTGTCAGTACTGTAGTGAATTTCTAAATGATCACTGCATATAATAGTTAATATTCTTGAATTTTTTCCAATATTAATCACATTTTTAAACGTCAAACAAATTGACAGCTTTAGGTTAGGTTTTTACATTGTTTTTAAAATATACACTAGTCCTCATGTGGTCAGTTTCAGAAACGTCTAAATATTGAATTTTTTTACCGACAGTACATAACAAGCAAAATAAAAATTTTATCATTAAATAAAAAAAATTATATGAGTAAATAGTACTACTTATATTATTTGAATAAACAATATTGATTATCCATAATTATCCATAATATGACAGATTATGGAAAAATAATAAAAATCATTCATTTCCTGTTAAAAAATATTTAAGAATATTGAATCACTATTTACTTTTAGGTTATTTTTTAACGTTACCGATAAAAATAAGTTATAATGACGTTTTTATCGACTAAAATCGTAATAGAAAGTAATTTCGAAACTGACCACACATATTCCGAGCGCTGACAATCAAAATCAAAATATGTAACCTAAAAGGATTGAAAGTGTCAAATATATTCCGAGCGCTGCGACGATAAAAAACAAAATACATAACCTGAAAGTGTCAAATATTGAAATAATAAGAAACAATTATGAGTATAATATATATTAAGTGAAAAGAATGCTAGGTTTTCAAACTATTTTATCGTAAGTATATAACTGCTGAGTTTTCAATATGATTGTCTTAAATTCAGCACATTCAACGTGCTGAAAACCAGCATGCTTGCTCTTGAATTTCAGCCAAAAAATATGATTTGAAATTAAACACAGGCTGCCTTAAAAATGTTGCATCTTAAATTAAGGTACTCTTTATGCCTTAAATTAAGACTTTCTTTTTACTGTGTACAAATTCATATATTCAAATTTATAATATATTTTATAGATTTGTATATTTTTTTACACAAACAGATTTTTATACTTTTTTATACATATTTGTATATATGTATGAATTTTTTTTTATTGAATGAAGAATGTGAAGGCATTTCATTTCGAAGTAGGATAGCACATGAAACGGATTTTCAATTAAATTCTAAAGCGAAGTAATTTCACAAATATAATTAAGGCCATTATACGGACTTTCCAGGAAACTTGCGAGTAGGTCATTGATTAATTCTTAACGCTTACGTTTTCGTCGACGGCAATTATCGATCCGATCTATAGCTAATGACCTATACTTGGTGTGAAAGTATCAGACCTCAATCAAATGTTCATAAAATAATGGGTTGAAAATGTGCCATATTCGTACATTTATGTATATATACATATATATCTATTCACACAGTATTATATGCACTTATATCTTAATAAAAGAAAAAAAACCAACTTATTCTAAAATTAAAAACAAATTTATAGATATATGTATAAATGTGCGGACATATGACGTTCGTACTTTGCTTCTATTAGTATAGTGGGAGGTTGAACGGATTATTTCTAAGTGGATGGATTATTTTAAACCGTCAGAGGTATACTATTTTGTAGTATTTCTAATGATAGATGTAGGTGTATATTTGTATCTGCAGAAATAGCGGATATTCTCTATTCTTTAAATAAGTATTATTTTATTTATTTAAATTATATTGAAATTAGTTATACTTTTGACTATAATTTAGTGCGCATTCTTAACTTAAAAAGTTAAAAGTACCAAATTGCATAACGAATTTATACTAAAAATGTGGATCAAATAAAAAATTGATTCAAATTTTTGGTATCAATTTAATTCACTTCAGTATCAACTATATCAATTTGATACTTTCGAGAAAACTGTGTGTTAATTCGTTTATTAATCCCTTCAGTGTCATGGCAAAGGCAAAAAAAAATTGTCGTTTGTCTTGAATTTAATTATTTTCTACAATTTTCACCTTAACGTCATCTCTGTATCAATTAATTTAAATAATTTTTGCAAGTTTTTAGAGTAGAGTTCTCTATTTGAAGTTTCTTGTCCGAAGGAAAAGTATTCTTAGTAGTAAAAGTCTGTAAGCAGTGGACGAAGGTCTAAGTAGTATAGAGGATTGTCATTTGGAGGCAAAATTCTAAGTAGTACAGGACCGTCAATGGTACTACTGAACCGGTGCGACAAAAAACTTTCAATCGTCACAAATTACAGCAAAAAAAAAAAAAAAATTACAAAAATCAACTAGTTAGAAAAGCTATACCGAATCAATAATAAAACACAACTAAATCAAATCATTTTCCAAAAACGAAAAATCAGTAAACGAAAAGATTATTTTTACTAACTATTAGATGGAAATTTTCTTTTTCGATTTTAAATCAAGAATATTTATAAATACCAGTGGTATAGAAATTTGGTAGCAGTTTTTGAAATTATAAAAGAGTTATTTGAGTTATGTTTAAAAAAGTGCTAAAAACCATTCATTCGGCAAACAAAATGAGACAGAAAGATTTTTTTTGTTGTTGTTGTCCTTTTCGCTTTTGTGAAACGTGATTCTGAAATGGTTTGCGGGGTTTGTCTCTCTTTTTGAATGGTGCGTGCGGAATGCAGTAAAGCAAATAAGCTTGCTCTCGCGAATAGCTAATTATGCTTCTTGGAATTCCTGCGTTTCTGGTTAGGCAAAGGAGGAAGAGAAGAGGAGGTACCCAACGGAGAGCAGTATTACAAGCTAATCCAGGCAAACCTCGTAGGAGGACACGAGCGGCCGCGGTCACCCAGCATCCGTACTTCGTAGATATAATGGCGTTGTTTAATGTTTAATCATACCCGCCTTGAGCTCAGAGTATAATCAGAGTATAATTTAAGACAACAACATGAACCACGCCGCACGGTCCAACTGCCGGTGATCTGCGGTCGCTGCTTTTCAGACCTTGGATGCTCCCTGGCTGCTGCTGCTGCTGCTGCTGTACCAAACTACGTGTACCTCTTTACCTTGGCTCTCTCTCTCTCTCTCTTTCTGCTCTTATAGAAATTCACCTTAAGCCGCACATTAAATAGTTATATACACCTGAAAAAACCCCCATTTGGGTCTCTTTCTCTCTCTTTCTCTTTATTATTTCCTCTCTGTTACTCTCACTCTCTCAGGAATTCGCGGTTCGATTATTACTATATACAGTCCGATTATTGAATTCCATATCTCTCCCTTCAATATTCTTTCCAAAGAAGTTTGTATTATTTCTCTCAAAACAAATTAAGTATGACTTTTTTATTAACCTCATTTTCCAGTTTTAAATTACCTTTCTCACTTTTTGTGCCTTTTTTCATTCGCAGCTATTTGCACATTGAAGTTGTTAATTTTTTTTTCTCAATTTTAAATTTAGAATACTTGTCATTATGATTATGTAATTATAATGACGAAATATAATATAATTTCGGAAATATCATCCAGAAATAGTTATGATTATATTACTATAATCAGGAAAAATCTGTTTTCTAAAAAAAGGTTTTCTAAAAAGTTATGATTTCTAATATTTATTTTCCAAAAAATTTGTGAAGTTCCATAATTTTTATAAAAAATTATTATAATTAGAAAATGATTTGAAACATTAAAATTAGAAAATAGAAAATATTTGGATATTTTCAGAGAAATTTCAAATGATTCTAGGAATTCAATTATTTACAGAAATAATAAAGTTATTCGCAAAAATTCAATTATGTGAAAAATTTTTTTTATATTCTCGTCAAAATTTCAATTTTCTTTAGAAATAATTCAATTCTTCTCCAAAATTCAATTGTGTTCAAAATTTTTTTTTAAATTCTCGTCAAAATTTCAATTATCTTTAGAAATAATTAAATTCTTCTCCGAAATTCAATGATGTTCAAAAAATTTTTTTAAATTCTCGTCAAAATTTCAATTATCTTTAGAAATAATTAAATTCTTCTCCGAAATTCAATGATGTTCAAAAAAATTTTTTTAATTCTCGTCAAAATTTCAATTATTTTTAGAAATAATTAAATTCTTCTCTGAAACTCAATTATTTTCAAAAATTTTAATTAAATTCTTGGCAAAATTTCAATTATTTTCAAAAATTTTCCTCAATTCAAAGATTTTTAATCTAATGTAGTATCTACTATTCTAAAAAAAATTTCCAAAAAGAATTGAATTATTTAAAACAAAAATTTAATAAAATACTACACAAACCTTTAATTATTTTCAAAAAAATAATGAAAATTTCACAGGAATTTCATTATTTACAAATTTTTTTTATAACTTTCTTCGCAATTATTTTCATAAATAGTAAAATTTTTACAGGGATTCAATTATTTTGGTAAATAATAAAATTCTTATAATAGGAATTCAATTCTTTTCAAAAGTAATAAAATTCTTGGCTAAAATTCAATTATGATCAAAAATTTTTAAAAATTCTCGTCAAAATTTCAATTTTTTTTAGAAATAAGTAAATTCTTCTCCAAAATTCAATTATTTTCAAAAATTTTCCTCAATAAAATTTTTATAGGGATTCAATTATTTGGTAAATAATAAAATTCTTATTAGGAATTCAATTATTTTGATAAATAATAAAACTAATTGCAGAATTTCAATTATTTTTAATACAATTTTAATCGAATTCCTCGAAAAAATGTAATTATTCTTAAAAATTGTATTAAAATTCGTCAAAAGAATTCAAAAAGAATATTTAAAGAATTCAAAAGAATATTTAAAAATTTGTTGATAAAATTCTTTACAGTCTAAACAATAGTTATAATAAGAATTCAATTATTTTCATCAAACTTTAAAAAATTGTCGTCAAAATTTCAATTATCTTTATAAATAGACAAAATCTTCGCAAAAATTAAATTATTTACAAGAATTTTTTTTAAAATTATTTTCAAGATTTAATTATTTTTATAAATAGAAAAATTCTTAGCCAAAATTCCATTATTTTCAAAAATTAAAATAAAATACTGGTCAGAATTTAATTAATTTCAAAAAATAATCTCAATTCAATAATATCCAATATTTACTATTTTAATAACATTTACCAAAGAAATTCAATAATTTAAAAAAAATTTTGATAAAATTCTACTGAAATATTCAATTATTTTTGTAAATAATAATTTTTTTTTAGGAATTCAATTACTTTCAGAAATAACAAAACTCATCGTCGAAATTCAATTATTTTTAATAAAATTTTAATCGAATTCCTCGATAAATGTAATTATTAGTAGAAATGTTATTAAAATTCGTCAAACGAATTCAATTATATTTAAAAATTTGCTGATAAAATTGTTTATGAAAATTCAATTTTAAAAAACATTCAAATATTCAATAAATTATTTTTTTGTAATTAAATAATTGAATTCTAGTAGAATTTTCTCATAAAAATTGATTTAAAATTGGATTTCAGTTATAATTCTAGATTATAATTGAATATTAAAAGTATTAGAGCGTTAATAAATTTATTTATTAAAAAGATAAATAAATTTTAGAAAAACTGTACCCCAACCATCCGGTTTTTGATGCCAAAAATTTGGATCATATTTTTGATTCGATCCACATTTTTGGTAGCAAATTGGTTGCAATTTATTACTATTGAATTAACAGTGTAATTATAATCACGAAATAGTTATGATTATGTAATTATAATTACGCTCGAACTAATTTTTACAAAAAAGTACTTTGATCGTAGCAACTTTTACTCAAAAAATAGTTAAAATTGCCAATAAATGCGTAGAAGTTTCCCTCAGTGTAAGTTTTACATTGAAAATATAGTAAAAGTTACTTCATTCGTTTTCTTCGTGTAGAAAAAAATTATTGTACTAAAATTTACAACGCCAAACCTGACGATTTTTAAAATTGTTACTTTGATGGTCAGATTTGACTTCAGTTCAATAAAAAATTATGTGAATATAATTAAGAAATAATTACAATTTATTAAGCAATTATACGATTAATTTGGAAATTAATTAATTAAATGGACCACAGTATGAAAAAAACATTAGCAACGAGAAAAAAGTAGAAAGAAAAGTAGAAAATTGAAAAAAGGGAGATAGAGAGAGAGAATGAAAGAGAATGAATCATTAGGAGGTAATTTACAATCCGACGAAGGTAATATGTTGGTAGACGAAAAAGAGTGTGGACCATAAGTTGAATTGGCTCGCATGCGTTTTGTAGAATAATGTAGCACATTATATAGGTATATAGCTGAGAGTATTAGAGTGGCCGGTAGCCGACTGGTGAGTTTTTTTTTTTTTTTTTTTTTTTTTTTTCGTGGGATTCCAGTAGCGCCTTCAACAAACACCCAGAGCGCGGGGAGGGAGTCCTTTCCTCCACCACTTTTACTAGGTTATCCCCAAGATAGCCTCTCTCGTGTCTCATTCCTCGCTTCTCTCATCAACTTAATATATATTTTTGCTCCTTCCAAAAAAAGATCCGAGAGACCCACCCGAACTCTCCTCATCATGCGAATTCCTCTAAACAGCTTAGTCAAACTCAAAAACAAACAAAAAATAATTACATTTGATTCAAATTATTGCAACTTTTTCAAGTTTGTCACTCCGCATAGTAATATTGACAATTCTTTTTTCTCCGTGTAAGAAAAGATGTTTTATTTATTTTTTATTTATTATTTAAAAATTAATTTTTATAAATTTCGTATCACTTTTGTTCTAATTAGTTCAAATTTGTTTTGTTATAATATTATTGCAAAATAAATTTATAAATTGATTTATTTTTTACTTATTTTCATAGGATGTGAAATTTTTTCGACAAATTTAATTTAAATTATAGGCATTTTTTTTAAATTATTGTTAGAAATAGAGAAAATTTAAATTAAGTTTAATACTTTGTTTTTAATTCTGTTACGTTAAACAACAAAATTAATAATTTTTAGATTATAGAATACAGTTTTACCTGGATAAGCGAGAACCAGATATTAAACTTGAAAACTTATCTCTCTCTAAGTCTAACTTTCCCAAAGGACCAAAAATGTAAAATAGAGATAAAGGAGCTTCCTCGTTTTCAATCCGAAAGAATAATGATGTTTGATTAACAAATCTGATGATCTGATAAGTTTGTCAAATCGCCAAGGGTGTTGGAAAAAGGACAGATTCCATTTTTTTTTTTTTTCAAAAGAAGCCCCCCCGTCCGAGTTGAGATGAAAAAGTGACGAAATTCCGCTGGAATGAGGCAATGCACACACGGGGCGTTTGTGCGCCTTTCACCCTTAATGCACACTGTTTTTTTTTTTTTTCATTTTTTTTTCATATATACCTAACCCCAACTATGAGTCACATAATAGCTTCTCCACGTCACGGCCTAATGATTTATGCTTCGCGCCGTACTCACATACGAACTATGGGTTTTTATATATTTCTGTGCAATACGAGGTTTTTTTTTTTTTTTTATTATTTCATTTTATTTTTTTTACTTTCTCACCCTGGGATTGTCAGGGGCGGAGGACAGAGGGTGAAGCCCCCCTTCATCCCCCCTGCGTGATGGGGGGGATGAGGAAGGTCAAAGGGGGAATCATAAAGCGTATATATATATATATAGAGAGAGAGAGAGGAGAGAGAGAGACCTTGGTTAGCGAATGCAACTAACTACCCAACCTATATAGATCGATATAATTAATAGCTTCGAAGTATCGAGTAACATATGGCCTGGGACATACATATATATATATGTATATATACTTATATATATACATAACGAAAAAGGAACCAAAGGTTTTCGGTACCAGAAAAGATGCGATCAAAACCAAATGGGCGATGCCGCCACCTCAAAGTTGACCGCGGCTCGACCAAAACCAAAGGGATTAAAGACAAATAAACGAATGTCCAACAGCGAAAAATAAAAGTAGTAGAAAAAAAAAAAAATAAAAATGAGAGAGAAAAATTCCCTGACCGCATGCTAATTTCTACCTGTGAGTCGCGAAGTGGGGGAAGAGGGGATGAAACGCGTTCGCCGCTTCTGTCACTGATTTTGTGTTGTGGCTCTCGTTGCAGTTCGTGGAAATTTCGCAATTTTTTAGATTCTTTCTTTTTCTCTTTTTTTTTCTTCTATAAAAGTAGAGTCAATATTTTTTTTTCAATTTTCTTTTTTTTATTACTCCAAATGCAAAATTCTTTTGGAAATTTCGCAATTTTTTTGTAGTTTCTTTTTGTCTTTTTTTCTTCTATAAAAGTAGAGTCAATATTTTTTCTAGAAAAATTTTAATTCAATTATTATATTCTAGAATTTTTAACTAAACTTCTTCTTTAAATCATAATTAGTTTTTAATAATTTTTTAGAAAGTTCTTGGAGAATTTTCAAATTTATTTGATTACAATTCAATTTTACGCAATTTCGACTATTTGGAAATTCTTCAATTAAATATATATTAAAAAATAAAAACTTCAAAATGTTTTTTAAAAGATTTAATTAAATTTAAAAAAAAATTTTTTTACAGAATTGTTAGTTAAAATAATGCAAAATTCAGATTATCAAAATAGGCCATGTCAATGTTTTTAACACCCCCCTTAATTGAAACTACTAGTAAAGAAAACCGTCTTATATTTTTATCGTCAGTAATTAAATCTATAGAGAAATTCCATGTGAACTGGATTCAATCAAAAAAATTAAAATTTCAAGGACATTGTTTTATTTAAATTGACATAACTTCTAGAAAAATTAAGGAATTTAAAATTTCGTATAGTGAATTTTAAAGCATTTTTTGTGTACTTTTCAAATTCAAAATTATTGTTTCAGAAAAAAATTATTTAACACCTTCTTTTTTTAAAAATAAACCTTATTTTTCAATTTTTATAGAAACTGACTCGTTCTTTAATTTTTTTTTCATTATTTTTATTGGAAAGCTGAGATTTTTTTCAATAAATTATGTGAAGTTAAAAAATAAGACAACAATGGTTTTTCAATAAAATAATAAAAAAAATGTTCAAAAAGTTAGTTTTTTTTAAAACCCATTGTTGTCAATAAAACAATTAAACAAAAAATGTTTAAAAAGTAATGTTATTTTTTTATTATCCTGAAAACCCATTGGTATTCTATTTTTAAAATTTACATAATTTATTGGAAAAAAATCTCAGCTATCACGGAGAAAATGATAAAAAATTAAAAAAAGAGGAAAATAAGATTTATTTTTGAAAAAAATTAATTCTAGGTATACAAAATTCTTAGTTAAAATTTAAAAATATGAAAAATTCAGAATTTTAAATATTTTAATTTGAAACTATTTTTCAAAATTCAATTATTTGTAAAAATTATTGCAATTTTTAAAAATAATTTAAATTTTGACAAGAATTTTATTAAAATTTTTGAAAATAATTAAATTTCTCCAATTATTTGTAACTTCTACAAAATTCATTATTTTTTAGCATTTTTAACTAAAATTTCTCCATAAATCCATTCTTTTTAATAATATTAAATTAAATAATTAATTAAAAAAAGAGGTAGTTTTTGTGAAAATTGGAAAATTAAATTTATTTTTGAAAAAAAAATTAATTCTACAGAATTTTTAGTTAAAAATATGAAAAATTTAGATTTTTAAATACTTTAATTTGAAACTTTTTCAAAATTCAATTATTTGTAAAAATTATTGCAATTTTTAAAAATAATTTAAATTTTGACAAGAATTCTATTAAAATTTCTGAAAATAATTGAATTATTCTAATTATTTGTAGTTTCTCAAAAATTCAATTTTTAAAGCATTTTTAACTATAAAATTTTTCTATAAATCCATTCTTTTTAATAATTAATTAAATATATATTGAAAAATTTAATTTCTTTTGCCAGTACATTTAATAAAATTGCCTGACTTTTCCCTGATTTCCCTGACCTATGGTAACCTTGATTTCTTACAGGGGTTAATAAATTATTCATTTGTTTTAAATGAAAATGTTTATTTGCAGCAATTTTTTTTTTAGACAACAAAGCGTTTATATAAATCTTTGACCTAACGACGAATAAAATTTATTTAAACAAAATGAAAATAATTTGAACCAAATACAATTTTAGGACCAAATAAATAATTTAGAATGAAAATTAATTTATTGAAATTTATTAACGAATGAAATTTATTTTAACCAAATAAAAATAGTCTGAACCAAATACAATTTTAGTACCAAATAAATAATTTAGAATTAAGCTCTGTTAGTGAAATAAATCTTCTTTTTGCCTTTGAATTTTTAGAAGCTCGACAAAGAGAACCAAGAGCTCGTTACTTTAATTTATTATACAATATGAAAGAAAATAAATAAAGACCAAAAAAGAAGAATGAAACAGAAAAGAAAAAGAAATTAGATAAAATAGCCAAAACGTAAAATATATAAAAAATATTATTTGAATGCCAAAAATAACCGTCATTTGTCAGTATTAAATGAAAGGTTAACCTTCTGCGATAGTTTGGTAAATATCCATAGAGGAGTAAAAGATTCTTATTTCCCCCGATTTATTCTATTGTCGTTGGAGAAAAGAGTTGTTCGCTATCGTGTCGTATTATATTTAAGAATGTAAGCGTGCGCCAGTCGAGCTAGGTATAATTTTTGAACAGTTGCACCGACAAAGGGAACATCCAACCCTCAAGAAGTTATCATTTGCATTCCCTCGTTGGACACGTGTCATGGCGCACACTTTAATGCATATATATGTATACACCCTCTCAATGTTATGTCTCGCACCTCACACGCGAGTTCCTTACGTATACTATACATATAAATACACACAAGTCTCCATGCATTTTGCATAATTTCACGAATCGCACATAATCGTCCTTCCCCGCGTGTTACAAAAAAAAAGTACCGGCATTCATGTCGCGCAAGTGGTCATCATTAGCATAAAGTTTTCAAAATAGCGCGACGACACGTGCCTTGACACGAGATTCAAGGACTAGATTGAATTACAATCTGTATGTATGTATACATAAAATCATGTTCCCAAAGTCCAATCAGTTTTTGCCAAAATTTCCACAGGTGAATTTTTCAATTTTTCATTTTATTCTTTTTTTCAAAAAAATTTTTTTTAACTATTGTTCATTTTTTTTAACAATCGAATGCAGGCAAACTACTAAATACTGTCTGTATATTTTTTTCCACAGTTTTTAAAACTATAAATAAAATAAATGGTAGGAAATAAAACCGTGTGTATTTATAACCCCTTTTGAAAACTACTAGTAAAGAAAACTGTCTGTATATTTTTGTCCCCATTAATTAAAACTATAGGTAAATGAAACCTATACGGTATTTTTATCCTCCTTAATTATCTACTACAAAATAAAACCGTCTGTATATTTTTAACTGAAGTAATTAAAACTACTAGTAAATAAAACCTTCGGTATTTTTAACCCCGGAATTAAATCTACTTGTAAATAGATCCGTCAGTATTTTAATCTCCCTTAATTAAAACTACTAGTAAAGAAAACCGTCTGTATATTTTTATATCCTGTTATTAAAAATACTACTAAATAAAACCGAAAGTATTTTTAACCCCTGTAATTAAATCTACTAGTAAACAGGCCCATGGGTATTTTTAACCACACGAGATCTTTTTTTATAGAAAACCGTCTGTATAATTTTATCCCCAGTAATTAAAACTATTACTAAATAAATCTACTAGTAAAAGGGTCAATAGATTTTTAACCCCCTTAATTAAAACTACTAGTAAATAATACCGTTCTATATTTTTTTCCCTAGTAATTAAACTACTACTAAATCAAAACGTTGATATTTTTAACCCCCGCAATTAAATCTACCTACTAGTAAATAGACCAATAAATTTTTAACCCCCCTTAATTAAAACTACTAGTAAATAAACCGTTCTATATTTTTATCTCTAGTAATTAAGTTTACAGAGAAAATCCACATGAACTGGATCCAATTAATAAATTAAAATTTCAAGGACATGGTTTTGTTTAAATTAACATAACTTCTAGAAATATTATGTGATTTTTATTTCAATAAATTATGTGAATTTTAAAACATTTTTTATGTACTTTTTTTCAATTCCAAAACTTTTATTTAACAAAAAAAAATAATTTAACCCCTTTTTTTAAAACAATAAACCTTATTTTACAATTTTTACAGAAACTACCTCTTTTCTTTATTTTTTTATCATTTTTATTTGAAAAACTAAAATTTTTCCAATAAATTATGTAAAGTTAAAAAATAAAATAATGGTTTTTCAATAAAATAGACCAAAAAAATTTTTTTAATTTTAGTTTTATATTGAATTGAAAACCCATTGTTGTCAACAAAACAATTAAACAGAAAATGTTTAAGAGGTTGGGTTTTTTTTCTTATCTTGAAAACCTAAATGTTATTCCATTTTTAAAACTTACATAATTTTTTGGAAAAAATCTTAGCTTCCCAATGCAAAAATAATAAAAAACAGGTAGTTTCTGTAAAAATTTAAAAATAAGGTTTATTTTTTAAAAAAAGAGGGGTTAAATAATTTTTTGTTTGGTAAAAAAGAGTTTTGTAATTGAAAAGTTCACAAAAAATGCTTTAAAATTTACTATGAAAAATTAAAATCGATTAATTTTTCTAGAAGTTGTGACAATTTAAATAAAACACTGTCCCTTAAATTTAAATTTTTTTATAAAATAAAATAATAAATAATAATGCCTAATAAAATATTAAAATGATAAAAAATTGAAATAAAACGTTTTAATTTTCTAGAAGTTAAGTCAATTTAAATAAAACACTATCCCCTAAATTTTAGTTTTTTTTTATAAAATAATATAATGAATAATAAATAATAATACATAATAAAATAATAAAATGATAAAAAATAAAAATAAGGTTTATTTTTTTTTAAAAAGAGGTAAAAAATTTTTTTTAAGTATTTGAATTAAAGAAGACACCAATAAGTATATCTATAATTATTTTTAACCCCTGTAATTGAAGCTACTAGTAAATAAAACCTTCTGTATATTTTTAACCCTCGTAATTAAAACTACTAGTAAATAAAACCGTCTGTATAGTTTTAACCCACGTAATTCAAACTACTAGTAAATAAAACCGTCTGTATGGTTTTAACCCCAGTAATTAATACTACCAGTAAATATTACCATAATTATTTTTAACCCCTGTAATTAAACCTACTAGTAAATAAAACCTTCTGTATATTTTTAACCCTCGTAATTAAAACTACTAGTAAATAAAACCTTCTGTATACTTTCAACCCTGATAATTAAACATAAAAATAAAACGACCTATTCTACTTTTCTTGAACTTTTAATGAATTAAACCGATTTTTTCACGATTTAAAATCGATTTGAGCCTTTTAAGTTTATTAAATAGAAGCTTTCGAATGAAAATTAACCTAATTAAAAATTCGCATTCGTTAAAAATTCTCTCAAGTAAAAATTAGTAAGATTTTCGAAAATTTTCGTTTACGAATTTAGAATTTTAAGAATACTTTAATTAATCTCTAAGTTTCAAAAATTCTTACAGTGGAAACTTGCAGCAAGCTCACAAATCACTTTGGCCACAAGAAATAAAATAAAATCCTTCTTCTTTGTTTCCAAATTACCCCAAAAATTGACATTACTCTTTGATTTCATGCGAATTACTTCAATTTCTTTTTTTTTTAAATTTCATGTCGCGAGTAAAAAAAAAGAGAAAGCTATGAGTTTTTTGGTTATAAGTCGAGTAAAGAACACGAAAAGTTTAACCGCATGTGTATAGGCCAGATGGTTCAAACAGGCCGCCGCTAAGGAATCAATTTCTCGTTCGGATAATCGAGCTTATTGTTTCGATTTTTCTGTTGGGGCTGTTGTTGTTGTCTTGGTTCTTTTTTTTTTTTTTTCAACTCTTATTGGCCTTTATCGCGAGATTCAAGAATCGAAGAGAGAGAAAGAGAGACTATAGTCGTTTTAGATCACTGACAAGACCAAGCGACCGCGTCAAGAGCAACACCATGCGGCCGACGAGTAACACAATGGGGATATTCTTCGCTACCTCATTTCAACGCGCCGCCAAATGCATTGTATCCTTGCGGATGCAAGAAGAAGATCGCCGCCCCTCTAAAAAAAAAGAAAAAAAAGGAGTGCCGCGTCTAATTAACCCAAACTCGCAACATATATCGTTTTCAAACCGCACTGAAAAAATGACTTTGACATAATAAAAAATAAAAAAAAAAATTCTTGCAAAACAACGAAAGATTTTAAATCTTTCGTTGTTTTGCTAGAATTTTTTTCCATGGAAGAATAATAATAATAATAATTCGATTTGTTACAGAACGAGCAGTGCTTTTTTTTTTATTTGTAAATTATTATATTAACGGGAGTGGAGACTGAAAAATTTAATTAGTTCAAGGGGGCCGTGACTATGCGAATGGAAAAATATGCGCGGAGGCAAAGTTACTATTTTTATATACCCTTTAAGTAAGTTCCACGAAGGTTCATCATTGAGTCTCAAAGATTCATTGGGAGTAATTACAGGTGGTCGGTTTTCAACTTGGTAAACCGCGATTTTTACCAGGAGCGAGTGAAGAGAGGGGGAGGGGGCAGTAGTCGTTCAAGTTGTATTATATCTTCTGTTGGAAACGTTATACACGGTCAAGCGATAAGTCCGGGCCACCCGCAGACAAAACATTTTAAACATTCGCGATTGCTTCGTTTTTCAGAAATACCCTGCGCTTTTTTTCCCCCGTTATTTTTTTTTTTTTTTTTTTTTTTTTTTTTTTTGACCGAAGAATATAAGAAGCAACAAATAAAATCAGTTATCTTAAAGGATTGCCTGTTTTCTATACCGCAAATAATTTTTAATTTTACAATTTAAAAAAAATTATTGGTTTAATTTTTAGTTTCAGTTGGGATTTTTTATTTCCTTAATTCGCGATTTCTTTTTAAAATTAAGATTCTTTTTTATGAATTAATTTAGGCGTAGATTCGTTTAATGTAAATTAATTGAATTAAATACTTATCTTTCTTATTTTATGGTTAAAAATATTTACCTGGTTGCTAATGATTTTTTTCTTGTTAAAAATTATTTTTAAAATAATTGAAAATTATTTTAAGTAAAATTATTTAAGTAAAATTATTTAAGTAAAATTATTTTTAGAAATTAAATTATTTTCAAAATTAGAATAATTTTCGGAATTAAAATTATTTTCAAAATTCAAATCATTTTGTGAATTTTGTGAATTAATTAAAATTATTTTCGTAATTAAAATCTTTTTCTGAATTAAAATTATTTTCATAATTAAAATCATTTTCTGAATTAAAATTATTTTCATAATTAAAATCATTTTCTGAATTAAAATTATTTTCATAATTAAAATCATTTTCTGAATTAAAATTATTTTTAAAGAGATTCTAATTTTTTACTACGAAATATTTTTTATAGCAGCGAAAGTATTTTAAAAGAAATGATTAAAATCAATTTCCAATTAGGTATTAAACGAATTATTATGAAACGAAATCTATGTTGAAAAATTTTTTTATACCAAATAAAATAAATTGACTCTGATTCTATATAAATTTTTTTTTCATAATTGAAAGAATTAAAAAATTTTTTTAGTTATTTTTACCATAACTGAAAGAATTCAACTGAAATTTTGTTAAGTTTAGTTAAAATTTTCGAAAAATAAAAATATAATTTAATAGTTAAATAAATTTTATTATTTTAATAATTAAAATAACTAATTTCAATTAAAGTAATCAATTCTTCATTTAAATGACTAATTTTCTTTTTAAATAACCAATTTTTAGTTGAAATGACTAATTTTTAATTAAAGTAACGATTTTTTAATTGAAATGACTAATTTTTAATTAAAGTAACGAATATTTAATTAAAGTAACGAATTTTTAATTGAAATGACTAATTTTTAATTAAAGTAACCAATTTTTAATTAAAATGACTAATTTTCAATTAAAGTAACGAATTTTTAATTGAAATAACTAATTTTTAATTAAAGTAACAAATTTTTAATTGAAATGACCAATTTTTAATTAAAATAACCAACTTTCGATTAAAGTAACGAATTTTTAATTAAAGTAACAAATTTTTAATTGAAATGACTAATTTTTAATTAAAGTAACCAATTTTTAATTAAAATGACTAATTTTCAATTAAAGGAACGAATTTTTAATTGAAATAACTAATTTTTAATTAAAGTAACAAATTTTTAATTGAAATGACCAATTTTTAATTAAAATAACCAACTTTCGATTAAACTAACGAATTTTTAATTAAAGTAACAAATTTTTAATTGAAATGACTAATTTTTAATTAAAGTAACCAATTTTTAATTGAAATGACTAATTTTCAATTAAAGTAACGAATTTTTAATTAAAGTAACCAATTTTTAATTGAAATAACCAATTTTTAATTAAAATAACTCCTATAATTATTGAACCACACTCGAATTAGTTAATAAACGTACCTGCAGTTTTTGTAGAATAATAAAACGTTGCAACCTCAATGTAAGCCTCGTTGGAAGGAAATAAGGATTTTGTTATCGGGATAAGGTATAAACTCCAAAAATGAAGAAACCAAAAAGTAATCTTGCGATAGTATAGCTTTATTTTAGACTAGAACGGAAGAAAATAATATAATATTAATAATATAAAATAATAATAATAAATTATTTACACAAGAGTAGTGGGACCGACATACATAACTTTTTTTTTTTTGAGGAAGGAAGAGGAGGGATTTAGCGACGCGTTGTCCGAAATTTACAATTAAAAATTCACCCAGCAAAAAAGGAAAATATTTTCAAAAAAAAAGAAAATTTTAGAATTAAAAAAAAATTGCACTTTCTTTTTTAAACTAAAAATCATTATTTTCTGTATTAAAATTCTCATACATACATAAATATAAAATAACTGAATTAAAAATAAATATAAAATGAGAAAATTCTTTTTCTTTTAAAAATGAAATAAAAACCAAAATATACCCAATTTTTTTTTAAGAAAAATAAAATTAACACGAAAAAACATTTTCACAATTTTTCAAAGTTTTTCGGATTCTTTTTCTTTCCTTTTATAATATTCATTTTTTTTTCAAATAATAATTAAAATACAATTGTAAATTTTCGAAATTCGCTGATCGCCAATCGGTCATGTCTCGTGTACGCGTGTAATTGCAATGTGTTACGTGTACGTGTGTGAACGTTTCTTTTTTTCTTGTATGGAGGAATAAAAAAAAGCGAAGAAGCAAAGCCACACCCTCGCCGGCTGCGATAAAAAAATAAAATAAAACAGTAAAAAGAGGAGTAATTGAAAAAGTAAAGCCGAGCGCACACATTGTACTGCTCGGATTTTGATTTGAAAATTCATTTTAGCTAGCTGGCGAGACTGTGACGATCACAAAGAAATTCATAAATAACTAACTTGTAAAACAATAATAATAATAATAATAATAATTAATAATAATAATAATAATAATAATAATTAATAATAATAATATAATAATAATAATAATAATAATATAATAATAATAATTAATAATAATAATAATAATAATAATAATTAATAATAATAATAATTAATAATAATAATAATAATAGTGGCGATTAAGATCAATACGAGTAAATTCCGTCATGACTCGATATGACGTAGTGCTTTTAACCGCAATGTGATTGTTCAGGCAAAGCATCATTTACATACAGAAAACAAAAAAAGCGCCAACAAAAAATTTTTTAAAACATTTTTTTTAAAAGTACATATATAGAAATTTTGCAAAATTCATTTCAATACTTTTTTTTTCAAAAAACAAACAGTTATACACTTTGTGAACACTCTTAAGAATTTACTATAAACATTCACTTAATAGTTTTTTTTTAATAATTTTATATAATTTAATTATAAGTCATTTTTTCTTTATTAATTATTACTCTCTTTATTTATTTTTTACTTAATTTTTTCTTTACTAATTTTTTCTTTTTCCTCTATTTTTACTTTCTTTATTTTTTACTTCCTTTTTTATTTTCTTTATTTTCCTCTACTTTTACAATCTTTATTTTTACTTCATTTACTTCATTTACTTTTAATTTCTTTATTTTTTACTTTACACTATGTTTAATTTTTTATTTGTTTTATTTAAAATTTCTATTCTTTAACTCTTTTCTACTTTTTTTTTTAAATTTACTCATATTCTTCAATAGAATTATTTTTGTTTCTATATTCGTTTAATAATTTTTTTTTTTTAAAAACGATTTTTATTGACAATAAAATTTTTTTTTTCTTTTCCAAAGAAAAATTTCTTTTTTTCTCTCTCCTTAATATTATTATTTACAATAAAAAAAAAAAAGAAAACTTCGCCTGAGCAGTCCCATTTTTTTTTCATCTATTTTTTTTCATGGGATGAAAAGCGCAACGCGTGTCGAGTAAAGAGTATATTACTCAAATTGCAGGGGCCAGAATCGGGACCAATTAATAATTTTGAAAGAAAAAAAGATCCCCATTCAGGCCCCGCGGATATATAAAATAGGAGTGAGAGCTTTTTTTCTTGTGAGGTATATTTACATAGTAAAATCGTACGAGAAACGACGAAGAAAAGTGTATAACAAAAGATGACACGATTTTATAATGGCTTTTTTTTTGCTGAGGGGGCGAAAATAGTGGCGGGGGGAAGAGGGGGGAGATACGCGGCTTTTTTTGTCGTCGATTGAATCGGGAAAAAAAAGAAAAAAAATAGAGGGAGGGGGGGTGTACTAAATTACATCGGCATGAAAGGCAATACAGTCTGACCTCCGTTCTTCCTGGCTATACTACTATATATATATTTATATATATTTTTTTATGAATCAAATAGCATCGTGTAGTAATCGATCTAAATGTGGCTGATGCATTTTTTTTTTTGATTCATTATCCAAATTATTATTATAATAATAAAGTCGTATTGAATTTCTAATATAGTCTTTACTGTACAGCAACTTAATGCAATTTTCCGTTTTACAACGATCGGAAAATTTTTTATATTTTCTAAATAATTAGCTTCGCGGTTATTTTCTATATATTTCGCCTAATTATTTTTATTCGTCTATTTTTTTTTATAATCCTAGTGTTTTTTTTTCTTCTTTCACTCATACAGTCTTTCTTACACGTGCTTTTTCTCTCACTCTCATGCTTATCCTATCTTTCATTCTTATGCTATAATATTCATCTGATAGGAACTTTCAGTATTGCCTAGCTCTGGATATATTAAATCGAACTATATATATATATAAAAAGACATATTTTTTTTTGAATTCTAATATAAACACAATAGATTTTTTTCTGGACCCCCTAGAGTATCACACGGGCCCTTTTTTTAAAATATGTATACAAACATGATCCACGAGACGTACACGACACGTAACGCTGCGCGTGCACTCGTAATTCTTTTTTTTTTAGTCGTAATTCATTTATTAATTAATGATTCACTAATATTTAAGGATTTGATAGGAATTTTTTTTCATTCTAGAGAAATGGTAATTTGCGGTCATTATGATATAGAGTCCGGAGTTAGCTTCATTTTCTATTTTATAATTTTTCTGCGGAGACAAAAAACGAATCAAAATGTTGCTTCGCAACACTTTTGCTTCGTTTTTTGTCTTCCGCAGAAAAATTGGGTTTGGACCAAGTTTTCCAAATGCAATTTTTGTTTTTAAATTAAAAGGTCGATTGATTTTAATTTCACCGATTGCTGATGGTAGCAGATTTTTAGCTACAGTGATTGATCTGAATCTAGGTGATCAAGCACCGTAGCTAGGAAAACCGAGTATGAAGTTAGACTAAGCAATTAGACAATTAGACTAATTAGACTAAGAATTTAAAGCATTTGGAGAACCGATAAAATCGAAAGAGCAGCTTCGATAGAATCTTTTAGGATAATGATCGACACCATTTGGTTGTTAAGACGCGATTTTGAATTTCGAGAGCACGAGCTTCGGGCGCTTAAGAATCTAAGAGGTCAGCCAGACACTCACCGGCCGTGGTGGTAGCTGTGCTGGCCGCAGCGCTACTGGTGTGCTGCTGCTGCTGGAACATGGCCGTGGGATGAAGGAAGAGGGATCCGTACATCATATTTTCGTCCTGCTGCTGCTGCTGTTGGTTGCTCGGCTGATTGGCGGCAGTGGGACCAGCGGTAACACCACCGGGGAGAATAGGCGCCCCCGGTGTCGGCGGTACCAGACTGCCGTCTTCAACGGCGACCCGAACAGCCTCAATGTGCCGCCGGGAGAAGACGTGCTCCTGGAGTGGTGACTTAGGCGAATAACGAACGGAGCACAGTCGACATTCGTCAGGCCCCGTTGGTCCCCGATGTGGTTGAACTGCCGAGCCTTCGGCCGGTAATCCAGCCGCAAGCCTGGCCTTCTTCTCCTTGGCGCGTGCGTTCTGGAACCATACCTGCAACTCGTCTCCATTAGCACTCGGCAACGTCCTTATGGAATTTCAGTTATGGTTGCGGGATCACGAGGTGGGGGTTGGGGTTGCGGCTGCACGAGGGGTAGCGCCGATGCTCACCTGGACCACGCGCTTCGGAAGTCCGATCTCTCGTCCAAGCATCTCGCACTCGGCCATCGTCGGTGTCTTGTAGTCGGAGAACAAGGATTTCATCACCTTCACCTGGGTCGCTGACATCTGTGTTCGGTACCTCTTGCCACCTGATTGTCCGCCTCCGCTCCCGCTCACTGATAGACCGCCACTTGTCATATTACCGCCGCTCTGCGCACCTTGACGTGAACTCTGTGTACTTGACGCTGGACTGGCTGGTCCACTTTCGTCGTCAAGGAATTCAGTGGTCTCGCTCATACTGTCGTCGTCGCAAATACTTCTTTCCGAAAGATCCGTCAATGGACCGCAATCACTGCCGCCACGGAGGTTCAGTACGTGTTGTTCCTCGAGCAAACTGCTCAAACCACCCAGACTTAGTTTCACTGGACGACTGAGATCAACTGGTTTACTCAAGTCCAATGGTGATTCACCGGAATTGCCAGTTGGTGGATTACTTCCCGATTCTTGTTTTCCATTTCTAGTGTGTGCTTGTAGTTCGCTGATGTATCGCTTCATGGATTCCTCGTAATATTTCTTCAGTGATGCTTCCATTTCGGAATTGAACGGTGGGAATAGTGGTGGCATCATGTTGGGTGTACTTGGATTCGATGGTGCTGATTCCATTGAGAGTTCTTCGTCTGGTATATTATCGATGTTAACCTCGCCACGTGCGACTTGATCCGCGTGTTTGCTACTCAAATGAGACTCTAGGGCTGATTTAACTTTGAACAGCGCCGGACAGAAGGGGCAACGTTTGTTGATCACTTGACTGTGAGCGCGGAATTGTCCTTTTCGTTCGCGTGCGCGCGTATTTTGAAACCAAACTTGCACAACACGTTTCTTCAAACCAACCTCACGGGCAATTGTTTCCAACATTTTACGCGATGGATTCGATTCCACTTGGTATTTTTGATAGAGATAGTCGAGTTGCTCGGGTAGAATGGTAGTGCGGAGTCTTTTGTCCTTGGGCTGTTCATTGTGCTCGGCACTGGAACGATTCTCACTAGCCCCATCGTCAAATTCGTCAAATTTTCTCTTACCATCCTGCATCATGGCGATTAGTGGGTGTGGAGCCTCTGATGATACACCAGTGGTGGCGTTCAAAGCCTGCTGTTGCAAGATCCCAAATGGTGAATCCGGTGGATAGGCTGGTGGGAATAGTGACGGATTCATGATATGTACAAGTTGATGTTCACGCCACAATTCAAATCTACCAAACATTAGATTGCACTTGTCACATTGAAAACTTCCCTCCTTGGATTCACTCTGAGGTTGGGATTGTTGCTGCTGGGAGGAATTCTGCTGCTGCTGTTGTGGTTGTTGTTGTTGATGAGGTGGAGTTGATATCTTCATCGGCTGTTGCAATTGCTCCGTAAGAGCTGGTGTTGTTGATGGATTATTTGTACCGGTATTGGTTGTCGTTGCGGTACTACTGTTACTGTCCTCAGAACTGAGAACAGCGGCAACTTGCGCAGCGGCAGCTTGAGCTTGAGCACTCCTCTTAGCGTCCTCCTCCTTGAAACAATGCGTCTTTTGATGACGAATCAATTCATAATAACGTTGGAACACTAGTAAACACTTTTTGCACTGATAATTAAGTCCAGGGGTTCTTTGAAAACGTCCCGAACCGTCGTCACCTTCGCGACCACCCGGCGTCACTGGTTCAGCGGCTGGCTGATTCTCATACACTTTACGGGCCTTTTGCCTTGCATTTTGAAACCACACGACAATCACACGCGGACTCAAACCCAAAAGTTTACTCAGATATTCTAAATCATCATCCTTTGGATATGCATTGTTTTCGAAAAATTCCTGTAGAACTTTTATTTGATAATCAGTGAAGCGCGTTCGATTTGCACGTTTTCCCGAACTACCGCCCGATGAATTACTTCCATTACTGTTGCCGCCAAATGAATAATCAGCTGGTCCCCGGCCAGGACTTATGGATCTCTGGGGTGTCAAGGCCATTGCGGCAATTGAACTCGGAACAATGTTTACAACACTGCCGGGACTTTGAGTGGCGAAATTTTGCGGTGTCACTTTTGGTGGTAGCATTGGTGTGCTGGGGGCACTGGTTACCGATGGACAGTGCGTTGATATATCGTGGTGAAGTCCGGAAAAAACTGAACTCATGCTGAGAGCTGGCGAATGTGGTCGCGATTGTTGACCACCTGAACTACCTGGCGAATGATGTTGTTGATGTTCCTCGCTTTGATGTTGTTGGAGAAATTGAATGGGATCTGGCAATTCTTGCTTGATCTCTGGTAGTTGCGGTGTAATGATGGTCGGTAAAGACGGTGGTGGTGACGTCTGTTTATTTGGGCTCTTATCATCAGAACTGCTTCCGGACACACTGGAGTTTAAAGGAGTGACTTTTGCTTCACCTGTTTTTTCATATTCTTCGAGATTTAATGTTGTACTTGGCGGATTGTTGAAATTGTACGGACTATCTTTGTTGCGTTGACGTTCTTTGAATAGTGTATTTCGAAACCAGTGCTTAATCACTTTTGGTGGTAATCCACTTTGTGCGGCCATATCCAATATTTGTTCCTCGCCGGGAGAATTATTAATGTCAAAGTGTGCTCTTAATATTTTCAGTTGATCGTCAGTGATTCGTGTGCGGGCGCGTTTTTGTGAAGCGGCGGCGTTTGCCTATAAACAAAAAACAAAATTGGGATGTTATATACCTAATTGGTAACGGATAAAAAATAGTCCCTTGATTCAAGATATTTTAGTTAAAGCCGATTCGTTAGAAATTATTTTAATAGGAACACAAATATGTATGCAATGAAATCTTCCCTAAAATTTCCCCCATCCAAATACCGAAGTCCCTATTCAGCTTGAATCAAGGTTACTTTTCCGACATTTTGAAAATACGGAACAAAGAAAATTGAGAAGTATGAAAATCGTAATATAAACGGAAAGGTAACTCACCACGGCAGCTTGCTGTTGTTGGAGAGCAAGATGTTGTTTGGCTAGAAGATCGGCTTGAGAGTTGATTGGAGGATAAGCGTTGGCAGCGCCATCGTAGGGTGGAGGCGGTAGCATCATGGGCACCAAAGGAGGCTGAAGGTTCATTGCAGCTAAAGCAGGAACATTGAGTCCCAATGGAAGTCCCATCATTCCCATCATCAAACCGGGATATTGTTGTAGATGTTGTTGCAACTGTGACGCGGCCATTGCGTTTAAAGCAGCTTGCATTTCAGACATTTGTTGAGCAAGTGTTAATTGAGCGTGTTGTTGTTGCTGCTGCTGTTGATGTTGTTGCTGATTCATGTGATGTGGATTAGAAGCAGTTGGCGTACCGGAATCGGTACTCGAAACGGGTGTATTGCTCAAGGCCGGCGTTGTCGCTGGGGTTGTTGATGTTGCCTCTGGAGTCCGACTTATATTCTCTTTACTGTCCGGCAATTCCACCTTGTCCTTGTTCCGATGCTCCTTGTCGGATGTTAGATCTTGCGGTTGATGGACCACCGGAGTTGTACTTCTCGGTGCTGTTGTTGTTGTCGATGATGAAGTAGCGGCTGTAACTACCACGCTCTTTTTCTCATATTCACATTTAAATTGCTGTGCGTATTTCTCAAGAAACTCACGTGGAACAAGATCCC
Source organism: Leptopilina syphax (assembly GCA_032872505.1). NCBI lineage: Eukaryota > Metazoa > Arthropoda > Insecta > Hymenoptera > Figitidae > Leptopilina > Leptopilina syphax. The sequence goes on from CM065469.1 coordinate 38,147,164, forward strand.
GATGAACTTCTTCACAATGGGCCTTCAAGACCCAGACGCTGCTGAATGCCTTGTTGCAGTGCTGGCAAGTGCTGCGAGTCAGTTCTGGTATCACTTCGTCCTCGGCATGATCCTCGGTTTCCTCCTCCTTCTCTTGTGCAGCTTGAGCAGCGAGGGCTTGCTTTTGTTGCTCCTGCTTTTGCTGTTCCTGTTGAGCTTGTAGAGCGGCGGCAGCCTCCTCCTCTTTACGCTGTCGTCGCTGGTGGTTTTCGTTGAATTGCATCACGAGATCGAAACCAAAACTCTCGAGTAGATGTTTGTACATTTGAGATGTTTTGTGTCGTGGTTGAGAGAGAATGTCTTGGGTTTGTGAAGCCTGTTGAGAGGTGGCTTGTTGGATCATTTGAGGTGCGGATGATGTGGGTGGAGGTGTTTTTGAGGGAGTACCCATTTGTTGGGAGGCGGCTAGTTGTTGAAAGAGAGCGAGTGGATTGCTGAAGATGCAGTAGAGTTGTTGATGGGTGGCTAGTTGCTCCTGGTTGATGAATAGGGCACTGCAACGTGAGCAGGAGAGCATGTTGTTGCCACTTGTGTTTGTGTTGGAGGGTGGACTGTTTGGACTCGTGGGTGGCGGTTGTTCAATCAAAGGTCTTCCTAGATCGACTTGACCACTTGCGGCAAGATCCTGAAGTTTGCCGGCACGGGTCTGGTGAAGTACACTCCTCATGTGGATGTCTAAAGTACTGCCCTGAGAGTATGCTACCTTGCAGATGTTGCACTTGTAGGGTTTCTTGTCCTGGTCCTGTTGTGTCTCGGAGGATTCAGTGGGACTGGCTGGTGGAACCACTGAAATTAGTGTGTTATTGTTACCCTGTTCTTGCATGGCACGTTTTAATTTATGCAAATGACTGACACTGTTGTAATGAACGAGAAGAATGTTCTTTTGCGTGAAACTTTCTTTGCATACATCACATTTGTAAGGTCTGTTAGGATCCAAGTATTTTTCCATAGGATATGACATCTTCTCACCTTTACGATGCAGAAGGGTCTTGTTGTGACCAGTGAGGTAACTTTGCCTCGTGAAAGCAACTTTACAACGATGACACTTGAATTTACGTCCAGGATCGTGATAGGAATCTTCAGCGACTGGTTGACTGTTCAGATAGTCCTCGAGGAGCCTCTGCTCTTTGTGCAATGGTGAAGAATCACTGGCGTCACTTTCCTCCTCATCGCCTCGAGTTTCCTCCTCCATGTTCTGCTCAGCGATCATTCCACTCTGCCGCCTGAGAGCTTCTTCAGTGAGTGCTTGCAATAGTGGATGAGCGTGTAGCAAACTCTGTTTGTATTGAGCCAATTCGTCTTCCTGTAGGTCCGAGTGTGCTGATTCGAGATGCCGTTGCAGGGCCTGGACGGATCGAAAACAACGTCCACAGAGGGCACATTTTGTCGCATCGCGAATTGCATGATATTGCGAGTGTTGTTGAAGTTTCTCGAGTGTCTTGAAAGCGAGACTACACTGTCCACATCTGTATTTGTAGACGTGCTTCTCACTCACGGCTAAAGTTGGCGTTGTCGCCGGATGTGTTTCACGATGATGTTGTTGCAGTTCCTCCAGTGATCGACAAACTCTTCCACAAATTGTACACCTGGTTGTTTCATCAACTTCCTCACTGGGTGCTTGTTCATTGTGTTCTTCCTCTGGCTGCTTCGTCATGTTGCCGGGTGAATTTGGCGCCGCTGCTGGCGTTGACGTATTTCTTGGATTATTATTCAACCAATGACTCTGATCAACAAGAAGTAAAAGCCTCTGTAGACCATCAGCGTTCACTGAATGAATTTGCATGACATGCTTCTCAAGAGACGTTCTCTCTTTAAAACCATCTTGACATAGAGGACACAGCAAATCGGGAGTTGGTTCCTCCTTAACATTCTCTGCTTTGTCCTCTGTGTCTTGAACATGAGCAATCTGCATATGTTGTCTTAATTCTTCCCGTGATGTTGGTTGATAAGTGCAGTACGGACAACTAATTTCATCCGAATCTGCTTCCGGCTCTTGATCCTGTTCCGGTTCGTTGTCTGGTTCCTGTTTCACCTCACTCCCACTCTCACTGCCTTCCTCTCGCCGCTCTGTAAATTAACAAAACAAAATATCTCCTGTTATGAAACGAATCAAAACTATTACTATTACTGGGGAATTATATTGTTTGATTCAGTGAATTGTCGCTCGATAGAAGTAGAAATAATCTGAACGGTAAATATAAATCATAAAAAAAACAAGATAATTTGATAGAAATCGTCTTTCTTTTAACAAGATATTATATATACGTATCTTTTGAAACCATATAATTTGCGGATAATGTCAACGAGTGATTTTTGTCTCCAAACTAGAGAGGCACGTCTTTGGTTTTTGCGAATGAATTTCAGTTTATTTGAAAGCCAGAAAATGACGATATTAACGACAAAAGAAAGGAACAATCGTGTCATAATTACACACTCATAACTTTCTCTCTACGCACTCATTCAAAAACCGAGAATTATATATACATAAATAATGCAAAGACTTATAAATACCGAAAGTCTTATAAATACTGCGGCAAATACTCATAAAATACACAAAAGACTCGAATTATCAATCAAAGTATATATAATATAATTTCAAAATTATTATAAATCTCAGTAATTAATTCGTGTATGACGCGTATTGTAAAATTTATTTTTACTTTTTCCTAATGATACACAACGCGACTAATGCACTCACATATATGGACGTTATCTCGATGTGGTTAACGTCAAGAGAAAGTAAATTATAGACAAATCGAACAGACACATCTGAGTTATTATAAACGCGCGCGGAAATGTCAAAGTGAATTTGTCTCCTTTGTCGCGATTATAAACTCCGACTTGACTGAATTCGGAATAAAGTGAAAAGAAAGAAAAAAGAATATCGCTTCACTAACCCAGTTTACGGTAAATTTTCCTCCCGAAAACTGTAATTTTGATACTCATATCAATTGGATACTTCCGTAAGTAATTTAAAACGCAGCACATGTTCTATATATCGAATTTTGGCAATGTCCGACTTTTGCAACTGCAGTTTTGTATGTTTTATTCTCTTCCAAAAAAAAAATTACATTGGTATATTCAAAATATACCGGTATTTGAATTCATTATCTACATATCTTGACCGGAAGTGGCTTACGAAACGAAAATGTTGAACCATGCAAATCAATAAAGAAGCACATGCAACACATTTTTGTTAAAGCGATCTGGCGCGAAATTAATTCGGTGAATCGACATATATATACATATATATGAATATACATCTAAATACATCGAAGTATTATTGAAACATATTCAAGGAGAAAGTTTTTGAATGTAATAAAGGGAATTCGAAAAAACCAGTCTCGAGGCGGTACATATGTGAACTCGTTTTTGCTAATAACAAAAGTGAAATTATAGATTTGTAATACGAAATTAGTAACGGACGTTACCGAGGAAAAAAGAGTAAAAAAAGAGAGAGAGAGAGAAAAAGAAAGAGAAAAAGATGCCACTATATCCCGAGTGGCATTGTCCAAAACCGCATTGAGCAGCGTCAGTTGCAATGAACAGGTATAAAATACATAAGACGGCGTGTGCGGCTGTCTTCGACTATACATACATTTTTATAAGTATATAGTCTAACAGATAATGCACTTGGAATTGTGCACGGCATGGCACACGCCACAGCCATATGCCACATTAAATTACCGTCATCGTGGACTAATTGCGAGATAATCGATGACAACACTGAATTCATCATGGGCAAAAGGGCGCCATTTTGAAATCGGATATATATGTATTTTTTTTTCTTTTTTTTTTTGAATATATATAATTATTCACATCACAAAGACGTTAACACTCCATACCGAAAATATGAGTTTCTTGCTTTGGTTTTTATTTCTGTTGTCTTTTTTTTTTATTTCACGCACCCGACTTTGCATGTCACGCTAAAATTCATTCTTTCAAACTTCTCATCGACGACGTATATTTCCACTTTCAACCTGTTACCGATAAAATAACACATATTTTTCTTTTCTCGAGACAATTCACTGAAAGAAACGGATTTTATTTCAAGAAATTTTTTTTCTTCTTGAATGCAAAATCTTATGTTTTCAATATTTGACAGGGGATGAAATAAAAAAAATAGAAGTTAAATTTATTAGTATAAAAATTAGAGGATTTCCTACTACTAAAATACTAATTTTTCTATTCAATAATAAATAAATAATTATTAGTCAACTTTATTAATACTTGGTCAGTTTTACTAATAACTAATCAACTTTACCAATAAGTAATCAATTTTAATAATTAGAAGTCAAATACACTAATAATTAGTCAACTTCATTAATAATTAGTTTTTGTTATTAGTTTTTGTTACTGGATAATTTAGTTAGTCTAAATAATGTAAAGAACAATAATTTTAAAAAAAGGACAGATAATTTTCTAAAAATTGTTAAAAGCCGTGTTGAAAAGCATATTATTAATTAAGCATATTATTTGAGAATGAACAATAATAAAGTATAACAATTAAATTAAAAATAATATTTTTAAGCATAAAAATCAGGTTTAGCCTGTTTCATCCAAAAAAAATAGATATATATTGTTTTTAAAATGGTGAATTCTTATAAATGTCATGCGCATTCAGAAAACAGTGATTCAAAACAGGTTTTGCAATTATAATAATGTGCGTGGGCCACATAAAATGATATATTAAACATGTAATAAAATAATTATATTAGCGATAAAGCCTGAGAAAGTGTTATTTTCATATAAATTATAAGAAAAAATGTTTGTTTAAACGTGTTAAAACGAGAATTGTTTTATAAAATAGTGCTTGTTTTTTTCTGAGAAGAAAGCAAGAGAAGAGAAATAATAATTTGGTGCTATAGAAAATTGCATTTTTTGCAAATTGTATTTGGTTTGGATAAATATATTTTTGATTTAAGTAATTATTTATTTGATTCAAGCAATTATTTAATTATTTCAAGTAATTTTTTAATTGATTCAAGAAAATTAATTTATTGACTCAAGTAATTATTTAATTAACTTAAATAATTATTTAATTGCTTCAAGTAATTATGTACTTGATCCAAGTAATTATTTAATTGACTCAAGCAATTATTTAATTGACTCAAGTAATTATTTATTTGCTTCAAGTAATTATTTATTTGCTTCAAGTAATTATTTATTTGATTCAAGTAATTATTTATTTGCTTCAAGTAATTATTTATTTTATTCAAGTAATTATTTATTTGCTTCAAGTAATTATTTATTTTATTCAAGTAATTATTTATTTCATTCAAGTAATTATTTACTTGATTCAATATTTTTTGCTACTTGCAGTAAATATTTATTTACTTCAACCAAATATTGATTGCACTCCAGAAAATATTTATATTCATTCAAATAAATACTAAATTGACTTAAATAGTTATTTTTTTGATTCAAGTCTATATTTATTTGAATGAATATTTGTTTTATTTACAGTAAATATATATTTACTTCAACCAAAAATTCTTTTCGTGTACGGAAATATTTATTTGGATTCGCAAATATTTTATTTACAGTAAAAGAACATTTACGAACAATAATTGAATCAAATATATTTTCTACACTGAAAAAAAATTATTTGAATCAAATAACCGATTACTTAGTTATTATAAATTAAATATTTTCTTGAATCAAATAATTTTTATTCAAGTCAAATTCATATTTGCTTGAAATACTGAAATAATGATTCAAATAAAATTTAATTGACTTAAATAAAAATTATTTGATTCCAGGAAATATTTAATTGATTGGACAAGTAATCTGTAATTTGAATCAAATAAATTTTTTTTCTGATTCATTTCTTCTAGAATTTTCTTTCTTGTAATCTTAATTATAACGAGTCAATCTGACGGTAAAGTAAAGAGCAGCGTTAAGCGTTAATAAATTTCGAAAGAGGAAAAATAAGATTTTTAGTAAGCGTGTTTTGTTTAATCAGCAAAATAAAAGGGTGCAAGATTTGTTTGGTGGAAAAAATTAGTGGTGCATTGTAGTAATAAAAAAAAGCAGCAGTGAGTTTTTTTTTGTTTTGCATAAACAGTGCAAGTGAGTATGTGCAAAGCATTATTTATTTATTTTTTGCAATCGAAATAACAATGAGTTTGTTTTTGTTTTTTTCTCTCACCATTGCTTGTGTTTGCGGCATTTGGAGTGGTCGGTGTCGTTGGACTTGATTGTTGCGTTGAGGGTACATCTGGATCGGGTACAACTTGAAAAACATCACCGATATCGGTGTGCGGCGTTTCGTTGCCTTGAATACTGTTTCGTCGATGAATCTGATGCATTTGTTCCATTTGAAGATGTCTCAATGACCTGACATGTTGTAATAGGGGCAGACGATGTCGTGCACTGAACATACACAGTGCACAATGATAAAGCTTTGCCGCGGACGGTACATTAGAACTAGCCTCGAGTAAATGACGAAGAAGAAGTGCAGCCGCCTCGTGTCGTGGCGATGCCGCGTGTAACGCAAGTTTATGAGCACTATTCGTATAATAATCGCAAGCATGGCAACGTAATTGAGCCGCACTCGTTGGTGACGCGAGATACTTTAATTTCCATTCATTGCGGGGACCACCTTCCTTAACATGATTCACATGTTGCAGCCTCTGCAAATGCTTGTCAGTCTTGCAGTGTAACTGAAAATTAGCCTTGAGATTTGTTTTATAGGAACATAGTTTACAGACAAAATGACCGGCGACAAGGGCGAGGATTTCGCCCTCGCGCGTTCTCGTTCTGTCGGCGGCTAAATGTTGTCCTAGCGCCTCGAGTGAGTCGGTGGCGAAATTATTGCAGACACAACAGTGGTAGAGGTGAGTGGGATCGGGATCCGCGGGTTCCGGTGGTGGTTCCATACTGTCGGGGGAGAGACCCACGTCGCCGCCAAGGTTGCCGATGACGTTCATGTTGGCCATGCCGCCCATTAGTTCGGGCGGCAATTGGGGAGGTAGTTGTCCGCCGGTCATCATTTGGATGAGAAGGGCTTGATTGTAGGCCATGTCGGCTAGGGCCGCCTCGGCGTGTTGGGGTTTGTCGAGACCGCCGAGGTGGATCAGTTGCTCGAGTTGTTGTTGATGTTGCTGTTGAGCTTGCTGATGGTGGTGTTGTTGGGCCTGCTGATGGTGACTCTGTAGGGCTGAGAGTGCGTGCATTTGTTTCACGTTCTGCTGCAGTACGAGCATGTTGTGCGTGTGTTTTTCACTGGTCATGTGTATCCTGAGATTTCTGGCGACGCTCGTTTCGTAGTTGCAGACATCACATCGAAACGTTGGTTTCGGCTTTCCTTGTGTTGCTGTTTGACAGCCTAGGTGTGGACTGTGATTTTGTTGATGATGGGGACTTCGTGTGGGGAGGGGTGCATCCTGAGATGATGAGGGATTTGTGGAGGCGGAACTTGCAGCACCACCGCCCTGCTGGATCTCCTGCATGTTGTTTAAGTGCTTGTCACTTTGCATGTGTATACTGAGATTTCCCTTGGTCGTCGTCGAGTAATTGCACACTTCGCACCTGTAGGGCTTGTAGCCGCAGGTGTAGGTCTCGCCTCGGGCTAACCTCGGATGGGGCTGACCGGCGATGCAGTAGATGCAGGAGGTTTCACTTTCGGGATGTTTCTCCTTCATGTGAATTTCGAGTGTCTCCTGATATTTGTAGTGCCAGTTGCATTTGGGGCACTTGAGGGTTTTACAGGAGTTCCGACTGTGAATGCCGGCGAGTGGACCGCCTGGACCGGCTAATCGACTACTGGCCAGAATGAGTTCGCACTTGGGGCATTCGACGCCACTGGGTCTGCCTTGCATGTGTTCGGGACAGACGCCAATGGTTGTGCCGGTGAGGAAATTTGGTGGTTGTTGCGTCAATGCAGCGTAGGAGGATGGAGAACTTTTTGTGGAGGCTGAAGGAGGTGGTGAGGTGTAGTGCATCGCAGCGTCGGGTGCCTTGGCCCAGGATGCTGCACTGACTTGAGCAGCGGGCCATTGATGATGATTGTAGGTTAGGGGATGATTCGTGTGAGATGTGGGTGTCGTTGGGGTGCTTGGCGATGGCCTGTGTTGCTGCTGCAACGGACTACTCGGCACTCCGGGCGTACTCGCCGGTGTACTCGTGGTAGTGGGAATATCGATTTCGCTTCCTTCGCTTCGTTGCTGTTGTTGACCTTGCGTTTGTCCGGGCGACGTGGTTGAACAAGTGGAACTAGTGACCGGTTCCAGAAAGCTGACCAGAGGCTGTTTACTTCGGCCGACTGCTTGGAGAATGGCGGAGGCGGTTGAGTGCGACAGAATTTGCCGCTCGTCCTCCATGAGTGTCAGTTGATGTTCACCTTGAGCGTGAGCGACAAAACTCTTGGCATAACCGAAGCTCAACTTGCAAATGAAACACATGAGAATGGGCTTGACGGGGACAGAGGCGGCGGGCGATGGCGGTGCAACAGGCTGCGGTGGCGGCTGCTTGCTGCCCTCGGCGCTTCTGTAGCTGATGACTCGATAGCTGTGCATTACCGGGAGATCAGGGTTGTGTTGCGTCGCCGAGGTGCGTTGCTGCTGTTGTTGCTGCTGCTGATAGGCCTGATGAGCGTAGAGCCTGGACACGTAGTACGCGCTGGCGATTTGAGGGAACACCAACGAGTGCGGTACGGAGACTCCTCGACCGTCGACGATGCAGCCGTCCGGTAGTGAATCATCTTCACTGAGTTCACTCTCGCCCTCAATGATATACGCCGAGCCGTCCGGATTGTAGACGATTTTGCCGTCGAATTTTTCCACATCGCCGCCCGTTGGACTCTGACTTGGACTTGAACCTTGTTGCGTTTGCTGTTGACCCTGCGATTGAATGGGGATCGCGGTGGTAGTGGTGGTCGTCGTGTCCACGATCGGGGTGGGTGTTGGAATAGCATCTCTCGTGCAAGGTTCACTGCCGGAGGGTGGACTCGCCGTGCGGGGGTGGTGAGGTGGATGAAGAGCGGCCCCGGCGGTCGGGGGGGACCCGCCCCCTCGACCACCCTCCTCCTCCGGGCTCATCTCTTGTTTTTGCTGCGCGTACGTGGAATTTTGAAAAGGCCCGCCGTGTTGCTGCTGATGATGGGCCGCCACCAGCTGCTGATAGAGCTGATGTTGCCCGATCGCGTTCGACGAATGTTGCTGGAGGTGTGAGGGAGGAATGTTGTGATGCTGAAGGTGGTACTGGGAGGGATGGGGCTCACTGGAGGGCATCACCCCAAACGTGAGGCGGGCGCCAGCCTCACATCACCCACGGCGCCTGCGCCTTCGTACTCTCGACTTCCTGGCTTTCTTCTCTCTACTGTCGCGCACGTCGACCCACTCACAACCTGCCTCTCCGTCGTACCTTCTTCCGCGCCCCCGGTAGACACTTTATTAGCTACCCCGACGCAACCCCAGGTCGTACCTGCAACACAAACATCAATGTCTCATTATCATAACACTTTTACAAATCACACAATACAATCCTCTTAAACAATTTAATTTCAAAATCAATAAATACCGTGTTATATGATAAATGAGACATGTGTTACATTATTTCCATAAAAATATATCAAGTAATTACATCTTATCAATATAAAATCGGAAAAATTTTTAAAATCCCCTATTTACTCTTGACGCGTGGGAGAGTTTGTCAGAGACAGTATTCTATTAATCCCGAACGAAAAAGGGTCGCAGCATGAGCAACAGATAGTGAAATACCCAGAAATGCTGCAAGCTGAGCACACACCAGGGATCAAGAATGACGTAAAGAGGAACGAACACACACAAAAAAGAGAATTTCGTGCTTGTATTACAAGGGCCCGGTTTGTATTCCTCTTTATATACCTGAACCGAGAGCAATCCCAGCTGTGTTTGCAGCTCATCGACCCAACTTATCTATCGATTGAATATCAAATAAGTCTTTCCTTGACCCTTGTGTACTAAATGAAGATAAAAAAAATTGATCCTTATTCCATTTCGACATAAAACAAAAAAGTATGACACCAAAATGTTTGGTAACAAAAAAGTTACCAAAACAAAATATTTGTTACCTTAGTAAAAAGTTGAGATGTAAACTGTAATCTCAAATATTTAAGTATTCACTGGAAATAATGGTTTCTTAAATAAGGTGAATCCAGGCAAAAGAGGAGAAGGCACTATTTGTGGAATTCAGTCGATATGAAAAGGGGGTGGGTGGGCGTGTTCGAGTCCACACGTGCAGGTATCTGTATACGTATATTTACGTAGAGCGTACGCTCTACGTGGGGGTGTACAAGACCGTGACTGCCCGAGGCTCTTCATCTCGAAGAAATTCCCTCTCTGCAGTCACTTCCCCCCACCATTCAAAGTGCTCGAGAAGAACATTTACTCCCCCCCCATTTTTCCCTGGTAAATCCTCTCCCTTCTCTCTTTCTCTCTCTCTCTCTTCTTTACTCTCACCAGAGGCATCGTGCATTGCCGGACATTATGGTACGTGTATGACATTATGCATCCTCCCTCCCACAGTTATAATTCCGCGATACAAACTCGCCATATCCAACATCTCTTGTCTGATGGACCACTTTGTAATGCGCGCGCCGACAAGATTGTCGATGATGAATAATAATAATAACAACAACGACGACGACTACGGCGATTCTAGGCAAATTCTATACAATAGAAATGTTGAGTCGATGAAAATAGGAAATTTTTGCATAGAAGCAAATCTCTTGTCGGTCTATTAAATTACAAGTGCGTGATGCTATGCAAATTAGATGTAAACCGAGAGCAAAAGATGAACTGCTAAAAATTAGTGGTCAAGAGATCAAATTCCACACGGATCACACATCAATTTGTTCGACAGAAAAATAAAATTCGACAAAATGAGAGAATAAATTATGTACACTCAGGGAAAAGTTTATTTCACTTAACGTTGAATTACAAAATTAAATAAAATTTATATCAATAAATTTTTGTACTTGAAATAAAGGTTTGTATATACAAAAAGAAAATCAATAAATTTTCTAGACAAAAAAAATACAACCTGTTGGAATATTAGATTTTACTTTTGAACACGAATAATTACTAATGTCTGATTTTAAAAACACTTGACTCTAATTTACTGGTGACACGAAGGACAATTGTACAGTTGTTCTAATTTGCGTGACGTTCCACCATACACATAAATAAATGTGCGTATGTAGACGCATTAACAAAGCGACACGTTATGCGGTAATTTACCTCCCCCAGTGTTTAGTTTTTTTTCCAAACCCATTCTTTCAAATGTGAGAGCTCATTAGTTGTCGTGAAAGTGTCGATCTATACAGTCATTAAGTTTTGAAATTCACTTCTTTAACTCGACACAACATATAGGGGAGAAGCATAATTGTCATACCAACACCTTTTTCAACTCAAAGAAAATTTATTAAACAAGGGCTTAAAGTGCGTGTTTATTGTTCAACTTGCTCCATATGTTGGAAACACAAATTCCCGCAACTAAAGTTTACACAACACTCGACGCAATGAGAAATGCGACGTCACTTATGTAACCGCGCGCGTCTCGTCAAAAATCGATTTTCTCATCCCTATTTTATTTCCTTTCGAATTTTTTTTTTCTTTATTTCCCATAATTAAATGTAATCGTGTTTTATTTGGTAAAAAAGAGAAATAAAAATCTTTTAAAAACTAAAATTAAAACTAAAATGATAAGAGGAATATATACGTACCTATGAAATAAAAAGTATAAATAAAATCGTCAAATTTAACGAAACACAGATTACTCAGCACTTTGAATTATTAATAATTTGTGTTCGATTAAATTCAACAAAAAAACAATAAAATCAACAATAGAAATTAAAATATAAAAATCACTTCTGGTATGTGTTATTTGCTGTCACGCAATTTTTGCGCTTAGAATTTGTCACGATATCAATCACACAAAAAATGAATCTTATTCTCTGATTTCATAATATACGAATCTCTGAAAAACACATGAAAAACAACCCCTGCGCTTTTATTTTTCAACTGGTGGGGGAAACTTCACTGGTAACATCTGCCAATCCTGACATCACCTGGCGGCGAAATTTTTCCTATTTCTAGCAATTTATTACCCTTCAGACACCTCTCTTGAAATGTTGGAATAGGAAAACAAAACGTTTCGTGACGCTCGATTCGAAACACAGTGTGTTGCTACTTTTGTTTTGCTTTTTTTTCCTTCTTTTTTTTATTATTATTCTCTTTTGGCATTGGCCCTAATTAAACGATAAGATCTTAATTATTGTTCGCTCACTTTGGCGCAGTTGAAATTGTGTGCGTGCTTATATATATCTGTTTGTATGAGAGTTCATTATAGGTTCACTCAATAGCAAAAACCTTTCGTATATATATATTCGGGTGAAAAAAAAAATAAAGAACCCAACGTGTCATTAGTGCAAAGGGCGAAAATTCACGGAACTAATATATTCCCAACTTTAACAGGATTTTGCTTGAAAAAAAAACGAATTCTGCTGAATTAATTTATACTTCAAAAACACTACTTATATTTACTGTGAAGAGAAATTAATTACTCTTTGATAGAAATTTTTTACATATTCAGTATTTTAATTTTTGAATGAAAATTTTTGCGATGCAATTATTTTAATTATTTGTTAACACAATATTTCTAAGATTATATCAAATTGAGACAAAAAAAAGAATCAAAATTGTTGCGATGCAACAATTTTCATTCTTTTTTTTGTCTCAATTTGATAATCTGATAGTTATTGCTCTATCACTTTCAACCTGAAGTGTTTAGATTTGATTTCAAAGTAAAATTTTTCCCAGAAAAAATTTCATTATAAAACTGAATAGTTTTTTAGAAAATAAAAAATTCGAAAAAAACGATATTTTTATCTCTAACAGTAAAAATATCATTAAAAGAAATAGTAATTAAAATCAGAGCATGTAAAAACAGTAAAATGTTCCTAATATTTTTTTCCGTGATAATAAAGTTGAAAAAATAATATTAAAAAGAAAAAAAGTTTAGATGTCATAATAACGAAATGATGCGGGAAATATAAAGAAGACAATAAAGATATAGAAAATAATGAAATGGGACACAAAAGATAGAAACATAAATAATAATAAAAACACAAAATATTAATTAATTTTATAATTAATTTATTAATTTCATTAATTAATTTATTAATTTATAATTATAAATTTTTTCCCCCTTCAAAATAAAATTTTTTTCTATTTCCCACATATAACATGAATGAATTTATAATAATGAAATATTTTCGGGAAAAAAAAATTTCTTTTTTTGGTCCCAGATGTATATTTGCGTGTCTCGCGGATGAAATACCGGTATTTCTTATATTTCGAGGGGGGGAGGGAAATATCGAAGACAAAACAATTGAATGTGGATGCAAAATGTGTGTGGCAATAATCAACGTAAGTAACGGTAAATGATACAGGTGGTTGATAATTTCATGATCAATGGTGATGTTATATGGTGGGTGAGGAGTCAAATACGTTCATATATTCGCCACAAAGTCAAGTATATAACTTCCTTTCTTATCCTTAGTTCTTCTTTTTTCCAAAACCGGAAACAGAACCGATGTCTGACTGGAAACTCACGCGAAACCTCTTTTGTCCGCCTCAATATACAGACAGGGTGCAGATCATCATATATCATATCTATATGCACATGTACACATATAGATATATTTTTTGTATATGTGTATATGTGCACATGTGTATATGTGCACTTGTGTATATATATTTCTATATGTGTTCATGTGCACATGTGTATATATATATATATATTTTTATATGTGTACATGTGCACATGTGTATTTACACATATAGAAATATATTTCTATATGTGCACATGTGCGTATATGTGCATATGTGTATTCACACATGTAGATACAAAATTTCTATATGTGTACATGTGCATATGCGCATATACATATATATTTATACCCTTTAGACCACATGACGATCGGCCACACGTTTTGCAAGACAGACATGGATGCGCGCAATTAGACCCCCTTCAATTATCTCGTGCACGTCTCGTTATTTATTTTATTGAATGTCCTGCCTCCTTATTTTTGATGTAAATAACTCTTCTCTATATATATATATGTGCCAAAGAGAGGGGGGAGGAAACAATACAAATTTTTTTTTCTTTCTTAATATACAAAGAAAAGAAGAAAACAGGCCGGACACAGAAGTCAAAAATCTTTAAAATCCAATAAAAAAAAAAAAAAATGTTCTCTCATATTAAAATTCACAAAAGAATCGATTTCCGATCAATTCAAATTTTAAAAAACAGGAAGCATTTTGTGGGTGCTCGATCTTTTTAGGGCAAACGATGAAAGTTTTTATCGTTTACAGTTAACTTTCTTTTATACAGTCTGCTTTGGACAGAAAAAAAGGGTTGTAATCAATGTTACAGTTTATTTAGAATTGAACTTTAGGAACCGCTTTTTTTTCTCTGATAATTCACTATTGTAATTATTTAACTTATTTCGTCAGAATTTTCTTCTTTGTTCTTTTAATCGATTTACTTAGATGTTTTTAAATTTTGTTTAGCAATGTTTTTTTTATTATTATTACAATAATCATTACAATAATAACTGTAGTTAACAATAGTAGTAGTAATAGTAAAAATTAATAATAATTACTATTATTACTATTGTTGATTATTGTTATTATTATTACCACTATTGTTAACTATTGTTATTGTTATGACCACTATTGTTAACTATTTTTATTATTATTATTATTATTACCATCATTGTTAACTATTGTTATTCTTATTATATAATATAAATAATTAAAAATTATATTTATTAATTAATTCCCTCGTTATTTCGGAATGAAAATAATTAAACTTTCTTTTAGCCAGAGTTCTATGCACAGGTGTGTATACTAAAACGTAGCTGTCAACGAGGAATTTTCCTCAGTCAGCGATTTGCATAAATTCCATTGTAAAAGTAATATTTTCAAAATCATTTGCATCGTAATCTACTTTGACAATATCGGCTGATTACAAATATACACAAATATACACAAATATACACGATTACAAAAAATAACACGAAATTTTTATTTTCTCCTCGATTTATTATTCTAAATATCAAATATAGTAGAAAATTCATCAAAATACTTTTTCGAATTTTAAATTTCCCGCCAGAAGGAATTATCTACTTTACCGACCGTTCGAAGATTGGAAACTCGATGTAGGAAATTCTCAATGTGGCAAATTCGTTATAAATTCGAGTGTAGAAAATTCGTTATAAACTCGATAAAGAAAATTCGTTACAAACTCAAAGTGAAGATATAAACTCGATGGGTTAAAATTAGGACAAATTAAAGTTGTTTTATTTTAAAATTCAAACATAAAGGCATTAAAAAACACGAAATAATGCAAGTAATTTACCGTGGCTTACATGGTTTCAGGCGGCGTTTAATCTGCCAAAGAAGAAGAAGAAGAAGTTAAACAGTGATTATGAATGTTTAGGTCAAGACTTGAAACTAAAAAAAGAGGGGAAAGGGGAGGAGGAGGGGGGGGTGGCTCTTTGTGATATCAATTAAGTATGATTTGACCCCTTCTCGCGAGTATATGCCTCATCGTTAGACTCCCACCCCCTCAGGTAACCCACTCCCTTATAATTTCCTCCCGAATGCACCGTGAGAAACTTGCCTCTAACACGCACGGATAGAAGAAATTCTCCTCATTCTCTCTTTCTCTCTCCATTTTAATCTCACACTTCTATTTCTACCAATTCACGGAAATATGCGCGCCCCTACCGATTAGCAGTAGTCTTTTTTTTCTTCCTTATTCTTCTTCCATATATACCATCAGTGAAGGGAATCTTCTTCAAATTAGCAAAATTCGAGATCCTAATTGGTCATGATAAGACCCAATCGAAAATTCCTTTCGCGAAATAACTGTGAAAAAAAATTTTTTACTCTACAATTTAAAGATAATAATTGGTTCCCCTATTTATTGATTTCTATTTTTTTTTCCATAATCGAAATATATTCTTGGAATAGAAAATTAAAAATATTCCCAAAATAAGAGAGCAATATACGTAACAACTTTAAATTATTTAATTTTAATTTTTTTAATTTGAAAAAAAATTAATCTCATTAGAGTAAAATTATTACAAGGCATAATTACTCATTGGGAGATTTCTCTCATTATAAAAGTCGAAGTAAAATTACATAAACTTTAGTTTAAAGAGTGGAAAATTTATAATTCAACTATGTGGAAAAATAAGGAAAAAAAAAGTTGTCAATTAAATAAGAATGCGAGGGAAAGTAATTTTGCAAAATTGAGAGTTTGATTTTCCAGTAATTCTTAAAATTATATTTGTGAATAATATATTTATGTATAGAGAGAGAGTATATATACGCATATAAAGAGAGAGAGAGAGAGAGAGAGAAAAAGAAAATAATCACTTTCGCTGTGATTTTAAGTTGAGTCGATATAATAAATCAATCCACCATATGCAGGACGCGTTTTTTGTTTAAAGACCGGTTCCGAACCACATCCGGTGAGGTATAAAGCTAGTAGGTGAGACAAGATGATTTCCGTGTGATGAGAGACGGGAGCCTCTCATCGCGCACTGGGGATTTCAAAATGGACGTGTAGGTATATCATGTAGCTTTATTGATTACATTAACACGAGGACATGACTTTATGATGAAACCTTGCTCTCGATTAACATTTAATTCACTATTATTACTTAAAAGAACATATAATTGCAGTTTGGAAATAATCTATTATCGGGAACATTGTCTTATTAAAACATTTAATTACCGCAATATTTTCCTTTTATAATTGTCAAATTATTCAATCTTTCTTTGAAATTTAAATATTTAATTTCAAATTTTAATATTTAATTTAAAAAAAAAATTAATTATTATTGCAAATATTTGCAACATTGAAGTATTTAATTTGGTATCGAAAGATTACAATCTCATTAAGAATGAGAAAGTCTTCTTGGAAATATTATTCAATATTTTTTAAATTAAAATATTTTTCGAGTTAAAATATTTTCAAAAAATAAAAATTTTTAATTACTGACCATTTTTTTTTATAAACAAAATTATTTAATACTTTTTTAATCAAAATATTTATTTTAATTCCAAGATATAAAATTATTGAATAATTTTTAAAATATCTAATTACTAACATATTTTTCATAGATATTAAATTATTCAAAACTTTTAGAAATAAAAATATTCCATTATTGAGAATATTTTTAGAATTAAAATATTTTATCATCATACTCGAATTTTTAAAAATATTAAATTGTTCGATTTTTTTAAAATTAAAATATTCAATTATTGAACCAAACTAAAAATTTCAAATATTTTTGAATAAAAATATTTTTTCAACATATTTTATTATATTTTCCAATATTTGTTTATCGATTTTTACTATTTTTATATTACCTGCTAAAATGACAAATTTTTCGCCCTTGACAATATATGATAAAAATCAAATTCCTTTTCAGCTCATTGTCAATATAAATTTTGAAAAAATAGAGCAAAACTAATCGAAATATATTCGCCAATTTTCTAAATTTCTCCCTTCCAAAAAACGATAAACACAATTTTTTTTTCTATTTTCACATATAAAATTCAGTAAAATTTGACCCGATTTTTCACAACACTGAATAATTGATTTTCAATTATATAATAAATAACAAATAATACGAATTGAGGTTGAAAAAAAAATATTTTTCACAATAATTTTCGAAAATTCAAGGGAAAAAAAATGAAATGCACTTTTAAAAATTAGAAAATAATAAAGAAAAAAAAATTTTTTTCCCACAAATTACTGATATATACAAAAGACAATAATATACGTGTGTGTTTTTTGTTAAATACTCATTTCGCGAAAGAAAATAAAATACAAAACAAATAAATATTTTAAATGACAAACTGCTGATAATTTTTTATTTGAAAAAGGAAAAAAAACGAGAATTGTATATTTTCAAAACTAATAATGCAAAGTGCGAAAAATAAACTATTTTCAAAGTAAAAAAAAAAAATAAAATTGCAAGAAAATTATCGAGAAAAAAAGTCGATTACAAATATGCATAAGGTATAAAATAATGACTTTCTTTGCGCGATAAATATTTATTTGTTTTAAACAAAACGAACTGATGTATAATTTTCTATTATATATATTGATATTGAGAAGGAAGTATGCAAACAGTAAATTTTATTTTCAGTCAATCAAAAAAACATATTGCCTAAATACTGATTAATATCTACAATTAGAAAATTTATTGATTAATATCAGTAGTCGTATATATTGTTTCCCAAAAAAAAAAAATTATACACGTGTCTGTTATTATTAACCTCATACCACGATTCATCAAACAAAGATAATTTATCTAATCGTGATGAATCCTCATTAAGAATAAAATAGTTTAAATCCTTCTCGATTTTAATGTTATCTACTGTTTTTATATAAAGAATAACTTTATATAGAATCATTTTATACAGAATAATTTTGAATTCGAAAGAAAAATTCATAGAAAAATTTCAAATTCTTCTTTTTTTTACCTATTCAGAAGTTGAATTTAGTAAATTTTTAGCGATAAAAAAAAAATATTTTAAGTTGAAATTTTTTTGTAAATAATAATTTTTTGAAATTACTTTTGTTGCAGGTAAGTCTTATGAATACAGCGCGCGAAAAGTTAATCATCGATTGCAGCTTTCATAATGTATATAAGGGCCACACTCAACTATATAACCAAAGAAGGTAACTGATAATTTTTTTCCAAAGTAAAATTATTTTTTATCGAGAAACACAAGAACATAATTGCGAACGTGAATGCGTGCGTACACACCACGAAAATTGTTCGGCAACCATATTTGCGTCTCCTCGACCAATCGTCTTGCGACTTTTGCTGCTGGTATATATATATATATATATGTATATATATATATATATATATATATATATATATATATATATATATATATATAAAAGTTAATGGCCTCGAGTTGTTATTGGGCCCATTATAATGTCACGTTTGTGTGCTTCTTGGTAACGATTCTTTGGGTCCAATACGTGGGGTTATATACATTAACCACTCAACCGTTAATTAATCATTATATTGACGATATATAAGTATATTATATATATACTATCCGCGAGAAAATGATAGGCCCCTGAAAAATGTTCGAATTTGACTTGAAATATCTCTGTTAAAAAAATTGTTTGAAAAAAATGAGAAATATTTTTGGAAAGCGTGGAATCTTATATGTTTGTATACGAAAGGCCAATATTGGAAAAAAAATTTTGCACCGTACAGGTGCAAAACTACATCACAGTGTACCCCATTTTTCGACATTTTCAAAAATGGTCGACTTTGGTACAAGATTTTACACGGAAGCGATTATTCAAAAAATTCGAAAAAAGGACTATTTATTAACTAAATCTGTCCAAACGAATTTGCTTTATAATTATTAAAAAATCTTAATTATTATTGTATTTATTAACAATAATAGGAGACAATGTTATCTCTGGTTCTAATAGTCTAATTGAAATAAATCAAATTGGAAGTTGTAAATAATTAATCTTTTTATTATCTTAGCTCATTAAAAAAAACGAAATTCTTCTATTAATTACATTTTTCAACATTTATTTGGACAGTTTTTTTTTCTTGAGAACAAGTGTAAAACGGTTGCAAAAACCCAATTTTTTTCGACAAAATCTTAACCCTGTCATAAATAATACTACGAACTTCTCCAAAATGTGGACTCAGAATAAAGCTTAGAATTTTTTTCACATAGGCTATACAATGCATGCCAGATTTTTATTTATGACAGGGTTAAGATTTTGTCGAAAAAAATTGTGTTTTCGCAACCGTTTTACACTTGTTCTCAAGAAAAAAAACTGTCCAAATAATTGTTGAAAAATGTAATTAATAGAAGAATTTCGTTGTTCTTAATGAGCCAAGATAATAAAAAGATTAATTATTTACAACATCCAATTTGATTTATTACAATTAGACTATTAGAACCAGAGATAACATTGTCTCCTATTATTGTTAATAAATACAATAATAATTAAGATTTTTTAATAATTATAAAGCAAATTCGTTTGGACAGATTCAGTTAATAAATAGTCCTTTTTTCGAATTTTTTGAATAATCGCTTCCGTGTAAAATCTTGTACCAAAGTCGACCATTTTTGAAAATGTCGAAAAATGGGGTACACTGTGATGTAATTTTGCACCTGTACGGTGCAAAAATTTTTTTCCAATATTGGCCTTTCGTATACAAACATATAAGATTCCACGCTTTCCAAAAATATTTCTCATTTTTCTCAAACAATTTTTTTAACAGAGATATTTCAAGTCAAATTCGAACATTTTTCAGGGGCCTATCATTTTCTCGCGGATAGTAGATATATTTATATTGACGATATGTTCGTAAACTATAGTAATCTATATAGAAATCTATATGAATCTATGTAGAAATCTATATGAATCTATATAAAAATCTATGTAAATCTGTATAGAATTCTATATCGTACTCTATATAATAATCTATACAATAATCTATATAGAAATCTATAGTAATCTATAAAAATCTATACGAATCTATATAGAAATCTATAGTAATCTATAGAAATCTATATGAATCTATATAAAAATCTATGTAAATCTGTATAGAATTCTATATCGTACTCTATATAATAATCTATACAATAATATATATAGAAATCTATAGTAATCTATAGAAATCTATATGAATCTATATAAAAATCTATGTAAATCTGTATAGAATTCTATATCGTACTCTATATAATAATCTATACAATAATCTATATAGAAATCTATAGTAATCTATAGAAATCTATATGAATCTATTTAGAAATCTATATGAATCTATATAAAAATCTATGTAAATCTGTATAGAATTCTATATCGTACTCTATATAATAATCTATACAATAATATATATAGAAATCTATAGTAATCTATAGAAATCTATATGAATCTATATAAAAATCTATGTAAATCTGTATAGAATTCTATATCGTACTCTATATAACAATCTATACAATAATCTATATAGAAATCTATAGTAATCTATAGAAATCTATATGAATCTATTTAGAAATCTATATGAATCTATATAAAAATCTATGTAAATCTGTATAGAATTCTATATCGTACTCTATATAATAATCTATACAATAATCTATATAGAAATCTATAGTAATCTATAAAAATCTATATGAATCTATATATAATTATATATGAATCTATAATAATCCATGCAATTATCTATATAGAAATCTATATAGAACTCTATATAGTACTCTATATAATAATCAACACAATAATCTATATAGAAATCTACAGTAATCTATAATTCTATATAAATCCATATGAATCTATATAGAATTTTATGTAGTATTATATATAGAAATCTATATTAATTTACATAGAAATCTATAGTAATCTATATAGAACTCTATATAGTTCTTTATATAATAATCCATACAATGATTTATATAGAAATCTATATAATAATCTATATAAAAATCTATATGAATCTATATAGAACTCTATATATATATATATAATCCTATATAGTACTCTATATAATAATCCTTCATAGAAATCTATACAATAATCTATAAAGATATAATCTATTTAATAATCTATAGAGTATATAATCTATATATTTATATAAATATACCGATCTATATGTCAATTTAGATATACTCAGATATCGATCGAGGTGCTTTAGCGGCATAAATTACGACATTATAATTTAAGCAACAGGAATATAATGAACGAATTTGAAAATTATGCAAAACATTCGAAGCAATAATACACTGTGCGCTTACAAATTATCACATTGAATTAATCATTAAATTTTCTCTCCTGCTCGAATTAACGTTTCTTCTCAGAATGAAAGCACTCTGTACTCGATATATTTTTTAAGTACTGTAAATATATATATAGAACTTTCTCTCAATTATATTCATAGTCATTATCAAATTTTATACTTATTGCACCGCGCGCAGTAAATATTATTGTCTTTTTCACGCTTCTCTAATGAACTGTCATTAAATATAGTTCAATAAACTATGCGCGCAAGTTTTCTTTTTTTTTTTTTCTAAATGCGATCATTTTTCCTGGAAATTATCTATTTTTTACAATAACTTGTATATCTATATATATCTGGGATGTATCTTTTTAATTAATTAAAAGTGCTTGGAGGTATATTTTTTTCTATAAAGAATATATACACGTGGACACTGATGAATGTCTATAGCGGTTGTACTAGAAAATATATTTTTCATTTTTATATACTCACAAACTCATCGAAACAATATTTAGAATGCATTGTTCATTGTGTGGACAAACTCACCTGTAACAGAGGAGAAAAAAAATTTTATTAGTATTGAAATATAGATTAATAATTTATAATTATTTATTATATAGAATTGTAATTAAAAAAAATTTTTTTTTATTTATTTATTATAAAAATAATTAATTATATTATTAATTTAATTACAGGGTGGTCACAATAAGTTTCAGTTTATCAATCTTCCTGACATTATTATTATTTTTCCTGACAAAATTCTTTTCAGAGAAAAATATGAAAGTTTACGGAAAATGAGGAAAATTTATTAAATTTAATTTTTAATAATTTCCAAAAAAAAAATTAAAATTATAACCCTTCCTGAATTCAATTATTTTCTATAATTTTTAACTGAACTTCATCTTTAAATCAATTATTTTAAATAATTTTCCGAAAGTTCTTCGAGAATTCAATTATTTAAATACGAAAATTCAATTTTTTATAATAATATTGTAACTGTACAGGATTTTTCTTAAGTTTATATTAAGGTATAATATTTTCAAAAAATAATCAAATTTTTTAAGAATTTTAATTATAAATATGATCATGATTTTTTCGATATTTTAACAAGTCCAAAAAAGTAATTTTTATTTCGTTTCTTTAAAAATAAGTAAATTTGAAAAAATTACTATAAAAAAATTTTTTTAAATTATGTAGTTTTTAAAAATGTTTTAATTTAATTTTTCAAAAACAATTGAATTTCTTAAAAGAATTTTTGTATTATTAAAAAAAAGTTATTAATTTTTTGATGAATTGTAATTAAATATTTTGAAGAATGATTTTTTTTTAACCAAAATATTAAAAATAATTCTAAAATGTTATTATTTTTTCTATGTATTTGAATTTTCGGAAATATTTTAATTGAAAGTAGTAAAAATACTAAATTTAAAAAAATTAGAAGCTAATTTTCATTCATTTTCATTTTTAAATTTACGTTTAAAGATTTTTTATTAAAATTTTCGATAATTCAATTATTTTCAAAATTTGCAGTTAAAATTCTATAAAAGTTGATTTTTAAAAATTCTCTCAAAATACTTTAAAAAAATTAATTATTTTTTTATTAAATTTTACAAAATTTCAATAATTCAAAATCTTTTTAATTATGTATATTTCGAAAATTTAAATAGCAAAATGATTTAAAAATAATTTTTAAAAGATTTGTTTATAGTTATTTTTTGCACTATATAAAAATCGAAATGAGTTACATTTAATACTAAAAAATATGATATTTTGTTACAATTTTGGAAAAAAGGCGAAAAAGTCTCAATTTTTGAAAATAAATCGATAAAAATTTCAATTTTCTAAATTTTCCTGACATTTCCCTGACTTTACCAGGGCTGATAAAAATCATGATTTAAAAAAAAAAATCAAAACAATCTGTTTTTTTTTATTTAAATCATTTTTTTATACTATTCTTTAAATATTTTAAGTAGTTCGTTTTTTTTAATATTAAAAATTATAAAATTAATAATAATAGACTGGCTGCAAAATTTCATTTTCAAAATTCTCTGACATTTCTTGACTAATTTTTCCGTTTCCCTGATTAATAAATTTTCAAATTAAATTATTTAATATTCTGCATGGATAATTAAAAATTTAATAATCCTTTTTAAGTAACAATTTTATTTATAAAAAGAAAAACATAAGATAATTAAAAGTTGTTTGTTAAAAAAAATTTTAATGTGTTTAAATTTAAAAACTTTTATTATAAAGAAAGTAAATGTAGATTTACAATTTAAATCGTGCTTAATAATCTATATTTAATTATTTATTTATATAAAGAATCAAATTATGATTTAGTATCAAAATTGGTACTAAATTGTTACCTTTCTTTTTACAGTGTATGGAATTAAATTTTTAAAAAATCACATCTTTTCTAAGGATATTAAGACAAAAAACAAATCAAAAGTGTTACGACGCAACATTTTTGATTCGTTTTTTGTCTCAATATCCTTAGAAAAATTGTAATTAGAACAAAAAAAAAATGTTTTGAAGGGCTTAGTAATTTTTAAAATAAATAAAAACTTTTTTTGAATTTCAATTTTTAAATTTCCTTGTCGAAAAAAAATTTACTAAGAGTCAATGTTAATAATTTAATTTTTGAAGAGAATTTTACAGTTAAGAGCCAATTTATAGTAGAATCAGGGAGGTAGGGGTGTGCGGTGGGAGGGAGGGGAGGTGATAACAGATGTTGAGGTAGTTGCGGATAAATTTCATCATCTAAAAGGAATAAAGGCTTTTTGTGTGTTAACGGGATAAAGCAATGCAAGTGTCAGTGTGGCTCGCCTTGCCGATAGGAAGTATTTTTTTGCCTTGACGTCTAACAACGTCGACGGCGGCGACCCGTTAGGAGGGTGGCTAATGACAAAATCAATGCGACATAATTAGTCATGGCGGCTACTACCTCTACCTATCAACCTACCTTCTTGCCTAGCAATGTGTTTTGTGAAAAAAAAATTATATTTATGTATATTATAAAAAAACGAACAAAAACTTCCAAAAAAAAACCAAATACAAAAATACAAAATTCAAGACTAAATATAAAAATAGGAGAGAGAATATACAAAATACAAAAATACGAGAGAATTTAGAGTGTATTTTAAAAATTAATTTTCGAATGTACAGAACAAAAAAAAAAACGAGTTGAAAATAATATTTCGTGAAGGGAAAATGAGAACGAATAAATTAGCGAACAGGAGGACATTAATTGCAAAAATTATGGAATAAATCTTGACGCTGATTAGGTGTGTAAGTGTGGTGTAAAAGGTATTATAAAGGATCTTTAAAAGGGCATTCGTTAAGGCATTGTTTTATAAAGGAGAATGAAAGAGCCGTTAAGGAGTGTTAATTTTTCATCTTTCTCTTTTTTCTTCCTGTTTTTTTTTCTTTTTTTTTGACAGAACAAAACGTGTGCAACTGAGATAACTATGCAAGTGCTAGATATATAATATCCTCCCGCGTGCCTCATTAGCTCGTTGCTTGGTAAACATTGCCTGTTTTTAATGGCGGCACGCACTCTTTCTCTCTTTCTCTTTTTCTCATGCTCGCGTTTTCATACACCTCGTGCGCGCCACTATCTTTTGCTCCTCCTTCTCCTCCTCCTTCTTCAATACTCTTCTTTCTTTCTTTCTTCACCCTCTTCCGACAAAACTATAACCCTCTTTTACGAACAAAAATACCACAAAAAAAAATCCAAGATCTTATGAGAATATTTAAATGACGCACGTGCCAAAATTGTCCACGTGGGCATTTATTAGTAAAATAATAATAAAATAAATAATAATAAACTAAATAATAATAAAATTAATATTTTTGCTAGGATCATGAAATTTTTATGAACCTCCCGAAAAATGTTGACCCCTAAAATACGTTATAAGAGAGAAAGAGTTAGAGTTTAAAACTTGGAGTATTTCCGCTTGTACTCTGTGAAATAAGAGCGCATGAATGGTGAAGAAAGGAATAACTATAAAACGTTTCTTATCAATTTTAGCGTTTACTATACACACATTGCATACACTATATTATTATTCTCATTGAGAAAGAAGTTTTTTTTCTTTTTCTTCAAACTAAGGCGAACTTTGAAATATTTCACTGAGACAGCGCAGTTAAAAAAGAAAAGTGTAGATGCGAAAAGTAACTATACTTTTAATTGCCCTTTAATTTTATTTCGATTTATGAAATTAATTTCTTTGAAGTAATTTATACCCTTCAGGGAATACTATAAACACTACTACTAAAGCTGGTGTAAGAAAAAAACAGGGTTGCCAGAAAAAATTAATTTTTCCCTTAATTTTGTCCCTGACTTTTCCCTGATTCCCAGACAAAATTTTCCCTTTTTCCCTTTTTAAAGAATATTCTGATTTACTCTCAAAATTATTAGACACTAAACAAAAATGTTCTATTACATTTACTTACGAATTTCTTTAATTGTAAAATTATTCGAAAATATCAATAACTTCTTTTTTAAATAAATACTTAATTATTATTTTCCCATAGGAATTAAGATTTTTTAAAAAAATTTCAATTTAAAACTTTTGAAATTCAATAACTTTTAAGAAAAAAATGTATTTATTTACAAAAATTTTAATAAAATCCTTCGCAAGAATTCATTTATTTTTAGAAGTAGTACAATTTTTCACATCAATTAATTATTTAAAAAAAAATAAATAAAATTCCTTATAAGAATTCAATTATTATCATAAATAATAAAATTTTTCCTTGGATTTAAATTATTTTTAATACAATTTTAAAAGAATTTCTCGAAAAATGTAATTATTTTCAAACATTTTTTGCGAGAAATCAATTACATTTGACAAATATAATGAAAATCTTCGCTGAAATTCAAATATTTTTAAAATCTACTATTTTAACGAAAATCCTCAAAAGAATTAAATTATTTTTAAAAAAAAGTAATAAAATTCGTTGTAAGAATTCAATTATTTTTACAAATAATAATATTCTTCACAGCATTTCAATTATTTAAAAAAAATGTAATAAAAATTCGTTACAAGAATTCAATTATTTTCATAAAATTATTATTTTCCTAATAATTATTCTTCACATGATTTCAATTATTTAAAAAAAATGTATTAAAACTTCGTTGCAAGGATTCAATTATTTTCCTAAATAATAAAATTCCTCACAACATTTCAATTATTTTTATTACAACTTAAAGTAAAGTCTTCGAAAAACATAATAATTTTCAAAAATTTTATTAAATTTCTTCGAAATAAATAAATGAACAATTATAATATTTTTAAAATTATTTTTGCAAAAGTTTCTAGAGAATTTTTAAATCCATTTATGTTTAGAATTTAATTTTACGAAATTTTCATTATTCAGAAATTTTTCAACTAAATATTTAGAAAATAAAAGCTTGAAATAACTTTTTAAAAAAATTCATTTAAACTTTTTCAAAATACAATTATTTCTAAAAATTCACGCTATAAAAATTTAAATATTCAATTATTATCTAAAATTTTATAGTTGAAATTCATTTTTAAAACAATTTTTATTTGGAAATTTTACAAAAATTCAATTATTTAAATAAAAAAATGGAAAAAATTATTGAATAAATGAATCCTTCTCAAAATTGAATTTCTCATAAATAATTTTATTATCAAATTTTGCAAATAATTGAATTTTTTTCGACGAATTTTAATAAAATTTTCAGGAATAATTATACATGTTTCGAGGAATTCAGTTAAGATTGTATTAAAAATAATTGAAATTCTGTGCGATGAATTTTATTATTCATGAAAATAATAATTGAGTTTCTGTAAAAAATTTTTATTATTTATACGAAAATAATTGAGTTTTTGCGAAGAAATTTATAAAAAAAAAATTGTAAATAATTGAATTTCTGTGAAAATTTTTATTATTTATACGGAAAATAATTGAATTTCTGTGAAATTTTTATTATTTATGCGGAAAATAATTTAATTTCTGCGAAAATTTTTATTATTTATGAAAAATAATTGAATTTTGGAGAAGAATTTTATTATTTATGGAAAATAATTTAATTTTGGAGAAGAATTTTATTATTTTTAAAGATAATTGAAATTTTGATGAGAATTAAAAAAAAAATTTTAACATAATTAAATTTTTGCAAACATTTGTAAATTCTCTAAAATTCAATTTTTTTTATTGTTTTTAACTAAAAAATTCTTCTATAAATTCATGTTGTTTAATAATTAATTAAATATTTATAAGAGAATTATATAAAACTAATATATGAATACTGCAAATTAAATTTTTTCCAGTACTTTTAATAAATATCCTTGAGTTTCCCTTGATTTCCCTGACCAATTATATTTTCATGATTTATAATAATTTATTAAATATTTATTAAAAAATTAAATAAAACTAATTATGAATACTGGAAATTTAATTTTTTCCAGAACTTTAATAAAAATCCCCTGACTTTTCCCTGACCAATTCTATTTTTCCTGACTTTTCCCTGACCTGTGTCAACTCTATGAAAAAAGTCATGAACACCGTAGGCCAGTACTTTTATCAGCAAACCTCTAATAATAGGCCAGTACATCTAATTTCCGTTTCCGACTAAAAATATCATAAATATCA
Organism: Leptopilina syphax; assembly: GCA_032872505.1. Classification (NCBI taxonomy): domain Eukaryota; kingdom Metazoa; phylum Arthropoda; class Insecta; order Hymenoptera; family Figitidae; genus Leptopilina; species Leptopilina syphax. The sequence goes on from CM065469.1 coordinate 38,175,668, forward strand.
TAAAAATACAAAAGATATTCTTAAATAGCGTGCGTTTCTTTTTAGCTTAATCAAATGGACGCGAAGGAAAAGGAGTGACTTAATTTTCCATTGAACCCTAATGGCCAGGCAATTAATCGACGCGTGGCTAATCGACAACTCGATGGATATATATATATATATATATGTTTATCATCGACCTCTTGTGTTAGTGTGTATGTGCGAAGTTAAGCGATATCAGTTAGACAGGGCGTTAGTGACAGCGTCACCTTTCGCGATTCCATGTCTATACACACGACTTAATACCCGACGCGTCTTCGTTTTCCGACTTTTTTTTCACCCTGCTTGACAAAAGAAGTTGACTGCGATTAAAAAGCTTTCAGGAGTGCCCTTCCCGTCGTTAGAAAACTTGTTTACCCTGTCTATGTGAAAGATTGTGTGTAACCGTTTTTTCTTTCAAAGAGTGCGTGCACCAAACGCTTTCATATTATATAGAAAACAAAACTTATCGCTGTATTTATAAAATTTATAAAAAAATATAAAAGCGCGTCTTGTAATTCTTTCTCCCTCTTTCAATAAATAAAAGACGCGCTTTTATACATATACACATGTATATTTTTTATAAATACACCTATAAAAGCACGTAAGAAAAAGAGAGAAGGATTACAGACTCCAACTGCAGGTTCATTAGGATCGTTAAAAGTATTATTACTCAATAAGAAGACAACTGCTACTATTATTGAAACTCAAAGAGCAATTCCTTTTTCTTTCATTACAAAAAAAAAAAAATCAAAAAACTAAATGAAAAGACACTTTTTATATTACCCGATAACTAATTTTATTATTTTTATTATAATTTTTTCTGTTTTTATTGTCTCGTCTTTAAATACAAGTTCTTCAAGACAGTCATTATATATACCTTTCAAGAAGAGTATATATTGATTCCTTTTATAATAATTATACTTGTTAATAGCGGAAACTCTTGTTAATCATATAATAAAAAGAAGAAGAAGAAAAAAAAGAAAAAAACTTGAAAGTAAATATTAATATTTAAAAGTATCACTAGCGGTAATATTACGAAAAAAAGTGACAAGAAGAAGAAGAATAAAGACAATGAATAAGTTTTAAATAATGAAAACTATTTTGAAATTCAAACTTTTAGTTTACTTGAGCTGAGTTAGTTTCACTCCTTGGGCGTATATAGAGTTAATAAATATTTTAGATTTCGCCTTATGTCCGCATGCTGTATAAATTTTACACTTTGGAACTTGAATGATTTAGAGAAAGAAGTGTTTTTTTTTATTTCTAATTGAAAGCTAAAAATAAAACGAAAATTATTTTCTTTTACATATTCTATAGAATAACGAAATTTTTGGAACGAAAAAAGAATCGAAAGAGATATTTATATCGATACAGGAAATATTATAAGGACGAAAAGCAGGGTGAAGCCACACTGATTCGTATGATGACCTGACACCGGATGACACTGACCACAAGAGCTCGCGATAATATTGTCCAAAGTGTAAAAAATTGTACATCGACTTTTTTCCATTTTTCAGTATTAATCAAAATCTCGATAAAAATAAACGTTTAAAAAATATTTCTTTTCGTTCCAAAAAGAAAGTTTCATCAAATTAATTCGGAAGAAGTAAAAAACCAATTTGTTGCTAATTTTTAAGTATACCCAATTGAAAATAAAAACAGTAAATTTGCACAAGCAGTGAAAAAAAAGATGATTTTATCTTTCACGGTAAAGTGTACTACGTGATGGCAAAAGCAGCAATTACGCAATTGCTGGTAACAAAGTCAAAGTGTAACTTTAATATTCTCTTGTTTTTCTTCCCCTCCTTCATTTTACAATAATAATTCTAGAGAAAGAAATTAGAATGAGTGGTTATAAAATTATTGTAAATAAAAAAAAAAAAATGCGAAGTGAAAAGTAAACATGCAAAAATCAGAAAAATCGGTGCATGTCGCTTATACTATATGGATTATACAATCGACTTGCGGCAAAATTAAAAGAAAAAGAAAATTATTGCATAGATTATGGCACGGGGATGGTTCGTGGTAGAACCTGATCGATAGAGCTTACTCTTTAATTTCTACCCTTTTTTTTTTAATGCCCCAGTTGCCACTGGCATTATTAGAATTATTCTACCTGCACTCGTCTTCATTTTTTTAATTGGAAGAATTATTTCTTTCTTGGATTTCTAATTCAAAGGATAAAAAAATTAATAAATATAAAAATAATTTTTATTTAAAGTGTATTTATTTTAATGAATTTATATGTTCACGAGTAATTATTTCTTTATGAGAAAACATATCCAAAATATTGCATCGCTATTTTTATATTGTCTTAATACAGTTTACTTGAAAGTTGGAAATTGATACCAAATTGAAACAAATTGATACCAAATTAAAACCAAATTGAGTCAAATTGAAACCAAATTTAAACCAAATTGAGTCAAATTGATACCAGATTGAAACCAAATTGATACCAAATTGAAACCAAATTAAGTCAAATTGAAACCAAACTGAAACCAAATTGAAATCAAACTGAAACCAAATTGAGTCAAATTGATACCAAATTGAAACCAAATTGAGTAAAATTGAAATCAAGTTGAGTCAAATTGATACCAAGTTGAGTCAAATTGATACCAAATTGAAACCAAATTGAGTCAAATTGATACCAGATTGAAACCAAATTAAGTCAAATTAAGTCAAATTGAAACCAAACTGAAACCAAATTGAAATCAAACTGAAACCAAATTGAGTCAAATTGATACCAAATTGAAACCAAATTGAGTCAAATTAAGTCAAATTGAAACCAAACTGAAACCAAATTGAAACCAAATTGAAATCAAACTGAAACCAAATTGAGTCAAATTGATACCAAATTGAAACCAAATTGAGTCAAATTGAAACCAAGTTGAGTCAAATTGATACCAAGTTGAGTCAAATTGATACCAAATTGAAACTAAATTGAGTCAAATTGAAACCAAATTGAGTTAAATTGAAACCAAATTGATACTAAATTGAGTCAAATTAAAACCAAATTTAAACCAAATTGAGTCAAATTGATACCAGATTGAAACCAAATTAAGTCAAATTAAGTCAAATTGAAACCAAACTGAAACCAAATTGAAACCAAATTGAAATCAAACTGAAACCAAATTGAGTCAAATTGAAACCAAATTTATACCCAAAAATTTGGCTCAATTTTTGATTTGATGCACATTCTTGTTATCAATTCGTTGCAATTCGATACTTTCGAGTCAATATAGTAAATTCGATATCCTAAAAAAAACTCTGATATTCGAAAAGTGGAGAAAAGAAAATAAATTTATTTTTTCGAAAGTTCTTCCTAAGAACTGATTCTTTTTCCAAAAAAATTCCTTTGTAACGCAGAACAAAAGTGTCAAATAAGTATAAATATTCGAAAATAAAGAGGAAGAAGAAAGAATAGAATATTATTATTATTATTATTATTATTATTCCCAGATCATAGGGCCATCTATTAAATGGAATGCGAAAGCGCGGCTAATTAAAATCAGTATAATGACCCGCTGAATCGATTACATGAAGCGCAGGCCTTTTGTGCCAAGATCGGCCACTGGTGACAAGGCTTTATGTCCCGTTTAACGACTCATACATCTTTTATTGTAGCTGTGCCCGCTTGCGATGCGGGCTCATTGTCTGGCGGAATTATTACTAATTGGTATTCGTCCTTCGGTTAATCGCGCGCGCACATATTGGCGTTCGTCGTTTTTTCTCTATATAATAATATAATATAATATAATTCTCCCATGACAATTCGATATTCTTTCCCTCAAAAAATATACAGTCGCACAGATGCGCCGTATGTTCATTATACATATATATTTATGATGAATTGTTCATTTCTGTTCATTCAACGCTCCTTAAATCGTATTTGGTAATCTCCAACTTGGCCCCGTCGAGCTTCTGATGGAAAATTTCAACTTTGGGGAAATTTAAATACACTGGAACCTTTGTTATTGGGACAGATTTATTGTCTCGATAATCGAGGTTCTAGTGTATTTCAAAAGTAGTCTTCTACTGCTAATGCTGTTTATTTTATTAATACTATCAAAATTAATTGTGACGCGCTCCTAAGAAAGGTACCTAAGAAGAAACTAATCAAAATAGTAATAGTGGTAGTATGGTATCAGTAGTAATAGTATCAGCAATAGTGGTAGCAGCAGTAGTAATAATAGTAGTAGTACTAGTAGCAGTAACAGTAACAGTAGAAATAACTGTAGTAATAGTAGTAGTACTATAGTAACAATAATAGTAGTAATAGCAGTACTAGTAGCAGTAGTATTACTAGAAGCAGTACTACTAGTAGTACTAGTAGTACTAGTAGCAGTAATAGAAGTAGAAGTAGTAATAGTAATAACAGTAGTAATAGTGGTAGCAGTAATAGTAGTAGGAGTAGTAATAGTGGTAGTACTAGTAGCAGTAGTAGTAGTAGTGACAGTAATAGTGGTAGCAGTAAGAATAGTAGTAGTGCTAGCAGCAGTAATAGTAGTAGCAGTATTAACAGTAGTATTAATTAGTAGTAGTACTAGTAGCAGTAGTATTACTAGAAGCAGTACTACTAGTAGTACTAGTAGTACTAGTAGCAGTAGAAGTAGTAATAGTAATAACAGTAGTAATAGTGGTAGCAGTAATAGTAGTAGGAGTAGTAATAGTGGTAGTACTAGTAGCAGTAGTAGAAGTAGTGACAGTAATAGTGGTAGCAGTAAGAATAGTAGTAGTGCTAGCAGCAGTAATAGTAGTAGCAGTATTAACAGTAGTATTAATAGTAATAGTAGTAGTACTAGCAGCAGTAATAGTAGTAGCAGTATTAACAGTAGTATTAATAGTAGTAATAGTAGTAGTACTAGTAGCAGTAAATAATAGTAGTAGCAGTAAAAAATTAACCGAAAAAAGTCCTCAAGCAACAAGCAAAATATTTTGACATCGTAAAGAGCAAAAAAGAAAACAAAGTACAAAGATGTTTTTCGTGAGCAATGGTGTGAAAAATTCGTGTGTTAGAGAGGCAATGAGTTTTAATAGAGCGATGTACTCACAGTGCATAGATACGAGTTGGATAGGCGGAAATTCAATTATTCATGTACTCTATTATCCGACACGCATGCATGCAGTCAGGGAGTAGTTATAGTTACTGCATGCAACTACATATATATACAGATGTACACACATATATATAGTTGCATGTTGGATCTTTTCTTCTTCCCGCAAGATTCATTCGATTCCTGCGCGCGCGACAAACGACGAGGGTAATTTTCGAAAACTTTCGAGTATGCCATGTCATTATTGACGAAAGGGAAGAAAACTATATATAAATATGAGAAATTATATTCAAATATAATAGAAAATCATGTGAAAAAAGAAGTACTAAAAATTATTTTCTTTATACAATTTTTCATTTTCTTCATTACTATTAATATTGCCATGACTAGAATTAGTAATTACTAGTTTTAATAATTGTCACTACTAGTAATAGAAGTTGTAATGATACTGTTAGTGATATTAGTAATACTATTAGTAATATTAGCAATAGTAGTACTATCAGTAATAATAATATTAGCAGTTCTAGTAGTAGTATTAGTAGTAGTATTATTAGTACTACTAGTAGTATTAAGTAGTTTTAGTAGTAGTATTAGCAGTGCTAGTATTAGTACTAGTATTAGTATTATAATTCCAAAATAAATATTAAATTAAATATTAGTAGCTCTAGTAGTAGTATTAGTAGTGCTACTAGTAGTATTATTAGTATTTCTAGTAGTAGTATTAGCAGTGCTACTAGCAATACTACTAGTCCTATTAGTATTATAATTATCAGCAATAATTCTAAAATAAATATTAGTAGTTCTAGTTGTAGTATTAGTAGTGCTACTAGTAGTATTATTAGTAGTTCTACCAGTAGTATTTGCAGTGCTCCTAGCAACACTACTAGTCATACTACAATTATAATTATCAGCAATAATACAAAAATAAATAAAAACCCATCGAGAAAAACGGATTTCATTTAATATTTCCTCTTTTTTTTTATATTTCAAACAGCAGAAATCAATTAATAATTGTACATGTGTCACACACAGTGTTTGTGTGTCGCGTGTGAAAAATCTAACTTTAATAGCGGCTGGACAGCTCTCATTTAGATTGACTGATAAGCACATTGTGAACGATCATGTTCAAGAAGTGGAAAAAGGAGAACACACAGACAGACTTTTGGGTGCGATCGGAGAAAAACGTTTCCTGTAAAGATTCGTGAAGGGTGGTCCAAATAGTCCACAAACTAGAGGTGAAGGGAAAATGGGGGGGGGGTGTCAAGGGTCACTATATGGGGAAGTCAAGATTATCCGGTTGATTCGACCTAAAAAAGAAAAGAGGAGGGGGTGCGAAGAATGTCCACTATTTTCTATACACAACATAACCGAGAGGATTGTTGTTGGTACAATTTTTAGTTTTTCCTTTCTCTCTTTCTTCTTTTATCAAAAGCAAACATCTCTTCGCTGGCTTTTCTCTATTAGTTTCGTGTTGGGAAAAAAAAATTTTTCTTGTTTCTCTCTATCTCTTAACAGGTAGATTTTTTTCTTGTATTTAGAGAGGGAGAGAGAGGGAGAGAGAGAGAGAGAGAGGGAGAGAGAGAGAGAGAGAGAGAGAGAGAGAGAGAGAGAGAGAGAGAGAGAGACGAGATTTTTTTTCTTGTATGTAGAGAGAGAAGAATTTTTTTCTCTCATATAGAGAGAGACGAAATTTTTAAGAGAGGAGAGAGAGAAGAAATTTTCCCTTCTTATATGTGCATGGAAAATAAACAGAGCGAGAGAGGAAGAGAGTTTTTAACATTCTTTAACACCTGGGATAGAAATTAAAATATAATCCCTACCTAGAAAGTATCCCGCTAAGAAGACACAGATCTTGATTATTTCTTAACTGAAATGTATGCAAACAAAGCAAAAATAATGTCCATTTTCTTTTTTTCCTGATGGCTAAAAATACCTTTCTACATTTTTCAAAAAGGAAATATTTTTTTTAACCCCCGAGAAGAATGTTGACAGGTAAAATAGTCCACTGCTAGACAATGCTCACTATTAGTAATAAAAAAAAAACTACAGAAAAAATAGAAAATAATAAAAATAATTAAATAATTTCTCTTTTTCTATTCTTTATTTATTAATAATTAATAATTTCCATTTTCCTATCTTTTAATTATTTTTCCTCATTAATTATTAATAAATAAAGAAAAGAAAAAGGGAAAAATAAAATAAATAATTACTATTAAAATACTGGTAAATAATAACTTTTGAAATACTAATAAATAATTACACTTTAACGCCGGTTTAGCGGATTGTTGAGGAAGGGAGTCGTCCGTTAAAGCGAACAATATTTTAACAATACCTTTAACGAGTCAGGACAAAGATAATCGTAAATCACAACCCAAAAATTCCGCTAAACCGGCGTTGGAGTGTACTATTAAAAAAATAATAATAAATAATTACTATCAAAGTATTAATAAATATTTACTATCAAAGTATTAATAAATATTTACTATTGAAGTAATAATAGATAATAACTATTAAAGTAATAATAAATAATTACTGTTAAAATAATAATAATAAAAAATAGTTTATAAAAATTAAAAGAAAATATTGTTTATAGAAACTTTTGATAAATATAGATACACTTTTATGTAAAAACTTTTTTCAAAAAAAGGAATAATGTTTAAATAGTGGAGAAAAATTTTTTCGAAATAAATTTTTCTTCTCTCTCTCTCTCGTGCTCGCTTTGTTGTTGTGAATTATTGACGTGGGATAGAAATAATTAATTTGTATAGGATTAATTGGTGTTGGTCCTATCTCGACAGAATCAAGGCGTTTTCCTAATGTGGTTTTACAACGAGGAGAGCTATGCACAGTCATCCTTGCAAGAGAGATATAAGTTTTACAGGGCTGGTTTTGCCCATTCTCAGACCCGACCTGACTGCATCACGCTATATAATACCCACGCGCAATCGGTATTTTGAATCTCTTTTGCGAATCTAGAAGAGAGAGAGAGAGAGAGAGCGAGAGAGAATCACCATTGGCGTGGGTGAGAAATCTTCGCGAGCTGAACCACCAAATATAAATTTTTTTTAAAACCATATTTAAAAAATAATATGGATTAAAATCCATATTTTTAATTTTCTTTAATTATTTTTGAAAATTCCATTTTTTTCTCTTGGTACAATCTTTTTAGAATTACTACGCTACTTACGTATAGCGTAGTAATTCTAAAAAGATTGTACCAAGAAAATTGAGTCACAGACTCAAATCATCATTGAAATTATCATTAAAAGTTTCTACCTTTCAATCATTTTTGGTTTTAACTTTTTAAGATACAAACGGTTTCAGATTTACTAGAATTTTTTTTTTTTTTTAGTGTCAAAAAGGGTGAAAAGACGAAAAAGGGCGAAAAATAAATAAGAACAAAAAGAGAAAATCGCAGGGGGAAAATTACTTGAAATTAAAAACAAGCAATTCCAACTGATAATTTGCCACTTCCATGTGCCATTAATTCATCGAGTAAACACATTACAGTGATCATGTTATATACGAGTCAGCTTGAGAAAACTCGATGATTAATTTCCCCCTCGGTTTAAATATCAAGGAATAATTAGAAATGTTCGTTTCTTCATTCGTTTCAAAGTATACTTACATATAGAAAGAGAAAGAGAGAGAGAGAGAGAGAGACAGACAGATCTCCCATAAAGCAATCGTAATTATCGTTTTCCATTAATGATTTCGAAGAATTCACGCATATAGATAAATTTTTATAGTTTCTACCAAACACAGCTGGATGTTTCTTCTATTTTTTTTTCGTTATTCATTTCATTCAAGGGGTGTGAAACTATTTAAAAAATCTTTTCAACTTCCGTTATAATTTCTTTTATTCATCTCGTTTGTCAAAGAGAAAAGAACTATTTCCAAAAAAAGTAGTCATAATATAAAAAAGTAAAATATATTCTCACGATTTTTTGAAATAATAAAAAGAAGAAGAAGGGAAATTTTTTGACCAAATATTCTTGGAAGCAGGTGTGACTAGTTTGGTTATATGGTTAGTTTTTCAAGGAAGGAGAGTAAAAATTTTCATATAGGCGGAGGAGGAGGGGGAAAGAAAGCCTATTCAGTGGAAGAAAAACGCAGGTCACTCTTTTAATGCCAGGTGCATGGATCTTTGGTCGTAAACTTTTGCAGTTGATCACATTGTTGTCTTTCCACTAAATACAACACTCGACTGTCTCTCTCTCTCACGCTCTTTACTTTCTCTCTCTCTCTCTCTCTCACGCTCTTTCTCTCTTTTTCTATTTTTCTCTCTTTTTTCCTTTTTTTCCATCATTGTCATGGGGTAAAAATGAGAATTGGACTTTGCCACCAGGCAAAAATGAATTGGTATCGAGAGATGGATCACGGTTATTCAGTGAACAACAAGGTTTCATTGTCAAATGGCAAAAATTTCACAGGGTCCATTGCATACGATCCTTGTGGGATTCTGGGTCTCTTATTAGAAGCCGGTATACTTATTGTATTTTCCAAATGTCCATTGCAAAGCAACAAATCCCTAATTTTTCCAGCAGGTATACGACACCTAACCTAATCTTGTCCAAATACTTCTTTTTTTTCTCTCTTACACCAAACTCTCATTATCTTCGAAATCTTGTTTTTCAAGTATTTTTTTTTACAAACCCGAAAAAGTTCTAATCTTTTCTCTTCATCCACTCAAGAGAAAAAAACAATTTTCCATTTTTGAAAAAATATTACTGGTTTTTTCAACAACAAAAAAAAAAAATATATAAAAATTCAAAAATTTAGAATATAAAATATAAAAAAAAAATGATAAAATTTGATTGAAAATTATCATCTATTTTGGAGAGAAAGAAAAAATGTTTAAAAATTAATAAAAGTGGAATATGAATTTAAGTTTCAAATCAAAATAAGGAATAAAACTCAGTTTTAATGATAGCTTTGGAAAATATCCATTTTCCAGGTGGAAAAAACAAGAACAGAAGGGGATATCGGCGAAATATAATTCTTATTGAGGAAACAATTACATAGGTCAATCCCTTGATTTTCAAATGAATGAATAATAAATGCTTGAAATTCTCTCGATGGTGAATAATTATAACTTTCTCCTAATGTCCAGCAAATAAAAGGGCCGATTCGATAAAGTTGAGTGTGTAATTATAATCAAACCGCACAATTTTCCCGCTAATTAATACATAAGAATTACAAAAATTAAACTCTTTCCCTCAATCTCGTATTTTTCACCCCAATAAAAACCTGATAAACCTATTTTCTAGTCCATAGGGACAATTATTATAATAAAATTATTAAATACACAATTTATTATTACCAATTTATTAACACCTTTCGGTGTTAATATTATAGTCATATAAAAATTTTTTTAATTAATATAGAAAAGAATATTATTTTTAGTCATGTCAAACCTACAGGTGAATAAACAATACTCTTGTCTTTATTTTCCAAGGTTTTGTGTTTAAATAATTTTTTTAAAAAGAAATCAAATAGATTAAAATTTAAAAATATATATATATTAAGAAAATATTGTCATAATACTAATATTTGTTGGTAATATATATGAAGATAATAAAAAAAGTGAAAAAAAGCACCGGGGTTAAATTTATTTTACGAATTTACATTATAGTTTTGTGCCAAATGGTACAGCAATAGTTTACGGTTCATTAAAATTGTAATGCTTTAACCTATTTAAAAATTAGTTAAATTGACGAGAAAATAATACTTTTTATAGGAAAGAAAGTATGTATGAAGGTTCTTCAGATTTTATCGCTTATTAGTGTAATTTAAGTTACTTCGCATGCTACAGTAATGGTGGAACTGCGCGCCTATAGTCAGTATATCTTTTACGTCTCAATTAAGCCAATTGCTTGTATTATTGTAATCATTTCTTCTTAAAAAGTTCCTTTTTTTTACTATTATTTAAAAAATAAAATCGATAATACATGCGCCAAAATATAATGATTCAAACTATTATATATACTCTATTCCAATTTTTTTTTTAAATTACTCACAATATTTCTTCTAAATTCTATTATAATTAAAAGAAATTATTTTAAAAATTTGAAATATGATTTAAAAATAAAAACATACCTGACGGAAAAATTTAGAAATGATTTTCAATCAAAAAAATAAGAGTGGAAAATTTTGAGGACTATTTTCAAATCAGATTCTCATAGCTATTAAATTAATTTCCAATAAATTTTCGTTATTTATATTTTGTCAGAAAAAAAGGAGAAGAGAAAAAAAGATAAGGAACAAATAAAACAGTACTAAAATGTGATAATTTAAATAAACTGAAAAATAAAATATTCTCATATTTTCATAAATGATGTAAAGTTTATTAAAAAAATAAAATACTTTTATTTATCGATAATTCTCTTTTTCTTTCTTCAATTCAAATAATTGTGTTCAATAATTATATTGTGAGTTGATTTTCCTCGTATGTTCTTCTCCTCCCGCCAAAATGAAATTTTCTCAAGACTTCTTATTTTCTCCCGCATCAAAAAGAAAAAAAATTGGAAAAATTCTTTTTTCCCCGCCAACGAAATTTTTAAATTCTTTTCTGACACAAGAAGAAAAGGGGAAAAATATCTTAATTATGGGATCAATTAATTTTGTGTGACATTTTAAAGGAAAAAGTGTGTCTATATATAAAAAAATAATTCAATACGAATTCTCGAGTCACGTGTATGTCATACGAGAGATACTCACACACTCTACACACTAGAAGTATAGAATTCAATTTATAGATTTAACGAGGTCAAAGAGTTCGTTAATTACACCACATACATTTCTCACATACATTTCTAAGTACTTTGGATCGATTGGCAATGCGTGTTTGCTCGAGGCTAGAGTCGCAATTCGTTCGCGTAAATGCAATTAACCCAATTAATTAACGGGACGAACCATAAAGATTTATTGAAAGGACTCAATTAACGGTTTTCAATTTGACACGCACATTGCAAGAAAGAGAGAGAGAAACAATATAATACACAGGTCGAACCTGATCGGACTTTTGACTAATATATTTTAGTGACAAAAAAAAAGATGCAAAAACCTCATTTATATATTTAACTTTTAATCGATATATCTATAAAGGTGCGCGGGATAAAATAAAAGGAAGAAAAAAAAATTCTTCAACGAAGGTGATCGCGTCGACTAACTTAATAAATCCACTCCCACTCATTCATTCAAGAAGAAATGATTAACATCCACTTTTAGTATATAAATTAAGTCCTAATGACAAACGTGACAGGTTTTCATATTTTAGACAATTTTTCAATAGTCGCTCAAAATAAAAGTCATTATCAAGATCCCCAACGATTTTGTTTCCATACGAATTTTTAATCAGGCAAATAAATTTTAGGAAATTTAATTTTTCTGTCTTTGGTGATTTATAATTGAATTTATAATTGAATTAACATTTTAATTGTTAATTCAATTATTAATAATCAATATAATCATCGCAATGATCAATAATCGTAGAATTAAATTAATAATTACTGAAACAATATAAATTTAGCTAAAGAAAATAATTTCTCAAAGAAATAAAAATCAATCGAATACAAAATAATAATTTGCAAATATAATATATAGAGTAATGAATGTTAAAAAAAATGATTATTTTATCATCTTTATAAATATTTCTCCTGTATAATAAAACCATTAAGAAAAAAAATTAAACTATTAATTATTAATTTATAATACAATATACACTTTCTAAAAAAAATAACTGAAAGTCAAATTAAAAATGTGACAGATTTCGCTCACACACATACCGCGAATATGAATGTTAATAATAATCCGTAAATATTTGTTACACATTTCGTCATATATTAACGAACAAACATTTGTTTCAAAACAAAGAAACGTCACTTTTTTTTTAACAATGATAATAAAATTCATACCTCATTAAAAAAAATGTTTATTCAAAAGACGTTCAATCACCTGAATCTACACACGTGTTAAATTAATAAAAAAAAAAAAAAATTTTCCTTGTTTTAAATTATAGAACAAATTTTTTTTGTTAACCAAAAAAAAAAAAATTCTCAAATAAAATATGAAAAATTTCTAGGATTTTCTTTTTTTTTTTGCAAAAAGAGAAATGGTTTTAGTTTAGCAAAATCAAAATTTATTTAACATTTCTCTTTTGTCTGTTTTTTGAATAAGAAATAGTGCGGAGATGTGTTTTTGTTTCCTAATAAAATACTGCGCGAATCGAGGGCGAATCTGCTGAATAATTTAATAGGACAATTTTAATTGACAGCAAATATAACGATGCGAATGGAACGGTACGTATAGAATATAAGTGAGTTGTGCTTTTCTTTATGCGAAAAGTTTTTCGAACCGATACACGTTTGTGTGTAAATAAAAAGAGAAAAAGGGACGAAATTGTCATTCTTGCGATAATTGCAGAGCGAAGGTTTAAATTAATTAATTTAATAAACAAAAGATGTTTTTTTGTGACCTATTGACTCCTAGCAATTTTATTATACTAAATAAGTAATTTTATTATAATTTTATTATTAAATGAATAATTAACTAATAGTCATTTTATTATTAAATGAATAATTTACTAATAGTTATTTTATTAAATAAATAATTAAATAAATAATTAAATAAATAATTAGATAAATAATTAAATAAATAATTATTATAAATTATTATTATTTAATTATTATATAAATTGTGTTTTATAAAATGAATGAATACAAAGTGAATATAAAGTCGAAAATTTAATTTTAAATAGTTGTGAATTAGTATTAAAGTATTTTAAATGTCTGTGTGTGTATGTATTTAAAGAGGAATCGGAGGATCGCATTCCGCGCTCGCGGTGACGCTCTAGGATGCTGTGATTGGCTGCAAAGAGGGCATTTTGCCCCACGGGCAAAAAACTAGTCCGAGGCCCTCACCTCGCAATCGGCATACCGGCGACACGTTGCAAGCTCGTCTTTTAAATCACCGACAGACACCTCAAGGCTATCGATAACTCGCACACGTCACTCCGTCTCCAATACACTCCACCATTTTCTAAGGGATGCAAAAACATTTTGTCCCGTCCTCAATATTTCAATTTATCTTCTTTTTTTTCCATACTCCCCGCTAATCCACGTCAATAACATAATTATATTAATACTCCAGACAAAACTGCTTCTTATTTTCTTTATTTCTTCTTTGATTTTATTTTTACTTCTGTTTCTATTTTATTTTTATTTCTTTTTTTTTATTTTATTTCTTTTTTTTATTTCATTTCTTTTTTTTATTTTATTTATATTTCTTTCTTTATTTTTTATTTATTATTCTCATTTTATTAAATGCCTTTTGTAACAAAACAAAAACAATGCCTTTTGCTATGAAATTATTTTAAAAAATAAATTTTCGGAAGAAGCATTTTGCCTTTTAATGATTAGAATTTAAATAAAATTGAAATTGTAAAAAATGATCGGTTTTCAATTAAGTGTAAGGGAAATTTCAATAAGAGAAGTGAAACACAAAAATTTCTCTTCGAGGTTTGAAGCAAGTCTTGCAGTCATTTGGATATCGGTTTAATGATGTGAGGCGCGAAATATATGCGAGGAGTGGCGAGCGCGCCCACGCAAAATTTTAAAGACGCCACTACGCACCATTAAGTCACCGCATATATACTTGAGGGTCAATATCGTCTTCGAACTTTTAGCTTTTTCTCTCTCTGCTGTATCTATTTCGAAAAAAAAATTTCCAATTTGAATCATAATTATTTATTATTGTAACTAATTTTTATCCTCGTGATTCTTTTCCATTTTTTTTTGCAAGGCTCTGCGTTTTTATCCAAAAATGTATCAAATTGCAACAAATTGATACCAAAAATGTGGTTCTAAAAAATTAATCCAGATTTTTATCAATTTGATACTATTAAGAAAATTGTGTTGTCAAAATTTCCACACGCTTTTGCTAAAAATTCAAAAAAAAAAAAAAAAAAAAAAAAAAAAAAAAAAAATGCCGACAAAACATCGGGAAAAAAAAGTCTCGGCGAATTTAAAAGAGCATCGTTAGCTGGAAAAGAGTTGCGTTCAATATAAGATAAAGCCGAAGAAAAGCTGATGCTATAGTTAAAAAAAACAAAAATCAAAAAAGACCAATGGTCGCATCTTATCTCCGATCTCATCTACACAACACTCTTCCCCTTTCTGCCAGGGTTATATATACACTAAACTGACACGCCGAACGGGGCCACGACCTGAAACTTTGTCCAATATATTTTTGCGCCCTAAACATTTTTTTTTTTTTTTGATTTTTTTTTTTTTTTGCACCGTTTAAGGCATCGAATATCCTAGAGAAATTCTATCGCCGACTCGCGCAGTAGACGCGAAAACGTAGACCACGCATGAATGGAGCGAAGACACGTTTTTTTAATGTCCCTGTGAATATATAGACAAAAAAAAAAAAAAAAAAAAGAGGGTCTCCAAAGCCTAATAACATTCGACCGCAACCGGTAGCCAGGATCAGATTTTTTTTTCTCCACGAGACGACGAACTTGACGCGCTGTAAAATTGTTAGTGGAGAATTTTTTGGCACTGCGGTGCGAGAGTTATGTTGGATTTTTATATCGAGTTGTAAAACTTACATTTTTACTCCCTGTTTATTGTCGTCAATACTTATTTATACATATGTATATGTAAATTTACCCTTTTCTTTTTTTCCTGGGCTCGTAAAAATTTATTTTCCATCAGTAACATTTTTTTCAAATTTTGTATTTTTTTTTTATCAAAGAATTAGATTTCTCTGTGTATATAGAAAAAAAACGGAAATGAACAATTACTCAATGAAAAATACAGGAAACAAAAAGCGAGTGTACTAATTCAGGTGTGACTCTACTTCCCCCTCCTCTCTTTTTTTCGAATTTTTTTCTGAATCACCTGTTTTATATTCATCTCTCAATATTAGTCGAATATTTCATCTCATCCACGCCCACAGATGTATTTCATTACCTAAAGTAAAAGAAAAAATCGTTTATACATCTGTACCTCATTTACAGGGAACATTCTTTAATCTTTTGTTTCCAGAAGTAATTCCCTAATCCACAATCACGAATCCATTGTCAAAGAATACAAAATAAAATACAAAATAAAATACAAAATAAAATACAAAATGAAAAAAAAAAATGATTGACTATACAGAAAAGGACTCGCAGGATTATTAGAGATTAAAATCGTGAGGTGTACTTTTTGCAAAAAAAAGATAGAGAAAGGAGAAGAAAAGGGGCGAGGAGGGGGAAGGATATTCAAATAAGTTGAATCGTTAGACGTTGGGATTAATTTGCAACGAGCTTATCGGTTCGACTTGTACATTCGTCAGGCGAACTATATCCGATTTCTTTGCCTACACACAAAATTTAATAAATGTTTATAGCGTACTTTTTCGATTACAATATGTACAGATTGAAATTACCACTATACAGATTGAGTATGTATCAATGGGTATTATCGGAGGTATTATGAAAAATAATTTGTTAGTGTCTTTTCAAAAATGCTTTTTGCATTAACTATACCAGAAAATTAAAATTACTAAAAGCTAGTGAATTAAAAATACCAAAAAATTGCAGAAATTTTTCTGAATTTAAAATACAAAATAAGAGTATAGTAAATTTTACTATACAGCCAAAAGCGACAATTGAATAAATTTATAAAATAGGAAATGAAAAACGATAGTTTTTCATTCCCTATTTTATAAATTTATTCAAGAATGAAAAACTATTGTTTTTTATTTCCTAATTTTTGTAAATTTATTCAAGAATGATTATTAATAATCTTTTTTCTTTACGGTTTATTTTGAATTGTATAAATATTCAAGAAAGTATTTCCTAGGTGAAATAATATCGAAGTGAATTTCTTTTTTTTCTTCACCAGGCAGATATATGCAAAAGGAACAATTTTCTAATCACATGTCTCTCTGTTAATTTTTCCGATAGCAGGAATGTAGATATACGAGTTAGAGGCTCGTAAAAAAAACCCTCGAGTAATTGCGAGAAAGCCCCGACGACAATGTAAGTTTGCATTTACACGATTGTGTACAGCAAACGATTTCAAACATTGTATACACAACAATAACCCAATGTAAAATCGTGTTCCCCATAGCATCGTAAAAACGATGCGTGGAAGGCAAAATTGATAACATTTTGTGACTTTTCCTAAAAATATTTCGACCAAAAATAGATTTTAATTTTAATCTTTCATTTGTTAAGAAAATGACAAATTTTTAATTGAGAAAAAAATTAACTATATATAAATTATGAATTATTAAAAAATTTACTACTATTTAGAAAAATGATCTTTAGAAACTAGAGTTCCAAAAAAGCGACGCTTGGTAGTTAAAAAAATTTTTCTTGCTGATTCTGTAGCACAGGGACGAGCAAAAAAAAAAAAAAAAAACTTAAAGAGGAGAAAGATTTCTACCTTCGGGGTTCGCTATTGTCGTCGGCGCATAAAATATTGTTTCTATGCCACGCACGCACCGATTAATGCTGCTGGTGTGACCCAACAACGCTCATATAACTCTATTAATAGCTCTCCAGGAAACTAAAATTTATCCCTTCCCCTAAAAGAAAAAAAAAATCCCGCAACAACAGTTAATTTCTTGTCACATAAAAATAATTTATTATTAATAAAATTATCCACTCTTTTAATAATAAAAGAAGTAAAAATTTATAATAGAAAATTTGCTGTTAACTTATATGGAATATATGCGCGCCTTACGCCATTATGTCCTCAAAATTGGAATTAAAAAGTTTGTCATTCTTATTTACCACACGTCTTATTTTTAAAACTCTAACAAGGAATTCTCATCACAAAACATTATTCACAATATGTTTCTTTTAGAATACTAATTAAAACTTCTTTTTTTTTAATGTCTTTTCTTTTTAACTAACCATCTATTTTTATTTTTACATTATTTCATTATTTCATTTCAAATTTTTGTTGTTTCATATACAAAATATCAAATTCTGCATTTTAGATCAGGTTTCTAATTTCTTTTTTTGTTTCTCAAAAAAAAAAAGAAGCTAGTGAGGTAAATGAAGTCTGACTTGTTTCCCAGACTTAATTAGTTGAAACGAAGGAAGTAGGAGAAACGACGAAGGGAAGGTTAGATACTGACGACTAGTTTATAAATATAAAAAAAAACTAAGGGACTCTCTTTCTCGGTTGAGCGATCATTGGAAACGGATTGAAGACTCCAATATAGTGTATATATACAAGAATCATCGACAATAGGAGCGCTAATAATGTAATAAAAGAAGAATAAAAAAAAACTGGCTCGATTCCGGAAAATGTTGAGAGCGTAGAGTTTATAAATGTAAATTACAGTCTTATATTTTTTCTGCATTTTAACTGGTAATCGATGCTTTCTATATAAATCCGATCAAATTCAACGCGTATGTATAATATTTTATGTTGATAAAAAATATTTGTTTATTAGCATTAATGTTATTTACTGTAAAATTGACTAAATATGGTAAATTACTGTAAAATTGACTAAATACCGAAAATGACGGTACAATTTACTGAATATGCGGTCAATTATTGTAAAATTTACTAAATATGGTAAATTACGTTAAAATTTACTAAATATGCGGTCAATTACTGTAAAATTTATTAAATATGGTAAAATACCTTAAAATTCACTAAATACCGAAAATTACGTGAAACTTTACTGAATATACGTTCAATTACTGTAAAATTGACTAAATATGGTCAATTACGGTAAAATTTACTAAACATGCGGTTAATTACTGTAAAATTTATTAAATATGGTAAATTACCTTAAAATTGACTAAATACCGAAAATTACATGAAAATTGATTAAATACCGAAATTGCGTAAAAATTTATTGAATATACAGTCAATTACTGAAAAATTTACTAAATATGGTCAATTACGGTAAAATTTACTAAATTTACGGTCAATTACTGTAAAATTTACTAAATATGGTAAATTACTGTAAAATTGACCAAATATCGAAAATTACGGTAAAATTTACTGAATATGCGGTCAATATCTGTAAAATTTACTAAACGTGCGCGGTCAATTACTGTAAAATTGTCTAAATACCGAAAATTACTATAAAATTTACTATAATTTACTGTAAACTTGACTAAATATGTCAAATTACTATAAAATTTACTATAATTGACTTTAAACTTGACTAAATATTGGTAAATTGCTACAAAATATACTAAATATGCGGTAAATTACTATATAATTTACCGTAAAATTTAAAATATTGAATTACTATCAAATTTAGTGTAATTTCCTATCATTTATATTGTACATTTTCCCATACTAGCGATTTTGTCAATTATTAACTGCTAATTACTAAAATTTGCTTTTTATAATTTTCGGTTTTTTTAAATAAATGAACGTATTTGGGCCAAATAAACATTTTCATCCAAATAATTATTATTTATATTCAATTTTTAAGTCGAGTTTCGCTTTTATTAATAATAATTAACGCATTAACCTTTAGGCAGCAAGGAAAAAAACTGTATTTATATCTGAACATTAGCAGCTCTATTAAAAGCTTTCTAAAAGACTAAATTAACTCAACATTAATTATCATATATAGTAACATTAGTATTTATTTTAAAATTATCATTAAAAAAAATTAGATTATAATAAAAATTAGTTTATGATAAAAGTTATATTAATAATAAGAATTATATTATAATAAAAACTATATTAAAATAAAAATTGTAGAAATTACACTAAAAATTAGCATTCATACTAATATCATTGTATCATTTATGCCAACATTAGTAAATGATATCATCCGTAGAAAATTTGTTAGAACATAATCTATTACATAATCTCAAAGTGGATCAACATCATTTTCCCACCTGGCCACTAATTTCACACGCTATTTCCGAAAAGGAAAATCAATTTCTTTATATACACATCCTAACGGATAAATCACGAACGATATAAATTTAAGATCCCTAAATTTCTATAGGAAAAGGACAATGTTGCAGATTATGATGCATTGGACACTCAATTATAGCAGGAAGGGAGGCAGAAGATTAATCCCCTAAATCTATATATAAGAACTATGCTCCCTTTTTTTTGCTCCCGTTTGTGTACATTTGAAATTAATTTTTATTAATTCCCATGAATATTCTCAAGTAATTTTTTAATAATACCTACATTTTTAAGAATATCAAATTTGAGGCGAAAAAGGAATCAAAAGTGTTGCGAAGCAACATTTTTGATTCCTTTTTCGCCTCAAATTTGATATTCCATTTTTGCCTCAAATTTTGATAAAGAATAATTGTGAATATACAAACTGTCTATATGAATATTAAAGTTATAAAAAATATAAAATATAAAGTACAAAAATAAAATATGAAAATAAAATATAAAAATAAAATATAAAAATAAAATATAAAAGTACAAAAATATACAAAATATAAAAATATATAAATATACAGAAATAAAAAAAGGACCAATCGGAATGCTGTATATATATACGATAATCGTCTCGGAGATGTAATTAAGGCACTAATGATCATAACCGGGAGCCTTCGAGAATTGCGGACCACATTTCAACTCCTGTATAGTAATTATCAAATAAAATAAACACCTTCCGAAGCAGACACATAATGCATCATCGCGATCGTCGTCATCTTTGCTGTCCGTCAACTTTTTTAATAATTTGGCCACCGAAAAATGTCTTCCATATAGCATAGAAGACGCAGTATAAATGTGTACATATATATACATAAGAACGCTCATTGTACTCGAGAAGCAACCTCATTTAATTAATCGCCGACTATAACGCTACTCTATAATTACTGTCAGACGAGAAAAGAGAGCGAGAGAGAAGGAGAGACAAAAAAAAAACCACTACCGTTAATGGCGCTCATGAAAATAATATTACAAATGACTTATCGCTCTTTATACTTTCTTTATATATACTATAACACAAATTATTTATTTTTCTAATTATATTCATCTTCGTTAGAGGATGCAAATAATTTACTTAAATCAAATAATATTTATTCTTGAGTCAAATAATATTTATTCTTGAATCAAATAATTTTTATTCTTGAATCAAATAATATTTAATCTTGAATCAAATAATATTTAATCTTGAATCAAATAATATTTATTTACAGCAAATAAATTCCATGTTTGAGGCAAATATCATTTAGCTAAAAATTAATTTAACTTATTCATACTGTCTAAATTTTGTCTACAGTAAAAATACTGAAAAAAAAGTCAGTCGCATCAATTCAAGTTAGTAATTTTGACTATAATTAAAATTTAGTGAGTAATTAAAAATCACTATATACTCGACTTTGCGGTCTGTTTTTTACCATAGTTGAGAAAAGGAAAAATATAATAAAATGTCGTTTTTTTGTTTTGTGCTTTTTTTTAGAAGAAACGAACCGAACTAATTTGTAGCTTTACGCCGATATAATGAGAGTTTAGAGTAAATATTGGGAGAGTAAGTGCAGTTATTGGCAGCGTGTGTGCGCTGGATGGGGCAGTAAATAATGTTTTTGATTTTAATGTACGCAAAATTGCGCGTATAGAGTAACCAGTAATGGACAATAAATAGATGGAATAGTGTGTAGTTGAGTTTTAGTGGAGGGACCGTTAAGGAAAAAGTACGCATTTTGTGTGTAAGCCGTGATAATAGATTATGATAATAAACGGCATTGTGTCGACATAAAGGCACCTAATGCCACGCCACTAGGCCGTGTCAGTTATACATATAGTTATTTATTTTTATTTTGTTTAATTTATTAATATTTTTAAATTCGAATAAATTATTATTAAAATCATTATTAAAATCATTATTAAAATCATTATTAAAATCATTATTAAAATCATTATTAAAATTATTATTAAAATTATTATTAAAATTATTATTCTGAAAGTGCTTCAAAGTCGAAAAGCAGAAACTATATATATTAATAAAGAATATAAAATAAAAATAAATATAAATTATAATATATAAATGAATAATTATAAATTATAATTTATAAATAAATAAATAAAATATTTATTTATTTATATAATAAATATATAAATAGTATTCTAGTCGTATAGATATACCGCCGACTGCGGGCAGCTCGTAAAGAACAAGCTGCTTACTGGGTACAGGTATTTAGGGTAACGAAACTTCCAAAAATTGGACGGACCCCGCTTATTTCGACCCAACACGAATATTACAGGTAATCCAGGTATAACTGCGTGGGCGGTGAATGTTGATGCCCTACACGACAAACTCACACAAAACATTTACACTTTCCTCTCAATCAAAACTCACATATATTTCTCTTTCCCCTCTTTTCCTATAATATAAAATATTATTATTCTCCCAATTTTAACTACATGATCATTTCTCACACCGAATTAATAAATATCTTATTCAATCATTTATTAAATCATACAATTTTCTTTATAGACGCGGGAAATGCAATAAATATTTCTCATCAAAGCGAACAAAATTCATTCTATTTTATATAAATTATATTTACTATGAATTAAATTATTTACTGTTAATTTATAATTTATAAATTATTATTTACCGTAAATTTATTATTTGTAAACAATTCGTTAAAAATTTATTTTTGTAATTTTTTTTTTCTGTTTCTAAATTTATGCCTTTGGAATGATTTGGAATAATTTTTTTTGGAATTTATATTTATTAGAAATTACCCTATTTATAAACTATTTCCGTCAAATTTACTATACACAGTAATGTAAAATTTACTTTCTTTTTATTTCTGTAAATTTTACTCATAAAGAATAAAAAATTCTATTTTTTGAAATTCATTCTTGAAATTAATTTTTCAAATTAATTTTTCAAATTTTTTCAAATTAATTCCTAATTATAGTGTATACTAAATCGATAAATCATTAATTGATTCAATTAGTAATGAACCAATAAAGTGAATAGTGTAAATATATATACGTATATGTATTACAATTTCGCTCGTCATTTGTCAATATATGATTAAGAAGCAAATTTTTTTTATGAACATTTAAATTTATAAATATTCAAGAAGGAAAATTACTACTCAACGACATTTATGCAAATGTCACTGGAATAAATCAATAAAATTTAGAATTTTGTTTATCTTTTAAGCACTGAGACCCACATTGTCATTAATATATATATATATATATTTTAAATTCTTCATCGAAACTTTTTATTTGACTTTTTAAAATTCTAATTTTATATATGTATGAAGATATAATTATTCAACTTCCAAATAGATAAATTTATATATTACATATTTGTATATTTTATGTATTTATATATTATACATTTCTTTATATTTAATATAGATTTAATATATTTTGTTAATATATTTATCTATTTTATATTTTCTAGATTTATATATTTTATAAATTATATCTTATAGATTTATACATTTTATAAATTATATTTTATAAATTATATATTTTTCAATTTTATATTTTCTAGATTTATATATTTTATATATTATATATTTATCTATTTTATATTTTATAGATTTATATATAATTCATATACACTCATAGAGAAAAGATATATATTTGACTCAGAGTCAACTATAGACATTTTATTTGTTTCAAATAAATTTTATTTGGTTCACATAAAAGTTTTATTTATGTCGAATAAAATTTTTATCTAACCTAAATTTTGGAATTTACCCTTCCTTTAATTTATAGTAATTATTATAATTTATAAAAATTGAATCGAATTGTAATTTTCGAATACATTGACAAGGAGAAAAAATTTTACCTTCATATATAATTTTTTAAGTAAAATAGCATAAAAAATGAAAAATTGCAAATCTCCTCACTATGATTGGAAAAATCGCAGTTTTCACAAACTGTGCACACATAAAAGAAGGGAATTGACGCGAATATTGACGGGCAAAAGAACCGCAGAGGAAGTAGCGCGTCTACAAACGCGTGCACTTGATCGCACGTGCTGCAATAATAGTTTATGATAATAAACTGCATTATGTTGACAGAAAGGCACCTAACGTAGTCAACTCGTCTGGCATTCATAGACACGTCGCGCGCTCCTAGAAAGGAGTTTCATTATAATATACATAGGCGCCTAAGAGTATACATGTAAATATAAACCCAAAAGAAATCCCCTTAAGGCAAATTTATTTACTTTTTTTTTTAAACCATCAACCCCTAACGTTAGTTAAACGAAATCTTATGCAAATTTACCGCAATGAAGAAGATTAGAGACACGCGAGAGAGGTGTATCGAAAGAATAATTATAATATTCTTTTCGAGAATTTTTAATCCGTAATACGCGTTGCTTTTAAATTCATTTTTTTCCTCAGTCTCAACTTAATTTTATGTAGAAAAGAAAATATTTAAAACTACAATAAAATTTTATCTATACTAAGTTAATGTTAATTTTCAAAAATAATTTTTTCTAATAAAAAAAAAAGACATTTTCAAGGAAATGATTATGGAAAATAAAAATTTTTCGATAAAAATGTATATTTAAATTGCTTCTGATTGTAGTGCGGGAAATTTTTCTATTTAAGTGTTAAATATATACACGTCAAATATTTTCAAAAGATTCTATGCGAGAAAGCGCTAAAGGATTATAGTAAATTAATATATGTGGGCGATTTCTTACGAATAAGTTATTTAAACTGGTAGTTAATTCTTAAAAAATAATTTTTTACTAGTTTTGATGAATATGCAATGAAGATGAAATAAATTTAATATCATTAAGTTTTTCATTAAAAAAAGAATTTTTTTCCAAAGAGAAAGATATAAATTTATCACTCCCGTTTATATGCTTTTTTTTCTTAAAAATAAAAAAAATCCCTTTTTTTTATAAAATAAAAAATTTCATTTTTCTATAAAATATAATATTAAAAATATTAAATTATATAGTAAATGTCATAAGTATTCTGTATAAAAGAATAAATATTTAAAATATTGTATAAAATGAGATAATTAAAAAAAAGTGCCGTACAAAGAGAAATTAAACTAATTCTTCCTTGGAATAAAACACTGACAAAAATTTTAGTCCCCGCTCATTCTGAATGACGAAAATTTTCCAAGCATAACAGTCAATTTATTTTCCAAACGTTAATAATAATTTTTTTCCAGTCATGAAACTTGACACAGATGGAAACATATTATTAAAAATTTGAATTAATTACGAATTTTTAATTCTTAGAATGTAATTAATATAAAAAGTACAAAAACAAGAATATTGATCTAGGTGTTCGTATTTTTGAGTTTACTTTTACGTTACAATGTACACATTCTCAATAATCTAGAATTATCGTTTAGATTCATTTTCAACATTCAATAATAATTAAAAATTGATATTTTATTAATATTTATATTAATATTAATAATAGTATTTATATTAATATTAATAGTTATATTAACATTGTATATTTTACTTTTTAATATTTCATTCTTCTTCACTTTGAATAATAAATTTTAATGTTAAATAAATTTCATCTTCATTGGTTTCATTATTTTCGAAAAGTAAAATTTCACTATACTTTTGATTAAAAAAAAAATTAGCGAAGTAATAAGTAATTAGCTGTATAGATTTTTAAAAGAAACGGCAATTTTGACACTTTCACGAGTCTAATAAAACATTGTTCTCGAAAATTTTGAGAGCACTACATTCATCTCTCGAGTGGAGACTTCAACGCGCGGGATCCGACGGATTATATACCAACAGCCACTTTCGAGGCAGCATCCACTTGAACCAAAAATCTCTCTCACCACAATAATTATATGTATATTTGAAGAAAAGCGAACCCAACAAAAAATTCAAAATTCGTAACTTTTCAACTTACTAAAAAATTTACCAAGAAAGGAAAGAAAGATAGAAATATTTTACTCAAAGTACAACAAAAATCTTTTTCTCTTTCGAAAATAATGATGAAAAATTAGTTTTGGAGCAGAAGAAAATTTCCATATTGACACTTTGGATAAAACACTTTCGATATAAACTATTTTCAGATTTTGCTTAAAGCTTTATTTAGCAAAAAATTTACTAAAAAGTTCGCTCTAAAGATTTATCAACACATGTCGAAATGACGTCACGCTGATTTATCTGGCAATATTTCCGAAACTTTATTATCGAGAATACATCTCACAAAAACACATGAAGTGTTGTATGCTGGTAAACGAAAAAAAAAAACGAGAGATATCTAAATCGTCACCATATCGCGTTAAATATCAAGAAGTTTGCCTGGGTTCCGTTATCTTCAGCGAAATCAAATTCTCACGTGCCGCACGCGTTTCCACAACTTCCCTTTCAAAACACATCAAACGCTATATAAAAATTGACGAGCAATCAACAATAATACATCACAAGATGTATACAACTGTTGTTTGCACTACAACATTTCACACCCGAACTATTTTAATCCACGGATTAAAATTTGCACAACTTTCCCAATCGAACAATTAAAATTCCAATTTTCAAACTGTAAAATTTTTTAACTAGAAAAAATTTTGATTAAAAAACTTTGGTCTAATGAAGAATTTGATCTAATCAAGAAGTTAATGAAGAACTTTGATCAAAAAAGCAAATATGAAAGAAACGAAAACTAATGAAGAACTTTAGTGAATGAAGATGTAATGATGCAACACAAAGAGAAGTATAATTTACTCTTTTTTTCGAGTATAATGTATGTGTGAGTGTGATAAATCAGAAAGACTCGTCATCGATAAAATATATATTGGACATGTATGGAAAAGTTATTTGGAGGGCAAACAAGCCGATCTGACATAATGCCAACGGTAACTCAAGATAAGGTTTTAAAGAAATGTCAACCGGCGAGATAACATTGAAATAAGAAGTAACCTGAAACGTTTTCTAAAAGCTCTCGGACCCATCAGAGAATCATCTGATAAAAAAATATCCTTCGAAGGTAAAATGGTTTAGGTGTTTAGCCAAAGTAAACGTTTTTAAGAATTCCTGATATGACATTCGTTAATGAATTTTTTAAAATTAAGCCACATTTTTGAGATTTGTTTGTTTGCAACAGCTTGTTTCTTTGTTGCATTATATCGAAAGCGAGGTGTTTAATCTTTCGAAATCTTTCATTAACTTCATAATCATGTACAATCCTCAAATGACACCACAATGTTAAATAATAAATTCACTCTTTTTGATGCCAATTGCCGTGTCTATTATATCCTAAGAGCACTTAAATTGTTCTTTCCGAAATGGAAAAAATAATCTTCAAAAGAAGATTGTAAATTTAAGGAACGTATTAGAAAATCACTTCTTTCAATTATTTCTCTTTTGCAGCAACTTCTATTTTTGTGTATCTACCACTTTGAGTTTTAATAGGAAAATCGCATCGACTTTGCCATGCCCTTAAAAGAATGTAAAAAATATTTAAGGAACAACAAAATTGAAGATAGTAACAATCGAAATTCGATCATCCTTCTATTGTTTCATAATCGTTTTTTCACTTATCTTTTTCGAAAAACAAATTCACTATTTGAAAACTGTTCTCACCGTCAATCGTAACAACCAACTTTTATTCAATTTTTTCCTTTTTGACAAAACAGATTTAATTCCTCAAAGGGAACAAAAATCAGGATGATGCGCATTCGGATTTTCGTTTCTTAGCATCTTTAAATCTGCTTCTTTTTGGGTTTTCGAATTTTTCTGAACACATTTGCCACAAGTGTAATGCTTTTTTACTAGAATCCTCCCCAATAGAATACACAGATTCCTTTTTTGGGAAAAACTTGGAAAATAATTAAAGTTGTTCTATACGGATTTTTCTAAAAAAAACGTACCGAACTATTCTTGAAAAATCATAAAAAGATAGAGGGATAAAGATGCGGACAACAAAGGTAGAAGTTGGAAAGACAAAAGTAAGAGAGGACAAAAATACAAAGAAGTTAAAGAACGAAAATACAATGATGTTAAATGAGAAAAATACAAAGAAATTAGAAAAATAAAAAAATAGTCAAGAGATAAAGGCTAAGAAAGACATACAACTTCCGTTCTATAGACCGGAAAGTGCAATTTGCAAAATTGAAGGACCAGTTTACACATTATGAAAATTTCATCCAATGACATTAAGAATACAAAAAGGGTTTACAAGTTCAGAGGAATGGACTATAAGAGAAAGTCTAATAGAAGTTAAAGACATTTGACTTATGTTTTGTGGATAGCTGATGAGAATCGATCATAAGTGTATAGACACACGAAGGCCATTTGCGACAGATTATCACTACAGAGAAAAAAAACCGAGACAAACAGCAAAGTCCAGAAAAAAACCTACTTCGACAATGTTTCAGGACATTAAGATTTGAACCAAATGTTCGAAATCCTTTTTTTAATTCTCCTTTCCAGGATGATGCAAAATTAAGAATACAAAATCCCGATGCTAAATGCAAATTGCGAAATGCAGATTGCAAAAATACGAAACAACAAAAATAGAAAACACACAAAAACAACTAATTGAGAGAATTCTGAATTAGAAGTAGCAATCCAAGGAATAGAAGAATCCAACAATCGTGTACATGATTGTACCCAGAGCAATGGTATCCAAAGATAAGGAATTAACTTTTCAAAGTCAAGCACCAATCACTATTTTTATCACTATTACGGAAGAGTTGTGATAAAACACATTGCAACACATCTGATATCTGTATTCAATGTAGCAACTTTTCGATAATTGCCAAAAAATACCACCAATGATGAGGAGCAAAAATTCCAAAGAGTCTTCCGTAGAAGAAAATAACAACCGAAGGTATAAAAATCCCCAGGATCCAAAATTCTCTTTTTCAAGAAAGCGGTGTTCTAATTTTTCGATATTTCATGTTTTCGGTGTTTAATTTTTTCCGGTGCTTCAATTTTATTTTCGAAACGAATATTTTTATTAGACACGATTCATGTTAATTATTTCCTTGCGAATGGTTTTTTATTCACTGCCTAATTCTTTTTTTTGTTTCCTAATTTACACTCCACTCGCACTAATTCACCAAGTGACACATACCTGGGTTCATATCCCGGAGCGTCCACTTTTCCTGGTTGCAGGAATGCACTGTATTTGAACACTGTTATTGAGAAGCACGTCTACTCTTGGGTTCGGATACCCAGGATTTTCGCACTGACCTCGACCTTAGTTAAAAGGTAGTAAGGAAGCAAGCACACAGCATGACCCCTGTACTTTTTATTTTATCTCTTCTTGGCACTGTGATATAAAACCGCTAAAGAAAAAACGGTGTTCTTGTATAATATTTATTTCCTGGCACTTGATTTATTTTTTTTTCGGGTATCACGAAAATTAACATCCAATACAGCGTCAAGAGCAAAAATTAAAAACAAAAAAGGAAAAACTCCAGATGGTTGGCCCTTTGTGGAAGTCACACCGCGAATTCTTGACCAGTGGATTCTTTTATTATCACAAAAGTCACACACTCACTAATGAAAATTCGGGTCACTTGTTTTTTTTTTTTTAAATACCTGGCACTTTTTTTTAATTCGCGGATTTTTTTTAGCTTCGGAAAAAGCGAGCGAGTTTTGACCGCAAATTGGGTTTTTTTTAAGGGTTGGCACCGATCTGGTGCACGGGCCACGAATACGTCGGGGTACGGATAATATTTTAATGAAGAAAGGCCGGACAGCGAAGTGCCCACGTCGGGTCGCGCTGCCGAACTGTTCGCTCCCCGCCCCTCCGCGAACGGGCTTCCACCCCTCCTGGTGCTCCCCCACTACGGACGAGCACAACCGGTAGAGCGGCGCAGTCACAGTGGTGGGGGTCAATATGGGCGGGACATTACAACCTTCTGGGGGCGTGGCCTAATGAAGTGTACGTCTCGCGCTGCTGTAAAGCTTTCGCAGGAGAGGTAGGAGCTCCTCCCCCCACCATCGCTTCGAAAGCTCGAAGCCACACTCTCTCTCTCTCTTTTTTTTTCTCTCTCTCCTCTCCTTTAGTCTATACAGGTAGGGGGTACAACTTGAGACACAGCGCCGGTAGGAACTTTCCGGATATCTTTCCGGTAATCTTTCCTCTCTCGCCCGCATCAGCTATACCCGCCGGACGTATCGTCGACCTACCCGTCCAACTCCGATCGAAGATCCAGGATTTCCGGCAAGCGCTAGACATCCCCAAGAAGATAGAAAACCGCGCGACTGACTGGAGGTCAGGGCAACGATCTAAATTTTCCCTCCTCCCACACTCTGGACATTTTTTTATTCAACAAGAGTTTGGAAGAAAGACGTCAAAAGTGTATCTGCTTTTTAAAAACTAAAATGTCAGATACTTTTCAGGAGATACGCTCCACGAAATGTTTCGTTTCGTTTCCTTTTTTGTGTGTCGATATTACTAACCGTCGCGTCGCATATCGGAAAGTGTCCAGTCGATTTCCTTGAATTGTTGGGGAAAAAAAATGTTTTTGCAATATTTTTTGTATAAAGTTAGGAATTTCCTTAATATGCGAAGAGAGGAAAAGTACCTTTTGGCAAAGCTTTTTGGTAAGCAGTGGTCGTTTTATATGTATGGGCAAATTGCAGCTTTCTGGATGAGCGTAGGAGAGGAGAGTCTTTAGTGAAAGATCTGCGAGAGAAGGAATTCACAACGTTTCGAGAGGTAAATGCCGCCATTTACATTCCACGAATGTCTACAAGGGAAGCACCCTTCTCTCTCTCCTCCAACTTGAATTCTAACGTACGCGTGCGCCCTTGTATGCGCGCATTTATACTTTGGACTTTATACACTTCTCTCTCTTCTTCCTCTCCCCTTTTCTCCATTACCCTCCGCCAACTTGAAGCTCACCCCCTCCTCCTTCACCACCCCCTTGTGCCCTTTTCTCTCACTCGGGGAGAACCTCGACCAATCGCGATCTGCCTCGAGTCCTTTTTTAATAAGCTTCGCTTCCCTACACCCTCTTTTCAGCGTTGCGCTCCTAAAAGATCCAGTAAGATTGGAAACCAACTTATTCGTGGAATACCAAAGTCTGCCTCGCTGTTTGATTATGTGACCCTTGAGAGCCTAAAAATACATCCCTCTTGTTAACATCGACCAAAGTCCAGCCCTAAACCTTGTCTCTCTTTCTCTCTCTCTCTCTCTCTCTGTGCCTCTCATTTTTTTCTTCTTCTCCCGAAACAATTCCTCTTTCTCTCCTCTCAGGAATAAATTTAGTGACTTTAAATAAAGCCTGCGGGATTATTTAAATGAAAATTCGAAAATTTTTAAATACATTAGAAAATACTTCTTTTATTCTTATAGAAAATTTAACTTGTGTCCCTTGAAATGTATTTCTTTCTTTAGAAAAATTTCTTCTTTTATTCTTTGAAATGATTACTATCGTATATATTTAAGCATATACTTAAAATATGGAATAATTATTATTGAATACGTACAGAGAAGAAAACATCAACCATGGTGGTTAATTACCATAAGAAAAGAAAATAATGGTAAATTCCTCAATTTTAATTGTAAATAAAAAGATGTTTAATTATGCAATATGAATAAAACATTTATGTGTAGGAAATTTTCTATAGTTTTGCCATTTAGTTGAAATGGGATTTTAGCACAGGGATTTTAGACAATTTTCTCTATTTTTTTTTTTTTTATTTTTATGGCCGTAGGCTCTTCTTAGAGGCCCATTTCAAATATAGGGACTTTAGTAAGGTACTAGTAAATTTTTTCTAGTTTCTAGTAAAGGCCCTTAAAGGAGCCCTGTTTTAGTTATCACGTGACAATTAAAAAAAGTCTAAAAGTATCAAATTGATACCCAACTGGATCCAAATGATACCAAAAATTCAGATCATTATGATTTGATTTCAATTTTTGGTATATCAATTCGTTGCAATTTGATTCTTTTGAATTAACAATAATTTAATTTTTTCTAAAGATATCAAATTGAGCCAAATAACGAATTAAAATTGTTGCGTAGCAAATAAATTCACGCGCAGTAAACTAAAAGATATTAAATAAATTATAAATTATTATATATATATATATATATATATATATATATATATATATATATATATATATATATATATATATATATATATATATATATATATATATATATATATATATATATATATATATATATATATATATATAAATTATTTTAATCCTTGATAGGCTTTTAACTAATTTATAAATTTGGAGAGAACCTAAAAAGTTTCTCCAAAAAATTTTTATAGAATTAAAAGCTTTTGCTAGAATTCAAATGATTTATACATATTTCTTTAAATATAAACGACAGAAATTTTTAATATTTTAAAATTTATTCATTCTATAATTTTTTTTAAAAACATTATATATTAATCAATCTTTTACGTCCGAGAAATAGTAATTATAGTGAAGGCGAATAAAACGAAAATATTCGGACAAAATTTTGTCCGAATGTTTTCGTTTAATTCTCCTTCACTATAATTTTAAAAACATAAATTTTAAATTGTTTAAAAATCTGTATCCTATCACAGAAAAATTGTGGGGTATTATTTTAGCACCAAGATGGATTAAAATAATTTATCGAAGGATTGTTTTTTTGAAATTTTTTAAAAATGATTTTGTTTTGATTTAAATCTATAAATTAAATACTGGAAATTTAAAAAACAAATATATAATTAGTATTGTTTTCTATATAATCTGCCAAGCAGTCAAAATAAAAGTTGGTCTAATCTCTTAATTTTGTAATTTAAAAAAGAAATACAAATTAAATTTTCAATTCGTTTTGGTGGAAAGGCTAAGAATTTAATTTTGAATATTAAAAACGATTAAAAGTTGCATTTAAATAAATGCATTGACATAAAATTATAACTGTTATTATGCAAAAATAACTTTAAATTCTTAAAATGTAGAAAATTAAATTCCTTACGCTTCTAACAAAAGGAATTAAAAATTTAATTTTACGTTTTCTTTTAAAATGAGAAATAATAATATTGGACTAACTTTTGTTCCGATTGTTTGTCAGATTCTTCCTTATTAAAGGTTGCTGATTTGTTTAACAATTATGTAGTATTATATTAATTTTTAGTAAAAGCTATACTAATTTTTAGTTAGAATTACAAAATTTATACACAAAGAAAAATATAAAGTTATAACTTTTTACTACTTTTATAGTAAAACATTTCTGGTATAGCATTTTTGGTCTAACTTTTACTATACACATTCATAGGAAATTTTACTACATTCAAAGTACATATTTGTAAAAATTAGTAAAATGTACTTCGAACGTAGCAAAATTTACTCCGAAAGTATAGTAAAAATTACCAGAAATGCTTTACCGGAAATTTTTTACTACAAAATAAGTAGTAAATGTTACTTTATATTTTTCTCCATGTAGTAAAATATCTATTTAATTGGCAACCAAATACGCATGTTTTAGTTAGTTAAAAACAAGATGTAATTTATATTTAGAGTGCAAATAAAATTAAGAGAAAAAAATTAAGTAAAATTACTAATTTTACTAATTAGAAGAAAGTTCACAAATGATGTAACGTTTTTGGGATTGGGCCAGGGGTAAAATTGCCTAACAAGGGGGGGAGAGTAAAATCATAAAAACAAAGTACCTGACATTATTTGTGAACACACCCTAAATTAACTTTTTTTCTAAAAATTAAACACACCAAATAATTTAGAATGCAAAATACATGGAAAAAAAATCTGCCTCTAATTCACTTCGATAGAGCAAGGTTAGTTCCTGATTGAAAAAAAAGGGATGGACCAGTGACCGGTCCAGAATTCAAAGGGCGGAAAGAGGGGTTGTTGACTATACTTATATATATACACACAGAGAAGTGAATGGCCAGCACGAATCTCAGTGGACGAGATTTTTCGTCTCTCGAGAAAGGAACTCGGTCCAGTGAATTCGGACAGTTTCGGTACACTTATGTCAAGAAGAAGCAGAAGGAGAGAGAGAAAGAGAAAGAGGGGGTTTTCGAATAACACCCGAATGGCTTTCGACCAGGTGTGTGTGTGTCTCTCTCTCCGTTTCGTTTCGAAAGGGAAACTTGTAAAGTACCTTTAAAAACGCTTCGAATCTTTTTCTCTCGGGTCCAAGAATAAGGAGGCCGCTCTCATTGTCTCTCTGGTGGGAGGATATTCTCGACAGTTTTTGGGAGAGAAAAAAAAATAAAAGAAGATGAAGAAGAAGGAAGAAAAACCTTTGTCGGCAATGATTATGTTAGGAACTTTATTAGCGATTGACGGTTTTTCAATGTGCGCGCGGTTATTTCCAAAAATTTCAGCCGTTTCACAATATTGTTGAAAGTATATCGTCTTTTTTAAAAAAAGATCACTATACTCTCTTTCTCTTTCTTTCTGCTGCTTCTTTCTCTCTCCATCTTTTTCTCTTTATCCCTTCTTCTTTTTTTCTCTAATACATATAAACGGGAAAAATAGAAAACGTTTAATTGGAATTCATGGAAAAAGAATAAATATGTTCCGGGGAGGATTTCTTTTTTTAATTCTAATGTATATTGTGTGTCACAATTTAGGGAAAATTTTTAATGATCCATAACTTTCTAGGAAGGGTATTTTCTTTTACCCGTTGTCTTTCTTCCTTAAGCTTTATTTTTTTCTTTTGAATTAATTTTACTGAAATTTTCCTAGGGAGAAGTAATTTGAAAATTTGAAAGGATTTACGAGAATTGAACTGGAAATTTTCGAGAAGAATTTTTGAAAATTAAAAAATTAGACGCGAGCTCTTTTCTTATTCACTGTCACGTTCGGAGATTTTTGCATTAATTAAATTTCCCTGTAAATTTAAATTAGTAAAAATTTCACTCTGGCTAAATCATTACTTTCAATTTTCACTAATGATTCAATTTGTGCAAAATTACTGAATGTTCACTGAAGCAAAATTTCCCTAAGTATATCAAATTCAGACAAAAAAACGTATCAAAATGTTATGCTTCGCAACACTTTTGCTACATTTTTTGTCTCAATTTGATATCCTTAGAAAAATTGTGAAAAAAAATTTAATTACCTGAAATCATCTCTATTTTAGGATTTTTAGTTTATCAATTTTCCTAACAATTTACTAACATTGGAATTATTCTCCCTGACAAAATTCTTACAAATAATTTTTTTTTAAATATTTTAAAATAATTTTTGAAAGAATTGTTTTTTAATTATATACAATTAAACAATTTCCAAACAATTAAAATTTGGTAAAATATATTAAAAATGATGGAATTTTTGAAAACAATAAATAAAAATTATCAAATTATTTTTGAAAAATTTTAATTATAAATCGGACCATAATTTCTCCGAAATTTCAATAAATCTTAATCAGTATAAATTTTTAGTTTGTTGAAGGATATTATTGAATTTTAAGAAATTATGATAAAACAAATTCTAAGAATTATTTTTCACAAATATTTTAATTCTTTGAAAATACAATTGAATTCCTTAAAAGAATTTTTGTATAATTTAAAAAAACTAATTAATTTTTTTTTATGAATTTTAATTAAAAATTTTGAACTTGATTTTAAACAAATATTAGTATTTTTTGAAAAAATAACATTTTAGAATTATTTTTAACAATTTGGAAAAAAATCATGTTCGAAATTTTTAATTAAAAATCCATCAAAAAATTAATTACTTTTTTAAAATATATTTTTTTGAACGTATTTGAATTTTCGGAAATAAGTCATTAAAAATACTGAAAATATTGAATTTTTAAAAATTAGAGGCGAATTTTTATTGATTTTCATTTTTAAATATACACTTAAAGATTTTTCTTTAAAATTTTTGATAATTTAATTATTTTTTATTTATTTGCAATTAAAATTCTTTCAAAAGTTGATTTTCAAAAATTGTAACAAAATAAGTGGAAAAAATGATTTATTTTCAATTAAATTTGACAAAATTTCAATTATTTTAAAAGATTTTTATTATAGATTTTTTTGAAAAATTTAATTATTTAAAAAAAATTATTCAAAAATAATTTTTAAAGATTTACTTTTAGTTATTTTTCGCACTGTATAAAGTTGGATTTTATACTATAAAAGAAAATGTGGTGTTTTAATGCAATATTTAAAAAAAAATTGAAAAAGTCGCAATTTTTGAAAATAAGCCGAAAAAAATTTCAATTTACTAAAATTTCCTGACTTTACTGACGAAGATTTTGTTTTACTGACTTTACTGACATGTGGCCACCCTTAATTATACCCAAAATTACAATTTACTGAATTTAAAATCCAAAACAGAAGTATAGTAAATTTTACTAAACAGCTAAAGCGACAATTGCCACTTGAATAAATTCATAAAATAGAGAAGAAAAACGTGAGTTTTTCATTTCCTATTTTATAAATTTATTCAAGAATCATTTCATTATTATTAATCATCTTTTTGTCGGTTACAAAGGGTTACAAACTTTTTGTACAATTTACAAAAATATTTGAATATTATTTCCTTATTATTATATTTTTTTAGTTTTTAATTCTTTTTTTTTATGAATTTTACACGCGGAAAAAAATCCTTAGCTGAGAAATAACTGTCAAACTGTTATCAACTCCAATTGGAAGTGGTAACAGTTTTTTATACTTTATTACTTTTTAATGTTTCCTTATTATTATATTTTTTAATTTTTTTAAATTAATTTTACACAGAAAAAAATCCTTAGATAAAAAACAGTTGAACTGTTACCATATCTAATTGGATTTTTTAACAGTTTAACAGTTTAACAGTTTTTTAAAAGTTATCGAAAACTCTGTAAAAATATACAATGTGGAATATTTGCATAAATTCTGTACGGAATTCTTTATGGAATTTCCGTAGAAACGTTTCATGTGGGAATTAGGATTCGACTAATAATTATTCAAATTTTTAACTAGATCGAATTTCGAGTTTAATAAACAACTTTTTGACCCAAAATTACACATTAAGAAGCGAACACCATAAACTGCGCGTTCGGTATATTTTGGTCCAGCAGCCAGCAGGTCGAGACCTACTTTGTGTGCAATTTCGAGCCGAAGAAATGTATATATATATTCTTGCAATGCAATGGAAAAGAGAAGGAGAGAAAATGCAAAAGGTGGAAAAAAAAGAAATAAATATATATAGAGAAAAGATGAGGAGAGAACCGCGTCAAGAGGTGGTTCGTCCATCCGTTCGGATTTTATGGGGTCGTCAAAACGTTCTGCGCGATTCTTCGGTATGCGCCGGCTACACGCGCATTCTTTACTGGCTCGCACCATGAGGTATACACACAAGTGTATGCACAAAACGGCAATATATATACATATATATAAAGCATTTTTATATGGTGTATATATATATGCGCATGAAAAAAAAAAATAAATGCCCATCTATAGAAAGCGAAAAGTTGGAGGAGTTTTGGTCTTTTGCGACGAGAAATATAAAGAGAGAGAGAGAGAGAGAGAGAAATATTATATACAAAGAGTTAAACTGTGACGATACAGTAGCAAAGAACGATCTCGCGAACGACTATGGAAAAAGTTGTGTAAAAAGGTGCCGGGACCTGAGCGAACGGACCCATCAAACTAACGCTTTGGAATGCCTCGGTTATACGATGAGCAACAGAGGGGATGGCAGGGGGACTCATCTCTTCTTCTCTCACTGGGTCGTTTTCAACAAGATGAGAATGGGAAATAAACAAAGGCTGCTGTACAGAAATAAACCAGCGTCACTTTCACCCGAGTTCGAATTGAATGAAGTCCCAGCAGCAAAAAAAAAAAAGAAAAAAAAGAACGTAAAAACAGAAAATTTTTGACAAACTTATTTTTAATTAAATTTATTTTAATCCAAAACCCGGGGTATTCCAATTAAAAAATTCCTAGAATTTTTCTGTAGGCTTACAGCAATATTATGCAAAATTTGGTTGCTGCAAGTTGATTGAAATCTTTCTCTAATAGGCTTGCTGCAATATTGCTGTAAGATTGCCGCAAACTTATGGCATGCTTGCAGAAAGATTGCAGTAAGTTTAATGCAAATTTGATTTCCAGACTTTGTACTTGATAATTAATTTTAAAAAAGTATCAAAAAGTATGATGACTTTTGCATGCATGTGACTTTTTGCAAAAGTATTTTGCAATTTGTGAAAAAAGCGCAACAAAGCAAAATTTTGATACAAAAAATACTAAACTTTAAAAAAAACTTCTATGAAATTTAGTAAATTTATATTAAAATTTAATTAATAATTAATATTCTTGATATTTGATATAATTATACTAAATTTCACAAAAGTTTTTTCAAACTTGATTTTTTATATCAAAATTTCACATTCTTTCACCAAATTATAAAATACTTTGACATTTTTAATACATATTCTCTTTTCGTGCAGAAAATATATGTCCAATTTCATTAAAATACCATAATTGCAATTTAGTAAATATTTATAGTAAATATTCCAGTGGAATGTTACTTTTAAAATTTACAACTTTTTTAGTTAAAAAAAAATTGATAATTTATTTAAATGGTGCGAAAATTTATCATCATTAATACTAATTAATAATAATGAAATAGTTTTACGAAATTCTAATGGAATATTCCCACAATATTCCAAAGGAATATTCCCGTCGCATTTCAGAAATATTAAAATGTTAAATCTTTGGAATGTTCCTGTAAAAAAAATGTTTTTCAATAATGCATTTCAAATTCCATATAGAAATAATTATTTTATTTGAAATTTGGTAAGAATATTTAAATGGAATATTACTTTTAAAATTTACATTTTTTTAGTTTCAATATAAATATTGATAGTTTAGTTAAATGGGGCGAAAATTATTATAAATACGTTTTTAATAATACTATTACAAATAAGAATGTATTTTTACAAAATTCTAATTGAATGTTACCAAAAAAATTCCAATGGAATATTTCTCGCAATATTCAGAAGAAATATTCCATTTACGTGGAAAGAGATTATTTTATTAAATTTTGTAAAAGTATTTTACAATTTGGGGAAAATATGCGACACAGCAAAATTTTGACATAAAAAATGCTTAACTTTAAAAAAACTTGTATTTGGAATTTAGTAAATTTATATTAAAATTTAATTAATAATTAATATTCTTGATATTTGATATAATTATACTAAATTTTACCATAAGTTTTTTTAAAGTTTAGTATTTTTTATATCAAAATTTCGCATATTTTTTCCTCAAATTGCGTAAAATACTTTGACAAAATTTAATACTTATTCTCTTTTCGTGCAGAAAATTCTACGAGAATCCATAGTTATTTAAATACAATATTAAATAATTTATTTTAATTTTAATATTTCTTAAAAATGAATTCTTGTAAAAATTCTATTATTTATGAAAATGGTAAATAAAAATAATATTAAAATAAAATTTGTAAAAATACGTCTAAATTTAATATATTGTTTCGAAGAAAATGTAAGTATATTCGTACGAGGAATTTAATTAAAATGGTATTGAAAATAGTTGAATTCTTCTAAAGTGTTTATCACAATTTTTAAAAATAAGTTGAATTCTATCAACAAGTTTTGTTAAACTTTTTAAAAATTAATTCAATTCCATTATTTTAGTCGCAAATTGTATCTAAAAAAAAATTTAATTTTTCCTAAGATTTTTCATAACTTTTGAAAATAACTGAATTCTTGCAACGAATTTCATTAAAATTTTTGTAAAAACTCGCACTTCTTTTCGGAAATTTTATTGAAATAGTATAGATATTGAAAATAATTGAATTGCGACAATATTTTGAAATTAATTAAATTTCTACAAAGAATTTATAATTAAAATTTCACTTTGACCTTGATTTTCACTTTGACATTTTGTCTTTAAGGGGACGTTAAAATCTATATTTTTAACTATACAAAGAAAATATTTTAAATATTTAATAAAATTATTTTTATAGTAATTTTTTCAGAGGAATTCAATGGTCAGAAAATATTTTGACCATTTTTGAATTTTTATTTTTTCTAAAAATTCACAATTTTTTAAAACCAATTCGTAATTTTGTAGAAAATATGTTTTTGTATCCATAAAAAAATTACTGAATGAAAAAATTAATATTTAGAAAAGTTTTAGCATTTGAAAAAAAATAGTTTTCAGGTTAAGAATTTAAGAAAAAAAAGATTATTATTAAATTTTATCATACGAAAACCCTTTTTTTCAACTGATTTCAGTTTTAAAAAAAAATTATTAATTATTCGATAAAACA
Source organism: Leptopilina syphax (assembly GCA_032872505.1). NCBI lineage: Eukaryota > Metazoa > Arthropoda > Insecta > Hymenoptera > Figitidae > Leptopilina > Leptopilina syphax. Next base: position 38,215,877 of record CM065469.1, read on the forward strand.
TTTTTTTTTTTTGAATAAGTTTCTTCTGAAATTAGTTAGAAAAAAATCAAATGAGTTTTCGTGTAATAAAATTTAATAATAATCATATTTTTTTAAATTCTTAACCTGAGAACTTTTTAAAAAATGCTAAAACTTTTGTAAATATTAATTTTTTCGTTCAGTAATTTTTTTATGGATACAAAAACATATTTTCTAGAAAATTGCGAATGGATTTCAAAATCTATAAATTAGAAAAAATAGAAATTCAAAAAGGGTGAAAATACTTTCTGACCATTGAATTCCTTTCAAGAAATTACTATAAAAATAATTTTATTAAATATTTAAAATATTCACTTCGACCGTCACTTTGACAGCAATTTTGACATTGATTTTAATTTTCACTTTCAATTTTTTAAAGCACAAAGTGAAAATGAAAGTCAATATCAAAGTGAAAATCGAATATTATTCCTATCGGTGAATCTTCAATGGAATTTCAGTCTCAGAGAACGTCAAAGTAGACAGAAAACGGAAAAGAAGATATAAAGAAGAAACGTTTATTCGCATAATTGGGAAGTTAATTTCTAAGAACGAATCGCGAAACAATGGATATCCCTATATTCCTTGGCGAAAGTGGAACTTTAGTTCACGACCTATCCCTCTGGCGATTGTATGTACGCAAATTACGAACGAGTATTGCGTGTGTATACAAAAAAAAGAAGAAAAAGAAGAAGAAAAATAAAGAGGCTTTTCTGCTCGCGCATCGAGCGTAGGCAGTCAAGTTTTATATTTATGCAAAAGCAAAAGTAGCAATCTCCTTTAACTTGATAGTGCAGTGTGTTTCATAAAAGACAAAATTGATGATGCACACGCAACTTATTTTCGGAAAAGAATTTTGTGAATGGTGTCTTTCTCTCTCTTTCTCTCTCTCTTTTTTTCACTTCATGGGCGATCAGAGTCAGGTAGTTGTTTCCCGTCCATTCGGGGAGAGTAAAAACGATGAGAGAGAAGTGGAGAGGGATTCAATGGAATGAAGGGGGATGAAGTTATGGGAAACGGGATGTTCACCGTTTTTGGTCAAGGGAAACCGGACCGACCAGACAGTCGGGCGCCCAGGGTCCATCTAACCCCTCATTCCTTCAAGTATACATACACAACATACATGCATTTCTTTACAGCTAAACACCCATAGGGATATAATCTCATTGTTGTCGTTTATAATAAAAATTTCGTCGGCAGTTACTCTTAAATGAATTCAACACGTTCTCATCACGACCGTTATGAAATAAATTAAAAAACGGTCATCTTATTATTACATTCTCAGTTTTACATTCTCATTTTTTGTTCTATTAGACTAGAAAAGAATACAAGGGTTGTGAAACATCCCTCTCTCTCTCTCTCTCTTTTTTTTTTCTTCATCTGCCATTGTAAATTAATTTTCAGTGACAAAAATAGAAGGAAATTTCCAATAGCAGGTGACAATTTGTCTTGGGAATAATGGCAGGAGAAAATTTACAGCCAAGTGTTACGAATTGTTAGTCGCTTCGTTAGGCACGTTTTTCTCTAATGATTTTTCTCAAATGCGATCAATTTATCTTTTTGGTGAATGAGATTTTTCGCTCTTCAAACATGAAAAATTTTTCACTTTTCATTTTCTCTGTCTAGTGGAAAATTTTACAGGTAGTTATATTATATACTTGACACCTGAAAAAGGGTTAGCTGCAGGTGCTATATACCAAAAACTTTTATTCAAAAGTAAAATATTGTTCTTTCATTCAAAAGATGAAAATTTCTATTCTCTCACCATCGTCAAAAGTTTATTGTCTATATAGGGAAAACGAGAGAATATTTTTAACGCTTCCGTTCCATACCCTTGAAAAACTTTGTTCAAAATCTACCTGTCTAACTGGTGTTCAGTTCATTTTTATGTTTACAAATTAAAAACTAACCTTATAAATTTGGTTTTATTTTTAATTTCTAAAAAAAAGAAAGCAGAGAAAAAAACCTTGGGAGAATCGTAAAAATTGATTTATCCTGAGATTCGTTTTTTTTTTTGCTGCTAAGAACTATAATTGTACAGTACACACAGTGTATGAGAAAATGCAAAAATTGTCCGAAGAAGAAGGTGGAAGTGGCTAATTATGAGTGGTGCCGTCGGTTGGATGCGCGAATGTTGTTTAAAGTCTAGACACAATGTTGGACCCTCGAATTAGACAGGTACGAGAATGAGTGGGTCTCTCTCTCTCACTAGCGAGGTCCCTGGTAATTAACAAAATTAGTCGTAATTAGAGTGTTCGAGAGACTATGCCGAGGCAGATGTGTCCCGTGAATTAAAGTGAGAGAGGAAACATTTTTTTAAAAAAACACCGCGAGTTAAATAAGGACGGAGACCGCACCTTTAATAGGTAAAAAAAAATATATTATAATAGATACACACATCTAATCAGTAGAAAAAATCTACACACTGAAAAAAATACAAAAAAAAATAACTTCATTGCGTGTATATACACGAAGAAAAATATAAAGTAACTTTTACTACTTTTATAGTAAAAAATTTCCGGTAGAGAATTTCTGTTAATTTTTACTACTTTTGTAGTAAATTTTGCTTTACGTATACGAAGTAAATTTTACTAATTTTTACAAATATGTACTTCGTGCGTAGCAAAATTTACTCCAAAAGTATAGTAAAAATTACCAGAAATGCTTTACCGGAAATTTTTTACTATAAAAGTAGTAAAAGTTATACTTAATATTTTTCTCCGTGATATAAAAATTTTTTTTATTAAAGTTACTTCAAATATAGATTCAGATAGCAAACTTATTTTTACACTGCAAGTTTTGTTTGCACTACTTTAAATTTTTCAATAGTTTGGAATAAAAAAACTTATTTTCAAAAATTTTACTACATTTTTAAGAAACAATTCAAAAAATTATAATAAAAATTTTTGTAGAAATATGTAAAATTTCAAAAACTTCTCGAAACTCAATTATTTTCAAAATCAATTGTTTTAATGAAAAAGTTTCCGCAAAAGAATTTAATTATTTTCATAAATAATAAAATTTTCATGCGCAGGAATTCAATTCTTTAAAACACAAATTTTTATAAAATTAAAAAAAATCATTTTTTTCTTTTTTCTGAAAAATAAAAAATTGTTGGAAAATTAAAATTAGAAAGTCGAAAATATTTTGCACATTTTCTGCTTCTCAATTACAAAGTCATAAACAAAGTAGAAGTTTTAAGTAAAAAAAAAATGTTATAAATCAAATTTTGTTTAAGAAATTTTTTGATTATTTTGGAAAAAATATTTACAAAATTTCTATTTGTTAAAAACGATTGTAAAATTATTTGAAAAGATCAATAACTTCTTTTCTAAATAAATATTTAATCGATATTATTTTTCCAAAGAAGTGAAGATTATTATCAAAAATTTCAAATTCAAACCTTTTTGAAATTTATCAACTTATAAGAATATTTCTTCATTTTTTATAATAATTAAAGATGGCCCAGTGATAAAATCATTATTTTATATAATAAGAATATTTTTACTGTAATATTTTCATAATTATTTTCATCATTTTAGTTCAATTATTATTTTCTAGAATTTCTAAATAAAATTCTTCTTTAAATCAATTATTTTTAATAATTTTTGAAAAAGTTCTTCTTGAGAATTTTTAAATCCATTTGTCTACAATTTAATTTTACGTGAAATTTCAATTATTCAGAAATTATTCAATTGAATAGTACGTTTTAAAAAATAAACACTTAAAATAATTTCAGAAAAAAATTTAATTAAACTTTTTCAAAATAATTAATTCTACAGAATTCTTGCGGTTATAAGTTATGCAAAAATTAAGATTTTCAAAGAATTTAATCTGAAACCTTTTCAAAATTCAATTATTTTTTGAAATTCACACTATAGATTTTAATATTCAAATATTATTGGAATATTCGAAATATTTGAATAATAAATATTCAAATCTAAAATTTTAGCTGAAATTCATTTTTAAATCAATTTTTATTCGAAAATTCTACGAGAATTCAATTATTTAAATGCAAAAATAAATAATTTATTGAATAATTAAATATCTTTTAAAATTGAATTCTCGTAAAGAATTTGTCAAAACATTTTTAAATAATTGATTTCTTTTGACGATTTTTAATAAAATTATTGAGAACAATTACATTTTTCGAGGAATAATTCGATTAAAAACTGTATTAAAAATAATTAAAATTCTGCTTCTAAAAAACTTCCTAAAAAGAATTTTATTATTTATGAAAATAATTCAATCCCTTAATAAAATTTTATTATTTATTGAAAATAATTAAATTATTGCAAAGAAATTTATAAAAAATTTGTAAATAATAGAATTCATATCAAATTAAGGAAAATTTTTGATAATAATTGAAGTTTTGCCAAAAATTTTGTTAAAAATTAAAAAAAAAATAATAGTTGTTAAGAATTTTATTAAAAAATTTTAAAATAATTGAATCCACGTAAATGGAATATTTCTTCTGAATATACTGCGAGGAATATTCCATTGGAATTTTTTGGGTAATATTCATCAATTAGAATTTTGTAAAAATACATTCTTATTTGTAATAGTATTATTAAAAATGTATCTATTATAATTTTCGCTCCATTTAAATAAATTATCAATATTTATATTGAAACTAAAAAAATTGTAAATTTTAAAAGTACCTAATATTCCATTTCAATATTCTTACCAAATTTCAAATAAGAAATAATTATTTCTATGGAATTTAAAATGCATTATTAACAAACATTTTTTTCACAGGAACATTCCAAAGATTTAACACTTTAATATTTCTAAAATGCGAATGGAATATTCCTTTGGAATTTTGTGGGAATATTTCATTAGAATTTCGTAAAAATATTTCATTATTATTATTAGTATTATTGATGATCAATTTTCGCACCATTCGAATAAATTATCAATTTATTTTTGAGTAAAAATGTTGTAAATTTTAAAAGAAACATTCCACTGGAATATTTACTAAATATTTAATAAATTGCAATTATAGTATTTCAATGAAATTATACATTTATGGGTGATTAAATTTAAAATGTCATTTTCACTATCTGCAAATGTTGACTTGGCGATGTTGAAATTTCTGGTTAAATTATTTTTTTTTTGGTTGACTAGCATGTATAATCCATGAAATCAATAGTGGTCAAGCACATAATAACAAATATTTTCATAAACAGACAGATTTTTGGAGAATAAACATATATTTTCACGAGGCACTTTTTCAGTATGTATTCACTAGAACAAACTGAAAATACAATCAGATTTTATAATAAATCATTGTATTAAAAGCTAATAGTCAAATACGAATTATAAAATAATTTATATTAATTTTCACCGTGAATAATGTAGCTGTAAATCACAAGAAGACATAAGCAAGTTAGGGGACACCAGTGACACGCTTAAAGATGTCATTGAAAATTATTTTTAAATAATAAAAAAGATATGAACATATGAGTAAAAATATAGTTTAAAACTAGAATAATTGAACGTAATAAATAGAAAATATAGGTGGATTTATAATTCATAGAAAAAATGTAGAAAGCTTAATATTGACAAAAAAAAGAAAAATATGTTGTTAAATTTTATAATTTCAAAAAACGACTCTAAAATTATTTATTATTATTTACTTTTATTTCAAAATTTTGAGCAAATTTGTCAATTCTGCCTTCGGATTCGGATTCAGCAGCGAAAAATACATAGTGTTTAGAACAAAACACTTTTTTTTGAGTGCCTGTGTATTTTAGGGGACACCAGTGACAGGGGACACCAGTGACATTCTGCCTCAATTTTCATTTTAAAAAATAATGATTATATTTCTAACTTTAGAGGTGTGCGATTCTGAAAGTTTCAGTAATAAGTGAGACTATAATGAGGTATTTGAAAAAAATACTAATATTAAGTACTATTTTGTCGCAGGGACACCAGTGACATTTGTGCTCGGTAAATTCATTCTGCCAATCTGCCATGCATCGTGTATTTTGTAGATAGGTTAGAACGTTGTAGTTTTTTTCTCTAGGCTTCTAGACACATAGTACTTTCTATTAACAGTCGATAAAGCAGTTTCATACTCTTGCACAATTAAATATTAAGCGCGAGATTCAGATTTTGTCATTTTCTCTTAAAAATATGAAATTTAAGGACATACGCTTTTGATTTTTTTCCAACCACTATTTTATTTATTTATATTCGACTAGTAGTTTTTCTTTAAATATAGAAGTTCCACTTTACGAAATAATTTTTTCGGTAATCAAAAACATGAAAAATAACCATTTTTCTTAGTAGACAAGATATGGTTTCATGTTCGCGGACACGGGACACCAGTGACATTTTGCCTGCAATTTTGCTGCCAAATTTTTTCTGAGTGCTTTTGGTGGCTAAAAATTAAAATTTGAACAAAATAAATGATATATAAAATTAATGAACCATAATATGTTCGATATATAAGTTCGGACTCGAGTTTTCTCGGCAGGACAGCAAAATGACATTTTAAATTTAATCACCCTTATAATGTTTCCAAGAAACATTTCAAAAATTAAACTTTTTATGTTCTTAAAATGTGAAGAGAATATTCGCAATGTTCCAATTGAATATTCCGTACAATTGGGAATAATAATAACAATAATATTAAAAAATTACTTACAACTATAAAAAAATGTTTGCGAATAATTTTGTGAAAATTCAACAATATTAAAAATTTAATAAAATAATAATTTAATAATAATAAAAAATTACATTTTTTAAATTCCACTGAATATTTCCAATGATTAAAAGAAATATTCCAGGAATGTAACAAAATGGAATATTCGCAGTGTTATTGCGAATAGCCTTTAACAAGGACCCACTTCGGTTTACCTACTTTCCAACGAGGCCCATTTTAATTTAGAGTCCCATTTTAAATGGAACTTTACTTCCTCACACAATATATATACTACAGAAAATATTATATTTTCAAGTACAATAAGTTTTCACTGAAAATTAAGATTAAATTTTAAAAGCCGCATTGATCATTCAAGTAAATTTTTTTAAATCGCATTAGGTGCAAAAGGCATTGAAGAATAATATTCTTGAAAAATCCTCAAAAACAGAATTATCCCAATATGATTATCCCGATTATCTTTAACGCGCAGAAAAGCGAATACTTCTCGTCTGTACCATTCTTGAACATTTTTTTTTAAATTTTTCTTTAAATTAAAGAACCCTTTAAATTTTAAGAAATAAAAACAACCTTTTTCCTGTTTTTGAAAAAAAGTTAAAAGTATTTTTCTTTTAAAAGTTTTGAAAACTGAAGAAGAATTAAAAAAAAAAAAATTCTTTATGGTTCTTTTCAATGATAAAAAAAACCGAAACAAATTTGTTTCTTGAAAATTTCCAAGTGTGGAAAAAAAATATCTAACATTGTAAATTTTTGAATTGGATTTTCTTGAATGAATTTTTCCCTGGGAGTTTAATTCACACATGCGATAGTATGAAATAAAAATGAAAAAACCGGAAATATTGACACTAATTCTATGTATAAATTTATTTATATTTTGAAGGGAAAATTTTTCGAAACGATAAATTTTGAAAATAACATTTTTCTGGTACACTGTGGCGTAACAAGTGTCACAGGTGGTCGTAAAATTTGAGAATTATAGCCAAAAGTTTGGAGTTGTGAAGCGCCCCTCAAATATTCAGGTCCTTTGGACCCCTTGGGGGGATATCTCTCATTGGAACAAAGCACCTGCACACCTCGCCGGTTTTACTGGTGTCCGGTCCCCGTCAGTGGAAAGTGAAAACTGGGCAGGACAATGCACCACCCGCCAACGAGTGACCATTGTCCACAAGTTACACGACAGAGAGAAAAAAAAAGAGAGAGAGAGAGAGAGAGAGAGAGAGAAAGGGAGAAACACTATTGGTCCACGAATACACCGGCAATTTTTATAAAAGGCATATTATTATTCGCAGCCGTGTAATCCCAATTCTCCCTGGGGAGCAGGTACTTTTGGGTAAAATGAACGTTTTCGAAAGAAATCTTCCAGTTATTTACTGCCTTTGTTTACAGTACTAAACCCATCGAAACAATTAACGCGCGTTCAAGATTAGTCCTTAGTTTGGGGGCAAAGATTTTATGAATCTCTCTCTCTGTCTTTCTTTATTCAAAAGAAAAATTAAGAAATCCTGAAGCTGGTTTTTGTTTGCAGTACGTGACTGATGCTACGTTCAACGATTTAAAATTATTATTAGCGTCCCCTTCGGTCCAGGTAAATCTATAATACCGAAATAGAAACAAATGACACCCTCTTAAAGTATATATAGTATATAAAACTACCTATTTTATTCAATGCATACAAAGAGAAGGTGTGTGTGCCCTCAAAGTCTTCTATATAACCTTGAAAGAACAAAAAAGTTGTATTTTGTTTTTATTTTTCAAAAATTATACCAACATTTTTTTTTCTTTTTGACCCTCTCTACAATAATAATCCTAACTATTATTATTGTTGCTATTCATCAATTTCTTCTTCTCTTTTTTCTTCTTCTTCTTCTTCTCTTTCTTTCTCTCTTTTTTCTTTTTTTATTATTTTTATTATTATTTTATTATTATTTTATTATTATTACTGTTTGTGCCGCCCTCCGAAGAAGGGTACTTAATAAGCAAGCAATTTTAGGTTATGTTTGTAATTTTTTGAAGGAGAATACACAAAAAGGATAAACTCTGAATATAAAAAACTGAGGTTTAAGTCTTCATTACATCTGCAATAATGAATTAAAACTGATTTTAGTTTCACATAATTAAAAATAAACTTAAAATTTAGACAAAATTAACACCAAAATAACCTTAAAATGATTTGCTTCTTAGGTAACTTTCTTCGAAGCCGGTCACTTTTAATATATTTGCTTCTTCTAAAACAGTTTTTCAATTATTTTCATATAAATAGTAAAATTCTTTGCACGAATTAAATTATTTTTATAAATAATGCAATTATTTTCAAGAATTCAATTATTTTCATATAAATAGTAAAATTCTTTGCAAGAATTCAATTATTTTTACAAATAGTACAATTCTTTCAAAAATTCAATTATTTTTATAAATAGTAAAATTCTTTTCAAGAATTCAATTATTTTTATAAATAGGAAAAAATTTTAATAAAATTTCTCCAAAGAATTCAATCATTTCCCAAAAATTTTAATAGAATTTCACGAAATAATTCAATTATTTTACAAAAATTTTAATAAATTGTTCAAAACAATTCAATTATTTTTACAAATAATAAAATTTTTCTCTGGAATTCAATTATTTATAATAAAATTCTTGTAAAATTCTGTAATTAAAATTTTATTAAAAATTATTAACAGACCCGATGATTTTAAAAAATTGAAAAAAATTTGTTGAATTAAATTATTTTCTAAATGTTCAATTAAAATTATTTTAAAAACGACATTATTTTTAAAAAACTGTAAGAAACTTTTCTAAATAATGTTATTATTTACAAAAACTCTAATAATATATTCTTTAAAAGAATTCAATTTTCCATCAATAATTTTATTAAAATTTAATTGTAAAATTATTATATTTCAAATCAACTATAATATTAGAAAAATGGAATTTTTGAAAAGAATTATTACAATAATTTTAAAATTATTATTATATATATGTATTAAAATTTTTAAAAAAATGTAATACAATAACTCTCAGAAGAATTATAATATTATTTTTTTTAAATTATAATAATATTCAATAGCAAATGTAAAATTTTAAATTTTAACAAACACAATTATTTAAAAAAGTTTAAAGAAATTTTTCGCAAAATTCAATTACTTTACAAATTTTTAATTAAAATTATTAAAGAATTTCCATAATTTTGAACAAAATTCAAAGAAATTCTTGAAAATAATTTAAATTGGAATTCAATTACTTTCAATAAATTTTTAATAAAATTTCACAAAAAATTTAATTATTTTCTAAAATTTTAATAAATTGTTTGAAGTAATTGACATTATTTTTTGAAATATTAAAATCTTTGCAAAAATTCAATTATTTTTATAAATAGCAATAAATTTATCAAAAAACAAATTATTTTCAAAGAAATTTCACGAAAGAATTCAATTATTTTCTAAATTTTTATTAAATTTTTCGAAATAATTAAATTATTTTTTTAAATAGTAAAATCTTTGCAAAAATTTAATTATTTTTAATAAAATTTCACGAAAGTATTCAATTATATTCGAAAATTTTTATAAATTCTTTGAAATAATTCAATTATTTTTTTCAGTAGTAGTCTTCAAAAAATGTAATTATTTTTTTAAATAGTAAATTTTTTGAAAATTATTTAAAAAATTTGAAAGAAATTTTTTGCAAAATTCAATTACTTTGCAAATTTTTGATTAGAATTATTAAAGAATTTCCATTATTTTAAATAAAATTCAAAGAAATTCTTGAAAATAATTCAATTAGAATTATCAAAAATGCAATGATTTTCAATAGGCATTAATTTAAAAATTAAAAACATTTAAAGAATAAATTTATTTAAAAAGTTGGGAAACAAAAAAGCAATCAACCACTAACTTCAAACTTTGAACAGATCACCGGAATGCAACGCTTATTAATATAGCTATTAGTAATATTAATTATAATAAACAAATAAATTATCAAAATAAATAAAAAAAATGAAATTAAAAATTGAAAAAAGGAGCAAAATAAAAAAATAAATTAGAACAAAATAGAATTAATAAGAAAATAAAATGAAGAATTAACAAAATAACAAAATAAATAAGAAAGAAAAATAAGATGTAAATAAAAATAAAGAAAAATAAATAAAATATAATATAAAATATACAAAAAATAATTTAAAAGAATAAATTAATATTATTATTATTATTTTTACTTTTACTATTTTTACTATTGCCAACAAATTTTACTGTATTTCACAATAATTAGTGTAGCCTGTGCCATAAAACAATAAATTACTAAGTAGAGGAAAAATCATTTCTCTCAAACACAAAAGAAAATATTCGCATATTTTTATCACCGTACAATAAAAAATTTTTGGGGAAAATTTTTTTTTAAAGTTATTAAGACAAAAATAGTGGGGTAATAAAAAAGGAAAAAAAAGACAAGTTTTTTTCTTCTTCTGAGCGGGTACAATATATAGGCTATTTTAATTTTTCAAGAGATAGTTAATAAATTTTACAACAGTTATTAAACAACAGGCTGGTGCTTGAAAATGGGCCCTTCCCCCAATAGAAAAAGAGAGAGAGAGAGAGTGAGAGAGACCCTTCGGTTTTAAATTGCCATAATAACTATCCAGAATGTCTTATTATTAACGAGTAAATGCTGACATGACCTCTGGCAATAAATATATTCAATCGTAAAATTTCTCACTTTCAAAACATTAAGAAGGATGTGATTTAAATTTTTGAAACATGAAGTGACGATTATTTTATTGCAACAACACATTTTGCCTCTATTTTTCCTCCCAAAGACATAGAGGGACTAAATTATATATTGTTCCTCGTTAAACTATTTTTGTGTCCATAAACTAAATATGTGAATATTTATTGTATTTGTAGGATTTTAAAGTAGAATTTTCGACCTTAGAAATAAACAGGTAAATTTAATTTTTATTTGGGTACTTCTGCAATGCGGCAATACTACTGAATTTAAACTCTAATTGGTTGAATTTTTATTTTTTAATAATCGAATTCAAATAATTTATTAAATTATTATTAAAATACCATGTTGTTTTTCGAAAAAAAAATTAAAATAAAATTTTCGTAAATTAAACACCCTGATACTGAATATAAAAATAATATGTACTCACTCAGCGCTTTGGATCACTTAGATTCGGAAATTTTGCAAGAGTAACTCACCTGTAACAGAAGAAAAAATTGTACATTAGAAATATGCTTCTTTTTTTAAATAAAAATTTATTTATCAATTACTTTTAAATTATTTTATTCGTTTATTTATTATTTCTAATTTATTTTGTTTCTTTATTTACTTGAATAAACTATAAACGTATTTATTATTTTTTTCAATAAATAAATAAATAATAATAATAAATAAATAATAAATGAACAATAAATTTATTTATCCTTTTTTTCAATAAATGATAAATTCATAAACAATTAATTTTCTCATTTTTTAAATTTTTTTAAACAAATTATATAAATAGTTATAAATAGTTTAGTGAATAGTAAAATAGTTGTGAGTAATGGTTCGAAAAACTCGTGTTCGTTTATAAAAGAAATCGCTCTTGGGCCAAGTGAGAGTAACCCTGACCTAGCCCAAGTTGAATCCACATAATAAAACGAAAGGATGTTTGACGTCACCGGTTCTACGTCGTGATTTGTTCACTATTCGCTGCGATACATTAAAAAAAATAATCAAAAAAAGAGACGATAAATATTTATTGTTAGTATTTACCAATATTTATGATAGTAATTAGCATTGCTAGTGCTTACCATTGACATCGTTCACCACTGATAATAATTACTGTTGGTAGTAAAGTAGCAATAATAGTAATTACCATTGTTAGAAATTACTATTTATAATAATTACCATTGAGAGTAATTAGCAATGATAGTAATTACCATTGATAGTAATTACTATTTACAGTAATTACGATTGATAGTAATTATTACTTACAGTAATTACCATTGATAGTAATTACTATTTACAGTAATTACCATTGATAGTAATTATTACTTACAGTAATTACCATTGATAGTAATTACTATTTATAGTAATTACTATTTACACTAATTACCATTGATAGTAATTATTACTTACAGTAATTACCATTGATAATAATTACTGTTGGTAGTAAAGTAGCAATAATAGTAATTACCATTGTTAGAAATTACTATTTATAATAATTACCATTGAGAGTAATTAGCAATGATAGTAATTACCATTGATAGTAATTACTATTTACAGTAATTACGATTGATAGTAATTATTACTTACAGTAATTACCATTGATAGTAATTACTATTTACAGTAATTACCATTTATAGTAATTACCTTTAATAGTAATTACTATTTACACTAATTTCCATTGATAGTAATTACTATTTACAGTAATTACGATTGATAGTAATTATTACTTACAGTAATTACCATTGATAGTAATTACTATTTACAGTAATTACCATTGATAGTAATTATTACTTACAGTAATTACCATTGATAGTAATTACTATTTACAGTAATTACTATTTACAGTAATTACCATTTATAGTAATTACCATTTATAGTAATTATTACTTACAGTAATTACCATTGATAATAATTACTATTTACAGTAATTACCATTGATAGTAATTATTACTTACAGTAATTACCATTGATAGTAATTACTATTTACAGTAATTACCATTTATAGTAATTACCTTTGATAGTAATTACTATTTACACTAATTACCATTGATAGTAATTACTATTTACAGTAATTACCATTTATAGTAATTACCTTTGATAGTAATTACTATTTACACTAATTACCATTGATAGTAATTACTATTTACAGTAATAACAATTGACAGTAATTACCTTTGATAGTAATTACTGTTTATAGTAATTACGATTGATAGAAGTTACTATTTATATAATTACTGTTGATGGTAATTATTGTTTACAGTTCAATTATTTTCATAAAGAAAAACATTCTTTCGAAGAATTTAATTATTTTTATGAATAGTAAATTTTTTTGCAAAAATTCAATTACTTTCAATATAATTGTAATAAAATTCCACAAAAAATTTAATTATTTTTATGAATTGCAATTTTTTTGTAAAAATTCAATTACTTTCAATAAAACTGTAATAAAATTTTACAAAACATTTAATTATTTTCTAAAATTTTAATAAATTCTTGGAATGAATTTAATTATTTTTATAAATAGTAAAATTTTTTGCAAAATTCAATTAAAAAAAAAATCACAAAAAAACTAATTATTCTTTTAAATAGTAAATAATTTGCAAAAAATCAAATATTTTTAATAAAAATTCAATTATTTTTGATAAAATTTCACGACAGAATACAATTATTTTCTAAAATTTTAATAAATTCTTTGAAATAATTCAATTTTTTTTTTATTTAAAAAATCTTCAAAAATTCAATTAATTTTTTAAATAATTTTAAAAAATTATTTTTAATAAAATTTCACGGAAGAATTCAATTATTTTCTAAAAGTTAAATAAATATTTGAAATAATTCAATTATTTTTTGGAAGAAGTAGTTTTCAAAAGTTGAATTATTTTTTTAAATAGTAAATTTTTTGAAAATTCAATTATTTTTAAAAAAATTTCACGAAAGAATTCAATTATTAGCAATGATAGTAATGACTATTTATATTAATTAGCAATAATAGTAATTACCAGTAACTTTAATTACCTACTATTTACAGTAATTACTATTTACAGTAATAACTATTGATAGTAATTACTGTTTATAGTAAGTAGCATTGATAAAAATGACTATTTATAATAATTATCATTGATAGTAATTATACTAATTACAGTTTATATAATAATTGATAGTAATTACTGTTTATAGTAATTACCATTGATAGAAATTACTATTTTTTATAATAATTACAATTGATAGTAAGTACCGTTTATAGTTATTATTTATATTAATTACCATTAATAGGAATTTGGATTTTGCAGTAATTACTAATGATAGTAATTACAATTGACAGTAATTAGTATTGGTTAAAATTAAGATTCATAGCGTTTACTACTAAAAGTAATTACTGTTGATAGTAATTAGTATTTACAGAAATTACCATTAATAGTATTTAATATTGACAGTAATTATTATTGATAGTAATTACTATTGACAGTAAATACCATTGATAGTAATAACTATTGATTTGAATTACTATTGACAGTATCCACCATTGATAGTAATTACCAATAGTAGTATCCACCATTGATAGTAATTACCAATAGTAGTAACCACCATTGATAGTAATTACTACTGATTTTAATTACCATTGATAGTAATTACTACTGATTTTAATTACCATTGATAGTAATTACCATTGGTACCAACTATACTGTACTAAATCATCACACATTTTTTCTAACAATAATCAAATTGAGACAAAAAACGAATCAAAAATGTTGCGAAGCAACGTTTTGATTCGTTTTTCGTCTCAATTTGACATCCTTAGAAAAACTGTGTGCAAATAAAGTATAAAATAAAAATAACTAAAATTTAATCCAGCATTAAATCAACTTCTATTTATTCAAATATATTCAAATAAATACAAATTAAATGAAAGTAAAAACCGGTGATCGAATTTTTGCATAGAAATTTACAAAAGCAAAAAAAAAAAGAAAAAAAAAGAAAAAAGTGGGAAAAACGAGAGCAGGGGGATGTTGATGACATAATTAAGTTAACAACAGAGGGCATTTGCAAGTTTGCTTTTTTCCGAAGCGGTAAGCGTGAAGTCCACTTTAGATAAGAAGCGCGGGAGAGAAGGGAAGTAATAAAGCTGTTTAAAATCTGTCCCTGGAGGGACAAATGTTTTTCATTTTTTTCCCTCTTTCTCTCTCTTGCATATTTTTCTTTTCTTTTTTCATAACATGAAGTCAGGGTTTGCGCATTTATTTCTGATATGTGTTGAACTATGCGCGCAAAGGCACGCCGCGGTGTTGGTTGGATAATCGCTCGCGTGCGACGAAGGCGAGAAGGACGTAACTGAGATACAAGCTCGATACGTTCAACTACAGAGCGATCGGGTCGATAAGGTAATTACTAAATGCTAATATACTGAAGCGGGACGTATTTGTTCTTTTACACGTACATTTGTGTATTTTTAAATATTGCAAATATTTAATATTGTTTCATGCAATGTAGAAATATTTTTAAATATACTTCTTCTTCTTCTTCTTCCTTTTTTTTGCCACAGTTCTCTTAAGGATATCAAATTGAGACAAAAAACGAATCAAAACGTAGCAACAATTTTGATTCGTTTTTTGTCTCAATTTGATATCCTTAAGAATTAAGTCAATTTCAAGGCTTAAAATCGTAAAATTCAGTCAAAAATGCGTCTCTAATTCATAAACCGCACTGTTAACCTAAAAGTATAAAATTGCAACGAATAATACTAAAAATGTGGATCAAATAAAAAATTGAAAATTTTTAGCATTATTTTAATTTGCCCTTTAGTAAAAATTCTACTTTCAAAAAAACAATGCTGGTTCAGTCGCATTTAATTTTTACTGTCAATTTTTTTTACCGTCAAGTATAATTAAAAAATATTTTTTTTTAAAAAAGAAAATTGTATGCATGTAATCGTTGAGAGAGAAAATAAGTGACACGCGCTGACTGCATAATTTGCACGTCAATTATATATTATATGTGTATAATTGGTATCAAAGAAGTATTCTCGAAATCATTAATAAATATTGTGCGCGACGTTTTCGCATGAGGTTAAAAGTAAATCAAATTCATTGCTTATCGACCCCATATCTCGTGCAATGCCGAAGTTACATGTCTGTATCTAGACCTATTAAGTGTGATTATATTACCCCACTGTTTACGTGAACTACTAGCTTTCGTGACTGTGTGCAAGGGAAAACGCGCAGCTTTTACAACGATACGTAATTTATTGTTGTATTCATTATTATTATTATTATAAGACATTTGATATTAATATTAAATCTCAATAATTCACTTCTAAACAATAGATATGTTATTCAATAAAGAAAAAAAAGTTATGATTAAAAAATTATATGAATAGCGAATAAAATATTTTTAATATATACGAAAAACTAATATTAAAAAATATTTAAAAATTTCCATCACATTTTTATTGAGAGTATCAAATTATTTTCATAAATAATAACATTCTTACGAAGAATTTAATTATTTTCTACAATTTCAATAAATTCTTCGAAACAATTAAATTATTTTTTTAAATATAGTAAAATCTATATGCATAAATTCAATTATTTTCCAAAATTTTAATAAATCTTTCAAAACACTTTAATTATTTTTTTTAATTGTAAAATCTTTGCAAAAATTCAATTACTTTTCATCAAATTGCACGAAAAAATTCAATTATTTTTATAAGTAATAAAATTCTTCGAAACAATTTAATTATTTTTTTTTTTAAATAGTAAAATCTATGCATAAATTTAATTATTTTCTAAAATTTTAATAAATCCCTCAAAATAATTCAATTTTTTTTTAATATTAAATCTTTGTAAAAATTCAATTATTTTTAATAAAATTTCACGAAAGAATTCAATTATTTTCTAAAATTTAAATAAATTCCTTGAAATAATTCACTTATTTTTTTATAAGCAATAAAGTCTTCAAAAATTCAATTATTTTTTTTAATAATAAAATCTTTGCAAAAATTTAATTATTTTTAATAAAATTTCAAGAAAAAATTCAATTATTTTCTAAAATTAGAATAAATCCTTCGATCAAAAACCAATTAATTGTTTAAATAATAAAATCTGTGCAAAAAATCACTTATGTTTAATCAAATTATTTTCTAAAATTTTAATAAATCTTTCGAAACAATTTAATTTTTTTTTAATGCTAAATTTTTGCAAAAATTCAATTATTCTTAATAAAATTTCACGACAGGATATAATTATTTTTTAAAATTTTAATAAATTCTTTGAAATAATTCATTTATTTTTTTTTAATTATAAGAATTCTTTAAAAATTCCATTAATTTTTTAAATTGTCAAGTCTTCGCAAAAAATCAATTATTTTCTAAAATTTTAATAAATTCTTTGAAACAATTAAATTTTTTTTAAGTAAAAAATCTTTAAAAATTCAATTAATTTTTTAAATTGTTAAGTTTTTGCAAAAAATCAATTATTTTTAATAAAATTTCACGAAAGAATTTAATTATTTTCTAAAGTTTTAATAAATTCTTTTGAATCAATTAAATTATTTTTTTAAATAGTAAAATCTTTGCAAAAATTTAATTATTTTGAATAAGATTTCATGAACGAATTCAATTATTTTCTAAAATTTTAATAAATTCTTCGAAACAATTAAATTATTTTTTTTAAATAGTAAAATCTATGCATAAATTTAATTAGTTTCTAAAATTTTTAAAAATCCTTTAAAACAATTCCATTTTTTTTAATACTAAATTTTTGAAAAAATTCAATTATTATTAATAATAATAATAATAATAATTATTATTATTATTATTAATTATTAATTCAATTATTCTTAATAAAATTTCACGAAAGAATTGAATTTTCTTCTTAATTCGTGATAGAATTTTCCAAAAGAATTAAATTACTTTATAAAATCGTAATAAAAATCGTTTGAAACAATTCAATTATTTTTTTAAATAGTAAAATTCTTCTTAGAAATTCAATTATGTTCAAAAAAATTTTAATAAACTTTAATAATAATCAAATATTTAAATTAGATTCGATTTCTTTTTAAAAAGTTGAAAAAATTCTTTGTTTAATTCAATTTGGAACTTTCAAAATTTTCGATAAGAATTATTAAAGAAACTTCATTAAAATAATGAAGTTTCTTTAATATAATTTTTAAAAAAAGTTGAAAGAATTTCTTCAAAATACTTTAATTATAGGATTTGCTAAAATTTTAATAAAATTCTTCGCAAAAGAATTCAATTATTTTCATAAATAAGAAAATTTTTCTAAGCAATTCAATTATTCTCAAATCTTTTGATAAAATTCTTTGCAAGAATTCAATGATTTTCAATACATTAATTTTAAAATTAATGTAATGTTAATTAATGTATAATATTAACACCATATTTGGTGTTAAAATAACACTTTTCTTTCTTATTTAATCCACTCAAATGTATCAAATCAAAATTTCTATGTTACTCTCACAAAACTAATTCAATAAATTAAGAATCTTTTTTTTTAGATTTTTTTTTATCCAAATTTTTGGTATCAAATTGATACACTTTATTATCAATTTGATACATTCAAGAAAACTGTGAAATTAAAATACGAAAAAAATTAATAACAACAATAGCAATGATAATAATTAAAAATTCAAGTAACGACATAAATTCATTAAAAATTACAAAAATAATAAATTTAGTCCGTGTAAAAGGTGTAACTTGAGTGTAAAATTTCGACAGAGGAAAAAAAGCGAGAGTGAACTTCCGGTCTCGCGGCCTTGAAACTTTATAATAGACGAGTAAGGTAAAAAAAATGATCCTATGGCGCCCGGCTCTATTTAGTGGCGCCATATATTTATATATATAAATGAATGAATGAACTGAAAATTTCATTGAGGTTTTTTTTTCTCCCATCGAATATTATATATATATAAAAACTGGTGTAACGAGGGAGTAATATTTTTAATTACAACATCAAGCTTTCTTTTTTGGCTTCCAGTTTCTCTAAGTCACTCAGATTCGATGACTTGCATAACTCGACCTGATTTGTATGTGGTCCTAATTTTTAATAACAGCTTCTCGCAACGTTCGCGCTGTGGTTCATCTTTAAGGAAGGGCGTTCTTATGGGAATCGTTTCAAAGTATACATATATAGGGACCAGAAAAAAGGATCTCGGCGAGAAACAAAGAGAAACCAGCCGGAAAACCGGAAAGCCTTTAAAAAAATTATAAAGTGTTTCTGACTCCCTAAGTGTAGAGGGCAACGGCGGAACTTTAATGGATTACTAATCGTCGTTCCAGAGACTTAATGACTTCGAAAAAATTATAGTTTCTCTCATTCGTTGTGTATATACCAAACCTTCTTTCTATTATATACTTTCAACAATAAGGGACAGTTTCTCAGCTTTATTAAATTATAACTCTAATTCGACTATGTATTTACGTTTTCCTTAATGACAAACTTCAATTATCAATTATAGAAAAGAAATCTTATTATAAAAGTAGTCGTATAGTCTAATAGTCATATATTTATGGTTGTAAATATTTAATTGTTTCGAAAAAATAGAAATTTGATTTAATTTGTGTTTCGGAAAAAGAAATGATAATTTCATTTAGTGTAATTTTGTTTTGTCTTCTTGAGAAATATACATACAGCTTAGAGAGTCGAATAAGAGTATAGCGATCGAAACAATAAAATGTAGAAAAGTGACAGACGGTCTGGTGCTCTTTCCAATAGCTCACGATTTATGTCTCTGTTGTCTTTTTATGAATAAATATTCTGATTTCTGATGGCAAAACGTGTCTGAGGACTCGGGCGGACGTAACAACAGAAATATAAAAAAAAATTTTATCCAGACTACCACAAAATGTTTCAATATATGAGTATAGCAGAATATGTCATTCTTGCAAACAGATTTTTGGCGTAGGTAATCAACAAAATATATTGCTTTGGGTGTATACGGAGAAGAACTTTTTTATCATTGCAAACAGATTTTTGAATATTACGCGAATTTAGAAATATAATTGAATATATATATTTAGAGACAATTATCAGTATTTCTATAATTTCTATAATTTCTATTATTTGAAAATAATTACATTTTTCGTGGAATTAATTTCATATTGTATTAGAAATAATTGAAATCCTGCAAAGAATTTTATTAAACTTTTGTAAATAATTGAAATTTTTTAAATCACTTTACGAAAAGCTAAAAGAATAATTCAATTATTTCGAATAATGTAATTAAAAGTGTATTATAAAAAGAATTGAATTCTTGCTATGAATTTTAATATTTATGAAAATAATTGAACTCTTGCGATGGATTTTATTCTTTATAAAAATAATTAAATTCCTAAAAGGAATTTTATTGAAGTTTTTTAAAAAATTTAATTTTTTTGAATTATTTTACATAAAATTTAAAAGAATAATTTACTTATTTCGAATAATTTAATTAAAATTTTATTAAAAATAATTGAATTCCTGTTAAGAATTTTATTATTTATAAAAATAATATAATTGTTGCATCGAATTTTATTAAATAATTGAATTTTTTTAAATCATTTTACGAAAATTTAAAAGAATAATATTCAATCATTTCGAATAATTTAATTAAAATTGTATTAAAATTCAAAAATAATTGAACTCTTGTGATGGATTTTATCCTATATGAAAATAATTGAATTCCTAAAAAGAATTTTATTAGAGTTTTTTAAAAAATTTTATTTTTTTTAATCATTTTATAAAATTTAAAAGAAAAATTTACTTATTTCAAATAATTAAATTAAAATTGTATTAAAAATAATTGGATTCCTGCAAAGAATTTTATTAAAGTTTTTTAAAAAATTGAACATTTTTGAATAATTTTATGAAAATTTAAAATAATAATCTACTTATTTCGAATAATATAATTAAAATTGCAAAAAAAATTGCATTCCTGCGAAGAATTTTATTATTTTTGAAAATAATTGAATTCATGCATCGAATTTTATTAAACTTTTGTAAATAATTTAATTTTTTTGAATTATTTTACAAAAAGCTTAAAAAATAATTCAATTATTACGAATAATTTAATTAAAATTGTATTGAAAATAATTGAATTTTTGAGACGAATTTTATTATCTATCAAAATAATTTAATTCTTATAATGAATTTTAATGAAATTATTCAAAATAATTAAATTTTTTTGAATCATTTTATGAATAATTAAATAAATAATTAAATTGTTTTGAATAATTTTATTAAAATTGTATTAAAAATAATTGAATTCCTTTGAAGAATTTTATTATTTATAAAAATAATTGAATTCTTGCATTGAATTTGAATTGAATTATTTTAAAAAAACTGAATTTTTTGGATTCATTTTATGAAAAGTTAAAAGAATAATTCAATTATTTCAAATAATTTATTTAAAATTGTATTCTATAAATAATTGAAATTTTTCAATCAAATTTTAATTAATTTATTCGAAAGAATTGCATTTTTCAGAATCATTTTATGAAAATAATTGAATTCTTGTATCAAATTTTAATTAAATTATTTGAAAGAATTGAATTTTTTGGAAACATTTCATGAAAATCTCATTGAATAATTCAATTATTTCGAATAATTTAATAAAAATTGTATTATTAAAATAATTGAATTCAAGTGATGAATTTTATTATTTTTGAAAATAATTCAATTCTTGCATCAAATTTTAATTAATTAATTAATTTATTTATTTATTCAATATAATTATAATTATATTGAATATAATTATAATTATATTATATTTTCAATATAATATATAATTATTCGAAAGAATTGTATTTTTTGTAATCATTTTATGACAATTTAAATGAATAATTCAATTATTTCGAATAATTAAATAAAAATTTTGTATTAAAAAAATAATTGAACTTTATTATTTATGAAAATAATTGAATTCTTACATCGAATGTTAATTAAGTTATTCGAAATAATTGAATTTTTTTGAATCATTTTATTGGAAATTTAAATGAATAATTGAATTAATTCGAACAATTTAATTAAAATAATTGAGGGGCTGGATGCTATAAGGAGTTACGCGCCATATTAAGTGAACGGCGCGTAACACATTATAGCATCCAGTCCCTCAATTATATTAAAAATAATTTAATTCTTGTGATGAATTTTAATATTAATGAAAATAATTGAATTCGTATAAATAAATTTTACGAAAATTCTTTAAAAAAATTTTCTTGAATATTTGATTTTAAATAATTGAGTTTCTATGTGAAAAATGTTATTCTTTATGATATTAATTGGCAGTCATAGTCATTGGTGTTTCCATTCATTCGTATAATTACTAAATAAATAAATAATCTAAATAAATAAATAAATTATAATCAATACTAATTATAATTACTAATTATAATTATTAGTAGTCATATAGTCATTGGTGCTATTTAAAATTAACCCCTTCAAAATATGTGAAATATTATCTCAACTTATCATTCCTGAAAAAAATACGAAGAAAAATAAGTTAAAAGAGTGCAAGAAAAAAAAAGGAGAGAAAAGAAAAAGTGTAAACGACATTTTTGCCGACTGAACATGCCAATGTTGAGGAAGAAATGAACGCGGGATGAAACTTTCTGTCTGCACGAGTCCAAGGAAGCGTTACTTATTAGCCGCTAAGGCGTCGCGACGCCTTGGTTAAAGAAAAATCCGTAAGATGGAGACGCGAGCAAAATACAAACGCGCATGAAGTTCAGAGGAGCTTTCGCGGAACTGACGGCGTCGCGACGCTTGCAGAAATCTATGCACGCTAACATTCACGCCTCTGTAGGTGTATATGAATACAGACCACACATATGATTGCAAATTTTATATTATACATATATATGTGTATTGCTTGACATGCACGGAATAAATGATTGTGCAAAAGGATTTCCTTTTTCCTCCTTTCCTTGGGGATCATAAGTTTTTTTAAATTTTAAAATGTGAACTACGCTTATTTAAGACGAAAAAGATATAGTTGGAAGTAAAATCTATCACGTATGCAGTTAAAAATTCTTATAAACTGTCAAGAAAACTTGAATATATAAGAAACTTTTTAATAGGTCTCTTACTTTTAGTTATTTCACTTTAAGCGATTTTCAAGTCAGAAGAAAGAAAATCAAAAAAAAAAAAAAAGGAGAGACGGAGAAACTGAGCTTATAAAGAATCGCGAAATTAGAATATCGCACGTGTGCGGTACATTAAAATAAATTATTTACCTGAATGGTAAAGTTTCTAAAATGGGGTGATTTTATAAATATTTTTTCACGAAACGGAATTTTTTTTCCACATATGCAACTTTCAGAAAAATTAAGAAAATTTATTGTAATAAACATAATTTATTTGAAAAAATGCAAAACTGAAGAAAAATAGTTCATAAAAAGAAGATAGTGAAAAGTGTGTACTTTAACCCCTAGTAATAAAAACTGTTTGCATTTTTAACCCCTAATAGTTAAGACTAGAAATGGTAAAAAAAAAATTGTCAGTATTTTTTATGGGCTCGAACCAGTGAAATTATTTAAAAATACGGACATTACGGACCAAAAATGAAAAATTACGGACCAATTACTGAAAAAAATATAAATATACATAATTTTTTATTTTAATAAAATAATAAAAGTAAGAGAACATTTTACATAAAACTATAAATTAAATTTTTCATAACTATAAAACATGAAGATTTCGATAACTCCGAGTCTTCGACTCGGAGTGATCGATATCTTCATGTTTTATAATAATTTAAGATGATCGAGTGATAAAATCATTATCAATTCAATTATTATTTTTAAGAATTTTTAATTAAAATTCTTCTTTAAATCAATTATTTTTAATAATTTTCGAAAAAGTTCCTTGACATTTTTCAAATCCATTTGTTTACAGTATTCAATATTACGAAAACTTTTTCAAAAAAATTAATTTCAAAATTCAATTATTTTTAAAAATTCACACTATATTGCTTTTTATATTCAATTATTATCTAAAATTTAAACTGAAATTAATTTTTAAATAAATTTTTATTAGATAATTCTACTAGAATTCAATTATTTAAATACAAAAATAAATAATTTGTTGAATAATTGAAAGTTTCTTAAAATTCAATTCTGGTAAAGAATTTTATCAACAAATTTTTAAATAATTGAATTTTGTCGACGAATTTTAATAAAATTTTTATGAATAATTACATTTTTCGAGAAATTTGATTAAAATTGTATTAAAAGTAATTGAAATTCTGTGATGAGTTTTATTATTTGTGAAAATAATTGAATTCCTAAGAAGAATTTTATTATTTTTTAACAATATTCAATTTTTGCGAGGAATATTATAACTCTTGAAAATAATTAAATTTCTACAATAATTTGTAACTTTTCCAAAATAAAATTTTTTTTTTCGTTTTTTTAATTAAAATTGTTTTAGAAATCCATAATTTTCAATAATTTTTGAGAAAGTTCATTGAAAATTTTCAAATTCATTTGTTTACAAATACAATTCAATTCTACGAAACTTCAATTATTCGTAAATTCTTCAATTAAATATATATTAGAAAATTAAAACTTTAAATAATTTCAAAATAAAATTCAATTATTTCTAAAAATTCAAGCTCTAATGCTTTTAATATTCAATTATAATCTAAAATTTTAACTAAAATCCATTTTTATGAGGAAATTCTACTATAGAATTCAATTGTTTAAATACAAAAAAAACAATTTATTGAATAATTGCATGTTTCTTAAAATTGAATTCTCATTTAAGAATTTACTCAATAAATTTTTAAATAATTGAATTTTTTTGACGAATTTTAATACAATTTTTAATAATTATTACATTGTTCGAGGAATTCTATTAAAATTGTATTAAAAATAATTAAAATTCTGCAATGAGATTTATTATTTATGAAAATTTAATAATTGAATTCCTAAAAAGAATTTTATTATTTACGAAAATAATCGAATCCCTGTATAAATTTTATTATTTACGAAAATAATCGAATCCCTGTATAAATTTTATTATTTATGAAAATAATTGAATGATTGCGAAGAAATTTATAAGAAATTTGTAAATAATGAAATTCATTGGAAATTTTTTTTTTTTTTGAAAATAACTAAAGGGTTGTGTAGAAATTTATTAAATTTTTTTTTAAATAATTGAATTCCTTTGTAAAATTTCATTAGAATAGTATAGATACCTATTAAAAATCATTGAATTGAGGAAAATTTTTAAAAATCAATAAAATTTTGCCATGAATTTTATTAAAAATTTTTGAAAATAATTGGATTTCGGAGAACAATTTCCTCATTTATAAAGATAATTGAAATTTGGATGAGAATTTTTTTTAATTTTAAAATGTAATTGAATTTCTGCTAAGAATTTTATTACTTTTGAAAATAATTGTAGTAAAATTTTTAAGAATATAATTACATTTTTCGAGGATTTTGAAGAAAATTGTATTTCAAAAAATTGAAATTCTGCAATAATTTTTTATTATTTATGAAAATAACTGAATCCCTGTAAAAATTGTTATTATTTATGAAAATAATTGAATTATTGCGAAGAAATTTTGTTAGAAAGTTGTAAATAATTGAATTCTTCTGAAATTTTTATTATTTTTGAAAATAATTCAAGTTTGCGTATGATTTTATTAAAGTTTTTTTAAAATAATTTTAATTGAAAATTGAATTATCTTTTTGAAAATTTTATTAAATTATAGTAAATATTGAAATAATTGAATTGAGGAAAATTTATAAAAATAATTGAATTTTGGAGAAGAATTTTATTATTTAGAAAGATAATTGAAATTTTAACGAGAATTTAAAAACATTTTTGAACATATGTAATTGGATTTTTTCAAAGAATTTTATTTCTCTTAAAAATAATTGAATTTCTGCAATCATTTGTAATCTCTCTAAAATTTTCCAAATTATTTCGTACAATTTACGAACTTTTCATCCTTTTTCAAATTAAATTACGGACATTACGGACCTTTTTCGAAAAAAACTTTTACGGATTTCAAGCAAAGTTACGGACTTTTACGGAATTTACGGACCTAGTTCGAGTCCTGATACTACTAAAAATTATAATGAC
Source organism: Leptopilina syphax (assembly GCA_032872505.1). Lineage (NCBI taxonomy): Eukaryota > Metazoa > Arthropoda > Insecta > Hymenoptera > Figitidae > Leptopilina > Leptopilina syphax. Next base: position 38,242,349 of record CM065469.1, read on the forward strand.
TAAATAGTAAAAAAAAAGTGGAACAGAAATGAGTTAAAAAGTAAGATAAGATTATAAAAGAAAAATGATAAAGAAAAGGGTTAAAAATTAGAAAAATAAAAAAAAAGATATACGATTCTATTTCTTTGATTAATGAATTTCGTTTCGATATTCGAAACATTGGGACATAAAATATTAATGTATATGGATATATTTAATATAATAGAGCACATTGACATTTAGGAATAAATTTTATATAATGTGAATGCTTTCAACTGCAGACTGTGCACCCTCATCTTATCGAATGTATTCTCACTGGCACATAGACAATAGAATGCACACAGTGAATCACATGTGAGTCTAAGAAGGGTACAAAAAAAAGAAGAGGAAGAAAAAGAAAAAGAATAAATATAGCACAGAAAAGTAGAGGAGAATGACACGACGTAAGGAAAGATCGGAGGAGAAGGTTGTGTCACCTTCTGCACCTTCACGAGTTTGCACACGCGTTTAGAGAGACTTGGAAGCTTCTACAGTACCATCCCCTCCGCCAAATGTTATATAGTCACTTCTCTCTCTCTCTCTTACTCTTTCTTTTGCATTTCTTTTCTTTCAAGTAAAAAAAGAGCGCGCCAAGGAGTAAAAGAGGGTGTTGGAGAGTGTCGGAGAAGGAGGAGAGACGTTGGTAGCTCCAAGCATAGCTAACTAGCTGAATCTGAATCAATACTCACTTCTGCCCCCAGCCACCCTGCGGCTCCTTCTTTTCACAAGAGGGACTCTAAAGTCTCTTCTTTTCTCCTTCTCCTACTCTTTTTTCTACTTTTTTCTTCTATATATGTATATATACTCCTTTTTCTTTTTTCTATATAGTTTTTTTTTCTTTCTGGTTCCATACTCGCGTCCCATTCTCCGAAAAACCCCCAACCCCAACACCTACTACTCCTATACTTCACTCAACTCTATTCTCTGAGATTCAAATCGTCGCGACGTTTGATCGACGAATTCGCGATGCGTGTTACTGATCTCTCCGACCGACGGTTTCGACTTTTAAATTCGTATAGACGTGCTTTCCCATGGTAGAGATATATAGTAATGTATGAATTTACCCTGAAGAAGAAAAAATCCCTGCAATTTTTTTTTTTTTTTTTGCAAAATTCTGGATTTAATTTTACGGAAAATTTTACATTGACTAAGCAAGTGGATAGAAAAAAAATACATCTCAATACGCAATTTTGCGTCAAGCAAAAAAAAAACTACTGTACCAGTAGTTTTGACTAGTAATAATTAAAATAGCCAGTATTTTTAACCGCACCAATCATTAAAATAAGCAGTAATTAAGAACTCTGGTAATTAAAACCTTCAGAATATTTAACTCCTAAGGGATAAAAGTACTAGTAATAGGAACAGTCAATATTTTTTACGACCAGTATTTTTACTATCAGTATTTTTTACTACCAGATTTTATACTGTAAATTTTATTTACTGCTGGTATTTTTTACTACCAGTATTTTTACTGACAGATTTTTACTGTAAATTTTATTTACTGCTAGTATTTTTTACTACCAGTATTTTTTACTACAGCAGTATTTTTTACTACTAGTATTTTTTACTATCAGTATTATTTATTACCAATATTTTTTACTATGAGTATTATTTACTACCAGTATTTTTTACAACTGGTATTTTTTTTACTGTCAGTATTATTTATTACCAGTATTTTTACTACCAGTATTTTTTACTACCACTTTTTTACTATCAATTTTATTTACTGACAGTATTTTTCACTAGGAGTATTATTTACTTTCAGCTTATTTATTACCAGTATTTTTTACTATCAGTATGTTTTACTACCACCTTTTTTTACTATCAATTTTATTTACTGCGCCACACTGCCAGTAGTTTTACTTTTAGTATTTTTTACTATAAGTATATTATTTACTACCAGCTTTTTTACTACAAGTATTTTTGGTACTAGTATTTTTTACTATCAGTCTTATTTTCTATTAGTATTTTTTACTATCAGTATTATTTATTACCAGTATTTATACTACCAGTATTTTTATTACCAGTATTTATACTACCAGTATTTTTTAATACCAGTATTTTTAGCGAAAAATAATTAAAACAAGTAGTAATTAACTTTGTTATTTTTTACTGCCAGTATTTTTTACTATATAATAGGTTTTTTATTATCAGTATTCTTTACTGCAATTAACGTTTACTATCATTATTATTTACTGCCAGCATTTTTACTACCAGTATGTTTTAATATCAGTATAATTTACTACCAATATTTTTAGCCACTAATAATTATAACGAGTCTCATTTTTTACTACCAGCAATTAAAACGACGTTGGGTAATTTGAATTGACGGTATTTTCAATCACATGTAATTAAAACGAATAATAATTCAAAATTCAGATAATTAAAACCGTCAGAATTTTATCCCTAAGTAGATTTTGAAATACAAATTTTTTCCTACATAATAATTTAGAAGGTTAATTATTAAAACTTCAGTATTTTTAAGTCCTTGTGCTTGAAACTACTAGTAATAAAAAACAGTCAGTATTTATCACTACCAATATTTTATACTAATAATTACTACAAATAATTAAAACGATTGGTATAATTAAAATTTACAGTTTTTTGAATTACCAGCAACTAAAACTATACCAATAAAAAAAATCGCTGGTAGAAAAAATCATTATTTTTAACCCCTAGTAGGTAAAAATACTAGTAGTAGTACCTTTCAGTATTTTTTACTAACAGTTATTTAAATAACCAATAATTAAAATTACCAACAATTAAAATTACCAATAATTAAAATTACCAATAATTAAAATTACTAGTAATTAAAACTATACTAGTGAATAAAACTGCCACATAGCAATGCTTTGCTGCAAGCTTTAACGTTAAGATTTTAAAAAATAAATTACTTTAGAACAATATCGTAAAAAATAAGATAAAAATAGAAAAAGAAAATTAAGAAAATAAAATAATAGTCATAAATAATAATAGAGTAAAGATTTTTTTATTTTAAATAAATAATAATAATAATAATAATAATAATAATAATAATAATAATAATAATAATAATAATAATAATAATAACAACATTTAAAATATTTATAAGAGAAATTTTATGGTACATTGAATATGAATATTTGTAAAATTGGATTTACAATTGCAACTATTAATAATGAATTACAATTCATAGGAAAATATCTCTATTTTAGATGAGGGCATAAGGGATATATTATATAAATGCATATTTGTAGAGATTCCATATGTACGATTGAATTGAATTATTCTTCGGAAAATTACTGGTTATAAAATTTATTTCAGAATTATATGAATGCGTCAGTTTATATATAGTATAATACACTTTCGAATTCTACTTATAGTCGAACTGTGATGGACTTAAAGTGCATTAGTGTCTCAAGAAACATACACCGAGTACAAAAACTACAATGTTTTGATTTTTAGACATTTGTCAGGTGGGAAAAAAAAATTCAGATGATTAAATTTCGATTCATCATTGTAGAATATCAAAGATTGATGTCAAAAAAAATTGAATTCATTTCAATTTATTCATTCTAAAGTAATTAAACAAATTTATTAATCCATGTAAATAATTAATTGCAATCATTAATTAGAAACATTTAATTTACTATTACACTGAAAAAAAATTGATTCGATTCAAATAAATGATCACGGGAAATTTTTTCCGTAATTTTAATTTAATTTTAAGTTTTTCAAAACATGAAGAAAGTGATCACTCCGAGTCTTCGACTCGGAGTGATCACTTTCTTTATGTTTTATAATAATTAAAGATAACCGAGTGATATAAGATTATTATTTTGTACTATAAAAAATATTTTTACTATACATTTTTCAAAATTATTTCAATACAATTATTATTTTCTAGAATTTTTAACTAAAATTCTTCTTTGCATCGATTATTTATAATAATTTTTTTAAAAAATTCTGACAATTTTCAAAAATCCCACAATTTTGACTATTTGGAAATTCTTTAATTAAATATATATTAGAAAATAAAAACTTGGAATAATTTCAATTAAACTTATTGAAAAAAATTAATTCTGCAGAATTGTTAGTTAAAAATATGAAAAATTCACATTTTCCACAATTTTAATTTGAAACATTTTTAAAATTCAATTATTTCAAAAAATGCATCTTGTAATGCTTTTAATATTCAATTATGTAAAATTTTAACTGAAATTCACTTTTATATCAATTTCTATTGAAAAATTATACGAGAATTCAATTATTTAAATAAAAATAAAATGAAAATAAATAATTCATATTGAATAATTGAATGTTCCTTAATATTGAATTCTTATAAAGAATTTTATCAACAAATTTTTACATAATTAAATTCTTTCGACGAATTTTAATAAATTTTTTTTTAAATAATTACATTTTTCGAGATATTTGATTAAAATTGAAATTCTGCGATGAATTTTTTTATATTTTTGCTAATAATTGAATTATGGACAAGAAATTTATAAAAAAAAATTGTAAATAATAGAATTCCTGTGAAATTCTTTTATTATTTTTGAAAATAATTAAACGTTTGCGTAGAATTTTAATAAAATTTTTTTGAAATAAAATTCTTTTGGAAAATTTTATTAAAATAGATATTGAAAATCATTGAATTTAGGAAAATTTTTGCAAATAATTGAAATTGTGCCAAGAATTTTATTAAAATTTTTGAAAATAATTGAATTTTGAATAAAAATTTTTATTATTGAATTGAAATTTTGACGAGAATTTCTTTAAAATTTTTGAATATAATTGAATTTCTGCGTAGAATTTTATTACGTTTGAAGATAATTGAATTTTTGCAATCATTTCAAACTTCTTCAAAATTCAAATTTTTTTTAGTGTTTTTGACTTTAATTCCTCAATAAATTCATTATTTTTAATAATTTAAATTTAAAAAAGTTTTTGGAAAAATTAAAGTTTTTTTTAGAGTTTCTAATAAAATTCATACAAAATTGAAATTTTATAAAGTTTGAAATTAAAATCTTTCGAAATTCATCTATATTTATGAATATAATTCCAAACGCAGCTCTTTTAAAATTCAATTAATTTTGTAATATTTAAGTAAAATTATTCATTAAATAATTTCTAAGTAATAATTTTATGATAGTTCTTCAAGAATTTAATTGTATAAAAACAAATTATTGTCAGAAATGGAAAAAAATTGAAGGTTTTGTATTAGAATTTTTGTTTTTCTAGAAAAAACGCTTAATAATATTTTAATTATTTGAATGTTAATTAATTATTTTTCCTTATTTTTGACACAAAAAATATGTGTTAAATTTGTTGCGTGTAGTTTTCAGATAGTGTTGTTTTAACACAATTTCGGTGTTATTTTAACGCCATTTAAAATGTATATTAATTTAACACCCTGTAGTGTTAATTTAACACATTCCAGTGTTATTTTAACACCAATGAAGTGTTAAAATCACACACTGACGGTTAAAAATGTTGCGTGCAGTTTTAACACTACTTTTAGTGTTATAATAACACTTCCTTTTTCCTGTGGATTAGAAAAAGGTGAAAAAGGGGACAAATCACCAAAAAAGGAGAAAAAAGTGATAAAATTGAAATAAGGAGACCTACTGTGATGGCTGCAATTAAAAATTAACACTAACTTGACCCAGATATAGAAAAATCGTCAACGAGAATATACAAATACCTCCCACCAAGATACAATAACTATAAGCTGTATAATCTAAAAAAAAAATATCATAAATAATCGTAAAGTTGAAATAAAGATACTTGAAATGTGAACATAGCTGTAGGTCTTGGCTGGCTTCCATTTAGTGAATAGAATGAGAAATAAGTAAAGTAAGAGAACACTTAATCATCATCTTTAGTAGACAATCAAAGAGAATGCACTTGACAATTCAAGGCAGGTTCTTTATCAACTATTTACTTCTTATTTTTTTCCGCTGTTTCTCCATCTCTCTCTCTCTCTTTTTCATTTTTTTTTCTTAATCGGTCCTAGGAAACAAGATGGACGCATCGAGCGTGTCTGCTTTTAATGCCGAGGCTTTTCTAGTACAGTATCACGGCCTTCTTGATTCCTACGGTTCGAGAAGTGATTCGAGGGGTCGGTCAACTTCCATTGCCGACTCTTTTTCTCTCTTTCTCTCTTATTCTGTATGTGTGTTTCTTTTCTGCCCCCGCTCTCCTCTCAACCCCACAACTCCTTGGGGTTTTTACGAGCGAGTTCTACCGCCGCCGCGCGCTCTTAAAACACGAGGCTTATCTTTTAAGTAAAAAGTATACAGACCCGTGCTCTCTCTCTCTCTCCGTGGATTCTGGTTCTCTCGCCGAAGCCAGATTTAATTCCAGCCTCCAAAGGCATCTTAAGTCTTAGAAAATGAGAATTTCTTTACGACCGCTTAACCCCGCTCTTTAACCATTCCTTTTCTTTAAGTCGATGATAGATTGGAAAACGGTCTCCTTATATATATCGTGTCGTTCAACAAAGCTGAGGATTTTCGTTTATGATATCGTCGAATTGATTAAAATATATTGACGATTCTTCTCATTCTAATAAATATATATACCTACGAATTCATAATCCATAGTTAGTAGGCGCGCTATTTAATCCTTTTTTTAATAAATTAAAAAGTTTTCAATCATTCGACACTAAAATATTTTAAATTCTGACTTAATTGGGGTTCTAAATAAAATATACAATTCGTAAAATAAATACAAATAAAAAAAAATAAAATACAAATAATATAAATAAAAAAACAAAAACAATGAATAAAATACAAATAAGTTTTGTTCACAATACTGTAATAAAAATTACTGAACCGTATGGCAAATATTGCTAAACAGTATTATTGTGTACCACATAGCAGAACTGTATTGAAAATATTGCCAACCGGTATTGTAAATATTGCTGAACGCAGAGTTGACACAAGTCAGAAAATTCAGGAAAAAGACAGGGAAAGTAAAATCGATCAGGAAAATCAGAAAAAGTCAGGGTTTTTATCAAAAGTACTGGAAAAAATAAAATTTTTATATAAGAAAATTCTAAATTTTGGTGTCTTTTTGATTGCTTCATAAATTATAAAATTACCAAAATTCTATTACAAAACCTGAAATTTTTTTCTACTTCTGACAATAATTTTTTTTTTTTAAATAACTTAATTTTTAAAAAACAATCATAAAATTATAACTTATAAATTATTTAATGAATAATTTTACTTAAATATTTCAACACACTGTTAACTTAAAAGTATCATATCACAACGAATTGATTTCAAAAATATGCATCAAACAAAAAAATTGATCCAAATTTTTGGCATCTATTTAATTCATAGGTATTTAGTATCAATTTGATACTTTCAAGAAAACTGTAAAATCATTGAATTTTATTAAAAGAGTTGATTTTCAAATTTTTATAAATAGATGAAGGTTTTAATTTAAAATTTTAGAAAGTTTTCATTTTTATGAATTTAATTGAGAGTTTTAAAGAACTTGGATTTTTGAAATATTTTAATAATACAAATTCTTTTGAAATCGCAGTTAAATTTTTTTAAACATTTAAAATTAATTATTAAAAATAATAAATTTATAGAAGAATTTTAGTTGCCTAAAAACACTAAAAAAATTTGAATTTTAGAAGTTACAAATAATTGCAGAAATTCAATTATTTTCAAAAGGAATAAAATTCTTCGAAAAAATTCAATTATGTTCAAAAAATTTTTTTAATTCTCGTTAAAATTTCAATTATCTTTATAGATAATAAAATTCTTCTCCAAAATTCAATTATTTTTATAAATTTTTCTCAATTTAAAGATTTTCTATTTTTACTATAATTTAATAAAATTTTCAAAAAGATAATTCAGTTATTAAAAAAAAAAATGTTAATAAAATCCTACGCAAAACTTTAATTATTTTCAGAAATATTAAAATTTCACAAGAGCTCAATTATTTACAAATTTTTTATAAATTTCTTCGCAATAATTCAATTATTCTAAAAAATAATAATATTTTTTACAGGGATTCAATTATTTTCATAAATAATAAAAAATCATCGCAGAATTTCAATTTTTTTTAATACAATTTTATTCAAATTCCTCGAAAAATGTAATGATTATTAAAATTTTTACTAAAAGCCAAAAGAATTCAATTACTTAAAAATTTGTTGATATTTATTCTTTATGAAAATTCAATTATTTTCAAAAATTTTAATAAAATTCTTGGCAAAATTTCAATTATAGTTTCAAAAATTTTCCTCAATTCAATGATTTTCTCAATATTTACTAATTTAATAAAATTTTCAAAAAGACAATTCAATTATTTAAAAAAAAATGTTATTACAATTCTACGCAAACATTTAATTATTTTTGTAAATAATAAAATTTCACAAAAATTCAATTATTTACAAATTTTTTTTTTAAATTTCTTCGCAATAATTCAATTATTTTAAAAAATAATAAAATTTTCTATACAAGGATTCAATTATTTTCATAAATAATAAAACTCATCGCAGAATTTTAATTTTTTTTAAATACAATTCCTCAAAAAATGTAATTATTCATAAAAATTTTACTAAAAGTCAAAAGAATTTAATTACTGGAAATTTTTTTTGATATTTATTCTTTATGAAAATTCAATTTCATGAAACATTCAATTATTGAATAACATATTTATTTTTGTATTCAAATAATCGAATTGTAGTAGTGTTTTGTTAAAAAAAAAATATTTCTCATACTTTTAACTAACAATTTTGTAGAATTTATTTTTTTTTTTTTGAAAAAGTTTAATTGAATTTTTTTTGAAATTATTTAAAGCTTCTATTTTCTAAATATTTAATTGAAGAATTTTCGAATAATCAAAATTTCATAAAATTGAATTGTAAACAAATAAATTTAAAAATTCTCAATGAACTTTTAATAAAAATTACTAAAAATAATTGATTTAATGAAGAATTATTGTTAAAAATTCTAGACAATAAGAATTAAATTTTTTTTGAGTATCTAATCATTTTGAGAGTGATTCAAAATATTCTTTTTGGCTTAGAGAAGAGGTCAAAATTTTGTCTGGAAATCAGGGAAAATTCAGGGCACCCTGTAAACGGTATTTAAAATATTCCGAAAGAGTCTAATAGATATTTCCAACCGCGGTATGGTAAATATTACTTAAAATCAATATTGCTAAGGGAGCGTTCACAAATGATGTCACGTTTTTGAGGATAGGGGGGGTCTCTACTAAACGTGACACAATGTATTTTTACTTGGGAAATTGCATGAAATTGCGTGACAAGGGTGAAGGGGGGGGGGGGGGGTCTAAAATCCTGAAAAATTGCGTGACATCATTTGTGAACGCTCCCTAAGGGTATAGTAAATATTACTAAATAGTACTAAAAATACAGTTAAACAGTATAGTAAATATTGCTGTACAGTAAACATTGCTATGAAATTTTGTAAATATTTATTTAAAAAAAAGTACTTCGCAGTGACTCCTAAATGATTAATTTTGAATTTTGAGTAACTAAAGATGACTCCTCAAATGACTTTTGGTAATCCATACGGATCACTTTGGCTATAGGTTCTACTTTATAATTATTCATCAACAGTTACAATTGAAAGTCATTGTGAATCAGTAAAATAAACAACCCCTCGAAATATTCCTACAAAATATTACAATTTCCTAAAAAAAAAAAAATAATATTGTACAACCATCAAACGCCATTAATACCCAAGATTTTTATCTCTAAAACAATATATATCCAGAATTCGCAGTGGTAATTCAATTTTTTTTCCCGCAAAAATTTGCAATGATAATTTTATGAATTAATTTTGTTGCCCTAGTAACAGGACCATCGACAATAAAATCTAGGTTTTTCCTCTTGGTATATTTTATATATATATATATATACCTTAATCAAGTATTTTTCCCCTCATGATTTATTCTAAGTGCTAAATTAATCAAAGAAGTTGGCGATGAAAAAAAAGTACTGTATATGTGTGTGTCTGTGTATATTATAAGGGGGTGGTGGTGGTGGTATAACGTAAGTATTGGAGAGGGAGCGGCGAAGTAGATGAGATTACAGACCGATGAATCTGTGGCAACACCGCGCGCCACCGGGATATTATAATTCCCTGGGTGCACGGCTAATTGTGTTGCGTGGGTGTGAATATGGTTTATAGTTCGGCGGAAAACTTGGCCTGAAGCCAGGCAAACGAGCTCACGTAACGTCACGCGACGGAAATACCCGCCGGGCTAATTAGGCGAGGCACCTATCCTCGCATGCTCGAATGCAAGCTGAACCCATGCGTCTCGTAATTTGTGCAACACTGACCATATCCACATAGACCACCACCCTTACCCCTCTCTCTTTCTCTCCCTTCTAATATCCCCCTATGCCCTCTCTCTTTTCTTTCTTCATCAACGCAAGGGGGCACACGCGAATCTTATTCAAAAATCCCTGTGTGCTATGATTTACTTCAATAATTAATGGTGTGGTCGCAAAATATTAGTTTAATTACTAGTAGACTATTTTAATGCTGCGGTAAATTTAATTTTGTAAATTTAATGCTAGTAAACAACTCTATTGTTAATAGTACTATAGCTAGTAGTAAACCTTTAACCCCTTACTAGGGGTTAAACGTTTAATAAGGTTTAGTAGGGTTTTTTACCTACTAACAAATCTGAAAGTATTTTTACTATCAGAAAATAGAAAAAATTTAGCAATAGTAAAAATAGTAGTAAATAAAACCATCAGTATTATTAGTCCAGGTAATTAAAATTGCTAGTAACAGAGAGAGTCAATAATTATAACTACTATTATTTTTTACTACCAGTATTTTTACTACCAGTTTTTTTTACTATAAGTATTTTTTACTACCAGTATTTTTACTACCAATTTTTTTACTACCAGTATTTTTACTACTAATTTTTTTACTATAAGTATTTTTTACTACCAGCTTTTATCCTATTAGTATTATTTACTGCCAGTATTTTTACTACTAGTATTTTTTAATATCATTTTTTAATACCAGATTTTTTTACTATTAGTATTATTTACTGACACTATTTTTACTACCAGTATTTTTTACCACCAGTATTATTTACTATCAGTATTATTTACTACAAGTATTTTTTACCACTAGTATTATTTACTACTATTATATTTTACTATCATTATTATTTACTAAAAGTATATTTTTTACAACCAGTATTGTTAACCACCAATAAATAAAACAGATTAGCAATTAAATCTGTCATTATTTACTACTAGTACATTTACTATCAGTGTATTTACTACCAGTATTTTTTAACTACAAGCTCTTTTACTATCAATATTATTTAATGCCAGTATTTTTACTACCGGTATTTTCTGCTCCTAGTATATTTTTTACTATGAGTCTTATTTACTACAATATTTTTTTATTATCAGTATTTTTTACTACTAGTTTCTTTTCATCAGTATTATTGTCTAACCAGTATTTTATACTACTAGTATTTTATACTACTAGTATTTTTTACTATCAGTATTTTTTACTATCAGTAATTTTTACTACCAGTATTTTTTACTAAAATTTTCTTACTATCAGTATTATTTACTGCTAGTATTTTTACTATCAGTAATTTTTTACTATGAGTATTAATTATTATAAGCATTTTTTACCAGCAATATTTTTAACTATCAATATTTTTAAGTATCAGTATTATTCACTACGAGTATTTTTTACCACCAGTAATTTCTACTACTAGCATTTTTTACTATTAGTATTATTTACTACCAGTATTTTTAACCACCAATAATTAAAAATATTAGTAATTAAAACTGTTATTGTTTACTACTATTATTTAGTACCAGTGTATTTCATAGAAGGATTTTTACCACCAGTATTTTTTGACTACCAACTTTTTTACTATCAATATTATTTACTGCCAGTATTTTTACTACCAGTATTTTTTACTAAAATTTTCTTACTATCAGTATTATTTACTGCTAGTATTTTTACTATCAGTAATTTTTTACTATGAGTATTAATTATTATAAGCATTTTTTACCAGCAATATTTTTAACTATCAATATTTTTAAGTATCAGTATTATTCACTACGAGTATTTTTTACCACCAGTAATTTCTACTACTAGCATTTTTTACTATTAGTATTATTTACTACCAGTATTTTAAACCACCAATAATTAAAAATATTAGTAATTAAAACTGTTATTGTTTACTACTATTATTTAGTACCAGTGTATTTCATAGAAGGAATTTTATCACCAGTATTTTTTGACTACCAACTTTTTTACTATCAATATTATTTACTGCCAGTATTTTTACTACCAGTATTTTCTATTATTAGCACTTTTTACTATTGAGTATTATTGACTACCAGCTTTTTTACTAACAGTATTTTTTACTATTAATATTTTATTCTATCAGTATTAATTTCTACCAGTATTTTATACTACAAGGAATTTTTTACTAGCAGTATTATTGACCAGCAATATTTTTAGCCATTAATAATTAAAACTAGTATTATGTAATTAATACTGTCATTTTTTACTGCCAGTATTTTTAATACCAGTATTTTTATTACCAGTATTTTTTATTACCAGTATTTTTTACTATCAGAATTATTTACTAACAATATTTTTTACTATCAATATTTTCAGCCAATAATAATTAAAACGAGTATCACTGTTTACTGCCAGCAATTAAAAAGACTTGGGTTATTTAAATTGACGCTATTTTAAATCACCTGCGAAGTAAAACGAATAATAATTCAAAACACAGTTAATTAAAACCGTCAAAATTTATTCCCTTAGTAGTTCAGGCAAATAGTAATAAAAATTCAGGATTTTTAACTACAAGTTTTTTTACTACCAATAATTTAAATTTATTAGAAGGCTAATGATTAAAAGTGAAATTATTTTTTACCCCTAGTGGTTAAAACTACTAGTAATATAAACAGTCAGTATTTTTTACTACTACTATTTTTTACTATTAGTAATTAAAACAACTGGTGTAATTAAACTTGACAGTTTTTTTAAATCACTAGTACTTAAAACTAACAACAATTAACATCTCTGGTAGTAAAAAACATTATTTCTTATCCCTAGTAATCAAAACTACTAGTAATTGTAAATTTGAGTATTTTATACTAACAGTTATTAAAACTAGCAATAATTAAAAGTACTGGTTATTAAAACTGACAGTATTTTTAACCACCAGTAATTAGAAATATCATTATTAAAAAATACTAGTGAATAAACTTACTATCAATTGATACTACTACTTGAAATTAAAGAGACTAGTAATTAAAAATGTAAGTAAATAAAATCGTTCGTATTTTTAAGTAATTAACACTATTGGTAATTAAAAATGGATGTAAATAAAAGCGTTCGTATCTTTGACCATCAGTAATTAAAACTCATAGTAATTAAAACTCATAGTAATTAAAACTACTAGTAATTAAAAATACTAGTAATTAAAACTACTATTAATTAAAACTACTAGTTATTAAACCTACTAGTAATTAAAACTACATGTAATTAAAATTTTAGTAATTGAAACTACTAGTAATTAAAACTACAGGTGATTAAAATTACTAGTAATTAAAACTACTAGTAATTAAAAATGTAACCAATAAAAGCGTTTATTGGAAAAACTGTGAGCTGATAATTAAAAATACCAGTAAATTAAAATCCAGAAAATTAAATAATAGTAATTAAAAATATCGATTTCGATAAATCAATCATTGAAAATATCAAAAACTTGAACAAAAACAAGGATAAAAAAAAAGTTTTTTGTATAAGATGAGTTTGGTTATTATTACTAATAATTTTTCTCTCTCTCTCTCTCTCCATTCTTCCTCTGTTGCATTTGCAGCTAAAATGTGAAGTGTCTTGTTTTTTTGGGGTGATAACGCGCCGCTGGCGCTGAAAAATATATGGCACAACAATAACACGATAAATTAACATGACGTTTCACTTGCGTCATAAATAAGCTAAAAGTCATTAGAATTAACAAGAAAAAGGTGCTAAACGAATGGAGAATGTCAATATATGTAAAGCAAGTTCCTGAACTGCTTGCATTTTCTTGCCTTAAATGTGTTCTTTATCGAAGTTTATCTTTTACTAATTGACTGAGTGTTCGAGTTCATGTTATTCATTCGTTTGATTATCTCAGCAATAATTCTCGAGGCGATACTTGTATGCAAATGAAGCTTTTGCCCAAGATCAGTATCGACAGAAAGAATTTGTTCCGCTTTTATTAAAAAAAAAAGAAAGGAAATAAAAAAATAGCATTTCGTGATGAATTTAATAGCAGTATTAATTTAATAATATTTACCCCAGTTTTGTTATAGGACAATATTACTATTGTATCACAAACTTTTTATATTCTTTATTTTCTTCTTCTTCTTTTTCTTTCTTTTCCTTATTCCTTTCTTTCCCTAGTAATTTTCTCATTATTTAGTAACTTTTTTTTTATTATTTAATCAATTTTTTTTTTATTAAGAATAAAAAACGAGAGAAGAGAATTGTGCTTCGTTTTTCTCGTTTTTTAAGGTGGGGGAAGTTGAAAATAGGATAAAGTACTTTAATTAGTGTCCAAGAGTGGTAGATAGGTAGAGTATTTACAGGCAATAGAGCATTTCCCATGAGTCTCACTGGGTCACACTCGCTCGTAACTTCTTTTCTTATCGACACAAAACAACAGTAAATATATAGATATATATATATATGAACTCCTTTCTCTGCGTGGGCAGAAAAGCAGACTGGATGCTACGGCTTTCCTTAACATTTGAATGCAAAATAATCCTACGCGCCTTTTCGAACTCCATTTAACTGTCAAAACGAATTGCCTTTGTGCAATTTATAATTTCAGGTGATGCCATCGTAAATGTGTGTTTGGTCCTCTTTGAGCTCGTAAAACAAAAGCTAAAGTGTCTCACAATCACACTTGAGTGCAAAATAAATGAACGATAAGAAATATTCGCGCGCACATATAAGACATTATATATACGTCTAGGTGTTTATATATATATATGTATATAGATAATAAAATTCATATTAGTCATGAACTATTGTCATAATTCATCAAGAAAATTATAATTCTAATTTCTATTGTTGTCCGTAACTAATAAAATATTATTTATAATAATATTTACTCCTTTTTTTATAAAAAAAAGTAATTATTTTATTTTACTACTCCAACTCAGGCTTCGTACTCGATAATTAATTTTGTTGTAATTTTTTAATAAAATTATTCAGAATTTTAATCATTTTATTTCAAAATAAAACTTTAAAATTTAAATATTATTACAGTCTTACAAGAATTAAAATTATCAAGGATTTTAATTAAAAAATCTTTAAAAATTTTATTTGTTTCTGAAAATTTACTCTATAACCCTTCTAATATTCAATTATTATCTAAAATTTTAACTGAAATTTAATTTTAAATCAATTCTTATTAGAAAATTCTACGAGAATTCACTTATTTAAGTGTACAAAAATAAATAGTTTATTGAAGAACTGAATATTTCTTAAAACTATAAATTCTCATAAAGAATTTCATCAAAATTTTTGAAAAAAATTGATTTCCTTTGAAGAATTTTAATAAATTTTTTAAAAATAATTTCATTTTTCGAGGAATTAATTAAAAATTGTATTAAAAATAATTGAAATCCTGTGAAAAATTTTATTTTTTATAAAAATAATTAAATTTTTGCATAAAAATTAATTACATTTTTTTTACATAATTGAATTGTTTTTGAAGCATTTCATGAAAATTTAACAAAAT
Organism: Leptopilina syphax; assembly: GCA_032872505.1. Taxonomy (NCBI): domain Eukaryota; kingdom Metazoa; phylum Arthropoda; class Insecta; order Hymenoptera; family Figitidae; genus Leptopilina; species Leptopilina syphax. Next base: position 38,258,147 of record CM065469.1, read on the forward strand.
AATTCAATTATTCCGAATAATTTAAATTAAAATTGTATTAAAATTAACTGACGTCTTGCTATGAATTTTATTATTTATGAAAAGAATGTAATTTTTAAAAACAAATATTATTAACATTTTAGAAAATAATTAATTTCTTTCAAAGAATATTCATAAATTATATATTTCGTTCGAAAAATTTTCTGAAAATTTGGAATTACAAATAATTGAATTTCTATAAAAATTTTATTATTTATGATTATAATTTAATTTTGTGTTGAATTTTACTAATTTTTTCTTCAATTTCTTTCAAAGAAATTTAATTAAATATGTATTGAGAATAATTATTAAATTCTAATAAAACAATAATATCAAAATTTTTTAAAATTGAATTCATATGAAGAATTTTAATTTAATTTTTTAAGAATAATATTAATTTCCTGAGAAAAATTTTATTATTTATAAAAATAACTGAATCCTTACGAAGAATTTTATTTAATTTTTTTAAATAATTACATTTTTATATGAAGCATTTTAAGAAAATTTAAAAGAATATTTCAATTGTTTTGAATAATTTAATTAAAATTGTATTACAATTAATTGAATTTTTGCGAGGAATTTAAAGATATTAATTAAATTAATTAAAGATATTCATTGAATTTTCGAGTTAAATTTTATTATATTTTTTTTCAATCTTTTTAAAGAAATTAAATTAAATATGTGTGGAAAATAATTATTAAATTCTAATAAACAAATTGTATCAACCTTTTTTTCAAATAATTGAATTAATTCGAAGAATTTTAAAAAAAATTTTAAGAATAATTGCATTTTTCGAGGAATTCATTTAAAATTCTATAATAAAAAGAATTGAAATCCTGCGCTATGAGTTTTATCAATTATGATAATAATTAAATTCTTGCAACGAATTTTATTGAAAAATTCTAAAAATAATTGAATTCTTGAGATAAATTTTATTATTTATAAAAATAATTGAATTCTTGAGATAAATTTTATTATTTAAAAAAATAATTGAATTCTTGCGAAAAATTTAATAAAAATCTTGTTATAAATAATTGATTTTATTCGAAAAAATTTTATGAAAATTGTGTTTTAATTTTTAAATAATTAAAAGCCTGTGAAAATGTTATTATTTATGAAAATAATTTAATGTTTGCAAAGAATTTTTCTAAGATTCTTCTAAATAATTGAATTCTTTTGGGAAACTATTAGCGAATTTAAAGTCGTAGTGCAAATTTTCAAACTTAGAGAAAAATATAGTTTTTAGTGTCACAGATCTAAGAAAAAAGTATCCAAATAGTAACAAATCGTAAAAAAAAGTAGTGAATAGTATAGGGTTTAGTAGATAAGATCGAAGCCTGCGTCTAAATTTATTCAGATAAAAATAACTAACAACAAGAATTAAAATAATTGATAACTTACACTGTTAACTTAAAAATATCAAATTTCAACTAATTGATATCAAAAATGCGGATCAAATGAAAAATTATTCCAAATTTTCGGCATCAATTTGATAGACTTTAGTATCAATTTGATATTCTCAAGAAAACTGTGTTATAAAATAACTAATAACTAAAAACTAAAAATTATTTTAAAATTTTCTTTTTAGGTCCAATTTTCTTTGCGAAGCGTGATACAATTATCTTTTCACTTTATCAAATTCGAAGCTTTATCTGTCAAATATAGAAAAACAACAAATATAGATTTTGCTTAATTAAATTTCAACTTTTATTAAAATTAAAATTGAGAAATAAAATTAGTTTTATATTTATAAATTTAATTTCGAAATGAGGAGATAGAGAGAGAGAGAGAAGAAGGGGAATGATTTAAACATGTTTTTGGCTCTCGCACCTTTATAAGAAATGAGTAAAGTGATTAAAATCTGTAATCGGGAAGAGAAAGAGAGAAAGAGAGAGAGAGTGAGAGAGAGTATAGATATAGGGAGGTAATAATTATCCCGCATGGACAACGTGGGGAGTTTCCTCAAACAATGTAAAGCGTGTGTAAATGGTGTAAATGGAAGGGGTGAGCAAGCGGGCGTGACTGCGTTAAGTCAAGTTAAGTCGAGGTTAACTCCCTTAATTACTCAGATTTAATCAGGACTCCGGTGCTCGTATATATACATATATATGTATATATACATGCATGTAACGAAGTACGCGAGCATAACTAAACGACACCACGGGAGAGGGATCGAACGAGATGCCTCGAGCTTGGAGTTTATGGTGCCCCATACATGAACCCATGGTCCGAGCAGTACACACCCCCCCTCCTTGTATTTCCTCTCTTTTTCCCTCTTTTACTCTTTCTCTCTTTTTCCCTCTTTTTATCTTCTTTTCTCTTTTCTCTCTCTCTCTCCCTCTTATTTTTTTCCTTTTCTCTCTCTCTCTCTCTCTCGTTTGCTTGCTTGCTTACTTAACGAAGATTAATTGCGCTTAAACCAACTGCATGGCGGTGCGGCGCGTTGCATTATCGCGTGACACCAAGTGACCCCACACACAAAAATCTTCGATGCAATCGACGGCGAAAGGTTTTTTAACGAACTATTTTCTCTTCCCTTCCCTAATTTTTTTCTTCAATTTTCCGTCCCTTCCATTGCCGATTGCATATATACAGGTGTCGTCGATTAATTTTCAACGGCACGCCTTATCTTCGTTCTGAAAAGTCACTCGGATTAATGACGCTTTAACGAAGAAACCAAAGTCATCTTTAAACATATACATACATGTGTGCGAGAGAGAGAGAGACAGTGATGTGTATTTTGAATGATTTATCATTTAAACATCTGGGCGGATTGTATGTTTAATAAATAAACAATTTTATATTTGTACATATGGAAAAAAATTGTTTACAAATTTTTGGATATTTCGAACACAAAATAGTTCATACAAATATTTTGGAAAATAAATAATAGTAAAAAATTAACTTATTTCTTATTACTTAGCAATTAGCACTCAGAAAAACAAGCTTGAAATAACCAAAGTTTTGTTGAATCAACCAAATTAATAAATACCTATTGAACATTTGCTTGGTTCAACTGAAAATTTTCATCGGATGCCAAAATTCTTTCTTCGAACGCAAAATTGATTAAACTTAACCAAATTTTTGTTTAAATCAAATAAATATTTATTATTATAATAAATATTTTTAATTATTTATATCTAAAAATAATAACCTAAAAACAAGATTTATACCATAAAATAAAATATTTGATTCAAACCAAATAATTTTTTTCTAAGAGAAAAAAAAGTTTACTTCATTCAAAGAAAACTTTGTTTGAAACGACCAAATTTTGATTGAATCAACTATAAACGAATGCATTGCTATAACAGTGAAAAAAAATTGCTATTGATTGAAACAATTAATATTGACTCAAAATACCGCTATTGACTAAAGCAATTAATATTAACTCAAAAATTGCTATTTACTAAAGCAATTAATGTTGACTCAAATAAATAAGATTATCTCAAACATTTACTATATTGACTGTAATTTTTTTTTTTTTATTTGGAACAAATGTTATTGACAAAAAATGACATTGATTCTAATAATCATTATTTATTTCAAACTGCTATTGACCCAGATCAATGATATATTAATTCATTTTATACTGACTCAAGTACTGCTGTTCTAAAAATAATTTTTTATTATAATAATCACTATTGATTCAAATAAATACTATTGAGGCAAACAATCACTATTATTCAAACATTTATTATTAACTCAAAAAAATAATATTAAATCAAACAATTGCTATCGATTCAAAAATGCTGTTGAGTCAAACAAATATTATTGATTCAAAAATACTATTGGTTTAAAAGTACTATTGATTCAAAAATATTATTATTTAAAATATACTATTTATTCAAAAAATATTATTTATTCAAAAAATAATATTTATTCAAAAAATACTATTTATTCAAAAAATACAATTTATTCAAAAATACTATTGATTAAAAAACATTATTATTTATTCAAATAAAATGATCAAAAATACTATTAAATCAAACAATTGCAATTAATTCAAAAAATACTGTTGAGTCAAAAAATGCCATTGATTTAAAAATACTATTGATTGAAAAATGATATTGATTGAAAAAATACTATTGATTCAAAAATATTATTGATTCAAAAATATTATTGATTCAAAAATAATATTGATGCAAAAATACTATTGATTCAAAAATACTATTAAAAACTTAGATAAGAAACGTCCTGTGTTAAAATCTATAAAGTCCTGTTATTTGCATCGAATATCTTTTAATAAAAGTTAATTACTTTAAATTCAATTAGACTTAAATAGAAATTTTTTAACAGAAATAAATATTTATTTGATAATACTCAAGTAATCCTTTACTTGAAACAATAAAATTTTTCTTCCAAAAGTCAAAAAGTCAGCAAAAGCTATATGGATTTAAATTGAGAGAATCTTGTAATACGTGTATAAAATATTATTATTCTTATTAGAAACCATAAATATAAATGGAAAAAAGAAACAAAAAATAAAAATTTGTTGCGACAATATTTTCTTAAAGAGGCGGAAAAAAGAAGGAAAAATACGAAAATTCCTTATGCTTTCTTATATAAAGGAGTTAACGACTTCGATAATAACTTTGAAATCTTTATGATGAAAACCACAGTGGAGGAATCGTGAAAATATACAGTCTCGAGGCAAGATTTCTGAGTTGTAGTCCGTAATTAGTGGTTGCTTAATTATCTCCCTTATTTACAAAAGAGGAGTCACAGCGGTTGAAAGAAAGGGTGAGTCGACGCGCGGGTGTCGAAAAAAAGAATTCCCATTACCCGACAACTTTTTTTTTCCCCCTTTTTGTTTTGTTTTTTCTCATTTTTTTTCCTTTTTGTTTTGTCTTCATTTATTTGAATGATGAGAAAACACTGTGAAGGGATTGATGGAAATAACTGGAGGTTCGTATACTTACTGGCAAAACTTGAGTTTTATAAGACACTGGAGAATGAAGAAAAGGGGTGGTGGGGAATGAAGGGATTAAAAAAGACAGAAGGAAGAAAGAGAGAGAGAGAGAGAAAACTTCTCAAACCATCGACTCTCCTAATGTTTACCAGCAATTAATGGCATTTATAAATTAAGGTATGAAAGAAAGATCCAGAATTTCTTTTCGCTCTTCTTCTCTCTCTCTCTCGGTCTTCTCTGCTGAGGGAGAAGAATATAACGCAAATAAAAATGAGAGAAGAAAAAAAAGCCGCACCGATCCTTTGTCTCGTGAGACTCGCCTTCAGAATTTTTCCTTTCTTAATAATTATCCTACCGTCAGGTCGTCCTTAATCTTAGCGCTCGCCTTTCAAGGAAAGCTCCTACTGAATGAATGCCTGCCCGGCAAAATAATATTTTATACATAACAAAAGATCGCGCCCTGTACGCTCTTGTAGCCACGATTGTTATCGAAGAAACCGTTTCTCCCATATATAGAACTTCTTCTCTTTTTATCATCTTATTTTTATTCACGACTTTTAAAGAAAAAAACTCCATTTCTTAATAATTAAATATTCACCTTGAAATGACAATTATTTTTCCTGATGGCACTTAAAATTTTGACTTAACCTAAAGAAAACCTAATAAATCAGCAAATTAAAAAATTAATTTTTCAACTCTGACAAAAAGTTGATTTTTGCCCACAAGAGAGAGCAGAGGTCATGACACATAACCGCTAACCCTCGGCACCATGATTTTGGTGAGAAATGTTCACGTGCAGAAATGCAGAACCTTTGGCGAGCAATTTTACGAGAAACGATTGCCCCTTATATACTACATACACCGTATAGCTCAGGTTGAGAGTTAATAACAAGAGAGAGAGAGGTGATTATTTCCGCGGTGATAATTAGACATCGCGAGTTAAAATAACGAGGAAATAATTGCGCTAAATCCCCCGAATGACTTACGTCGTCTTCCCTTATATCAAAAAAAAAGGTGCGGTAATAAAAAGAATTTTTAAAAAGTAATAGAAAAAATCAAAAAAGTAATTAAAATACTTAAAACTAATTCAAGTAATTTAATCCTTAACCTGTGGCAACCTTGCTAAAATAATTAAAAGTAATCAAAAACAATTTATAGAAGTACAAAAAATTATAAAAGTAAAATTAGAAGCAATGAGTTTTGAAAGGAATTTAAAAAAAAGTAATTAAAAAGTATTAAAAAGAAACAAAATAAACCCACCAGGTTAACATAACATTAAGGGGTTGTAACACTAAAAAAAAAGCTTGCAAAAAAAAGGAGTCCTGAAAAAGTTAATTGAGTAATAAAAAGTCACCAGCCTCGAGGCTTTCGAGCGAAGAGAAGCTGCGGGCCGCTCTTTCCGTGTCCGGATCGAAGGACTAAAATTAAAATAAACATCCCCTTAAATGAGTCGCCGCAGCAACCCCCCGGTACATTTTACTGCCGCTAATTAATTCCAAGCGTTGATAAAAACTAAGAGAAAAGCGATGAGAGAGGTTTGGAAAATCATGATGATGGTTGAGAATTAAGAGGGGTATTAAGAACGCGAGCGATACCAGGCCTGACTCTTTAATTAGTCCTCGAAGTTAAGAGAGAGAGTGAGGAAGAGATAGAGAGAGGGTGTCGAGGTAAAGAGCAACAGGTGAGATGCAAAGCAAGGGTTATATTCTTGGCTTTAAAGCTTGACAATGCGGCAAAGGAGGGTGAGCCTCACCAACATTCATATCTCATTCAAAAGCCCTCCTCTTTCAGCCCCCCTACCCCTTCTCTCTTATTACACCCTCATCCCATCTTATAAACGTGTATTATAACAGTTACAATATATCCACGTCAAAAAGTATAAAAATGAAATTCTTTCCCACCAAAGAATTCATCAGTGTGAGATTATTCAACATCACATCTTTATGATCTTTAGAAGAGTATAAAAATGCGTGTTCAACGTGTCTCATATTTATTAATTCAGTTGTCTTTTGAATTCAATTTTTCGTTTCAAATGTTTTCTTATTAAGTTGTATATACTAAACTTGAAAATTTACATCTTTTTTCTTATTCGATCCATATTCAAAGCAGCTGAGCTTTTCATCTTCATCACACAGAGGGAAAATATAATGCTTAATATAATATAATATATTACACACAGTAAAAACTAAATCTTAATTTAAGATCAGTCTTAAATTCCTCACTGTCTGCCCTTAATGTTAAATCATACAAAGTCCATTGCTTAAATTCAGCATTGACTGCCTTAAAAATGTTGCGCCTTAATTTGAGACTGCCTTCCTCTGCCTTAAAATAAAACTTTATGTTTAGTGTAAATTTTGTAAAAGTATTTTATAATTTGGGGAAAAAGTGCAACAAACCGAATTTTTAAAATAGAGAATACTAAACAGAAAGAAATAATATGTCACTTAAGTGGGCAAAGGGTTAGATTATTATATTTTTAAAATAGATTTTTAATATTTTTTAACAAAATTTAGTTATATTTTTAAAAATCAAAAATTTTAAGGTATATTTTTGAAAAACGTCCCCCTTATTACAGCCGATTTTGAAATGTAGCGAAGTGTATATAAAAAATACTCGGTCAGTTTATGAGTGAGGGTGCTGGGATTTTTTTTTATATTCCACTGCACAAGAGAGAAATGTTATATGTTGAAAACTGTGAAGTATTCTGCAGAAAGATGTATAATATATAGGTGTACGTAACATGTATATATATATATACAATACAGATATTCAGTTGCATGCTTGTTCAACTCTCGAGCATGATACTTCGATTTTATACTGTACGGTTTAGACTTTATGTCTCGCTGTTCTGTCTGCGGATTGCCAAGTCGTCAACGATGATGATTAACAACCGGAAGTTCATCGCCACCTGCTTCGCTTGATTTGCGAGAGACTTAGACCACTTTTGCATAGGGCAATATTAGCTTTGCTCTCTCTCTCTCTCTCTCTCTCTCTCTCTCTCTCTCTTTATCTCTTTCTCGATATATATGTTCATGCATGACTGGTTACTAAACATGTGCCTAAATTAAACCAATCTAGTTTAATGAGTCCATATATATTATATACTGTAGATGCAGAAAATTATCGAACTAAATTGTTTTTTTTCCCACATTGTTTACAAATCTCTTTTTTTTGTCGTTATCGCATTTTTTAGACCAGTACACTGCAAAAAGAAACAACTTAAATTAAAATACATTGTAGTCGCATTTTTAAGATATTTTTAAGATATATTTAAAACATCTTATTTTTCCGCATCTTCTATCTTAGAAACCAATGAAATTTAAGATGTTTTTGATAAATTCAAAACAACTTAAGAAGTGACTACAATCTTAAAATAAGTTGCCTTCTTTTTTACAGTGCACTGGTTAAAGCAAGTCAACAAACAACCAAGCAAACAAAAGGAAATTAAACGAAAAAAAGAAGAATTCAAAAGATTGAAAAAAATGTACCAAGATAAAGAACAGAGTTGCCACAAGTCAGGGAAATTTTTCAAATTGGATGAAGTCGATAAAATCAAACATACTGTTTTGAGATTTACAAGGTAGAAATTAATTACAAAAAATTTTAATTCAAAAATTAATAATTTAATTTTAAAAAAATTTCCACGCAACCTGGAAAATCTGAAAATGTCATGGAATTTTATATATCTTAAAAATACCTGCAGAGAAGTCAGGGAATTTTGATCTTGAAATCTAATTTTACTTAAATATTTCAAAATTATGTAATTCAATTTTAAAAGAGTTGTGTTCACAATTTTTATAAGTAGAAGAAACAACAAAAGATTTTTAATTGGAATTTTGTAAAATTCTAGTTCTAAATGAATTTAATTAGAAATTTTAAAAAACTTAGATTTTTAAAAAATTTTAATAACTAAAATTCTTCTGAAATTAGTTAAATTTTTTTAAATATATATTTAATTGATTATTAAAACCCTAGTAGAAAAATTTGGTGGCGCTAGCATGGTGCCACTCTCGCGTTCCATTGCGCTGTAGTGGCGCTGAGAGCATTTGAAACACTTTTGTAGTCTAGCGCCTTTCTCGCATTCTGCTCGCAGTGCTAGAATAAACATAACCTTACCTGCCAATACTTTATTTCACGAATTAAAAAATGAATCCTATGTCATTTCTTTTGACGAATATAATTAAAAAAAATCGTGTACATATAAAAAACATTTACTAATTATCTGCCAACAATGAAGTTTTAACGTAGTTGAAGAGTTAATACACGTTTCGATTAAAGTTATGGTAAGATTTTAATTCAGAAAACGGTAACCTTTTTTTAATCCCAAGCCTAATAATAATTTTGATTATTATTTGCTGTATAAAATTGTTTTTTAAATATGGAAATTTTAAGAATAAATTATTATTAAATTTCCATAAAAAATTATTTATTTCTTTAGAGTAACAGTGTCAAAAATAGTTACACATGTTAAACATTAAAATTAAAATTTTTGAAATTAACCAATTTTTTTATAATAATAATAATAATAATAATTGCAAAAATTAAGTTCCTTTTTAAAATCAGTAAATATTTTCTGTCAGGTCAATTAAAAATAAAGAAAAAATAAATCCAGTTCGAATGGATTTAGTTTTCGAATGGAGAGAAATTAATAATATATTTGATGCATAAAAAAGTATTTATTGTTATTCTTGGTGATAAATCGTTAGATTAATTACTTAAAATATATTTAAAAATTTTCTTGGAGGTTGAATAAGACATTCATATATTAAAAATTCTTTTATAAATTCTTTTATAATTCTTTTTATACACTTGTATAAATTAACGAATGAACAATAAATTAATTATGCAATATTAATTTATATTTAAACTTAATACAATTACAAATATATAAATACTTAGAATCCTTTACTATTATTGTTTTTAAATGCCACAATATTCTACAAGCAAACATTTACTTTTACTTTAAAAATAAAAACAAACACCTTTGACACTTTATGCAACAGAAATTTGAGGTTATGTTGCATTCTAGCGGAAAATGCTCGCGCCATGTAAGGCGCTAGAAGACGTCGGCGAGATAAACTGCCATGCAAATTCCAGTGGTGGCGCTAGCATATATCTAGGCTTCCATTAAATTTTTCTACCTGGGAAATAATGGATTTATATAGAAGAATTTTAATTGAATCCACTAAAACAAATTGATTTTTGAAGAAATTCAATTATTTTCAAAAGTAGTAAAATTCTTCTCAGAAATTCAATTATTTTCAAAATCTTTAATAAAATTTCGCAAAAAGAATTAAATTGTTTAAAAAAATTTTTAATACAATTACACGCAAACATTTAATTATTTTCATAAATAATAAAAATTTCCCAGGAATTAAATTATTTACAAATTATTTTCATAAATTGTTATTCAATTATTTTCATAAATAATAAAATTTTTTATCGAGATTCAATTAATTTCATAAATACATAATAAAGCTCATCGCAGACTTTCAATTATTTTTAATACAATTTTAATGTAATTTCTCAAAAAATGTAATTATTCTTAAAAATTTTATTAAAATTTATCAAAGAAATTCAATTATTTTAAAAAGTCTTCCTATAATAATTTATTTATTAGAATTTAATTATTATTTTCAATACATTATTAATTAAATTTCTTCAAAGAATTAATTTATTTTAAAAAATTTTAATGATATTCCTTGCAACAATTCAATTTTTTTCAAAATAATTTTAATAAAATTCATCGTAGAAATTTAATTAATTTCATAAATTTGTCAAAATTCAATTACTTTCTATCAATAAAATTCCACAAAAGAATTCAATTATTCAAAGAGAAATTTTAATAAAATTCGTCTCAAAAATTCAATTATTTTCAAAAATAAAATAATTCTTCGCAGAAATTCAATTATGTTCAAAAATTTACAAAAATTATTTTCAAAATTTCAATTATCCTTGTAAATAATAAAATAATTTTTTGAAATTCAATTATTTTCGAAAAATTTTAATAAAATTCTTGGCAGAATTTCAATTATTTTTAATCCAATTTTCATCAACTTTTTCGGAAAAATGAAATTATTCCTAAAAATAATATTAAAATTTGTCCAAAGAATTACAATTATTTAAAAATTTGTTGATAAAATTCTTTATGAAATTTCAATTTTATTTAATTCAAATTAATTTAATTCAATTTTATTTAATAAAATATTTATTTCTATAATTAAATAAATAAATAATTGAATTCTCGTAGAATTTTCTAATAAATATTGATTTAAAAACTAATTTCAGTTGAAATTTTAGATTACAATTGAATATTGAAAGTAATTATAGCGTGAATTTTTTAGAAATAATTGAATTTTCAAAAAGTTTCAAATTAAAATCTTTAAAAATTTAAACTTTTCATACTTTTTAATTAAAAATTCTGTAGAATATAGTTTTTTCAAAAAGTTTAATGGAATTTTTGTTTAATTATTTAAAGTTTTTAATTTCTAATATATTTAATTGAAGAATGTCAGAATAATGGAAATTTCGTAAAATTAAATTTTAAACAAAAGAATTTGAAAATTCTCAACGAACTATTCCAAAAAATTAATTTAAAAAAATTGACTGAAAGAAGAATGTTGGTGAAAAAATTCTAGAAATGAATAAATATCCTTAGAAAAAATGTGCGAAAGAAATTTTTTTTACATGCATTTTTTGGGGAAAAAAATTTTTACTTGGGTTAATTCAACAGTTTTGAATTTCACTTGAGTTAGGTTTTAGTTATAGGTTTTTTTTTACCTATAAGTAAAATAAAACGTTTTCCTGAGATGTACTAGAGATTAAATAAATTTCAGCCTCAACAAACTGTGAAAGCAAATATCAGTCAGATGAGCGCAACTACTGTTAATTCAATTTAATAATTTTAATTCCAAATTTATCGAATAAGCTGTATGGCTCGCATATATGTATATGAATATAGGACTTACTGCAAGGGTTTATATATGCAAGCGCATATAAAAATACAGTGTGTGGGTGGGATGATTTGTGCGTATAGTGATATAAGGTACTACTTGCGTCTATATACAGTAGAAGCACGTGTGCGTTCCGATCTATGTGGGCACCCCCCCCCCCTTTATTCTCGTGTATCATTTCACCCTCCCTTTTTCTCTTTCTCTCGCATAGAGCACACTGCAATGACGTCATAAAGAGCTGAGGTAGGTCACGGTCAGGCCTTCAACTTCGGCTCCCGTTCAGTCTTGCAATGGCGCACACAAACACAAGTCTCTCTCTCTCTATATATATATATATATATAGACACTCTCATATGTACACACCTGAAAAACACACGTGAATTCCCCGCGGGAAAGGAGATCCGAGATTACGAAACTGTGCGCTTCGACCATGATCAACTCTCTGTTTTTTTTTTTTTTTTTTGCTTTCTATAAGCCAACGAACTTGCAAAGTTCGATTCCGAAGTCATATAAACAATTATGAAAACAAATGAAAATGATAGAACTCATATGACGATAATGACGAGTGTGGCTATCGGCTTAATGATCGTGGTAACATGAGACGATTTCTTATTCTACTGGTTGGTGCTCTAAATACCGGAAGACAAGTATTAGTCGTTGGCTGTGTACTCATAACAATTTGTCCTGATTTACAAACATTCGTTTATATTATAACGAGGGTATGCACATATACATACTAGACGGACTCACACGAAACTATTCTTCTCATTTCCCTATAACGAATTTAATTGAAAAATTGTTTCTTATTTGCCTTATATACATAATAGTTTGCTTTTATTTTTATTATTTTTATTATTTATAATGAGAATAATACTCATTTGTTATTGTTATTACCTACTCTGGTAAAAATGGACTTTTTTGAAACAAGCTGCATTATCTTATAATTAGTAAAATTGTCTATTATTTATTATATGGGTTCCATATTATAATTAAATCTGTAAGAGTAAAACTACGAAAATAAAAAGCTTAAATGAAAGTGATAATGAAAGTGGAAGCCGAAATGAAATTACGTAATCAACCCCCACCCGAATCTTGTTTAAAACAAAAAAAAAAAAAAAAAAAAAGTTTTCCTCTCAACTTCCAATTGAAAAGGACATTCGAGAATAATTGGAGTGTTTAAAGAAGTGATTGCAGTATAAAGTAACTTGTGCAGGTGTAGGTGTGCAGTAAATACAATTTGGACAGCAAGAGATACTTATTTAGTGCGCGAGTTGACGACAAGGAAAGGTGGTAGGAAATGAAACTACCAGTTCCCAACACACGAAGACAGAATAGATTTGTTGTTCGCACACATTCTCTCTCCAGGAATTGGGAGGCGCAAAAGAAGGGGGTTGTGTGGGGGGGGGGGGGGGTTATATACAGAGCTTTCGAGAAGGCTCTTGAAGCTATTAATTGTCTGTGTTGATTCATTAGATCGTGCTTGGGGTTCCGAAACGACGACTACGACAAATTCGGCGGGCTTTTACGAGTGGACAATCGTATCGTCCCTCTTCTAATTTCCAAGAAAGCGTTTCTCGATTAAAATTAACAGTCGGCCCCAAAAAACCGGCCGTGCCAATCAGGTAAATTCGTTTCTTTAATGCGGTGGATTCCAATTAAAAGGTTCCTCTTCATTTCAAAACTTGTATGTTTATATGTATGTATGTGTACTTTGTGTTTGCGATTCAAAAAAACCTGTTTCTTTTCACTTTAAGCACCTTATTTCTTTAAATGCTGCGCGGGGTGATCGAGCCCTATACTCTTTGTATATAATAAAAAAAATAAGAGAGAGAAAAAAGGTGAAAAACTCGATCTTTTCAGGATATATTATTGTATGTGTATACGCATGTATATACAAAGTTTAACGATGAATTCTTGAGACAATTCATTCGAACTTTAAAAATGTTTGCAGGTGTGTTCTCGATATTATACTAAATGGAATTTCGAAAAATAATACGCATCATAAAGAGCGTGACTAATGCACTATAAAGGATCATACTTTCGTTGCTAATCATCATGAAACTTTTGGATCGAATTCTCTCTCTCGATTTAATATGTGTGATTATTTTCATTATCAGCATTCTTTTGGTGTTAATTTTCATCTCTTTTTACTTCTTCTTCTTCTTCTTCTTTTCTTTTTTAAATCAAAAATTAAATTTTTGTATCAAATTTATTGTTTCCTCATAATCATCTTCTCTTCGCACTCATTTACTAATATGTACCTACTATTTACTACTATTTTAGTATTTTTAAGTTATGCTTCTATTTAGGCACTTTTTTTTAGTCTTCGCAGCCATTAAAAGCTACTACTTCTGCTCTTATTTTTCTTGAAAATACTAGAAATACTAGAAATTAAAAAACTATTTTAAAAAATTATAATCAAACTAGCAATAATTCGTTCGCTAAAGAGCGCTGCTAACTTTTTAGCATACAATTAGCAATTTTAAAAATAATAGAATTTAATTTGTAATTCAAATTTTTGTTCAAAACAATAAAAAAATTCAATTTTGGAAAAATTAAAAATAATTGCAGAAATTAAATTATTTTCAAGAGTGATAAAATTCTTCTCATAAAATTCAATTATCTTCCAAATATATAACAAAAATTCTCGTCACAGTCCCAATTATCTTTATAAATAACAAAATTCTTCCCCAAAGTTCAATAAATAATTTTCGAATTAATGTCAAATTCCCAAAAATAAAACGCAAACAATTTAATTATTTTCATAAATAATAAAAATTTCTCAGAAATTCAATTATTTACCATTTTTTTTTTTATAAATTCCTTCGCAATAATTCAATTATTTTTATAAATAATAAAATTTTTTTCAGAAATTCAATTATTTTCATAAAATTTCGCAAATAATTCAATTATTTAAAAAAAATGGATAAAATTCATCAAAAATTCAATTATTTTCATAAATTTTTCACTAATAATAACATTTTTCATGGAAATGTAATTTTTCAAAAAAAAATTGTTAATAAAATTCTAAGCAAGAATTCAATTATTTTCAGAAATATAATAAAACTCTTCGAAGAATTTCAATTATTTTTCATACTATTTTAAAGTAATTTCTTGAAAAAATTCAATTATTTTCACAAATAAAATATTCCACAAGAATTCAATTATTTAAAATAGAATTTTTATAAAATTTATTATATTTAAAAAAAATTAATTATTTAAAACAATGTTTATAAAATTCTTATGAAGAATTCAATTATTTTTAAACATAACAATTTTTCACATAAATTCAATTCTTTTTAAATATTTTAATAAAAATTTTCGCAATAATTCAAAAATTATCGAAAATAATAAAATTCTTCTTAGAATTAACTATAATAATCTTCGTATTTTAAAGTTTTTTAAAAATAAAAGAAAATATTGTTCATAAATTCTATTTGTCAATTACAAATTTTCTTGGAAAATAAAATTGAAAATTTTTGTCTTTTTATAAAATAAAGAAAAACCTTTTATTGAAAAAAATGTTCAGTTACATTTATTTACGAATTTCTTTCATTGTAAAATTATTCAAAAACATCAAAAACTTCTTTTTTTTAAATAAATATTTAATTATTATTATTTTTCTACAGAAATTAAAATCATTATTTTATATTATAAGAATATTGTTGACTGTAACTTCTTCAAAATTATTTTCATCATTTCAATTCAATTATTATTTTCTACAATTTTTAATTATTTTTTATGAAAATAATTCAATTTCCTAAAAAGAATTCAATTATTTATGAAAATAATTAAGTTTTTGCGGAAAAATTCATAAAAAATTTGTAAATAACTAAATTCCTGGGAAATTTTTATTATTTATGAAAATAATTAAATGTTTGCGTGTAATTGTATTAAAAATTTTTTTAAACAATTTAATTCTTTTTGGGAAATTTTATTAAAATAGTACCTAGATATTAAAAATCATTGAAATGAGAAATATTTTTGAAAATAATTCAAATTAGGACTAGAATTTTATTGACATTTTTGAAAATAATTGAACTTTTGTGAAGAATTTTGTCAGTTATATTTATAAAGATAATCGGGATTTTTACGAGAATTTTTTAAAAATTTTGAACACAATTAAATTTTATGATTCCCGGTTATTTTCCCCAATTCCAGAAACTCAATTCCCAATTATTACTTTTGAAAATAATTGAATTTCTGCAATTATTTATAATTTCTGCAAAATTCAATTTTTTTAAAACTATTTTCAACAAAAATTTGAATTATAAATTTAATTTCTATTCCTCGAAAAAATAAATTATTTAAAAAAAATATTTTTTTTAAATTCTTTGAAAGAATTCAATTATTTTCATAAATAATAAAATTTCTACCGGAATTCAGATTAATTTAGAAAAGCATTTAAAAAAAAATTTTGGAAAAAATCAATTATTTAACAAAATTTTTGAACAATTCTTTACAATAATTCAATTATTTTGACTAATAATAACATTTTTCATGAAAATTCAATTTAAAAAAAAACTCTGTAAATGAGACAAAATTCTTGGTCCCTTGGATTCTCACTTATACAGGTTTGACTGTATATATTTTCTTAATTCAATACAAAAATTATTGCCTCAAAAAAATTGAATTCAATAGCATTGGCGCTATTGGTCCAATAGTTTTTTTTCAGTGTAGAGAAATTATATCCAATCTCTGAATGTTACGAAAGAAAAAAGAAGAAAAAAAAAAAACAAGAAGAAATAAATGTCAAAAAAAGAAACTCGCACATTTAAGCACAACACCCTTAAAAAAATGGTTGAGCGTTTGATTTACTTTTGTCGGTCTATATAATATCGGACAAGTTTTAAGAGGCAGAATGAAGAAGAGGCGTGAAGTAAAATCTCTTCTCACTTAACGAGCTCAAGGGTTCAACCCTTCCTTCTTATGGTTATAGCGTACAGAGTCGTGTCTCTCATCGCTAAATTCTCTCTCTTTCTCTCTCTCACCCCTGATGGTAATATTTTAGGCATGTTTTTAAGCGTAATTAAATGGCAGAGGGTTAACATCTCCCGGATCGGTCACCCACCCACGCAAATTATCGCATTTAACTCACTCCCCTCCTCCTACTCTTTCTTCTTCGTCAACGCTTTCTCCCCCCACCCCCACCCCCTACCCCTAAGCCACCTTGTTTCCACTGACATTGCTAACGGTTATAATGTACATTTCATTAGCCGCGTGAACCCCTTCGAACGGGGCAGATTCAGCCTGGAATATTCATCACTTTACAACCCTTCCTTTTTGCTTGACACCCACACTATCCTCCTTTTTGCGGCAGTCACTCGAGCGATACTCAACAGGTCTTAATTACCCTCGCCACGCTTCTCTGCTTCAAGAACTGATTTTCTATTTCATTTTCTAAATGCTACTTATCAATTTATTTAATTATAAATATTCATTTACTCTTCAAATATTAATATTTACTCTTAAAGGGTTGCTACAAAAATTTAATTTTGTTTTTTCCTGACTTCTCGCTGATTTTTACATTTTTGACGAAATTGACTAATTGACTAAATTTTGACTTTGCCCTGACACTAAACAATAATTTGATTAACTCTAAAAATGATTAGATACTCAAAAAAAAAAATACTATTTCATTTATTTACGAATTTCTGTAATTGTAAAATTATTCGAAAACATTAATAACTTCTTTTAAAATAAATTATTGTTAAATAAATAAATTTATTTTTTAAATAAATTATTGTTTTTCTATAGGAATTAGGATTTTCAAAAATTTTAAATTCAAATCTTTTTGAAATTCAACAACTTATAAGAATATTTTATTACAAAACTTGAAGATACCGATCGGAGTGTACGGTTTTAATATTCCATTATTATCTAAAATTTTTACTGAAATTCATTTTTAAATAATTTTTTATTAGGAAATTCTACGAGAGTTCAATTATTTTAACAAAAAGAAAAAAAAATAATAATGCATTGAATGTCTCTTGAAATTAAATTCTCATAAAGAATTTTGTCTACAAATTTTTAAATAATAGAATTCTTTCAAAAAAATTTAAAAAAAATTTTAAAGAATAAATTTAAATTTTTCGAGGAATTCAATTAAAATTGGAATAGTAGGTAAAAAAAATTCTTTACACGAATCAATTGAAATTGTACTAAAAATAATTAAAATTATACGTTGAATTTTATTATTTATGAAAATAATTGAAATTCCTAAAAAGAATCTTATTATTTATGAAAATAATTGAAATTCCTAAAAATTATTTTATTATTTATGAAAGTAATTGAAATTCCTAAAAAGAATCCTATTATTTATGAAAATAATTGAAATTCCTAAAAAAATATGATTATTTATGAAAATAATTGAAATTCTTAAAAATATATTATTATTTATGAAAATAATTGAAATTCCTAAAAAAATATGATTATTTATGAAAATAATTAAAATTCTTAAACATTATTTTATTATTTATGAAAATAATTGAAATTCCTAAAAAGAATCTTATTATTTATCAAAATAATTGAAATTCTTAAAAATATATTATTATTTATGAAAATAATTGAAATTCCTAAAAAAAATATGATTATTTATGAAAATAATTGAAATTCTTAAACATTATTTTATTATTTATGAAAATAATTGAAATTCCTAAAAATTATTTTATTATTTATGAAAAGAATTGAAATTCCTAAAAAGAATCCTATTATTTAGGAAAATAATTGAAATTCCTAAAAAGAATTATATTATTTATGAATTCCTGTGGATTATTTTCATTTATGAATGTAATTAAAAGTTTACATAGAATTTAATTTAAAAATTGTATTAATAATTGAAATTTTGCCAAGAATTTTATTAAAATTTTTGAAAATAATTGAAATTTTGCCAAGAATCTTATTACAATTTTTGAAAATAATTGAATTTGGAAGAAGAATTTTATTACTTAGAAAGATAATTGAAATTTTAACGAGAATTTTTAAAAATTTTTGAACAGAATTGAATTTCTTTGAAGAATTTTATTACTTTCGAAAATAATTGAATTTCTGTCATCATTTGTAACTTCTCCAAAATTCAATTATTTTTAGCGTTTTTAACTGAAATTATTCTGTAAATTCAGTATTTTTAATAATTAATTAACTATGCATTAATAAATTAAACTAATTTCAGAAGAATTTGAATTATTAAAATTTTTCAAAAATCAAAATTCTTTAAATTTTCTAAATGAATTCATTCAAAATTGAAATTTTGTAAAATTTCAAGCTAAAACCTTATGAAGTTCATCTATTTATGAAAATTGTTAACGCAACACTTTTAAAATTCAATTAATTTTGTAATATTTAAGTGAAATTATTTATTAAAATAATTGAATCCCTGTTAAAAATTTTATTATTTATGAAAATAATTGAATTATTACAAAGAAATTTATAAAATAATTTGTAAATAATTAAATGCCTTTGGAAAATTTAATTAAAATAATATTTACTATAGTAAATATTGAAAATCATTGAATTGAGAAAAGTTTTGAAAATAATTGAAATCTTGACAAGAAATTTATTAAAATTTTTGAAAATAATTGTATTTCTTAGAAGAATTTTATTATTTATAAAGAAAATAGATGTTTTAATGAGAATTGCAAAGCAGGCGTCCTTATTAAAAAATAAAACACCTTGCCAGATGTGGCCCTGGTTAGGAAATCCACATTTTCTCGTCGATGTAAATTGATTTAAAGAAAATGTTTTTGATTTCCAAGGATTTTTAAAAAAATTGGATTTTTATTTTGCGTGTAGAATTTTTTTTTCTTCTTCGAAACCAACTTTTAATATCTGTAGACGTTGAAATGTTTCAAGTTCACCTTAACAGTGCTGTTGGTTACAAATATGGGAAAGTCTCTTCCCGACACCTTTCAAACCGCGAATATTTATCAGCTCATAAAACACGAACAGGAGAAGATAAAACGTCAATGATACGCATTAAATGGATAGACACTTTTAGTGTTCTCCTGATATTTACGATCGTCGGTTATATATATTGGAAGTGAGCATATATATATAGATGCGTATATATAACTGAAAAAAAATTTAAAAGAGCAAAATCTGCGAGTTTAGTGGTATTATCATTTGGAGAAGTTTGATCTACAAAGCCGCGAACCGCGTGAACAAATTAGTTTCTCTATCTGGAAACAAACTTCTCCGAATGGTCGTTACTTTAATGCTTATACAAAAGATGCGGATCGGTTCAGAGTAAAGGTGAATATTATTCCCATTGGGGGAAAAAAAATATTTCCCTATTTGGTATTTTCCCTATTTGGCAGAATACCAAAGATGGAATTTTTGTCAGAAAAATTGGAGAAAATATTAAAAACTAGGGACAATATTAATAACGCAGAGGCAAAGTAGAAATTAAAAAAGAAGCCATCACTTCTAATAAAAATTGATTTAAAAATAAATTTCAGTTAAAAACAAATAAATTAAAAAATTAGTTGAAAAACTTTTTCCAAAATTTGAGAAAATTCTCGTAAAAATTTCAATTATCTTAAAAAATAATAAAATTTTTCTTTGAAATTTAATTATTTTAAAAAATTAATATAAAATTCTTTGACAAATTTCAATTATTTTCAAAAATTTTCCTCAATTTAATAATTTTGAATATATTTATTATTTTAATAAAATTTTCTAAAAGAATTGAATTATTTAAAAAAAAATTCTAATACTACTCTACGCAAACATTTAATTATTTTTATAAAAAAATAAAAATTTTACAAAAATTCGATTATTTACAAATCTTTTATAAATTTCTTCGCAACATAATTTTCTAATAAAAATTGATTTAAAAATTAATTTCAGTTAAAAACAAATAAGAAATAAATTTTAAAATTCTCGAAAAGCTTTTTCAAAAATTATGAAAAATAATAAATTTATATAAAAATTTTAGTTGACACTAAAAAAAATTTAATTTTGGAAAAATTAAAAATTATTGCAGAAACTCAATTGCTTTTAAGAGTAATAAAATCCTTCGCAGAAATTTAATTATTTTCAAAAATAGTAAAATTCTTCTTAGAAATTTAATTATTTTCAGAAATAATAAAACTTAATACAGAATTGCAATTATTTTTAATACAATAAAATTTTAATCAAATTTCTCGGATAATGTAATTATTCTTAAAAATCGTCAAAAGAATTAAATTATTTAAAAATTTTTTGGTAGAATTCTTTATGAGAATTTTGAATTTTAAGAAACATTCAATTCTTCAATAAATAATTTATTTCCGTATTTTTGAATTCTCGAAGAATTTTCTTATAAAAATTGATTTAAAATTTAATTTTAGTTAAAATTTTAGATAACAATTGAATATTAAAAGCAATATTGCTTGTATTTTTTTATAAATAATTGAATTTTGAAATTAATTTTTTTTAAATATTAATTGAATTTATTTATATTTAAAGTTTTTATTTTTAAATATATATTTAATTGAAGAATTTACGAATAATTGAAATTTGTAAAATTGAATATTGTAAATAAATGGATTTTGAAAATTGTCGAAGAACTTTTTCAAACATTAATTAATTTAAAGAAAATTTTTAGTGAAAAATTCTTAAAAATAATAATTGAATTGAAATGATGAAAATAATTTTGAAGAAGTAAAATATTCTATTATAATATAAAATAGTGATTTTATCAATTTGCCATCTTTATTTATTAAAAAACATGAAGAAATCGATCACTCCGAGTCTTCGACTCGGAGCAATCGATGTCTTCATGTTTTATAGTTTTGATAAAATTTAATTTATATTCTTTTAAATAAAATATTTTCTTTTTTTTTTTTTTTTGTATTTTTAAATACTTTCACTGGTTCGAGCCCTGTTACTGAGTTCAATGAATTATATATACATTTAAATGATATAAACAATTTTTGCCTATAAATTTTGTCTAAATGTAAAATATAGTTTTAAAAAAATAGTTTAGAAGGTGAAACTTTTTCTAATTTCGAATTAAATTGCAAAAAAATGCGAAACTAAATAAAGAAGAAGGAAAAGGAAGAATTTCGAATTTCAACTCCTCTATATCCTGACCGCAATATATACGCAAGAAGAGTGCGCGGGATAAGGAGAATCGTTCGAATGCTGTTGAACACACTGCTGGATATTTATACGCGACTCTTCTTCGCACCTTTTTGTCGTCATCGCGTTCCACGGTCTCGTGGTATCTCGTTGATTACCTGGTCCTAATTAATTCCTCAGGCTTTATCTTTATTTTTCTTCGGACCTCGTCCTTCGAACGTTTTGCGCGCGGCTTCGGATTCGTTCCGTGGAAACCGAGAGCGAGAGAGAGAAAAAAAAGAAAGAGAGAGAGAGAGAGAGAGAGAGAGAGTGTGTATGAGAGAAAAAGAGAGAAACCAAGAGAGTGAGTGAGAGAAAAAAAGAGATAGAAACGTTGTATATATACACACACGAGGGGGAGGGGGAGACGATTAAGGGAGAGAGAATGACCGATGTTCATCGACTCACAGTCAGGAGTGGATAGAGACTTTCTTGCGCCTCGGGTAATTTACTTCGCTCCTTTTTTTCTCTCCCCCTCCCTATCCCTGTTCTTTTATTTTTTTGCCTTTCCTTATAAAGGAACAACGTGTCTCGCCGTGAGGAATGCCGGATTTTTGTTTACCTTCGATCGTCACACATCTTACCGATACAAGCGATAATTACTTTTCTCAATCTTCTTGCCACTTTTTTCCCGTATTCAACAAAAGAAAACGAGCGAGAAGCAGAAGAAAACGTCATTGCTTCAATTTTTTTTTTCCTTCTTTCATGTTGCGAGGTATTTGTTTAACAAGCAAGGGGAATTATTTATTTCCGTTTTATATGAGAGCAAACGTAAAATTAAAATTTACTATCGGATTAGTGTCCTGTTGTATGTATGGGAATTGAGGAATGTCCTTAAAACTCCTTAACACCAAATTATTGGCGCTTTTCTATGCTTTGAAACTGAGAGTGAGAGGGACCATTTATTTTGTTGCACACAGGATGATGAAGAAGAAGAAGAAGCAGAAGAAGGTGCTTGGGAATTATCCCGCTGTGTCTGTCGTGGCAGTATTTACGGAATGAAAATACGCGCGCACATGTTGGCTTTGCGGGATACGTATGAACGTATTTCTGAATCTAATGACATTTCTATAGACTGTATATTATTTCAAGAAAGAGATCGCGCAAACTAAGCTTCCTTTTCACGCCTACAAGATTTAATAATTCCGAAGAAGAAGAAGAAGAAAGAGGATGGGGGAGGTTCGCGTATATATAAACATTTATACCGGTTTTTCGATATGAGAAGGCGTGACCTCCTTGAAAGAATTTAAGCTACCGTCCACACTCATTATATATCTTCGCACTGTCCCTCTCCCTCTCTTTCTTTTTCGAGAGAAAAAGATGCAAAGGGGGTTCCCCCTTTTACTTGATTCGTTGCATCTTTCGTTATGTCGTGTCCACGATGAGTAACGTTCCTCTCGCTACCTTCATCGATCTTACCAATGGAATCTCGAAAACTGCGATAAGAAAGTGACAAACGATGATTACGCCGCGTACTTTAACCTTCATGGATATCCGGACTTGTACGGAACGAAAAGGAATTTTATTCACGCTAAATTGACCAGTAACCGACAAAATACGTCTGCTTACAGAACATTTATTTTTTCTTCCTAAGGTTATATACTTAAGGCTTGCTTTTAGTTCCAGGGGCGGAAAATTTTATGCAGTCGAACCTCGATAAGTGGAAACACTAACTAGAAGGAAGAACGTAAAGTATCGGCAATAACAGACCTAACGCGACAATTAGGCACTGCGTACGGAAGATTGAGTCTAATTTTCCCCTTAGGTCCCTTTCACGCGTGAAGTCCATCATATACTATTGATCCACACAGAGCCTTGACAAACTTTAATAGTTGCTGTTCGGCTCTGTGTAGATCATGTAAACAATCGAAAATTCGGAGGTCTGATGTTGTAAAATTTAACAGAAAGGGAGCAAACTGTTACTGTTTTTTTGGGTGAAGATTTAAAGATACGGCACTGGGAGGAGAGTTGCTAGCAGAGAAGAAGAGGATATTCTTATGAATCGATGAAAGAATCGCGAGCATGCGCGTCGTAATCTTAATAACTCATACGATACCACCCCTACACTGATAGCAGTCTACCCTCCTTATATACATGCATGTACTTCATACAACACATGGGACAACCATGCAAATGCCATTATAATATGTAAGCGCAAGACAAGGGCAACGCGTCCGCGAACACGACAGCCGGACATTCCGCACATTTCGCAACGACACTCGGACAAAATATGCATATCTACGAACTAAAGAACGCGTAGTCTTCGTTATGCTCCACCGACCTTAGGTTCCATTCTTCTATTTCTGTACTGTTCCTCTACTATTTCTCTATTCTCTATACTATTCCTCTCTACTATTTCTCTATTCTCTACTATTCTCCTACTGTATCTCTACTATTTTTTTATTATTTCTTCACTATTTAATTTACTAAATAGCCTTTGTCAAATATTCATATTTGTCTTCTCAATTAAAAGCTTATTTCCCATCCTATGGATTCTTCCAATTAGAAACATTTGCCGAATTTCTTTAATACCCTGTTTATTCAGATTAAAAATGCCCCGATATTTGAAAACGAAATAAACAGTTTTTCCAAATAGTCCGCCATTTGTAATCTAAAACGGGACTTTCGTCTGCAATTCGTATTAGTTCGTGTAAGTTCGGGAAAGTTCGTGTCGATCCGTAACGCTTCGAAAAGACACGAAGTCCCACGAACTATAGATCGGGGAGGATCGTATATCTATTCGGAGCGATACGAGAAGACTCGAAATCGCACGAACCATAGTTCGTGGGACTTCGTGTCTTCTCGAGTCGCTACGAATCGACACGAACTTACACGAATCATACACAATTCGCCATTTAGCGCTTACAATCACTAGATCTGAAGAAATAATTACGACTATAAAGAGCGACGTAAAAATAATTAATATCGCAAAACGAAGTTCATAAATCAAGAAAGAACAGAAATCAAAAACCAAACGATAACCAAAGAGAAGCGACAGGCATCACAAAATAGAGAAAAAAACGACACAAGTCAAACAGGAACCAAGCGCTAAATTATTTCTGACGCAAATTAACAACGGATAGGTAATAACGGACTCGCGCGGCAAATGGAAGAGGGCTCAGTAATCCCGACGTATTGTTTCACCGACGGAAGTCACTCTTTTATTACGAGACACTTCCTGTTCTGTCGTAGCCCCACAGACGAGTTTTTAGTATATATACATATAAACTTCTACTATCTGTGAGCATTAGTTTTTTTTTACCTGCGAGAGATATACCTGTGATGCGTATACACGCAATCTGACATTCGAAAGACGATGATGAGTAATTAAGGGGACTACGTTAATTTCTAGAAAGTAAAAGAAAACAAAACCTATTGTATATATATAGAAATAAAAAATTATTACGCCATATTTGAAAGAAAAGCACATGTATATATATAAATGGGAGTGACAAAGAGAAAAAGAAAAAGAACAGTCTGTGAGTGTGTCTACATTTCTACCGCTTCGCTGACCCTAATTGCGTCCCTCGAATTCCGGTAATTATCATAATTACTCTGCTATGGTCACACCCAGATCGACATTCTCATGTATGCGGACCAACTTTTGCTAAAAGGAGAACGATTTTCGTGACTTTGTTATGGTTTCTTTTTCTCTTTAAGATGAGACTGCATTCAGTGATTGAGCAATTTAGAAAAAGAAGTATTTTCGGATTTTTTAATTATCTTTCCGATTCCCCCTTTTAAACTAAGTTCATTCTTACTTTATTTATTTACTTCTATTTTCTTTTGACAAATTTAACCTTACAAAAAAATTAATTTCCAAAAAGAAAATTAACTAAACGAGAAGTATATTTTCATATAGCGTGAAATATGACTTGATTTTTTCATTTCCCGTCGGAAATTGACCCATTTTACCCCACTTGAAATAGAGTTGGAAATTTTATTTTTGAGTCATGATATTTTTTTGCGGTGTAATTATCACTCTTAATCTTAATTTTCCAAGTCACAAGTTTCTACGTTCAATTCAACTCTCAATGCCAATTGGAAAATTTAAAAATCCAAAAATGTAAATCAAAAAAGCGAATTTTTGATATTGACAAATTGAATTTGTGTTTTTTTTGTAAACTTTTACGACATGGTATTCCTTTTCTACTTAAATTGGGGTGAGGATTTCAAATTTAATATTAAAATGAGCGAATGCCAACAATATAAGACGCTGGGCTGCCATTTTGTGATTTGACTTTGACTTTCGATTTTGACATTGACTTTCTTTTTCACTCTGATTTTGTAGCTTGACTTTGATTTTCGATTCGATTTTGACTTTCATTTTAAATCTGATTTTGTAATTTGACATTGATTTTCGATTCGATTTTGACTTTCATTTACACTTTCAATTTTAAAGTTGAAGTCAGACTGGGAGTGAAAATAAAAGTTAAAATTAACGTCAAAATCAATGGCGAAGTTAAAATCGAATCGAGAGTCAAAGTAAAATTGTAAAACCGCAGCCCTGTTCCAAAAATACGGGGGGAGGGAAGGGGGGGGTTGAATTAATTTGTTACGGTCAGCAAAAAAAAAATGGTGCTAATGTATGCACCACTGCGTTACAGAGAGGAAGGAGGGGGTACGTATTTTTTGAACTGCCCCTAAAAATCAAATTTTAAAAAAGTAAATTTTGAAAAATTTGGATTTGAATTTTTTGCTAAATCCTAACGAGATTATACTCGTTTTCTACTAAAATAGGGTTGAGGACTTCAAAGCTAATATGCAAAATGAGCGAGAATGCAATAAAAATCAAATTCAGTAAAAATAATCAACTTTTTTTGAATTTTCTCATATAAATAGAAGAATTTTCGAATTATTATTCGAAGCATTGTTCATTTCTGTACTTAAATTTCTTTTCAAATTGTTATTTTTGAATAATTAGTATAATAATTATCGCATATAATACACGTGGTCATTATACATATATGTATACAATTGTCAGCAATAATTGGATTTCACTCATACTAAATATTGTCAAGGTTAAACTGAAAATTCTATTCATTACGAAAAAAAGTGTACATAATGACAAAGCAAAAATAATTACACCTTAATTAAAAAAATACATATATCACAAATTTTTACGATGAAGTAAAAAAAGAACTTTTTAAATATAATACAGTTAAACAATACTTCAAAACAGACTAAATACAGTTACAAGCAATTGACTCCTTTTATATACTAACTCTCTGTAATTATTTAATTTTGTCACAATAATCAACTGAACAAAAAAAAAAAGGAAATAAAAATAGAAAAAATAATTAACTACAGTATAATTTGAAAAATTAGAATTGAAATAATTTTCTTTGAATGTCACTCTAAATGAGAGAACCAGTGATTTGTTCTGTTATTACAATTATCTCAATATGGATCTATTACGCAAAAATTAATCTAGATACGATGTGGCGCCAGTGGACCACGTGACTATATGACGCCAGGATTCCTTATAAAAGAAGATGAAGAAAAAGAAGAACAAAGAAGAAAAGTCATTGTTCTCATGAGACGCTATTTACTAAAACTAGAAGAGCACTCAGACGTGTATTTTTTTTCTCTCTCTCTCTCTCTCTCCTTTTTTTTATATAATTAATTATTTTTTTCGGTATATGGGGAAAATTAATTATCCAGGGACTAAATTTATCCAAAAAGTTCAAAAGGTTAAGGATGTGTATATATGAAACTCCCCCCTCTTTTTCTCTCTTTCCAAGTTCTCCTTAAATGTGGCACATTATAAGTTTTTCCGGCGGTTAATTTCGCTCGCGATAGCAATAGTTCAGTCTTCTCATTTCCTCTTTCCAACACGTATGACCCGTACAATTCTGCCTCACATTCACCCCCTCGACGAGACCGAACTAAGAGCAGCTAAGAGTAAGTAGGAGCGTCTCTATGGTTAATTAAACGCATAGATCACCCTTCTTTACTTCTCTTTATTCCCATTCTTTTTATTTTCTCTCTCTCTCTTTTTTTTCTTTCTTTCGTCCATTCCGCAACCCTGGGAATACACACTTTTTTTTCTTACTTTATAAACCCACACGTCCGGATAAATCCCGAGTTTTCATATACAAACACGCTCGACTTGTAATTTTATTAAATTATAAATTAAAATTTTTAAATTAAAATTTTTAAATTTGAGATTAAAATTTTTAAACATTAAATTACAATTTTTAAATTTGAGATTAAAATTTTTAAACATTAAATTAAAATTTTTAAATTTGAGATTAAAATTTTTAAACATTAAATTACAATTTTTAAATTTGAGATTAAAATTTTTAAACATTAAATTACAATTTTTAAATTTGAGATTAAAATTTTTAAACATTAAATTACAATTTTTAAATTAAAAATTTGAAACACACATTTTTGAAAATAACGAATAACTATAAAATTAGTATTCAGTGATTCAAAGCTAGAAAAAAATTGATTTAGAAAATAGAAAAAATTATGAATTAGAATCAGGAATTAGGAAAGGAAGATATTTTATTTATCAATGGAGAAAAATAGGACTTGGAGAAAATTTTTTAAGACCCGATAAGCAGATAATTGAGATGGGTTAAAATGTTTAAACAAAAAGAGGGAAAAAAATGATTTTTTTTTCTGTTTTCAGATTCAATCGTGGGATTAGAGAAGCTACGACAGTCTGGTTTATCTTTATAGCCATCGTGCCTGAAGAATGTTAGACACGCGCAATGTCATTTCATCCGCGCCACCACCTGCGACGAGAATCAATTTAGAAAAGGTAATTCAAATTTTTAATATTATAGAGATAAGGTCAATGGCTTTCGCTATTGAAAACGAAGAACCCCTATCAAGATTAATTCTAAAATATATTATACACATAAACTTTTTCTCTCTTTTTTTTTTGAAATTTTGATAAACAAAAATTTTAATACAACTATATTTTTTATTTTTATTTTATTATGTATTTATTATCAAATGATATTATTTCTGAAGAGAAAAGTAAAATTTTCTAAATTTTGAACTAATTTTGAATTTACTGAAATTATTAAAAAGTCAGGGTTGCCACAAAAATATAATTTTGTTTTCCCTGATTTCCAGAGAAAATTTGAACTTTTTCCCTGAAACTAAAGAATATTCTGATTCACTTTAAAAATTATTAGATACTCAAAAAAATTTTCTATTACATTTATTTGTAAATTTCTTCAATTTAAAAATTATTCGGAAACAACACTAACATCTTTTTTCCATAATTTCAATTTTAGTCATTGTTATTTTTCCATAGGAACTAAGATTCTTCAAAACATTCAAATTCAAATATTTTTGGAATTCAAAAACTTTATTATAAAACATAAAGAAATCGATCACTCCGAGTCTTCGACTCGGAGCAATCGCTTTCTTCATGTTTTATATAATTAAAGATGACTAAATGATAAAATCATTATTTTAAATTAAAAAAATATTGTTACTCTAAATTCTTCAAAATTAGTTTCATTATTTTAAATAAATAACTATTTTCTTGAATTTTTAACTAAAATTCTTCTTTAAATCAATTATTTTTCATAATTTTTAAAAAAGTTTTTTTTTAGAATTTTTAAATCTATTTCTTTAAAATTCAATTTTACGGAATATAACGAAATTTCAATTATTCGGAAATTGTTCAATTAAATATATATTAAAAAATAAAAACTTCAAATAATTTCAACAAAAATTCAATTAAACTTTTTCAAAAAAAATTTATTCTACAAAATTATTAGTGAAAAGTATGGAAAATTCATATTTTCAAAGATTTTAAATTGAAACCTTTTCAAAATTCAATTATTTATAAAAATTCATGCTATAGAACTTTTAATATTCAATTATTATTTTAAATTTTAACTGAAATTTATTTTAAAGTCAATTTTTATTAAAAATTTTTAAGAGAATTCAATTATTTAAATACAAAAATAAATAAATTATTGAAAAGTTGACTGTTTCTCAAAAGTGAATTCTCATGAAAAATTTTATCAACAAATTTTTAAATAATTGACTTCTTTCGAGGAATTTAAAATAATTTTCAAGAATAATTACATTTTTCGAGGAATTGAAATAAATTGTATAAAAAATAATTGAAATTCTGCATTGAGTTTTATTATTTATGAAAATAATTAAAATTTCCAAAAAATGTAATATTTATGTAAATAATTGCTACATATTCCAAAAAAAAGTTTTATTATCTATAAAAACAATTGAAATTCTAAAGGAGAATTTTATTTTTTTTAAAAATAACTGAAATTCTAAAATAGAATTTTATTATTTATAAAAAGAATTGAAATTCCTAAAAAGAATTTTATTATTTATGAAAATAATTGAAATTCCTAAAAATTGTTTAATTATTTATGAAAGTAATTGAAATTTTTAATAAGAATTTTATTATTAATAAACTTAATTGAATTAGTGTGAAAAAATTTATAAAAAAAATTGGTAAATAATTGAATTCCTGTGAAATTTTTATTATTTTTGAAAATAATTAAATGTTTGCATAGAATTTTATCAAATATTTTTTTAAATAATTGAGTTCATTAGGAAAATTTTATTAAAATATTAGATATTGAAAATCATTGAAATTAGGAAAATTTTTTAAAATAATTGAAATTTTACCAAGAATTTTATTAAAATTTTGGAAAATAATTGAAAATTTACCAAGAATTTTATTAAAAATTTTGAAAACAATCGATATTACACTAAAAATTTTGGATATTAATCGAAATTATACCAAGAATTTTATTAAAATTTTTGAAAAAAATTAAATTTCGGAGAAGAATTTTGTTATTTATTAAGATAATTGAAATTTTGACCATAATTTTCTTAAATTATTCAACATAATTGAATTTTAGTGAAGAAGTTTATTAATTTTAAAAATAATTGAATTTCTGCTCTCATTCATAACTTCTCCAAAATTCATTTTCTTTTTAGTGCATTTTAACCAAAATTCTTCTATAAAACCATTATTTTTAATAATTAATTAAATATACATTAAAATTTTTAAATAATTTCAGAAGAATTTGAATTATTAAAATTTTTAAAAAACCTAATTTTTTTAAAATTTCTAAATAAATTCATTAAAAAATGAATTTATAAAAAAATTTCTAATTATAAACTCAGTAAAAATTGAATTTATATAAAATTTCAAATTAAAAAATCTTGAAGTTGATCTATGGCTATTTTAAACGCAACTGTTTAAATATTCAATTAATTTTGAAATATTTAAGTAAATTTATTTATTTATTAAATAATTTATAATAATTTTATGACAGTTCTTCAAGTTCCTATTAGGTTATTTAAAAAGAAATTATTGCCAAAAATTTTAAAAATTGAAGGTTTTTTATTAGAATTTGTGGTAATTTCATAGTTTATGAGGCAAACGAAAGAGACACAAAAATTCAGAATTTTCATATGAATTCTAAAAATTAATTTTTTTCAGTACTTTTAATATAAATTCCTGATTTTTGCCTGAACCAATTCTACTTTTCCTGATTTTTCTCTAAATTCCTTGATGGGTGGCAACCCTGTACTTTCGCCACGCTAAATATATACTTTCTCAACTTTTTTACAAAATTTGAGAAAAGTTCTATACTTTCTCCACGCTAAAAATTTACTTTCGCCACTCTGTTCAGAGAAATTGAGAAAAGTTGTATTTTCGTTACGTTACAAATTTATTTTCGCCACTCTGTTCAGAGGAGATGAGAAAAGTACTACTTTCGCCACGCTAAAAATTTCCTTTCGCCACTCTGTTCAGAGGAGTTGAGAAAAGTACTACTTTCGCCACTCTGTTCAGAGCTGTTAAGAAAAGTTCCACTTTCGCCACGCTGTTACATGAAAAATACTCCAATCAGGACCTGCGCCCGAAAAAAATTCCCCAACATCTCAATTTTCGATTCACTCAATTATTATCATTATTGCAAATAGATAAAGAGAATTCGTGATGATTTTCTTTTATCAGCGCGTACAGTCAATCCCGCGTGTTTTCATTAATTCGCGTCGCGAGTAACTCGTGCCATGGAATGCTTGTTGAAGTCACAAGAGAACGAGAGAGAGAGAGAGAGAGAAAGGAGAGGAGTCGTTAAAGCTGCGTGCCGTTCGTGGCCAACCGGTTTCCTCGGGTTATTCGTCGTTAATTCGCTAGAGGAGAGTAAGTAATCGCGCGAGAGAGTTCCTCCTGACCACCGAGGGAGCGAGTGAATTTCCAGCGAGTACACTTCTCGACACAGTGTCGCGTAATCCCAAGCCAGGATCGAGACACTGTCAGTTAAGTAAAGTAATCGCCCTCTACAAAGCGAGAGATATTGCCTCGCTTCGTAATAGTCACCATAGGATACCATCTCGTTTCTCCTCTCTATACGCGGTCACCACCTCCATCCCCCCTATTTTTCGCGCCTTCCCTCCTCTTATTTTTTTTCTAGTATCCTGCATACAAAATTACATTTATTCATACGCATATGGTTTCGATTTCAATCGACGCAAAAGCGTTAACATAAATAGGAAATTTAAGTGTTCTCTAACGAGCAATAAAAACGGTCACAAAGATTCTTTATATTACCCTATGTGATTCCACCTAATCGTTCGCAGCATCCCCTTTTTAATTTATTTCCCCACTAACGCAACATTTTCTTTGGTAAAAAAAAACTATTTCTTTAAAAAATTTTTTATGAAAAATATTCTGGACCGAAATTTTCTTTTTCAAAAAAAAGGAAATTTTTAAAAAAATTTCTTTTATAGATAAATAAATAATTAATAAATATAAGTAAATAAAATAAACACTTTTTTCTCAAAAGGAAATAAGAGTGTCATGGAAATAAATTGCATTAGAAACTCACCGATTAGGTTCGCCAGCATAGAAGTGGATGAGGCTCTTCCTGTAACATAAAGAAAATATTTTTATTTATTTTATTTTTGCAATCTTATTTATATACTAATTTCTTGAGACATTAATAAAAAAAATTTCAATTTAAAAGATTTTCATCTGCACTTTCATATACACTTCCAAAGTGAAAATGAAAGTGAAAACAAAGTATTCGTCAAAATTAAAGTGAAAGTGGAGAATGAAAATGAAAATCTCGTATAAAAGTATTTATTTGACAATAAACAACTAATCTGTTATCTGAATCAAATAAATTTTTTTTTGTAAAGTAAAAATCAAAGTGAAAATATTTTTAAAAAAAAGACAAAATGAAAATCTTGAAAAGACAAAATAAAAATGAAAACGAAAGTGAAAGACAAAATGAAAATCTTCGAGAGAATAAATAAAAATGAAAGTAAAAGTGAATGACAAAATGAAAATTTTGAAAAAAACAAAACGTATATCTTGAAAAAACAAAATGAAAAAGGAAAGGAAAAGACAAAATAAAAATCTTGAAAAGACAAAATAAAAGTGAAAGACAAAATGATCTTGAAAAGACAAAATGAAAATCTTCGAAAAAATAAATAAAAATGCTAGTGAAAGTAAAAGACAAAATGATCTTGAAAAGACAAAATGAAAATGAATAGACAAAATGAAAATGAAAGTAAAAGAAAAAATTAAAATCTTCAAAAGAATAAATAAACATGAAAGTCAAAGACAAAATGAATATCTTGAAAAGACAAAATAAAAATGAAAGTGAAAGACAAAATGAAAATGAAAGGAAATGACAGAATGAAAATCTTCGAATGAATAAACAAAAGTGAAAGTGAAAGATAAAATGAATATCTTCGAAAGAATTAATAAAAATGAAAGTGAAAGACAAAATGATCATGAAAATACAAAATGAAAGTGAGAATGAAAGTAAAAGACAAAATGAAAATCTTTGAGAGAATAAATAAAAATGAAAGTGAAAGTGAAAGATAAAATGAATATCTTCGAAAGAATTAATAAAAATGAAAGTGAAAGACAAAATGATCATGAAAATACAAAATAAAAGTGAGAATGAAAGTAAAAGACAAAATGAAAATCTTCGAGAGAATAAATAAAAATGAGAGTGAAAGTGGAAGACAAAATGAAAATCTTTAAAAGAAAAAAGCAAAATTAATATGAAAATGAAAGACAAAATGAAATTACATAATCGACCCCCGGAACATTCGAAATTCACTCAATAAAATCAAAATCTACATATTATTTGGAATTCACCACTATACATTAGATATACTAATTGAAAATTATCAAATTTGAATATTATTACAACTAATGCATATAAGTTGACTCATGCATACAAAATTACCAAACGAACGGGTACCAAAAGTGTTATTATATTTCGCTTTGCCGAATACGGAAACTTGGGTATAATTTTGAGCAAATAAGCATAGCAATTATTTAAGGGTGTGCATGTACAAATAGTGTGGCGACAAGTCCACATAAAAAAAAGAAGTCCGGTTCCTCTGTATATACTTATTTCGACTGCTCGAGCACTGTTATATTGATTCACGAATATATTTATGTAAAAGCTTTAAAAATTATTTTTGTTTCGAAAAATTTTAAATAATTGCAAAGCAAATTACCGATAGCGATCGTCGCTGTTTCTGTTATACATTCAAATTAAGTGGG
The DNA here is from genome assembly GCA_032872505.1 of Leptopilina syphax. Taxonomy (NCBI): domain Eukaryota; kingdom Metazoa; phylum Arthropoda; class Insecta; order Hymenoptera; family Figitidae; genus Leptopilina; species Leptopilina syphax. The sequence continues at coordinate 38,292,675 of CM065469.1, forward strand.
GAAAAATTTAAATTAGTGACACCTTTTTTGCAACTTTTGCCACAAAGCGACAATTTGTTTATTGAATTAATTAATAAGCGTTCTGTAGTGATTTTAAGTAGTATTATCGCTAATTTAGTTAAATTGGTCGAAAATTACTAAATGGTATAGTAAAAAAGTATTTTTTTTTTGGTTTACAGACTTTGAGGACTTTTTCGATTTTTTTCGACCACTTTTGAAAAAAATGCGATTTTTTTCGGCAATTTTTAAAAAGCGCGACTATTTTTGAAAAAATATGACATTTTTCGACTTCTTTCACAAAAGTACAACTATTACTTTAAAAAAAAATGCAACTCTTCATTTTAACAAAATATAGGACCAATTTAAAAAGCAAGTGTTTCAGCACCCAGCAGCCTTTTCATCCGATTGTACATCTGGGATTAGTAAACTTTCGAGTATAATTTTAAAGACCCTTTCCGAAAATCCTCTTTATTAATTAAAATTTTCTCTCCCATATTGTCGTACAATGTGATAATCCACTGAATTCGTTTCTCTCTCAACAGAGGATTAAAATCTCCTCCAAACACTTTTGAGACACTCATCGCTCGCGCATCAGCAAAAGGACTAATTATCCACCAAGAAAAATGATCCTTCGGTAATTCTAAGTAGCTTAACTTTCCAACCAAAAGGAAGCGCGGTCATAAAGCGCAAAGACGGATATAATCAAGTCTCACCTGTCGACCTTTGCTCTTTTTCTCTAAATAAGAGAAAAAAAAAAAAAGTTGAGTGCGAGAGAAAAAAAACATTTCAGTAATTATCGCCCCCAGAGATAAAGGCAGGTGTCCCTGTGAGTCTTAATTGGAGCACGGGGGTAATTTCGAACATTACACACATGTGAAAAAAACATTTTTTCTTTTTTTTGAATATGTCAATAATTTTAATAATTTATTTTTTAATAATTCTTAAAAATTAATAATTTATTGTTTTTAAAATTTTTATAAATAATTTTTAAGAATTTCTACGAGAATTCAATTATTTAAATACAAAAATTCAATTTCTTATAATAATATTGTAACTGTCCATGTCTTTCAAAAGTAATTAAGATATATAATATTTACAAAAATTTATAATAAAGAAATTCTTAAAAATAACTTTTTTAAATATTAAAAATTTTTTTTTTAAATTTTCCAAATAATTGAAATTTGATAAAATCTTCTAAATTTAATTAAAATTTGGTAAAATCTTTTAAAAATAATTAAATTTTTGAAGAATTTTAAATTTACTGTAATTTTAACTTAATTTTTAAACTGAAATTCAATTATAAATATGAACATGATTTCTCCTAAATTTTAAGAAGTATAAACAAGTAAATTTAAAAAAATTTTAATGTACTTTTTCGAAGATAATTGAATCGTAAGAAATTATCAAAAATCACTTCTAATAATTGGTTTTTTAAAAATATTGTAATGTATAATTTTTCGAAAATAATTGAATTTCTTAAAAGAATTTTTGTATAATTTAAAGAGAACTAATTAATTTTTTAATGAATTTTAATTAAAAACTTTTACCATGATTGTTTTCTTTAAAGTGTTAAAAATAATTGAATTTAAAAAAAATTACAATGAAAAAACTCTAAGAATTACTTTTTTCAAACATATTTCAATTTAATTTTTAGAAGCTAATTTTCATTATCTTTATAAATAATAAAACTCTTTTCCGAAATTCAATCATTTTCATAAATAATAAAATTTTCAAAGGAATTTAATTATTTTAAAACACAATTTTCATAAAATTTTTGGAAAAAAATCAATTATTCTTAAAAATTTTAATAAAATTCTTCGTATCAATTTAATTATTTTCCAAAATTTTCCTCAATTCAATGATTTTCAATATCTCCTATTTTAATAAAACTTTCTAAAAGAATTCAATTATTTTTATAAAATTTTAATAAAATCCTCTATAAATATTTGATTATTTTCATAAATAATAAAAAAATTCACAGGAATTCAATTATTATTTACAAATTATTTGTAAATTTATTAACAATAATTTCATTATTTTTATAAATACTAAAATTTTTTACAAAAATTCAATTATTTTTATAAATAATAAAATTTTTAACAAAGATTCAATTATTTATATAAATAATAAAACACATCGCAGAATTTCAATTATTTTAAAAAAATTTTAATAAAATCCTCTACAAACATTTTATTATTATTATAAATAATAAAAAATTTACAGGAATTCAATTATTATTTACAATTTTTTTTATAAATTTATTCACAATAATTTAATAATTTTTAAAAATAATAAATTTTTTTAGAAAAATTCAATTATTTTTATAAAAAATAAATGTTTTAACAAAGATTCAATTATTTTTATTAATAGTAAAACGTCGGAGAATTGCAATTATTTTTAATACTGTTTTAATCAAATTCCTCGAAAAATGTAATTATTCTTTTAAATTTTATTAAAATTCGTCAAAAAATTCAATTATTTAAAAAATTGTTGATACAATTTTTTATGAGAATTCAATTTTAGGAAACATTCAATTATTTAATAAATTATTGTTATTAAATATTATACTATTCAATTGAAGAATTTCCAAATCCTAAATTCCGATTTGAAAATTCTTCAAAGAACTTTTTCGAAAATTATTAAAAATAATTGATTTAAAGAAAAATTTTAGTCATCATTTTAAAAAATAGTAATTGAATTAAAATAATGATTTCTTAGCCGATAACTATAGTTATGACCTATGAAATAATTATTTTAATTCAATTAAAATTATAAATTAGAGCTTAATTAAGCCTTTATAAGGTTACCATTAATGCTTTATCAGGGATCTATCAGGGCTTTATTGGGGCATTGCCTCGTCTTTGTCGAGCTTCATTAGAACTATTTAATTTCTATGAAGGCAATTTTAGGGATCTAGAAGGGCTCTATTAAGGTTTTATTAGAGTTTTATTGGAGCTTTATTAGGACTGTACTATTGACTGTATTAGGGATCTATTAGGGCTGTATTGGGGCTTTTCTCGTGTAAAATTTCAAAACAAAATATAATAAAAAAAAAGAATTCTATTTCACATTGAGAGAGAAGAAGAGTGGCGTCTCTCGACGTGGCAATGTTTTAGCGTATTGATCCGTTGAGGTTTAGTAGTCGAGGTAAGAGGGTGTATAGGGCAAAAGTCGAGGGCAGTCGCGGAAATGAGGGAAGGGGGTAAAAACTGGACGGTGGCACTTACTCGCTCATAATCGCCCCTGAGCCCTCGATAGTGCACTTTTACTGTGGTACCCACACATCTCTATAGGATACAAAAAACACACATTCGAAGAAATCTCGCCTCCTTTCTTTCACCGAGGCTCTTCCATTCGCATATATCTTTCTTGAAGGAAAAAAAATCCTCGGATAATTTGCCTCTGAATTAAAACTCCCCAGTTTAAAAAACACTTGGTATAAAACCGTCTCAAAAAAAAATCCAAGACCTTCTCATTTTTTATGAGAATGTAAAAAATTAATAAAAGAATGACAATATAAAAAGAAATTTGATTCTTTATTAGTTTTATTCTGTATTTAAGAAAAAAAAATGTATGACAGTTGTAACTTTTTCTCTCAATTTCTCCCTTCTTTGCCTATAGACGCGTAGACAATGGTTTTAATTTTCCGGGAAATGAGCGATTTATTTTATTATTTAATCGATGATGAAATTATAATTCTCAGTTGTTGGAAACTTGGATGAAAAGTTCATGCTTAAAATTATAGGATGTTTGAGAAGGGGAGATTATTTATTTAAAGTACAACTTTAAAAATTTCTCTCTTCTCTAAATCAGAATTAATTTTAAATTTCATTTTTAAGTATAATTCTTACTCTTCTTGTTTTTGGAATTAGAAATTTTACTTTCAATTAAAAGTTTCACTAATTAATGGCTGAAAAACAATTACCAAACGATATAACAGAAATTTTCGGAATTAATCAAATTTTAAAAGCTTTTTAAATTAAATTTCTTGAAAATTTAAAAGGGAAGCAAAAGTACAAAAATGTTTAAAGTTTTATTTTAAAAAATTATTAACTACATTATTTTTTTTTAAGAATTCTTGAAAGTTTTGAATAATTTAATTCAAAAATTCTATAAAAAATAATTGAATTTGTAAGAATTACAATTTTTAGAAATAATTCAATTTCAAAATACACAGCCTTTGCAAAATTTTCAAAAAATCTTCAAGTTTTTACAATATTTCGGGTTTCAAATTCTTCAAATATCGCAGATTGCTTTAATTTTCTTTGGAGAGAATAAAAAAAGGAATAAAAAAAATCGCACCTTATCAATGAAGTGTTTCGAAAAGGATTTGAAGGGACATAAAAAAAAGGGATGTGTGTCCGAATTGTCCATGTCCTAGGACAATGCAAGTTAGGCTCTCGTCTCGACCATACCTTCTGTTTATACACCCTCCTAATGTTTACAGAGAGTTTCTCCCGGTACGATCGATATATTGATTGTCGACGACGACCACGACCACGACGACTACTGCAACCGGCTGGTCGACGACCACAAGAGGTGGTATGTCTACCGGTAGTCACTTGTTGCCTACCACCCCCGGGGGTTGGCCTTGTCCCTCTATGTTTGGGAAACGCTTGTCCAACTACCGCAGGATTCATAGTCAGTCAATATGGTTGGGCTAGGTTTTGTCAAAGGGCTTCTATATATAAATTTTCTGTCCCACACTCGCTATTTTTAGTTCTCTAGAAGAAATAACACATTCTTCATTTCTTGTTTTTTTTATTATTTCTTCTATTCTTCGTTTCTTGTTTATTTTATTATTTCTTCTATTCTTCGATTCTTGTACTTTCTTCATTTCTTGTATTCATTATTTCTTGTATTCTACATTCTTTTATATTCTTCATTTTGTATTTTTCACTTCTTGTATTTATCACTTTTTCTATTCTTCATTTCTTGTATTCATAATTTATTGTATTGATTGTTTCTTTTATTATTCGTTTCTTGTATTCTTCATTTTTTGTATTCTTTGTATCTTGTATTCTACATTCTTTGATATTCTTCACTAGCAACAATTCGCGCGCTAAAGTGCGCGGCTAACTTCTTACTGCCTTTTTTAAATAAAATTAGCAATTTTAAAAATAATAGAATTTGAAAACTTTCTAATTCAAATTTTTGTTGAAAACACTAAAAAAAATCAATTATGGAGAAATTACAAATAATTGCAGAAATTCAACTATTTAAAAAAAAATAAATAAAATTCAACTACAAAATTTAAAAAAAAATTTTGTAAAAATCCTAATTATCTTTATAAGTAACAAAATTCTTCTCCAAAGTTTAATTATTTTCCTAAATGTCAAAAAAATTCTTGTCCTAATATCAATTATTTTCAAAAATAAAATGCATTTTTCTAATTTCAATGATTTTCAATATCTACTATTTTAATAAAATTTCCCAAAAAGAATTCAATTCTTTTAAAAAAATTTTTTAAAATTGTACGCAAACATTTAATTATTTTCATAAATAATAAAAATTTCACAGGAATCCAATTATTATTTTTATAAATAATAAATTTTTTTAAGCAATTCAATTATTTTCATAAAAAATAATTTAAAATTCTAGAAAATAATAATTGAATTAAAATGATGAAAATAATTTTGATGAAGTTACAGTAACAATATTCTTATAATAATATAAAATAATGATTTTATTACTTGGTCATCTTTAATTATTATAAAAAATGAAGAAATCGATCACTCCGAGTCTTTGACTCGGAGCAATCGATATCTTCATGTTTTATAAAAATATTCTTATAAATTATTGAATTTAAAAAAGGTTTCAATTTGAATCTTTTGAATGTCTTAATTCCTGTGGAAAATCCTGTTCCAAAAATAAGATTAAAAAAAATAGGAATTTCGCAAATATTTTTCTTTTTTTTTCTAAAAAAAATAATAATTTTGTTAAAAAAAATTGTGATTCATAAACAAAAATAATGCAAAATAAATTGCATTATTCTTAACTTTTTTATAATTTTTCTTTTCAAATATTTTCAAATTTTCAAATTAATATATTGAAAATCATCAAATTTTTGCAAAGAATTATATCAAAAAATTTTGATGATAATAGAATTCCTTCAAAGAATTTTATTATTTAGGATAATAACTGAATTCTCGCAAAGAATTTTATATTTTTATTTTTAAAAATCCTAATCAAATTCTTTGGAAGAATTTCTTTGAATTTTTTTTAAACTAATGGAATTTCTTTAATAATTTTAATTGAAAATTTTGAAAGCATTTGAATTTTACACGGAAAAAATAAATTTAGCAGATTTTACAAAACTGTTACGGAGTAGCGGATACAGCTTTTTACGAAACTGAGTTTTATAAAATGTAAGGAATATTTCAGGATAAAGTACAGAACTTTCGTAGTTTATACTGAATATTTTTGAAGTTTATCCTGAAATATTCCTTACATTTCACAAAACTCAGTTTCGTAAAAAACTGTATCGCTACTCCGTAACAATTTAGTAAAATCTACTAAATTTATTTTTTCCGTGTATAAAGAAAAATTTTATTAAAAGTGAATTGAAAATAATTGAATTCTTGCGGAGAATTTTACTATTTATAAAAATTGTTTCGAAGAATTTATTAAAATTTTTGGACATAATTGAAATTTATGGAAATATTTAAAAATATTTGAATTCACTCGAGAAATTCGAATTAAAATTGTTTTGAAAATCATTGGATTTTTGTAAAGATTTTACTATTGAAAAAAATAATTGAATATTGTTAAGAAGGATTTTACTATTTATAAAAATAATTAAAATGTTTCGCGAGAATTTTTAAAAATTTTAAGAAATAATTAAATTGTTATGAAGAATTTTATAGAAATATTTTTAAATAATAATGAAATTTTTTCGAGAAATTCAATTAAAGTTGTTTCGAAAATAATGGAATTTCTTTAAGGGCATTTGAACCATTATGACGTCACAATGTGTGCAAAGCATGAGTTTTAAAATTGTGACGTCATAATGGTTCAAATGCCCTTAAAGAATTTTATTAAAATTATTGGTATTCAAAATCATTGATTTCATCACAAGAATTTTATTACTTTTTTGAAAATAATTGGATTCTTTCAATTTTTTTGACGAATATATTTAAAAATTGGAATTTTGGCATTGAAAGTAATTTAATTTTTACATAGAATTTTTTTAAAATATTTTGAGAATAATTGAATTATTTTTAGAGAATTTTAAATTCTTGTTGAAATTGCATTTTATGGAAATTTTTGATAATAATTAAATTATTTCATGTAATTTTATTTAAATTTGATTAAAAATTATTTAATTCTTGTGAAGAATTTTACTATTTATAAAAATAATTGATATTTATTAATATTAATATTTTTTCGAAGGATTTATTAAAATTTTAGAAAATATGAACAGTAATAATTAATTTTGTACTTAATAAGCGAATTTTTTAAATTTTGATTATGAAATTATTTTGAAAATTTATATTTGAAGATTAAAAATATTTGTAATTTGCATAACAATAATAAATTGAATATCACGTTCAGCACGTAAAATTTTCTAGTAATAATATAATATACAATTTATTTAAAGATAACAAAAACAAAAATATAAATAGAAGACAACTTCAGAGTGTGAGGGACAGAAAAAGTGAATGAATGAAAGAATAAAAGAATATTCAAATTAATATAGTTAATTAATTAATAGTTAATAATTTTGTACTTTTCACTTCTTGTATTTATTATTTTTTGTATTCTTCGTTTTTCATCTGAATTTGATATCCTTAGAAAAACTGTGCTTTGAATTTTGTTTGTTTTTAAAAGTTTGTTTTTTTTTTTTTAAAGTACAATAATTGTCTATTATATTAAAAAAAAAAATGATTCCTTGTTCAATTTTTAAAAAGGAAAAAATTATCCTCTGGAGTTTTTTGATTTAAAAAAACATACGGCTCGGTTGATAACCGATATCGGTATTATAATTCGAGACGTTTTTGACAAGGCTAAGTTAGGGATGAGAGTTTAGCCGGATACCGTAACCGGGGATTAACCTTCGTCTCGTTGGTGCGTCGCTGATGAAAATGACGCATCTTGTTTACACACCTGGATTCTGGTTTATAGGACCAGACCTCATATATATTTTTCATATATCTATATATTCTCAGGTGTGCTCTTGTATTGAGTGTGCATTTCCCTCTCTTTCTACTCTCCTCAGATATATACCTGGCGATGAGGCGCTGCGCGAGATGATCGAAGACTATCGCGGGACCAAACATTTTAGTCAAGAATATACATATATATAGAGATATTATATATATATATATACAAGAAAAAAATATATACACATAATATATAAAACCACGAGAAGGTGAAGATGGGTTCTTTACAGCCGAGTTGGTAGCACCCGACAAGACAGCCGACATCTCCGCCCTTTTACTCGACGCAGATTTGTAACAGTACCCGTGCCAAACAAGAAATCTTCCTCTTCCGTTTCTCTCTTTCTCTCTTTTAAAAACCAAGGGGCAAATCAAATTAAGAGGGCGATGAAAAAACACAAAATCAACGATATTTATTAATTTTCATCTCTTTTCCATAATTCAGGAAATTGTCTGTATACATTTCCAAGAAAGAAGTGGGAAAAAAATTAATAAATGAAATTGCCGAATAGATGAATATCTTATTTGATTTAATTTATAATTTCGTTGCGAGAGTAAAACGAGAAAAGGAGTAATAAGAGAAATAAGACAAAATAAAGGAGAAATGAAAAAAAGGCAGAGAGAGAGAGAGAGAGGGGGATAGAGAAATAATACTTAGAATATTTTCTCTATAACGTGATAAAGGAAAAAAATTTTTTTTTTTCTATTTTGAAGTGCGCTTTTACAACACACGCGAGGATATTAGCTAATGTCGACCAATTAGATATAATGGAGGGATTAAGACGCGCGGCGACGTTCTAACATCGTGAAATTAAAGATTATATAATGTCCCGAATGATCTATCCCATTTTCTTTTGCAAAAGTGTTTTCTATAAACGGTCGCAAACGTTGTTGACTCCTATAAGCCATTTTAACCAATAGTTAGGATCAACAGAGTTTATATATGGTATATACAAGTGTGAGAGAGAGAAAAGGAAGGTTTTTCATCTCGCGAGAGATCGTTTAAGAGAACATTTGTGCATTGTCTATAATTATCTTCACATTTTCAACGTAGTGGCAATTATTTTACTCCACGCTCCATACGAGTGTACTTATTCATAAAGATTCCCCTCTATAATAAATCTCAAAACACCGCATTTTCACATATTTTTAACAAATTTTTTTCTTATTTTTATGTGATTGAAAGTACTTTTCAAAGATTTGCGCTTTTTGACATATCTTTCACACTGGGAACAATAAGTATTCGATTCGAATATCAGGCTTCGCACTCATTTACTAAATCCATAAACATAACTAAATATAACTAAATCTATAAATAAAGTATATACTATACTTTTTTACGTTATCAAAAAATTAATCTTAAAAATTATAATCAAATTTTTTAAAACGAATCAATTATTTTCAAAAAATATTCGAAATTCAATTATTATTTTCAATATTTAGTATTTTTTATAAACCCAAAAGAATTCCATTATTTAACTAAAATTTTAGAAAAATTATATGCAGACACTTAATTATTTTCATAAATAATAAAAATTTACCAACAATTCAAATATTGACAAATTTTTTATTAATTTCTTTGCAATAATTCAATTATTTTCATAAATAATAGAATTTTCACCGGAATTCAATTAATTTAAATTTTAAAATAGCATTTTAAAAAAAATTTCGAAAAAATCAATTATTTAACAAAATTTTTATACAATTCTTTAGAATAATTCAATTACTTTCACTAATAATAACATTTTTCATGAAAATTCAATTTTTTAAAAAAATGTTTGATAAAATTCTAAGCAAGAATTCAATTATTTTCATAAATAATAAAACTCCTCGAAGAATTTCAATTATTTTTAATACTATTTTAAATTAATTAGTTAAAAAATTCAATTACTTTCACAAATAAAAATTTTTCACAATGATTCAATTATTTAAAATAAAATTGTCATATTTATTATATTTTGAAAAAATTAATTATTTAAAACAATGTTTATAAAATTCTTATGAAGAATTCAATTATTTTCAAAAATAACAATTTTTCACAGAAATTCAATTCTTTTTAAACATTTTAAGAAAAATTTTTCGCAATAATTCAAATATTTTCGTAAATAATAAAATTCTTCTTAGAATTTCAATTACTTTTGAAAATTTTAATAAAATTTTTTGCAACTATTCAATTATTTTCATAAATAATAAGGACTGAGACTTAAATAAATAAAATTTATGGCAGGATTTCAATTATTTTTAAAACAATTTTCCAGGAATTGCTCAAAAAAAATAATTATTCTTAAAAATTTAATTTAAATTTCTCGCAAAAATCAATTATTTGAAAAAAATGTTTCTTAAAAATTCTTTGGAAGGATTCAATTATTTGCAAAAAATTTTGGAATTTTTCACAGGAATTCAATTATTTTCAAAAATAACAATTTTTTACAGAAATTCAATTCTTTTGAAACATTTTAATAAAAATTTTTGCAACAATTCAATTATTTTCATAAATAATAAATTTCTTCTCAGGATTTTAATTAATTTAAAAATTTTAATAAAATTCTTTGCAACTATTCAATTATTTTCATAAATAATAAAATTTTTCTCAGGATTTCAATTATTTTTGAAAATTTGTAATAAAATTCTTTGCAACTATTCAATTATTTTCATAAATAATAAAATTCATCGCATGAATTTAATTGTTTTTAATACAATTTTACAGGAATTGCTCAAAAAATGTAATTATTCTTAAAAGTTTAATTTCAATTCCTCGCAAAAATCAATTATTTAAAAAAATGTTTTTTTTAATTTTTTGAAAGAATTCAATTATTTGCAAAAATATTATAAATTTTCACAAGAATTCAATTATTTTCAAATATCTTAATAAAATTGATTGAAAGAAATCAATTATTTTTAGTACGATTTTAATTAAATTTTTTTGAAATAATTAAATTATTCTTTTAGATTTTAATAAAATGCTTCCCATGAATTCAATTATTTACATAAATAATTCTTCTAAAGAATTCAATTATATTGATAAATATGAAAATTATTCCCAAAAATTCAATTATTTTAAGGCATTTTAATAAAATTCTTTGCAAAAGTCAATTATTTTCATAAATAACAATATTCATCACAAGAATTTAATTATTTTTAAAAGTAATAAATTTTTTCTTGAAAATTCAATTATTTTTAAAAATTCTAATAATAAAATCGTTCGCAAGAATTCAATTATTTTCATAAGTAATAAAATGCTTTTTAAGAATTTAATTATTTCCAAAAAAATTTAATAAAATGCAACACAGAGATTCAATTATTCTCAAAAAATTTAGTAGAATTCTTTATAAAATTTAATTATTTTTAAAAACTTTTCGCAATTCAATGATTTTGAAGATTCTACTGTTTTTATCAAATTCCCAAAGAGAATTCAATTATTTAAAAATTTTTTTGTAAAAATCTTCGTAAGAATTCAATTCTTTTCATGAATAATAAAAATTTCTCAGGAATTGAATAGTTTAAATTAGAATTTACATAAAATTAGTTGAAAGAAATCAATTATTTAAAACTTTTTATAAAATTCTTCCCAAGAATTAAATTATTTTTATAAATATTTGAATTCCTTTATGAATAACAAAATTCGTTGCAGGAATTTATAATTTATTAGCAGGATAAGAAAGAAGTAAATATTTTCAATGAAAATTAGGATAAAGTCAGGAAAATAAATACAGAATGAAATTTTTGTCAGTGTTGTAAAGTGTCTAAAACGAGTTTTTTTGGTAGTCAAGTTTAATTTTTCGATAGCAATTTTTTTTACTACTTTTTTTTAGTTTGAAAGCTACTTTTTGCTACTTTTTTAAAATTAATTATTTTTTATTTATTATTTTTTAATTATTTTTCTTAAATTAATTAATTCTATTAATTAATTTTAGAAACTTTTAAAAAGTTTAGCATTGTACCTACTGTTATTAAGCATCAAATAGCAACGAATTGATACCAAAAATGTGGATGTGTATATGTGTATCAATTTGATACTATCAATAAAAATCATTACTTCGTGTGGAAATTTTAGCAAAAAATAAAAAATATTTTTAGCTATTTTAGCTAAAAATATTTTTTATATTTTGCTAAAATTTCCACACGAAGTAATAATTTTTATATTTTTGATCTAAAAATGAAACAAAGTGTATAACTGTAACTAACACCTTTTAATGATAATTGGACCGCAGGAACCTTGGCCCAAAAAAAGAAGAACTGAAATTCGTGCGTATAAAATAATAGAGAGCCTTAATTAGTTCTAAAAGTGTTTCCAAGTAATTACGAAAGCGGGGCCGGAGCACAAAACTTATTGAAAAGTTCACATTCTTAATTCCAGGAAGATTCCATCGGCCGGAACAAAGAGCCGACATAACAGCTTGGGTAAACATACGTGCGAATATATATACAGTATATACCTTTCCGGGAATCATATAAAAAAAAAGAATTAGATAGGTTATTCTTTGGACCTCTCTATCATATTTAATATATATATATATATGAGACCCATGATTATCGCTTCAGTGCAACAAGATTTTTTTCTTTCGGCGATTTTTTCTTAAATAGTATATACATAGATAAAAATTACAAGAGGTGTGCGACTGTATTTACTTTTAGACGCCAACATATCCTGTTATAACTTATTCGATTATTGAGTCCAAGTTTTATCAACTATTTACAATATATAAGTCCTTTTCGAATTGCTGATAACGATTATCTCACGCACTCAACGATATAATTTACCTTTCATATAGGTATAGCACTCTATTCGAAAATATTAAATTTTTCAATGGTTTTAGATATATCTGAATAAATAATGGTGTGTGACTTTATTTTTGAACACAGATATTTGATTGTTCACTGGAGGTGAGACGATTTTTATTTTGCGTATATGTACATCTTTTGAACAAAGGAGTATTATAAATTTCAGTTTTTAAAATTCATCATCTCTACCTTTTTGAAATCTTATCACAGAGGTTCCTTATTCTCTTATCTTGAACTTTGATAATCTTGTAAAAACAAGGACTAGGGGAAAACATATTTTTATGATCGTAAAGAATTTAAAACATTTTCGATGATTACTCTATGGATTATAGGGAGATATTTATTGAAATGGTCCAATAATACTATTTTGTTTGCTGTTAAATTATAGAAAGAATTCTTCAAAAACGTTTCTGTTTGTTGATAATACGCTTCGTTTTTCAGACATGGTCCAACCTTGACAATAAGGTACAACCTTGACTACATTTTTACTTTTTCAAATGTTTATAACTTTTTTTAATGTCAGACGACTCAGTTTACGCTGTTCAGAAAGTGATCCTCTTTTGTAGATCTTTTTAATAATATAACTCAATTGCCTACATTTTTTTAAAATTTATAAACTATTTCTATTTATGAAAATTGTGAACGCAACTCTTTTGAAATTCAATTAATTTTCAGGGTTGCCATACAAAAATTTAACTTTGTTTTTCCCTGACTTTTTTCTGATTTCCAGATAGAATTTTGACTATTTTCCTGACACTGAAGAATATTCTGAGTCACTCTAAAAATTATTAGATACCGAGAAAAATATTCTAATACATTTATTTGCAAGTTTTTTTAATTGTAAAATTCTTTAAAATAATTATTTTATTTATCATAATTATTTAATCATTATTATTTTTTCATTGAAATTAAAATTTTCAAAAATTTCAAATTCAAATCTTTTAAAATTTAATAACTTGTAAGAATATTATTAAAAACATGAAGAAGTCAATCACTCCGAGTTTTCGACTCGGAGTAATCGATTTCTTCATGTTTTTTATAAATTAACGATAATTCAGGGATAAAATTATTATTTTATATAAGAATATTGTTACTCTAACTTCTTCGAAATTATTTCCATCATCATTCAATTTTTATTTTTTTAGAATTTTTAACTAAAAGATTTCCAAACATTTGAATTTGAAACCTTTTCAAAATTCAATTATTTATAAAAATCCATGCTATAATTCTTTTAATATTAAATTACTATCTAAAATTTTAAACGAAATTGATTTTTAAATAAATTTTTATTATCAAATTCTACAAGACTTGAATTATTTAAATACTAAAATAAATAATTTATTGAATAATTGAATGTTTATTAAAATTTAATTTTTACGAAGAATTTTATTAACAACTTTTGAAAATAGTTAATTTCTTTTAAGTTATTTAATAATTTTACTGAAATTTATTATATTAAAGAATTTTTTAACAATTTTTGAAAATTTTTGAAAATCGTTCTTGCGAACGATTTTATTAGAATTTTCTAAAATATTTGAATTTCCAAGAAGAAATTGAATGTTTTCGTAGAATTGAATCGAAAATTTTTTCCAATAATTAAATTTTTGATTATGTAAAAAGTAAATATTGAAAATCATTGAATTACGAAAAACTTTTGAGAATAATTGAAATTTTTGCAAACAGTTTTATTTAAATTTTTGAAAATAATTGAATTTTTGGCAAAAAATTTTAATATTTATAAAGATAATTGAATTCTTGACGAGATATTGATTAAAATTTTTTAAAAATAATTGAATTTTTTCGAAGAATTTTATTACTTTTCAAAAGAATTAAATTCTTGCGAACGATTTTATTAGAATTTTTTCAAATAATTGAATTTCAAAGAAGAAATTGATTACTTTTAAAAATAATTGAATTCTTCTGACGAATATTGTTATTTCTGATAATAATTGAATCATTGCAGCGAATTATATTATTTTAATGAATAATTTAATGTTTTTTAAAATTGAATTCTTTCGTCAAGTTTTAATAAAATTTTTAAGAATAATTGCATTTTTCGAGTAATTTATTTAAAATTGTATTAAAAATTTATTTTAAATTCTGCCGTGAAAATAATACAGTTCTTAAATGAAATTTTATTATTTATGAAAATAATTGAATGTTTTCGTAGAATTGTTTAAAAAAATTTTTTCCAATAATTAAATTTCTTGAAAAATTTTATGAAAATAGTAAATATTGAAAATCATAGAATTACGAAAAACTTTTAAAAAATAATTAAAATTTTGCAAAGAATTTTATTCAAATTTTTGAAAATAATGGAATTTTTGGCGAAAAATATTGTTATTTATAAATATAATTGAATTCTTGACTAGATATTCGTTAAAATTCGTAAAAATAATTGAATTTCTTCGAAGAATTTTATTATACTTTTCAAAATAATTGAATTTTGCAAAGAATTTTTTTTGAAATTTCTAAAAATAATTGAATCTTTGTGAAGAATTTTGTTATTTTTGAAAGTAATTGCATTAACATTTTTGAAATAATTAAATAATATCAAAAAATTCATTCTAGTCAGAAATAGAAACAATTTTTGAATATTTAGAATTTTCTTATGAATTCTAAAAATTTTATTTTTTAAGTTAAGAAACAATTTTTTTTTTTATAATTTTAAGGAAAAAGAATTTTTTTTAGGTGACATTGAAGAAAGATGCGATCACAATGATCGTGTCATAAATGGGAGCATAGGGTATATGTGTAGGTATATATAGATATGTATATACAATAGTGGTCGAAAGGGAAACGAGATGAGAAAGAAGAAAAAACAAATTTCCAAAGCTAGAAACGTGTGACCCCTTTGACACTGGTTCGCCAAGGAGGGAATGCATTTCCATACAATAACGATCGTAAATAAAACACAATCTCAACAACTTGGATTTTCCGAGAACTATGACATTATTCGAATTAAGAGTCCAAAACAGCCACTGAGAGAATAAAGAAGCGGAGGAACATTTTAAGTACCCACATCTTAGAATGGTAATTTCATTGTCGAAAAAGTATTTCTTACCAAATTAAAAAAAAGTAAACTAATAGCATAAGAAAAAATTAATAATAGTAGAAACTATAAAAATAAGGATCCTAAAGTTTCAAACTTTGAAATAAAGGACAATTTTTTTAATACTTAATTCAAATTTGAATTATAAAATAATTTTTTGTTAATTAAAAAAATAGTAAAAATAATAATAATAATTAAAAATAATAACCCTGAATAATTAAAATAATCAAAAATACCTCAGAAATAAATAAAATAATACAAATCATACTGTATTAAAAATTCAATTATGAAAATAAGAATTAACTTAAATAAGTAATTAATAAATTCATCAGCATTTAATTAAATTTCACATTCAAAAAGCAGAGAATAAAAAAAATGTCTTTCAACAACAAAGAGATGCTGGGAAGAACAATAGATTCAATACTATATGGTGACTGAATTTTTGTTAGTTGAGAATATATATAAGGATTGTAAGCGAGACGAAATGAACATTTGAACGTCAAGAGAGACGAGAGTAAACGATAAGGAGGAGATGTTTCTTGGAATTATGACGAATATATGCTGCATTGGTTCCGCAGGGGGTATCCGCTTCATCCCACATCTCTCTCTCTCTCTCTCTCTCTGTCTGTAATTAATTACACCTCGAGTCGAAGCCAGCTCTCGTCGATCTTTATCTTGGGGATAGTCTCTTCTTCTCTGACTCTCTCGCTGGACTTGGGATATCGATTGACCGAGCTTCGTGTTGGCAGCACTCGCGTTTACACATGTCAGACATGCTCACTCGCGAGTAAAAAGTCTATACGAAATATCATTATGCAGCGTGCGCGCACGTGCGAATTCTATATACATTTTCAGCGCGCCAAGAGAAAATCGCTGTATGTTTAAAGGCTAATAACTCGTTTCTTTAGACTCTTTTTTTCCCTCTCTCTTTTTTGTATAAATCAACAACGTGTCAGGAAATATTTATCTTCTCTCTCGCTCTTTTTTTTTGTTGCTCTTCTCCCTCTCTTTCTACTGACGAAAAATGAAGAGAAAAAAATTCATAAACGTACAAGTGTGCATAGAATCATATAATACTTTTAAATGATGTTGATTTGAATTTCCTTTTATAGTAAATTGATGACTTCGACTTTCACTTTCATTTTAACTTTGACTTTGACTTTCACTTTCACCTTGACATTCACTTTCAGAGTTAAAAGAGAAAGTCAAAGTGAAAATAAAAGTCACCTTCAATGTCAAAGTATAGTAACTTTTCCCTGATTTCCAGACAAAATTTTAACTTTCTCCCTTAGCCTTAAGAATATTCTGATTCACTCCAAAAACGATTAGATACTCAAAAAAAATGTTCTATTACATTTATTTATGAATTTCTTTAATTGTAAGATTATTCAAAAGCATCAAAAACTTCCTTTTTTAAATAAATATTTAATCATTATTATTTTTCAATAGGAATTAAGATTTTCAAATTTTCTTGAACTTCAACAACTTATAAGAATATTTTTATAAAAAATGAAGATATCGATTGCTCCAAGTCGAAGACTCGGAGTGATCGCTATCTTCATGTTTTATAATAATTAATGATGACCGAGTGATAAAATCATTATTTTATATTATATACGAATATAATTTTTACATCATTATCAATTCAACTATTATTTTCTAGAATTTTGAACTAAAATTCTTATTTAAATCAATTATTTTTAATAATTTTTTAAAAATTTCTTTGAGGATTTTTGATTGCAATTCAATTTTAACAAAAATTTCGAACATCAGGAAATTCTTTAATTAAATATTTATTAGAAAATAAAAACTTTAAATAATTTTAAATAAATCAATTAAACTTTCTCAAAAAAATTAATTCTACAGAATCGTTAGTTTAAAGTATGGAAAAAAAATTTTTTTCAAGATTTTAATTTTATTATTTATTATTTTATTATTTTTATTATTTTTGAAAATAATTGAATTTATGACAAGAATTTGATTCATTTTTTTAATATAATTGAATTTCTACGAAGAAGTTCATTTAAATTTTGGAAAATAATTTTGTTATTTATAAAAATAATTACATTTTTAAAGAGAATTTTAAAAAAATTTGAAATATAATTATTTAATATATATACGAAAAATTTTGTTCAAATTTTGGAAAATAATAGAATTTTATACCAAAATTTTGATACTTATTTATAAAGATAATTGAATTTTTTAACATAATTGAATTTGTATGAAGAATTTTATTTAAATTTTTGAAAATAATTGAATTTTAGGCAAGAATTTTGTTATTTATGAAAATGATTGAATTTTTGACAAGAATTAAAAAAAAATTTTTTTAAATAATTGAATTTTTGTGAAGTAATTTTATTTAAATTTTCGAAAATAATTGAATTTCGGATAAGAATTATGTTATTTATAAAGAAAATTGAATTTTTGGAAAGAATTTTTAAAAATTTTTTGAAAATAATTGAATTTCTACGAAGAATTTTATTCAAATTTTTTAAAGTAATTGAATTTAAGACAAGAATTTTGTTATTTATAAAAAAAGATGGGATTTTTAAAAATTTTTTGAAAATAATTGAATTTTTTCGAAGTAATTTTATTCAAATTTTCGAAAATAATAGAATTTCGGATAAGAATTTTGTTATGTATAAAGATAATTGAATTTTTGACAAGAATTAAAAAAAAATTTTAAAGAATTGAATTTCTACGAAGAATTTTATTCAAATTTTTTAAAATAATTGAATTTCAGACAAGAATTTTGTTATTTATAAAAAAAGATTGAATTTTTAAAAATTTTTTGAAAATAATTGAATTTTTGCGAAGTAATTTTATTCAAATTTTCGAAAATAATTGAATTTAAGACAAGAATTTTGTTATTTATAAAAAAAGATGGAATTTTTAAAAATTTTTTGAAAATAATTGAATTTTTTCGAAGTAATTTTATTCAAATTTTCGAAAATAATAGAATTTCGGATAAGAATTTTGTTATGTATAAAGATAATTGAATTTTTGACAAGAATTAAAAAAAAATTTTAAAGAATTGAATTTCTACGTTGAATTTTATTCAAATTTTTTAAAATAATTGAATTTAAGACAAGAATTTTGTTATTTATAAAAAAAGATGGAATTTTTAAAAATTTTTTGAAAATAATTGAATTTTTTCGAAGTAATTTTATTCAAATTTTCGAAAATAATAGAATTTCGGATAAGAATTTTGTTATGTATAAAGATAATTGAATTTTTGACAAGAATTAAAAAAAAATTTTAAAGAATTGAATTTCTACGAAGAATTTTATTCAAATTTTTTAAAATAATTGAATTTCAGACAAGAATTTTGTTATTTATAAAAAAAGATTGAATTTTTGACAAGAATTTTTAAAAATTTTTTAATAATAATTGAATTTTACGAAGTAATTTTATTCAAATTTTCGAAAATAATTGAATTTTGGATAAGAATTTTATTCAAATTTTCGAAAATAATTGAATTTTGGATAAGAATTTTGTTATTTATAAAGAAAATTAAATTTTTGCCAATAATTAAAAAAAAATTTTTAATAATTGAATTTCAACGAAGAATTTTTTTTATTTTTTTTAAAATAATTGAATTTCGAGAAAGAATTTTCTTATTTCTAAAAGTAGTTGAATTATTATAAATAATTAAATTATTTTGAAGAATTTCTATAAGTTTTTTTTTTAAATAGTGAAAATAGTGAAAATTTAAAATTTAGCAAATAATTGAATTAAACAAAGAATTTTACTATCTATAAAAATAATTAAATTGTTTTGAAGAATTAATAACAATTTTACAAAATAATTGAATTCTTTTTTGGAATTTTATTATAATTTTGTTGAGAATAATTGAATTTTTGCAAGAAATTTTACAATTTATAAAAAATAATTGAATTCTTCCGAAGAATGTTATTATAATACTTATTTTTTCAAAGAATAGAAATTTGAAAATTCATCTTAGTATTGTGAAAAAATTATCCCCCCTAATATGATTTAAATAGAATAAAATATTTTGAAATATATCTTGAATTAGACAAGAAATTTTATTTAAAAAAAAATTAATGGAAATAAATACAATATAAATAAATATATAATACAATATAATAATTGACAAGAAAAAAAATAACCAACTATGTTTTTAAGAATGATATAAACAATAACTGAGAATCATTAACATTGTTTATTCGACAAGGTCAGAGAGTGAATAAAAATATTAACGAAGATAGAAGGAGAATTCCATTTGTGGCTTAATGGAGTTGATGTTGGAAATTATCGTTAATCTCGCGGTGTAATTAAACATGATAGACTTCTTAGTATATATAAGTTATGCAGTGCAACTGAAACTTGGTCCAGTTGCATTACAGCAAACGAATGATTCAGAGACTTTGCGCTGAAGGTTTTCAATATGCACACACATATGCATATAGTATAATATCGCTTGTGTCGGCAAGATCATGATCTTTTTAAGCGTGGTTATTAACTTCTTTTTTGCATAAAAGCATCAATGATTATTATCCATCGAGTTAATTGACGACAATGCACAATTCACTATCGATTTCTACCTTATTTGTGCTCGTCAGTGTGAATGTTTGTCATTTTTATATTTAGGTTCATTACGCGCACCGTTTAACTCATCTAATTAATTGAGTCAACAAAATTGTTGTTTTTATTCTTTATCTTCAATTTTTATTTTTTTCTACTTGATTTTCGATTCGATTTTGTCTTTTAATTTAAGTTTTGAAAAATTATAATTTTTATTCATATTCAACTTTTGTTTAATAAAATCTTAGAAATTTGATTTTGTGACCAATTTAAAGAAGTCAAAGACTTTTGCAACATTTTTTGCGAATTTAAAATCAATTTGAGGTATGAATGAAACTAGAAAAAGAATTTTTTTTTTCATAATTCAAGTAAAAGTTGCGACGAAAAATGATACGTGTAGAAACAATTATATAACGACCATTGTTCATATATTTATCCGCGTAATACACTTTAAAGATGTCATTTATTGCATTCGTGGAGATTTATGGTGACAGGAGTCAATCGACAATTGACATATGATAAAAGAAACTCGTGCAGAATAGAATTTGTCATCTCAAAAATTATAACGGATTGGAGAATCTTTATTTTAAAATTTAAATATTCTTTAAAATTAAATTCCAAAAGTGAATTTTTTATTTTAAGAACAAATTTTCAATTTTAAATGTTTTTAATTCTTAAAATGGAAACTTTTCAAATATAGAAAATTAATTTCAAATGGAAGCTTTTCAAATAGAAAATCATTTTAAACTTAAAAATTTTTCACAAAAAAATGAAAATTTTAAAATGGAAACTTTTCAAATAGAAAATCATTTTTAAATGGAAACCTTCCAAATAGAAAATCATTTTAAACTTAAAAATTTTTCCCCAAAAAAATTTCCATTTTAAAATGGAAACTTTTTAAATATAGAAAAGCATTTTAAAGTGGAAACTTTTCTAATAAAAAATTATTTTAAAATAAAAACTTTTCAAATAGAAAATCATTATTAACTTAAAAATTCTCATTTTAAAATGGAAACTTATCAAATGTAGAAAATCATTTAAAAATGGAAACTTTTCAAATAGAAAATCATTTTAAACTTAAAAATTTTTTCCAAAAGAAATCCCATTTTAAAATGGAAACTTTTTAAAAAGAAAATCATTTTGAAATGGAAACCTTCCAAATAGAAAATCATTCGAAGCTTAAAAATTTTTTCCAAGAAAATTCTCATTTTAAAATGGAAACTTTTCTAATATAATAGAAAATCATTTTAAAATAAAAACTTTTTAAATAGAAAATCATTTTAAAATAAAAACTTTTCAAATAGAAAATCATTTTAAAATAAAAACTGTTTAAATAGAAAATCATTTTTAAATGAAAACTTTCCAAATAGAAAATAATTTTAAACTTAAAAATTTTTCCCAAAAAAATTCCCATTTTAAAATGAAAACTTTTCAAATATAGAAAAAATCATTTTAAAATGGAAAATTTTCTAATTGAAAATCATTTTCAAGTGTAAATTTTCCAAATCGAAAATCATTTTAAATTTGAACAATTTTCCCAAAAAAATTCTCATTTTAAAGTGAAAACTTTTCAAATATAGAAAATCGTTTTAAAATAAAAACTTTTCAAATTGAAAATCATTTTAAACTTAAAAATTCTCATTTTTAAATCGAAAAATTCCAAATAGAAAATCATTTTTAAATTAAAAATTTTTCCTAAAATTATTCCCATTTTAAAATGTAAACTTTTCTAATAGAGAATAATTTTAAACTTAAAAATGCTTATTTTTAAATGAAAATTTTCCAAATAGAAAATCATTTCAAACTTAAAAATTTTTCCCAAAAAAATTTCCCTTTTAAAATGGAAACTTTTCTAATAGAAAATAATTTTCAAGTGTAAACTTTCCAAATAGAAAATCATTTTAAACTTAAACATTTATCCCTAAAAAATACCCATTTTAAAATAGAAACTTTTCAAATAGAAAATCATTTAAACTTAAAAAATCTCATTTTAAAATGGAAACTTTTTAAATATATAGAAAATGATGTTAAAATTGAAACTTTTCAAATAGAAAATCATTTTCAAATGGAAACTTTCCAAATAGTAAATCATTATTAACTTAAAAATTCTCATTTTAAAATTGGAAACTTTTCAAATATAGAAAATCATTTTAAAATGGAAAATTTTCTAATAGAAAATAATTTTAAACTTGAAAATATTTTCCAAAAATTGAAAATAGACAATTTTAATAAAAAGCACCCCCTGCAATATTATATAGTCTCGCTAGGGAATAACGACATCGATAATAAATATATAGAGAAAAAAAAGAAGTTTCAATATAACCATGACCCAGTTTTTCATTAACGGAAATACAGAGAAAAAAGTAACTACCTCGATCGTCGAAAGAAGAAGATCTTGCTCAAATACATTTTCCATCATCTCTCGGGGAAGTTATATCGTTTCTATAGAAATAATTTTCAAGTCGACTAAAATGGTGGTAGGAGGAGATGGTATAAATGCCATCTCATCGAAGTGCTGCACGACATATTCAGCAACCAGCGAGGAATAATAAATAGCACAGTAAATATCCAGTCATACATATATATAAGTGAATATGTGCGTTGGGTTGAGACGCGATATGGAAAACGTAAGACGACAAGATTTGATGGGTGAGAGAGAGGATGACGAGGGGGAGGTTTTAGGAAAATAGAGAAGAGAGGGTTGAACAGAGAGAGAGAGAGAGAGACTTTATGCACGTAGCAAAGGTATGGTAACGGATATACGACCCATATTACAGACTGCTACTACATACTTGCCGCGTTTTATAAGGCGCTTAAAATTTTATTCGTTATAAAATTCCCATCGACTATGTGTACCACCGATCTCTATACCCCCTTGGAACTACACTGAAACCTTGTTCCGGACCTGCATGATTAAGGCGAGGTGTGTAGACTTCTGTTTTCTTCGAATTTTTAATAAAACTTTGCGATACTCATTATTTTAGTCGAAAAATTTTTTTTCTATTGTCAAATCAAATTAAATATTTACTTCAGTCAAATAAATTTTTGTTTAAACCAAATGAATTTTATCTGAATCAAGTGAATCAACAAAAAATCTTGTTAATTCCAATAACCGATTATTTGTCTATTATCAAATTAAATATTTAATTGAGTTAAATAAATTTTTATTTAATTTAAATGAATTTTATTTGAATCAAAATAAATTTTTATTCAAACTGAATAAATTTTATTTGAATCAAAATCAATTTTTATTCAAACCAAATAAATTTTATTTGAATCAAGTAAATTCTGTTTGAATAAAAATAAATTTTTATTTAAGTCAAATGAATTTTATTTGAATCAAGTAAATTTTATTTGAATCAAAATAAATTTTATTTGAATCGAAATAAATTTTATTTATTCCAATCAATAATTAATTATTTTCTGTGATATTTATTATATTTCTTGCATTTGAAGAAAATTGAACTCGCAGTTTTTCTAAGGATGTCAAATTGAGACAAAAAACGAATCAAAAGTATTGCGATGCAATACTTTTGATTCGTTTTTTGTCTCAATTTGATATCTTTAGAAAAACTGCGCATAGATAAAAATTATTTGACTCAGTTAAATATTTGTTTATGATATACCCAGAGAAAAATTTTATTAAAACCAAATGCAATTTATTTGTAAAAAAGGTAAAAGAATATTTGTCTTGAAGGCAATAAAATTTTTAACTTGTTTTAAATAACAATTTTATTCGATATAAATAAAATTTTTATTTGAACCAAATGAAATTTATTTACACCAAATAAAATTTATTTAAAGCAAATAAAATTTATTTAAAGCAAATACAATTTATTTAAACCAAATAAAATTTGTTTAAACCAAATAAAATTTATTTGAAACGAACAGTAAGTCTAGTTGGCTCTGAGTAAAATATATATTTTTTTGGGTGTAATAATTGAGTAGGAAAATAAATTTTATCAAAAGTTCTGGAAAAATACCAAATTTCTAGAATTACTACAAAAATGTTGATTTTTGGGGTTCGGAAATATTTTTGAAAAATTAAAAAATTTTAAACTCCCGTTGAATTTTTATCCACCTCATAAACTTTTCATATAGTTACAATACATTTTGAAAACAATTCCTTGATTTTTATCTTGTTTCTGTTAATAAATAAATTAATTTTCAATAATTCCAAAAAAAAAAAATTGTTAATGTAATTAATTCTATTAATTAACTTAAAAAAGGTTTTAGTTCAAAAACCAATGGCAATTTTGAAAAATAATTGAATTTTAAGGAAGTTTTAATCAACAATTTTTGATAAACTTTTCAAATTTTATGAATAAATGAATAATAATTAAATATTTATTTCAAAATTAATTAACTTTTGGCAAAATTATACTTTTGAGAAATTCTTTAATTTAATTAATTTAAATATATACTTGAATGGTTGAAAAAATTTACTGAAAAATTGTCAAATTATAATTGAAATTTTGTGAAATTCAATTCCAAATAATTCCAGTTTCTAAAAGAATTTTATTCCAATAAACAAAAATAAAATTTTGTAAGAAAAATAAAATATTTTTCTTAAAACAAAATAAATAATAAAAATTGTAATTTTTTTTTAAATTTCCAAACTTAAAAAAAATTTCAATTTTTGTTATTTACTTTATTTTAAGAAAAATATTTTATTTTTCTTACAAAATTTAAAATTTTTGTTCAAAAAATAAAAGTATTAAAAAATTTTATTTAAAATTCTGAAAAATGATTTTTTTTTTTTAATATTTCACTTCTATTTTTTAAAGATAATTGAATTTTTATTAAAAAATAAATTAAAATACCTTTCCATTCTTTCTTTTTTAAATAATTGAATTCTTTTTAGAGAATTTTATTGGAATTTCTGAAAATAATCAAGGAAAGTTTGCCTTATTAATTTTTTAGATGCTTTAGTTCTAATTTTTAAAGATAATTCAATTTTTTATAAATAATAATTGGAATATTTTTAAATAATTAAAATTTCCTAAAATTTTCCTAAAATGATTGAATTTTCTAATTGCTTCTGTTCTATTTTTTAGAACAAATATAATTTTTTTTCAGAAAATTTTATTAATGTTTTAGTTCTAATTTTTAAAGATAATTGAATTTTTTCAGTAATTGAAACTTGTTTAAATTTTAAATAATTAAATGTTTCTAAAAATCTATTAAAAATAATTGAATATTTTATTTGCTTTAGTTCTAATATTTAAAAATAACTGAATTTTTTCAAATAAGTAATTGAAATTTAATGGAATAATAAAAATTTTTTCACAAATTTTTTCAAATAATTGAATTTTTTTTAAGAATTTTACTGAAATTCTTGAAAACAATCAAAGGAGGTTTTTCTCCTTAATTTTTTTAGTTGTATTCGTTATAATTTTAAAAAATAATAGAATTTTTTAATTGCTTCTGTTATAGTTTTAAAATTAATTGAATTTATTTTAGAAAATTTTATTGAAATTCTTAAAAGTAATGAAGAAATGTTTACTTTTTCTTTTATACGTTTTAGTTCCAATTTTTAAAGATAATTGGATTTTTTATAAATAGTAATTGAAACTTGTTTAAATAATTAAAATTTCCTAAAATTCTATTAAAAATAATTGAATCTTTATAAATAAGTAATTGAAATTTATTGGAATAATACAAATTTCTTAAAAGTTTTTTTCAAATAATTGCATTTTTTTTATAAGAATTTTACTAAAATGCTTGAAAATAATAAAGGGAAGTTTTCCTCTTTATTTTCTTTATTGTTTTAGTTATAATTTGAAAAATAATTGAGTTTTTATAAATAAGTAATTTAAATTTGTTTAAATAATTAAAATTACCTATAATTCTATTAAAAATAATTGAATTTTTTTATTTTTTTTTACAGGATTTTGCTGACATTCTTGAAGATAAACGAGGTAAGTTCGCCACATTAATCAATTTTCACTTTCAAAATAGATACTAATGTTTTAAAGTTATATCTGTGCTCCTAAAAACCATATTTATTTAAAAATTATTTCCCTTAAATTTTTTTTACAGAGATCAGGGAAAAAGTTGAAATTCTATTTGAAAATCAAGGTTTTCCCTGTTTTCCAGAATTAGGAAAAATAAAATCGAATTTTTGTGACATCCCTAAATTTAATAATCTTAAACACAACTCTTAAAATGAAAAGAATTTAATGTCTGACTAAACATATTGTTTACTACTGAATTAACAAAATTTACAGAAATTGTAAATTTCCCACGTCTGACTATAACTGATCTTTACTATACTGATAACAAAAAGTCACAAAAATTTAAATCATCATCTTTTCCAACTAAAACGAATCACAAAAATTTTGAAAATCTACAATAAAAAGAATATTTTCCTTTATTCACTCAAAAAATAAAAATTCCAAAATACATTCAATCGAAACGAAAGTGGAAACCGAAAAAAAGATTGCGTATAGTTTTGTACCTTTTTCTCTGTCTCTCTCGCTCATTAAATAGGAGAATTTAATCGAATTTTCTAAAGAAGAAAAATCAACAGGTATAACACACACATAGAGTGAGAGTGAGAGAGAGTGAGTGGAGGCGGGAGATTAGATTTTTGTTCGAAAAGAAGGAAAACGGAACAATGAATTTTGCGGCTGACAGTGTTCCAAAGCATTGTTAGTCGGGTTTTGTGTACGAGTGGCTGCCCCTGAATTCGACTTAATTTTCCTGAGAAAAGAGATTAAGCGAAAATGGCTGCTGCGCGCTTTACTCTCTCGCAAATGCCCTGCACGCATCCTGCTGGAAACCTCTTAAAATATTCGAAACTCTGTTACAATACAGTAATAGTATATAGTTGTATTTCTAGTGCAAGGACCCGCATCATTGTGCATTGTACTTTTTTTTGAAGATCTCTTGTACAGCTCATTTCAAAAACTTATAATTCCAGAGTAAATTTCCAAGACAAAGAAACAGTTTCTTTTAAATGTATGCGACTTGGAACAAAAAAAAAAAAAAAAAACGTTTAGAAATAAATGTATGCGACTTGAAACAAAAAAATTTATAAATAAATTTTTACAACTTGAAAATAAAATTTAAAAATAAATATCTAAGATATAAGAGTGAAAATTTAGAAACATGTCTACAAGAAATTGACTTAAAGATAAGAATTACAAAATAAGAAAAGAAAAATTATGACAAAAGGTTTGGAATAAAAAAAAAACTACTTTACATCTTTAAATGTCTATTAATTGCTCTTACGAGCAATAAAATTCTAAATTTTAATTCAGCGAATGTTTTATGGATAATGTTAAATGAATCAACTTGATGACTTTTATTTCAAGTAATGAGTGTTGCAGAAAATGTCAGTACCGTTAAGTAATTTACTTTTAATGAAAACATTATACTATTTTGCCGAGAGATTAAAACATTAGAGGATTATCGTTTTCTTAACGAGTTTAAAATATGAAGAAGAATTTTCAATTTTAAATTGGAGAAAAAACGCTCTCCATTTTCCAAAAAAATTTTAGATTTTCTTAGTGGTCCTTTTTCCTTCATTGGTAGTTTTTTTAATTTTATAAAATAAAAATTAATTTTAAAAAAAATTTAATAATTAATTTATTAACAAATTAATTTTAATAGTAATAAAGATTTAAATAGTTATTATTATTCATTATTAGATTTTCAATATTCAATATTGTTTGCACCTAGAACAATAATTTCAAATTTTACTACATTAGAGAAACTTTCAATTGATTTAATGAATACTTTCGTTAATTTAGAGAAACTTTTCACTGTTCCAGGTGAAAATTTTTTTCCGAAGGATGATAATAATAATTTTTTTTACTTTTAGCCAATCAAAGGCCAAAATGAGGCCAAATTTCTCACAATAATATTTTTAAAAATTAATTATAATCAATATAAAAACATATTTACTATTATTGACTAAGAATAAATTATTGAAAATTACGTTACAATTTTCTTGATTGTTACTGAAAATAACAAACGTAAGATGTATTATGCAACTATTTTTATTGTCATTAGCCGGATAAATAGGAAAGCAATCGTTTCAGAATAAATTCTTAATGGAAAAATTGTTGAATATTAAATTTAACAATGTATTTTTTTGTCTTATTACTTCCATTAGAAAAAATTACGAATCACGTGAATTTTACTCTTTTGCAAATTTCTGTTTACAGAAAAGTAAATTTTAATAAAAATTATGAATAATCGAATAGTGGAATTTTTTTCAAGTCTTTTACTTTTTATGTAAACGAATTGAATTAAATAAAGTTTCCAAACCGAATCTGAATTAGTACGTGAAATAACTAATTATTAAAAGAAATTAAATTAAATTTTTTCGAAAAATTAATTGTACAAAAATTGTTAGTTGAAAGTATGAAAAATTCAGATTTTCAAAGTTTTTAATAATTTGAAACTATTTTGAAATTCAATTATTTCTGAAAATTCACTCTGTAATGCTTTTAATATTCAATTATCTAAAATTTTAGCTGAAAAAAATAATGTATTGAATAATAATTAAATGCTTTTTATAACTGAATTTTCAAAGAAATTTATCAACAAATTATAAAAAAATTGAATTGTTTAGACGAATTTTAATAAAATTTTTAAGAACAATTTTACATTTTTCGAGGAATTCAATTAAAATTGTACTAAAAATAATTGAAATTCTGCTGAGTTTTATTATTAATAAAAATAATAATTGAATTCCTAAAAAGAATTTTATTATTTATAAAAATAATTGAATCTCTGTAAAAAAAAATTTTTCTTTTTTAAATAATTGAATTATTACGAAGAAAAATAAAAAATTTGTAAGTAATTGAATTCATATTTGACATTTGTATTATTTATAAAAATACTTAATTGTTTGCGTAGAATTCTATTAAAATTTTTTTAAAATAATTAATTCTTTTTAAATATTTTATTAAAATACTAGATATTGAAAATCATTAAATTGAAAAAAATTTTCGAAAGTAATTGAAATTTTGCCAAGAAATTTATTAAAAATTTTTGAAAATAATTGAATTTCGGAAAAAATTTTAATATTTATAAAGATAATTGAAATTTTAACAAGAATTTTTGTAAATTTTTTAACGTAATTGAATTTCAGCCAAGAATTTTATTATTTTTGAGAATAATTGAAATTTTAACGAGGATTTTTGTAAATTTTTAAACATAATTGAATTTCTGCTAAGAATTTTATTATTTTTGAAAATAATTGAATTTCTGCAATTATTTATAGATTCTCCAATCTTCATTTTATTGGGGTGTTTTTAAATATAAAATTCTTCTAAAACTCAATTATTTTTAATAATTAATTAAATATATATATTGAAAAATTGAACTAATTTCAGATAAATTTGAATTATTAAAATTTTTCAAAAATCTAAGTTCTTTAAAATTTTTTATTAAATTCATTAAAACTTGAAAGTTTACAAAATTTCAAATTAAAACCTTCTATTGTTCATCTATTTATAAAAATTGTAATATTCAATTAATTTTGAAATATTTAAATAAAATTATTCACTAAGTAATTTATAAGTAATAATTTTATAATAATTTTACGATTAAATGAATTTTGACTAATTCAAATTTAAAGAGTAAGTAAAAAATAACTATTTCTACAACATTTACTAACTCAAAATCAGTAGAAAATTACTAATTAGGAATAAATAAATAATCTGGTCTTAATTTCAAATTACCAGACCGACTGGGCACAAAACGGGCTATGTCTGGGCCCAAATATCTGGGTCTCAAATAGAACACAATCCCAATAAAAATCCCAAAGTGTGGAATCTTTTTTGGATTTAATTTTTTTTTAAATGATGATCCAATCGAAATTTGTCATTTTTGGACAAATATTTTGTATTTGAATGAGAAAAAAAAGAAAAAGGAGAAAAAAGCAAAGAATGACGCGACAAGACCTTGAAGATCTGTCGGATTATAGGTATTGCAATACAACGAAGCATGGTGTTTAACGACGTTGGGATGCTGCTGACATCAGCTGGCATCGTGTTGCTCGAGCTGAAAAATAATTAATTTATGCTAACGAATGAGAAGCGTAACGGCTGCGCTCTTAAATTCGCGCCATTGAGCGACCAAGTGTCCGTAAGTCCCTCCGGTGTGCGTTCCCTTTCTCCTCTCTCACTCTCTCTCTCTTTCTCTCTATATATATACACTTCTTTTTCCTCTCATCTCGCTCGACTGGTTTCCGCCGAACTGTTCGAAAACTGGTCGCCGCCCGGGGGCGGGAATTCTACTGGTCCGAGAGATGAATCTTTTCGTCGTTAATACCGT
Source organism: Leptopilina syphax (assembly GCA_032872505.1). Taxonomy (NCBI): domain Eukaryota; kingdom Metazoa; phylum Arthropoda; class Insecta; order Hymenoptera; family Figitidae; genus Leptopilina; species Leptopilina syphax. The sequence goes on from CM065469.1 coordinate 38,323,506, forward strand.
AATAAATGAATTGCCTCTGCAGTAATTATATCTGGTGGCTGCGAGGCACAACAGCGTAACTTTATTTCTATACACTCGCACCACCCTCGCACACCAAATGCGATCAACTTGCGATTAAACGCGCAAAGAATGTATATATCTGCCTTTTTTTATTGATAGCTAAGAATTGTTTCCTCATTGACTGTTTTTTTACTCTCTAGGGATTTTTTTCCCCTTTTTTCGAGATTGGTTATCTTTATTCTTTTTTGCGATTTGTTCTCGTTTTCTAATTCGCCTCTATCTATAAGTGCTGAATTTTCATATGTACTTGTCTTAAAATTAAGATTTACGATTAAATTGAAAAATACAAAAAAAAAATTGTATCTATCGGGATTCGAACGCTAATTAACATTAACAGGGTTGCCACAGGTCAGGGAAATCAGAGAATTCAGGGAAAAGTCAGTGAAAGTAGAATTAGTCAGAGAAGTCAGGAAAAAGTCAGGGATTTTTATTAAAAGTACTGGCAAAAATTAAATTTTTAGAATTCATGAGAAAATTCTGAATATTTAAAAATGTTTCCATTTCTGACCAGAATGAATTTTTTAATATTATTTAATTATTTCAAAAATTTTAATGCAATTATTTTCTAAATAAACAAAATTCTTCACAAAGATTCAATTATTTTTAGGAATTTAAAAAAAATTCTTTGCAACATTCAATTATTTTCAAAAGTAATAAAATTCTTCGAAGAAATTCAATTATTTTTACAAATTTTAAAGTTCTCGTCAAGAATTCAATTATCTTTATAAATAGCAAAATTTTTCGCCAAAAATTCTATTATTTTCCAAAATGTAAATAAAATTCTTTGTAAAATTTCAATTATTTTCACAAGTTTTTCGTAATTCAATGATTTTAAATATTTACAATTTTCAAAAAATTAAAAAAAAAATTTAATTATTAAAATTCTTTTTATAAATAATAAAATTTCATTTAAGAACTGAATTATTTTCACGGCAGAATTTAAAATAAATTTTTAATACAATTTTAAATAAATTCCTCGAAAAATGCAATTACTCTTAAAATTTTTATTAAAAGTTGACGAAAGAATTCAATTTTAAGAACCATTCAATTATTTAATAAAATGATATAATTTTTTGCAATGACGAATATCTCGTCAAGAATTCAATTATCCTTATAAATATCAAAATTTTTCGCCAAAAATTCAATTATTTTTAAAAATTTAAATAAAATTCTTTGTAAAATTTCAATTATTTTCAAAAGTATTTTGTAATTCAATGATTTTCAATATTTACTATTTTCATAAAATTTCCCAAAAAGAATTCAATTCTTTTAAAAAATTTTTTAAAAATTGTATGCAAACATTTAATTATTTTCAAAAGTAATAAAATTCTTCGAAGAAATTCAATTATTTTTACTTTTTTTTACAAATTTTAACGAATATCTCGTCAAGAATTTAATTATCTTTATAAATATCAAAATTTTTTGCCAAAAATTCAATTATTTTCAAAAATTTAGATAAAACTCTTTGTAAAAGTTTCAATTATTTTCAAAAGTATTTCGTAATTCAATGATTTTCAATATTTACTATTTTCATAAAATTTATCAAAAAATTTAATTATTGGAAAAAATTTTTGATACAATTCTAAGAAAATATTCAATTATTTTCACATATAATAAAATTTCATTTTGGAATTCAACTATTATCACGGCAGAATTCTAAATAAATTTTTAAATTTTAATACAATTTAAAATAAATTCCTCGAAAAATGCAATTATTCTTAAAAATTTTATTAAAACTTGACGAAAGAATTCAAGTTTAAGAAACATTCAATTATTCAATAAAATGATATAATTCGTTGCAATGATTCAATTATTATCATAAATAACAATATTCATCACAAGAATTCAATTATTTTTAAAAGTAATCAATTTCTTCTTTAAAATTCAATTATTTAAAAAAATTCTAATAAAATCGTTCGCAAGAATTAAATTATTTTGAAAAATAATAAAATACTTTGCAGAAATTAAATTATTATCAAAATTTTTTTAAAATGTTGTTCAAAAATTAAATTATCTTTATAAATAGGTAGCAAGATTCTTCTCAAGAATTAAATTATTGTCAAAAATGTTAATAAAGTTCTTGTCAAAATTTCAATTATTTTTTAAACAGAATTTAATAAAATTTTTCGCATGAATTTAATTATTTTTCTAAATTATTATTTAAAATCTTCTCAGGAATTCAAGTATTTTTAAAAATTTTAATAAAATTCTTCAAAAAGTTTTCAAGTATTTTCAAAAATTGTTATAAAATTCTTTAATATAATAAATAGTAAATTTAATAAATAATCATTTTTAAAAATTGTTATAAAATTCTTCAATATAATAAATTTCAGTAAAATTTTAATGAAATTCCTTAAAAGAAATTAATTATTTTCCAAAGTTGTTAATAAATTCTTCGTAAAAAATAAATTTTAATAAACATTCAATTATTGAATAAATTATTTATTTTTGTATTTAAATAATTGAATTCACGTAGAATTTTTCGATAAAAATTTATTTAAAAATCAATTTCGGTTGAAATTTTACATAATAATTATTATAATAAAAAATGATAAGCTATAATGCTTTTAATATTAAATTATAATTTAATATTAAAAGCATTATAGCATGGATTTTTAGAAATAATTGAATTTTGAAAAGGTTTGAAATTCAAATGTTTGGAAATCTTTTAGTTAAAAATTCTAGAAAATAATAATTGAATGATGAAAATAATTTCGAAGAAGTTAGAGTAACAATATTCTTATATAAAATAATAATTTTATCCCTGGATGATCGTTAATTATTATTATAACTCATTAAATTTTAAAAGATTTAAATTTGAAATTTTTAAAAATCTTAATTTCAATGAAAAGATAGTATGATAATAATGATAAATAAAACAATTATTTCGAAAAATTTTATAATTGAAAAATCTCGCAAATAAATGTATTAGAACATTTTTCTCGGTATCTAATAATTTTTAGAGTGAATCAGAATATTTTTTAGTGACAGGGAAAAAGTCAATATTGTACTTAATTATAATATAATTCTTATAGGAAAGTTTTTCTCAAAAATCGAAATTAATAATTCTAATTAGCCAAAATATCTATTCTACCAATTGAGAACAATTTTCAATTTCCACACACAGCAATAAAAAAAAAAAAATCAGAAGGAATTCGAAGAATTCGAATTAAATTAATTTTTATTCAAACAAGACCCCGTGCACGGTGGGATTGTGGAGCTAAAAATTTTTCGACTCTCGCACGAATCATTAATAATTTCTTTGATATGTCCAGAGTCTTGATTATTTCTTTTGTCAAAAAGTTTTCGAGTGACTATACATAAAAGTATTTTTTTTTTTTGAGGTCGTTCTTTTCTCGTGTCCGTATATATAGACACATATGTGTGTGTGTATAAAACGCGAGTACAATAAGCGAAGTGGACTTAGATTGGGCTAATTAATTAATGCGCACGTCCTGTCTCGTCCCGCCTAATTATCTCGCTTGTCAGCCCGTCCGTCGTTCAACACACCGCTAATGTCTATATACCTTCATCTCTATCATTCACGCGAGCATACCACAATATCTCTCTCTTTCTCCCTATCTCATCTCTGTGTCTGTCGTAATTGTAATTAGCCTAATTGTGACGTCAGGCAGGAAGCTACGCCTAGAAAAATCGTCGTTGGTATGCGTCGAAAAATATAGTATATAGTCGCGCCATACAGAAATATTCAAGTGAATTTTGAAAAAAAAATAACGATATCGATCAGTTCTTTAAAAAAAGAAAAAGTCAATATAATACAAATTTCACTGAGACTTAATGCTCGTATGTGTGACCTTCTTACAAAAATCAAAATTTCAAATTCAGATTTTAACGATTTGTCTCGTGCGTTAGGAATCACGAATACATGTTTTCTAAAATAGGAATACATTTTTTTTTAAATATTTCTATAATCAAAATTAATTGTTTGATATTAATTTATAATTGTGACTCGCTCCGAAGACAGTTACCTGAAAAGCTACAGATTTTAGGTTATGTTTATAATTTTTTACACGAAAGTACAAAAAGGAAATACATTTTCAACATAAAAGACAGATCTTCACGTATTTGTTACATCCAAAACAATTAATAAAAACTGATGTCAGTTTTAAATTAAATACAAAAAATGGTAATTAAGGTAAACTTTACACAAAAATAACCTTAAAATGATTTGCTTCCTACCTTTCTTTGGAGCTCGTCACAAATATAAATTTGAATATGAAAATAAATATACAAAAAATTAATATAAATATAAATATAAATTAAAAATTAATATCAATATAAATATAAATACGAATACAAATATAAATATAAACTTAGGAAATATTTCCAACAATTTCTCGAATGATAAATGTTCCTCTATTTATTGAAATTAATATTCAGTATATCATTTGAAAAAAATCTTATCTAAATGAGCACTCGTCTGTGTTCATTTCTCCCTATTAACTTTTACAATGCAGAGCCATGTAAGTGTTAAATGGGTACTTTAGATTCAAGATATGAAACGTAGATCTCATCTTGGATACTCAATCCTAATCAATCTTGCTGTATTAACGATATTTAAGCGACGAACTTTACCATCACGTGTAGAAATTTCAAGCAGAGTTCTGGTATAGTGGCCGGGTCAAAGAGTGACACACGATCGGGACTAAACCACCTATTTTTCAGCCTGATTATAAAATTTACTTCCTTTTTTATTTTTACTTTATTCCTCCTCTTGTTACCTTTTCTTTTAATTTCTTTACAAGCAACACCTCGCTGGCTAACGTTCGTTTAATTTATTCAAAAAAGTCCACTTTCCGACCACTTTTGACTATAAAATCCTAGAAAGATTCACTTTTTTGAGTATAGAAACAACAAAGTATTTGTGAATAAAAAGCTGCAATTTATTGTAAAAAAAAAGAGTACAATTAAACAAAATAGTACTTTCCTTAGAAGAGAAGTGAAGAAAAAAAGAGAAAGAGAGAAAAAGAAGGAAAAAATAAAAGAGAAAGAAGGAAAAGGAGAGAAAATAGAAAAGGAAAAGAGGAAAAAAAGAGAGAGAGGTGAAAAAGATGACTATCATAATAACCATGTAAAAACGTAAAGGTTACTGTCTTCATAAAAATATGCGACACCTGAGCACCTATCTTATATAAGACGTCTTCACATCCCATTCGGCTTTCATCTTAAAAGTGCAATTCTAATCAGTCGCGAGAAGAGTGTATTAAATGTACAAGTAGCTTGTAACGCATAAGCATATTACACACAACTTATACATTCAGGGAAAAAATTTATATTTCACTTAACCAAAATGTTGAAATTAAACTTTTTTGATTCTCAAGAAAATACAAACTTCATTAAATTGAGAAAAAAAATTTACTGGGTTTGCAACTAGAAAAAACGGTAATTTGTCTCTTACAATCAAATACAAAATTTACTTGTTACAAATAAATCTCATTAGGTCTTGATAAAAATCATAGAAATAAATTTTATTTGCATCAAATAAAAATGTCGCAAATCGTAACTTTGACCTTTTCCCTGATTCTAAAGAATATTCTGATTCACTCGCAAAATGATTAGATATACAAAAAAATGTTCTATTACAATTATTTGCGAGTTTTTTTAATTGTAAAATTCTTCGAAATAATTGTTTTATTTATCATTATTATTTTTTCATTGAAATTAAGATTTTCGAAAATTTCAAATTCAAATCTTTTAAATTTATAAACTTATAAGAATATTATTATAAACATGAAGAAATCAATCACTCTGAGTCTTCGACTCGGAGTTATCGATTTCTTCATGTTTATTAAAAATTAACGATAATCCAGGGATAAAATTATTATTTTTTATAAAAATATTGTTACTCTAACTTTTTCGAAATTATTTTTATCATTCAATTATTATTTTCTAGAATTTTTAACTAAAAGATTTCCAAACATTTGAATTTGAAACCTTTTCAAAATTCAATTATTTCTAAAAATCTATGCTAGAATGCTTTTAATATTAAATTATTATCTAAAATTTGAAACTAAATTGATTTTTAAAAAAATTTTTATTAGAAAATTCTACGAGAATTCAATTATTTAAATAGAAAAATTAATAATTTATTCAATAATTGAATGTTTCTTAAAATTTAATTTTTACGAAGAATTTTATCAACAACTTTTGAAAATAATTCATTTCTTTTAAGGAATTTAATTAAAATTTTACCGAAATATATTATATTAAAGAATTTTATAGCAATTTTTAAAAATAATTATTTAATAAATTTATTATTTATTATATTAAAGAATTTAATAACAATTTTTGAAAATAACTGGAAACTTTTTGAAGAATTTTATTAAAATTTTTAAAAGAACATGAATTCCTGAGAAGATTTTAAATAATAATTTAGGAAAATAATTGAGTTCATGCGAAAAATTTTATTAAATTTTGTTTAAATAATTGAAATTTTGACAAGAAGTTTATTAACATTTTTGACAATAATTTAATTCTTGAGAAGATTTTTGCTACCTATTTATAAAGATAATTTAATTTTTGATCAAAATTTTAAAATACTTTTGATAATAATTTAATTTCTGCAAAGTATTTTATTATTTTTTAAAAGAATTGAATTCTTGCGAACGATTTTTCTAGAATTTTTAAAAATAATTGAATTTACAAGAAGAAGATCATTTTCTTCATATAATAATTAAAATTTGCTGCTTTGTTACTGTAACTTCTTCAAAAATTATTTTCATCTTTTCAATAAAAATTCTTCTTTAAGTCAATTTTTTAAAAATAATTTTTGAAAAAGTTCTTTAAGATAATATTTAAATCCTTTTGTTGTTTTGTTTACAATTTAACTTTACAAAATTTCGATTATTCTGACATTCTTCTATTAAGTATATACATAGAATTAGAAATTAAAAACTTCAAATATTTTTAGAAAATTCCATTAAACTGTTTGAAAAAAATTAACTCTACAGAATTCTTAATTAAAAGTATGAAAAGTTCTAATAAATATTTTATTAAATAATTGAATTTTCTTGACAAATTTCAATAAAATTTTTAAGAATAATTTCATTTTTCGAGAAATTTGATAAAAATTGTATAAAAAAAATTAAAATTCTGCCAAAAGAATTTTTTATTAAAATTTTTGGAAATAATTGAAATTTGGAGTTAAAAATTTTTCTATCTATAAAGATAATTTAAATTTTTAAGAGAATTTTTGTAAATTTTTTAACATAATTTGAAAATAATTGAATTCTTGAAACGAATTTTATTAAAATTTCCTTTTAAATAATTGAATTCTTTTGTGAAATTTTATTGAAATAGTAAACATTGAAAATAATTGAATTTTGACAAATTTTTGAAATTAAATTTCCACGAAGAATTTTATGAAAATTATTTTTAAAAAAATTAGAATTATTGCAAAGAATTTCATGGAAATTTTTTAAAAAATAATTGAAAAATTAGTTAAAGTTCATTAATTGAAAGAATTAAACAAATTCTACTAAAACATCAGTTATCTAATTTCCAAGTTCCAATCACTTATTTTCATCTAAATATCAATAGAAATATTACTATTTGTATCAATACCTCACTTATTTTTGCTTCAAAATCAGTTATATTTTTAACTCATTCAAATATTTTTAGAGTGTACCTAAAGATATTATATTCCGGAAGAAAAAAAATTACTATCCGCTACAGAAGAATTTATAAAACACGAGAGTTTAAAATTGCCCTCAACCATTAGTCTGATTGGATCAAGATAACCTTAAATTTTTTTTTTTCTATACGTCCCACTTCCAATGATAAAACGTCAAAGTCTTTATTTTTTTCACAAAAAAAAAAAAAAAAAAAAAAAAATGTAAATAAAACGACAAGAAAAATACCCAATTCCTTTCCGGGAATATTTTAGAAAAATTTTCTGTCTACTTGAAATATTGAGTCCAAATTGATTTGGAGTTAATCTTCTTTTTTTTTTTTTGAGGGACACCTCTCTCTGTTAATGTCAAATAGGTTTCTGCGTCTCGACCATTTATCGACAAAAACACACACACACTCGTTATTTGTCAATTGTTACAAGCACAGGTCTTCCCTTTTAGAATAGATTTCATTTGATGAGCACAACACTCTTCGCAGGAGGATCCATTAATTTTTCTTTTCTTTTTTGTCAAAGTCCAAATCGAGATCTGGGGATAAAATCTGACGAGACTCGGAAGAGACTCTCTCACTCTCTCTCTTTTCTCTCCCTCTCTCTCTCTCTCTTTCGTTTTCTCTCTTTTTCTTTTTTCTCTTTCTCTCTCATTTTTTCTCTTTTTCTCTCTCACTTTTTTCCACTCAATCAGAAGAGCAAGAGAGATAAAGAGAGTGGACAAGAGAGAGAGAGAGAGTGAGAGAGAGAGAAAAAGAAAAAGAGTGAATAAGAGAGAGAAGGAGAGTAAAGTCATTAGGCAAAAGAAGACCCCATTGGCTTCTGCGTGGGTTAAAATTTGAATTGACAATATATACTGTTGCCATGGCTCAAGGAGAGAGAAAGAGAGAGAGAGAGACTCGTTGTCGGTTAGCATGGGAAAACCATCAGTGCGTATCTCAAGACCATCGCTCAACTCGTCGTGCGATGCCCCTCTGGATATGCATACCGAATGCAATACATATAGTCTAGTCCGTGAACTCGAAGGAATTCGAATGTATAAGCGCCGCGGATTCTAAACTCCCAAGAAACGACGATTGGGAATAAATCTATAAAGGAATCAGGAGCAAAATAGTCTCGAGATGGAAGAAGATCGGTTTTTCGAGAGAGAAAAAAAAGAAGTCGAAGGCCGAGGTCCTCCTGATGCTGGCAGAGGATCCGTTTTGCGAGATGAATTATGTAAGAATGTATATTGCACGAGAAAACTCACGCGTTCCCACGATTCCTTCCGGAATTCGTTGGTTCGTTTCGTTTCTTGCGTTCAAGACGAATATATCAGTAAAAGTTGAATTAGTGTCGGAACTCGGAAGAGAAAGAGTTCGAGAGAGAGAGAGGAAACGTTCCAGAAAGAGAAAAAGAGTAAGAGAGACAAAAAGAGAAAGAGAGAGAGAGAGGAATACCAAATCGTTGGACATTTTAAAGTTGTTTTACACTTTCAGAAAATCGTACCGTGTGAGAGGAATCACAACAATGTGCGCTGGTAATTGATACCAAACGAATTGACACGAAACCGTTTTCGTTTAGTTTATAACCCGCGGGGTATAACCGTTTCTCAACTTTATATATACATATAAATAAAGAGAGAGAAAGAGAGAGAGAGAGAGAGAGAATTTACAGTGAATACCTATTGGAAGTTGCGAGTTTGCAATTTTCTTGTTTATCGTCAAGAAATCAGGCATAATCGTTAGTTGCGCGCGTTTCCTCAGGTTGCGCAACGTAGTTAGCGCGAGACTGTCCGACTTTACTCGAGTAACGTCAATCACAAGAGACTCTAATGAAAAGTCAGCATCAATTTCCGCTTTATAATGATAATTAGAGATGCAAGTGCGGTATACACTTAAGTGCGATTTGACTTTGAGCGCCATTATTTCGATTTAAGAGTTGTCTATATTTATATGAGTCATTTTGATCGTTTGCTGAGTGAATATTTATTATATTATTATGTATCTTTTCTACATTTTCCTGAGCTCAATAAATTAATGGGAAATATTTGCAATTTTTATTTTATACTGATTTAATTTATTTCTTTGTATTCTAAAAGTGATTTAATTTATTTATTTTTACTTTAAATTCAATTAATTATATTTTTCTTATATTAATTATATTAATTAAGCAGGATTAATTTATTAACAGGGCTCGAATCGACTTTAAGACCCAAAAAAAAAATTCGCTTTAGTGTTTAGTCGCATAAATTATATTATAAAACATGAAGATATCGATTGCTCCGAGGTTTTATAATAACTTTTTTATAAGTTGTTTAATTTCAAAATTGATTGAATTTGAAATTTTTTAAAATCTTAATTCCTATGGAAAATTCGGTATTAAAAAAAATTAATAAAATAAAATAAATTATCAAACAATATGAAAATGATCCAAATCTCTCTTTTATGCGCACTTGACCGGAAAAATATTTAATAATAAGAATAATAAAATACAAACTAATACTCGAGAGTCGACGAGTAATGCGGATCATGCGGCTATTTGAAAAACTAACAGTTTAATTTCAATTACAGTACAAAAGATTCGAAATCCTCAGCTAAAGCTCTGAAGTCATTGAGTGTCATTAATTCTACTGAAGAGGAGTGGATTTAATTTGATTTACATCATTCTCCCATTAACTTTGATCCACATCTTCAATTCTAATTACGATATCTCTTTTGGTCTCGAGAATTCCTTGAACAACTAATTATAGAAACTAAAACCACATTGTTCTCTCTCGTCATTAATTAATACTAATTGTACTTGATTTACTTCTTTTAATCTATATATTTAGCGAAACCTTTATTCTTATTAGAGCAATTATTTATTTTATTTCTTCAATTTCATTAATCATAGAAATCTTTATTAATTTAATTATTATTAATTATATTTTAATTTTATTATTTCCGTTTCTTTATTATTTTATTATTATTTTTACTTGAATGTTAACTGATGTTTTAGTAGAATTTTTTTAATGGTTTCAATTAATCAACTTTAGCTAACTTTTCAATTATTTTTTTTTTTTTTACTGAAAATCAGTCATTTTTTCAGTTATTTTTAACTGAAATTCGAAAGCAAAAAGTCAGTCAGTGATTTGTCAATCACTGACTGACTTTTTGCTTTCGAATTTCAGTAAATTGAGAAAAAATAACAGCAATACTTATTTCAAACTAATTAATATTTTTTTAATAAAATTGTATCAACACTATACATTTCAACCATTTTACACACTGAAAACCAAATTTACTTGATTTAAATAATTGATTACTTGGCTATTATTAATTAAATATTTAATTGAATCAAATAATATTTTTTGTATTCAATTAAATGGTATTTAAATACTTTTAATTAAAAATTTTGAAAATAATTGAATTAAACAAAGAATTTTTTCAATTTTTTAAAATAATCTTGTCTGTTCATAATTATAATTAAAAATTTGATTAATTCAATTTTATTAAAATGTATTAATACTAATTGAATTTCTGCAAAGAATTTTACAATTTATAAAAGTAATTGAATCCTTCAAAAGAATGTTATTATTTATGAAAATAATTAAATGTTTGCGTAGAATTTAATTAAAATTTTTGAAAATAATTGAATTTTAGAGAACAATTTAATTATTTATAAAAATAATTAAAATTTTGAGGAGAATTTAAAAAAAACTTTTAAACATATTTGAATTTCTGCAAAGAAGTTTATTACTTTTGAAAATAATTGAATTGTTTGTTAGAATTTTATGGAAATTTATAAAAATAATTGAATTCCTTGTGAAAAATATTTTTTGAAAATAATATTCAAAAGAATTTGGTAAATCTGAAGAATTTTGCTATTTATGGAAATAATTGAATTCTTGAGAAGATTTTTTTTTTCAGTTTCTAGGAATAATTGAATTCTTTCGACAAATTTTAATAAAAATTTTAAGAATATTTACATTTTTCGAAGAATTTGATTAAAATTGTATTAAAAATAATTGAAATTCTGCAATGAGTTTTAATATTTACGAAAATAATTGAATATATTGCGAAGAAATTTTTAAAAATAAAATTATAATTAACCGTGACTAACTTCCCTTGATTATTTTCGAAAAATTTAAATAAAATTCTTTAAAAGAATTTAATTATTTTTAACAGAATATAAAGAAATTTCAATTATTTCAAAAATTTTCAATTATTTGTTTATAAAAATTCAATTATCTTGAAATGACAGAATTGAAAAATTTCAAAAATCTTATTTTTGAGAATTTCCAAAAAAAATTTGCGAAAATTCAATTTTATTAAAAAGAATTTAAATGTGTATCTTTTTTTAAATTAACTAATAACAATTTTTAATTATTAATCTTTGCTCAAAGAAAATTGAAGACAGAATGTCACTCTTTACAAAATTCGATTATTTAATAATTATTAAATTAAAATACTTTGAAAATTCGATTTGTTAAAAAGTTTTTAATTAAAATTCTCTAATAAATTTTATTATTTTCAGTTGAATTTGGCAAAATTTCTATTAATTCAATAATTTTTTTAAATATATTTACATAGTATATTTGAATCAGTGATTGTTTTTTTACCATCAAATTATTTTTACCAATTTTCAACGCAATTATTTGAATTATTTAAAACTAATTAGAATATTTGAAAGAAATTGTAAAATTTACTCCAAAAGTAGTAAAAATTATCAGAAATGCTTTAACGGAAATTTTTTACTATAAAAATAGTAAAAGTTACTTTATATTTTTCTCCGTGTACACACAGAGAAAATGTATCTTAAATTTTGTAGAAATATTTTACAAACTGGGGAAAGAGTGCGACAAAGCGAAATTTTGATATAAAAAATGCTCAACTTCATAAAAATTTATGTGAAATTTAGTAAAGTTATATTAGAATTAAATTAATATTTTTGATATTTGATAAAATTATACTAAATTTTACATAAGTTGTTTTAAATTTAAGTATTTTTTTATATAAAAAATTTCGGTTTGTGGCACTTTTTCCTCAATTTGTAAAATACTTTTACAAAATTTAATAATTATATTCTCTCTCCGTGTAGGAAATTAAAAAAAATAGCAAGGGCATTAAGTACCAATTTGTGTCACTGTATATTGAAGACTAAAAAAGAAAAAGCAGGAAGAATAGGGGAACAATGAAATCAATAAAATTGGATCGTTAAATGGAATCACGTTAAAGTCCCGGCTAGTTACTGACAAGATAATTTGAGCAAAAGGTGTTTTAATGGTCAAAGTGATGTGGCTTAATCAAGATGCATGGTTCGCGAAAGATATTGAAGGCGAAATCTGTTGAACCGCCCAGAGCTGGGGGCAGTGCCTACAGTAACGTCTCAATTGGTGAAATCAAAGAGCATCAAAACCCCCCTTTTTTATATAGCAGAATACACACTCATCAACGTACATACATTAATATATAGATACAAACATATTCGGATTATATATACGGATCACTAACATAAGAATCACTAACATACGAATCACTAACATACGGATCACTAACATACGAATCACTAACATATACGAATTACTAACATTTACGAATCACTAACATACGAATCACTAACATTTACAAATCACTAACATACGAATCACTAACATTTACGAATCACTAACATACGAATCACTAACATATACGGATCACAAACATACAAACAAATTACAAATATATTCGTAAAAATATACACAGACATAAAGATACAAACACAATCAACGAAAATAGTTAAAAGAAGGGCGCAGTTTGCGTTTTGAAACCCGTTTAACGAAGAAAAATAAAGCGCGTCCTATACATAACCGATTCGTGCGCGCAATAATTGTTTGGCACAAATCAAATTCTCTCCTCGCACCTTCGACAGGTAGACATATCTATCGTTGAAAAGGGTTCCCTCCCCCCAATCGTGCATAAATCGATCATCATAATGTACGCATAAATCGAAGAGAGATAAACAAAAAAAGAAAAAGCAAAAAAAAAGAGAGTAAAAGGGTTAAAGAAGAGAAGAGATTAAAAAAAAAAAATCTGGGCCTAACCACCACAACGAACTTTAATTGTATTGAGAGAAGGGGTCGTCGTGTATCATGTATTTGGGTCTTGGAAATATGGGGAAGTACTGTTTCTATTATTGTCTCTCGGGGGTTGATCTCGTTCCCTTCTTTTTTTTTTTTGCTTTTCTTTCTCTATTGAAGGCGACCGCGACCTTAGGGCAAATCTTCACCGAGACACACAGAGAGACAATCTCTATTTTCTATCGTCTATCCCTATCTATCTCTTCGTTCAAGTGACACACTCTCGGGTTCAGTGAAACGTGCGAGAAAAAAAGGTGTCTCTCTCTCTTTCTAGTTCAGGGACAATGTCTCTGGAATTAAGGGCAGTGTCAAGGTGTGGGAATCCCGTGCGCAATATATATAGGACATAAACTACGTTTCGCTCTTTGAAGCGCATGATGGAGTCTTTTAATACTTTGGAAAAGCGATTCCCATGAAGGAAGATACCCCCCCTCCCTGTACCACTATCTTAACGGTCCAATTTTTTAGATTATTTTCCCCGAGACTAGAGAGTCAATAATTGGCTGATGCATTCCAATCCCCTTTTAGAAAAGGATTTTAATGGAAATTTACATCTATCAGTTCCGCCAGGGCAGGTGGGGATGTACCCTGTGTGTTTGCAACAAGTGCAAAGTGTCCCTTTTTTTTTTTTGATATGATGAACCACATAAACGAGAGAGAGTGAGAAAGGTAAAAATGGTGGAAAAAAAAATTAGGGATGCAAAATAGGGGCGCGCGCGAGCTAGAACTCTTTTACGCCTGCGCTGCGATGGATATATTCTAATTTATCGAGCGAGAATTTGAATCTGAATCGTGGTCGTTGGTCGCGTGCGGGATTCAGCATCTGGCATGCGAGGCGCGCGAGGAAAGTAGAGTTCGACGAAAAAAAAATACATACACTGCATTGTAGAATTCTTCCTTTTTTTTTTTTTTTTTTTTGCTCTCAACCAATAGATGTTTCGAAATTTGAATATCGATGAGTAGGTAGCAAGAGAGGAGAAAAAGGTCTCTTATACGCGTGACGGTTATTTTTTCTCAATCATTTTGCATATAATAAATTTCACTATTCAAAAATTAATTCCATTTAAGACTAGAAACATTAATTTCAGTTTTTTCTGTTGCTTACGTTTTGTGCCCTTTTTGATTTTATCGAATTTGTCGTCTAAGAGAATATTAAATTTTTTTATTAGCAATTTTTCCTATAAATTATTTTACCAAGTAGGCCCAATTTTTATTTGGACACTTAAAGGTTGAAATAAATTTTTTCTGTACTTTTCCCCATTATTCGCTAATTATTTTGTAAAAAATTTCATCAGAGGATGAGTTGAGAGTAAAGTTTTTCGAGCAAATTTGACACAAAAATTTAATTAGGTTTTTCACTGATTTCATGAAAAAAAAATTTTTTTTTTTCGATGTCTATAAAAAAATTGAAGCGAGTTCAATTAGAAAAAAAAAATTTTAGAAGCAAACATTTGATTTAAAACTTTAAGGTTGTCTATACCTTTTTAAAATAATAAAATTATAATTATTGTGATTATAACATTCCTGAATTATTTTCAAAAATTTCAATGAAGTTTTTATAAAATTTAATTATTTTTATTGAATATCAGAAAAATTTAAATATTTCAAAAAATTGTATAGAATTTTAACAAATTTTAGTTACTTCAAAAACTTTAAATTAAACTTTAGAAAATTTTAATCATCTTTAAAAAAATTGTATAGAGTTTTAGAACACTTTAATTAATTCAAAAATTTTTAATTAAATTTAAGAAACTTCAATTAATTGAACAATTTTAAATTAAATTTTAGAAAATTTCATTGTTTCAAAAAAATTATAATAGAATTTTAGATAATTTCTGTTACCTCAAAAATTTTAAATTGAAAACTTTCAATTATTTCAAAAAAATTTTATTGAATTTTAGAAAACTACTTCGAAAATTTTTAATTCAATTTTAGAAAATTTCAGTTACTAAAAAAAATTTTAATTGAATTTTAGAAAATTTCAATTACTTCAAAAGTTTTTAATTGAATTTTAGAAAATTTTAATTACTTTAAAAAATTTTAATACAATTTTAGAAAATTTTAATTACTCCAATAAAATTGTAATTGAATTTAAAAAAATTTCAATTACCTTAAAAATTTTTAATCGAGTTTTAAAAAATTTCAATTATTTAAAAAAATTTAAATAGAATTTGAGAAAATTCCAAGTATTTCAAATATTTTTAATTGAACTTCAGAAAGTTTTAATTATTTCAAAAATTTTTAATTAAAGAGTTTATAATCATTTCACTATCTTTACAAGATATTTTAAGAAATTTCAATTATTTCAAAAAATTTAAATAGAATTTTAGAAAATTCCAAGTATTTCAAATATTTTTAATTGAATTTCAGAAAGTTTCAATTATTTCAAAAATGTTTAATTAAAGAGTTTATAATCATTTAACTATATGTTTACAAAATAGAACTGTAAATTTAAAAAAAACCTAATTTATCAAAATGTTAAATTAAACTTTTCGAAACATTAAATTTTAAACAAATTTTTAAATTTAAATCTTTCTTAAATTAACTAATTATAATTGGATTAAAATTCTTTAAAAATTTGAATTTTAATAAATTTTATGAAATTCTGTAACAAATTAAAATTTAGAATTTAATTTTTGAAAATAAATTTAATTATTAAAAGAAACGAAAAAAATAAAGGTATTATTTTAAAATTCATTGTCATTCTAAATTTTTGAAAGTGAAATACAATTTGAAGAGAATTCAATTTCAAAATTTTTTTTGACTGTCAGAAACCAGAATTTTTTTTGTTGCATTTTTATTTATATAATTTAATAAAATAAAAAGAGTTCATATTTTTTTTCACTCCAGTTTAACTCTCTTTTGAAATAGATTTTTAAAAATAAAATCATTTTTTTGAGTTTCTTCTTTTGGACTAGATTTTTAACTCGAAAAAATTCTCTTCAATCTTCTGGGGTAAATTCTTTTAATTTGAATTTGACATTGCGACTTCAAAAACTCGTTCGTTAAATTTGACTAAATGTCATCGTAAGTTGGGAGTAAAGTTTATCAAGTACATTAGAAAAAATTATTACAAATATTATTGCAAATTTTTGGATTAAATTATATGCACGGAAAAAATTGTATATATTGAAACCGGTTTTTGGAATTTTAGCGCTACGTTTGTGTAATCGACGCTAATCAACCGTTATTATATATTTGTAATCACTTTATCCGACGCCCTGTTAAATCTAGTTAATTAAGAGTAATAAAGTCTCAAAGTCTCTCTCTCTCTCTCGAGTCATTTGTGTCCTTATATTTTAAGCACGATACGGCTCCGTTGCAGAAATGTGTGTTTTAAATCGTGTAAACGATAACGCTTATATACTACAGTAAATCACGTTCGAGTAAATGTACAAAATTCAAAAAAAAATATCTATTTTTTTCTCCATGAGGTGTAGAGAGAATTATTACACTAATTTCATTTGCGAGTGAAAATAATTTCTTTTCACTTTAAATTAATTTATTTCTAATTTTTATTTATTTTTAATTCATTTTCAAAGCGAAAATAAAGAAAAGAATACAAGTTGTTGAATAAAATTTTGACCAAGCCGGTTTCAGATCTTCTTTAAATTATCAAAAAAAAAAGTATTTTCATTAATAATAAAATTTTTTTATGGAATCAATTATTTTCATAAAAAATATATAAAAATTCTAGAAAATATTATTGAAATTATAAAAATAGTTTTAAAGAAATTACAGTAACAATAATTCTTATAATGTAAAATTTCATTTTTAATTATTAGAAAACATGAAGAAATCGATCACTTCAAGAACTTTCCTGAATTACTTTCAAAAATTTCAATTAAGTTATTTTATTAAATTGAATTATTTTTATTGAATTTTAGAAAATTTTAATTAATTCAAAAAAATTGTATAGAATTTTAGAAAATTTCAATTATTTCAAAAATATTTCATTGAATTTTAAAAAATTTTAGTTATACTTCAAAAAATTTTAATAGAATTTTAGAAGATTTCTGTTAATTCAAAAATTTTTAATTGAACTTTAGAATACTTCAATTATTTCAAAAAATTTTAATGAAATGTTAGAAAATTAGGTAATTCAAAAATTTTCAATTGAATTTTAGAAAATTTCCATTATTTCAAAAATTTATAATTGAATTTTAGAAAATATCAGTTACTTCAAAATATTTTAATAGAATTTTAGAAAATTTTAATTATTTCAAAAATATTTCATTGAATTTTAAAAAATTTTAGTTACTTCAAAAAATTTAAATAGAATTTTAGAAAATTTCTGTTAATTCAAAAATTTTTAATTGAACTTTAGAATACTTCAATTATTTCAAAAAATTTTAATGAAATGTTAGAAAATTAGGTAATTCAAAAATTTTCAATTGAATTTTGGAAAATTTCCATTATTTCAAAAATTTATAATTGAATTTTAGAAAATATCAGTTACTTCAAAATATTTTAATAGAATTTTAGAAAATTTTAATTATTTCAAAAATATTTCATTGAATTTTAAAAAATTTTAGTTACTTCAAAAAATTTAAAAAGAATTTTAGAAAATTTCAATTACTTCAATAAAATTGTAATTGAATTTTATAAAATTTTAATTATTACAAAAATTTTTAATTGAATTTTAAAAAACTTCAGTTACTTCAAAAACTTTTAATTAAACTTTAGAAAATTTTAATTATTTAAACAAAAAATTGTATAGAATTTTAGAAAACTTCAATTAATACGAAAATTTCATTGTTTTAAAAGAATTTTAATAGAAGTTTAGAAGATTTCTGTTACCTCAAAAAGTTTTAATTGAATTTTGGAAAATTTAAATTATTTCGATAAATTTTAATTGAATTTTAGAAAATTTCAGTTACTTCAAAAAGTTTTAATAGAATTTTAGAAAATTTTAATTATATAAAAAATTTTTAATTGAATTTTAAAGAACTTCAGTTACTTCAAAAACTTTCAATTAAACTTTAGAAAATTAGTATTATTTAAAAAAAATTGTATAGAATTTTAGAAAACTTCAATTAATACAAAAATGTTTAATTAAATTTTAGACATTGTTTTAAAAAAATTTTAACCCTTTGCGGCATAGTGGTAACCCAGATTACCACCTTTTATATTGTGAAAATATCTGTTTATACACAGTCTTTTTCAAGTAAAATCCAAAAAACTTTGTTTAATAATAATCAAAACATTGTTAAATGTCGAAAAATTGATAGCGAATGAGGTTACGTGAAATTATAAACAACTATAAATAAATAAATTAAAGAACAAAAAAATTTTTTTTTAAATTCAATCGAAATTGATAGAAAGTCTTCACTCGGGGGTTTTTGGGGTCGCTGATTACGAATCTGAAGTCCGTTTTTCAAAATTCAAGATGGCGGATCCAATATGGCGCACGAATTTTTTTAGAATTGATCGAAATCGCTTGAAAGTCGTTACTCGGGGGTTTTCGGGGTCGCTGTTCACGAATCTAAAATCCGTTTTCCAAAATTCAAGATGGCGGATCCAATATGGCAGACATTTTTTTTAAAAAGTGATTTGATTTGCTTGAAAATAGTTATTCGGGTGTTTTCGGGGTCGCTGATCAAGAATCTGAAGTCCGTTCTTAAAAATTCAAGATGGCGGATCCAATATGACAGACAAATTTTTTTTAGAATTGATCGAAACTTTATAATAATTTATTTGAGCTGCTTATTTCCTAATAAAATTAACTAATTAATTAAATTCAGCGGATTTTAATTGCTATTATAAAGTTTTGATGTGTCTTGCTTTGAACAATTGAATTTTATTTTAAGCAGTGGTAAGCAGCAAAGCAATTCGCTTTCAGTAAAATTAATTTGCTTTAGTTCAGTTAGTATTTTAGTTTATTTGAACTCTCAATAATGCTGAATTAGAACTTGTCTTTTTTACGCTACGTTTAGTAGATGAATTGGTAGGACACAAACTACCAAGTTCAACTGGGAAGAAACGTAAATTAAGTACAATCTCTTCTTACAAACCAAAAGTGTCAGAGGAAAAAAGAAAAAGTCAATCAGCTCATATGCCTAAAATTATCGCTTCACCTAGACGCTGCGCCCATTGCAGTACTAAAGTCGACCAAAAGCGAACATCATGGATGTGTAAAACTTGCAATGTACCACTCTGCCTGTTTCCCACAAGAAATTGCTTCGCTGCTTACCACTGCTGAAAAAAAATTCACTTGTTCAAAGCAAGAGACATCAAAACTTTATAATAGCAATTAAAATCCGCTAATTTTAATTAATTAGTTAATTTTATTAGGAAATAAACAGCTTAATTTGATTATTATAAAGTTTTGAACAGTATTTACCAAACTGCCCTTTTCAGGTCTAAACGATGTACAAATCCTGATCGTGCAACCTCCCCGCGGTGTACATCGGGTAACGAAAATTCCGACGGTACAATTATTCTATAATTTAACGTTTATTTATTGAAAGTAATTTCAGATTCGTAATCAGCGACCCCGAAACCCCCAAGTAACGACTTTCAAGCGATTTCGATCAATTCTAAAAAAATTCGTCCACCATATTGGATCCACCATTTTGAATTTTGGAAAACGGACTACAGATTCGTAATCAGCGACCCCAAAAACCCCCAAGTAATGATTTTCAAGCGATTTCGATCAATTCTAAAAAATTTCGTCCGCCATATTGAATCCGCCATTTTGAATTTTGGAAAACGGACTTCAGATTCGTAATCAGCGACCCCAAAAACCTCCGAGTAACTATTTTTAAGCGATTTTGATCAATTCTAAAAAATTCGTCCGCCATATTGGATCCGCCATATTGAATCCGCCATCTTGAATTTTGGAAAACGGATTTCAGATTCGTGAACAGCGACCCCGGAAACCCCCGAGTAACGATTTTAAAGCGATTTCGATCAATTATAAAAAAATTTGTCCGCCATATTAGATCCGCCATCTTGAATTTTGGAAGACGGACTTCAGATTCGTAATCACCGACCCTGAAAACCCTCATAAGCATTTGTGATTTTCAAATTAATGTTATAATATTATGCATGCCGCAAAGGGTTAATAGAATTTTAGAAGATTTCTGTTACCTCAAAAATTTTTAATTGAATTCCGGAAAAATTCAATAATTTCATAAAATTTTAATTGAATTTCAGAAAATTTCAATTATTTCGTAAATTTTTAATTGAATTTTAGAAAATTTTAAAATGAATTTTAAAATATTTAAATACAATTATCTAATTATTATTAAATTAAAATTCTTTGAAAAATTAAATTTTAAAAAATGTAATGCAATTCTTTACTAAATTAATTTTTCATTAATAATAAAATTTTTTAATGGAATTCAATCCTTTTTATAAAAAATGAAAATTAAAGTAAAAGTCCAAGGTTAAAGTCGAAAAGTCATTAAAGACTGAAAGTATTTAGTGCAACAGAAAAAATTTCTAAAGCATTAATATTTTTTGTTGCATTATTTGTTGTAATTTTAAAAATATCTCTCGAAAGTCTAATTTTTTTAAAGTCGAAAATCCGTCAACGATTAGGATTCAGAATCTCAATTAGGATTCTGTCCAAAAACCCTTAATACAACCTATATAACATACTTTGCGTGAAAATATAAATAAATCATCATACATACATATAGGCCACTCAAGAACCCTTCTTGCAAACTTCACTTCCGGCTCGTGTCACACACTTTTATAAATTAGAATATTTTTTCTCCTTTATAATAAATATATTCCGTCGTCAATTTCAAATATGCGCGCACGCGTTCAACTTTTGATTCTAATTCTAATTTTTTTTATCTCTCCTTCTTCCTTTTTTTAAAACCCCGCGCACATATTTAAGAATAATTTAAATATTTTTGCCCTTGCATTTATTTTTTAAACTATACGCATATAAAAATACGCACGCGCGCCGACGCAATGATGCACACGCGACCAAAAAGAAGAGAGAGAGGGAGAAAAAAAAATTTGAATCTCATTCGAATTTCATTCGGGTAAACCATTGCCGGATTTGCATTATTTTACTCATCATATGAAATGCGAGGGTTGTGCGCGTGCTCGATTATTATTTGTGTCGATGCAGCTGAAATTGAATTGAGAGGCCAAACAATCGGTGTTAAAGATGGAATTAACATTCTAACAGGTTTTAAATGAATATTAAGTAAGCGAAAAGGGTTGTACAACCCCCCTGCCCCCCCAAAAAAAAACCTCCTCTCCTAACAGTCTGTCCTCATCATCAATGATATAGAAAACGATTCTCAATTTTACAAAGAAACAAGAGTTTCTTGTATAATCGACTTGTTTCTCAATGTATGTGTTTATTATTTTACTCATCAATATATGTATCCATATATATATTTATTTATGTGTATGTGTAAATGTATATTTTTGCATGTGCGGGTATTCAAGAAAATCCATTCAAAGAATAGGGGATCGAACTTGAATCAAATAATTTGTACACTTCACAAATATATGTTAAATAGAAATTCATTGTTGACTCCCTTTTTTTATTTTTTTTTTGTTTCGCATATTAAAATAATTTCACCGCACAAGGGTTAAATACATTTATCACTAATTTATAAAATGAGATTTTATCTGAACTTTTTTTGTTATGCTGACTGGATCAAGACTCTATTATAATAAGCTTTGTAACTGCTTTGAAAGAAAAAATTGCGTCAACAGCATAAGATTCTTTTTTTAAAAAAAACCCTTTTCTCCCCTTTTGAAATAACTTTCTTTAAAGAACAAAAAAATTTAGCTCTGCAATCAGAGAGAAAATATATTTGAATCAAATCACAGTTTTCTTGAAATTATCATATTCATACCAAACTGGATCAAATTGATAATAAAAATTTGGATTAATTTATAATTTGATCCACATTTTTGGTATCAATTCGTTGCAGTTTGATACTTTAAAGTTAATAGTGATATTCAATTTTTTTGAAGGTTCTCTGGCTGTTACTTTTGATGAAACCGATTTTCGTTTAATTTTCTTCAAATTTTGAGAAAAGGTTTCTTCTATTTCTAAAAATAATTTCTTTTTGAAATTCACTTGATTCATGAAGAACTATCATAAAATTATTACTTAGAAATTATTTAATGAATAATTTTACTTAAATATTTCAAAATTAAATTAATTTTAAAAGAGTTGCGTTTACGAATCTCATAAGTAGATAAACTTCGAAAGGTTTTAATTTGAAATTTTACAAAATGTTAATTTTGAATAAATTTCATTATAGAAATTTTAAAGTGCTTTGATTTTAAATGAATTTTATTAGAAATTTTAAAGAACTTTGATTTTTGAAAGATTTTAATAATTTAAATAATTTTGAAATTAGTTAAATTTGTTAATATGTAGGTGTTTAATTAATTATTAAAAACAATGGAATTATAAAAGAATTTTAGTAATAAACACTAATAAAATTCTTGACAAAATTTCAATTATTTTCAAAAATTTTTCTCAGTTCAATGATTTTAAATATCTGTACTATTGTTAATAAAGTTTTTCAAAAGAATTTAATTATTTAAAAAAAATTTTAATAAAATTCTACGCAAGCATTTAAATATTTTCATAAATAATAAAAATTTCAGACAATTATTTAAAAATTTTGTATAAATTTCTTCGTGTTAATTAAATTATTTTTTTAAATAATTAGATTCATCGCAGAATTTCAATTACTTTTAATAAAATTTCGATCAAATTTTTCAAAAAATATGTAAATATTCTTAAAAATTGTATTAAAATTAGTCACAAGAATTGAAATATTTAAAAAAAATTTTGATAAAATTCTTTATGAGAATACAATTTTAAGAAACATTCAATAAATAAAATAATAAAATTTTCTACAGAGGTTCAATTATTTTCGTAAATAATAAAATTCTATTAAGAAATTAAATTATTTTTATAAATAAAAAAAACTCATTGCAAAATTTTAATTATCTTTAATACAATATCAATCGAATTTCTCGAAAAATTTAAATGTTCTTAAAAAGTTTATTAAAATTAGTCAAGAGAATTCAAATATTTAAAAAATTTTTAATAAAATTCTTTCTGAGAATTTAATTTTAAGAAACATTCAATAAATAAAATAATAACATTTTTTTCCAGAGGTTCAATTAGTTTAATCAATAATAAAATTCTATTAAGAAATTCACTTATTTTTATAAATAAAAAAACTCATTGCAAAATTTCAATTTTTTATAATACAAAAATTTAATCGAATTCCTCGAAAAATGTTATTATTCTTAAAAATTCAATTAACATTCGTCGAATAAATTCAATTATTTTAAAATTTGTTATAAATTATTATTCAACAAATTTTTTATTTTTGTATTAAAATAATTGAATTTTTGTAAAATTTTGTAATAAAAATTGATTTAAAAATAAATTTCAGTTAAAATTTAATATAATAATTGAATATTCAAAGCATTATATATTATGAGTTTTTAGAATGAATTGAATTTTGAAAAAGTTTCAAATTAAAATCTTTGAAAATTTCTATTTTTCATACTCTTAACTAACAATTCTGTAGAATTAATTTTTTTTGAGAAAGTTTAATATTGAATTATTTTTTAAAATTATTTGAAGTTTTTATTTTCTAATAAATATTTAATTGAAAAATTTCCTAATAATCGGAATTTTTGGTAAAATTGAATTGCAAACAAATTGCTAACTATATAGCAAAGATATTTTAAGTTTGATTTAAACAAAATTTATTTGAATCAAATAAATCGTTTTCTCAGTGAAGAAAGAAGATAAAAAAGAAAAAGTATAGAAAGGAGGAAAAAAGCCTAATTTCAGCCCTACCTGAATCTGGAAGATTTAATTACAGTCATTGCTCTAGGAAAACATTGAAAGAAAGGATCATAAAAACTACCTTGGTTGCAAAAATTGACTAAAAGACGAAAATATAACCTTTTTTTCGACTACTTCAAAAAGAAGAAAAATACCTATAAATATATCTAATAGTATTGAATAATAATAGACATATAGGAAATGATTTCATTCCGTCGAATTTAAAATGACAACCACCCACACAGTCCCTTGACCCCCTGAGGCGAAAAAAAATCGCTTCTGCGCTCAAGTAAAGTGCTGAATGGGTGAAGGAAGAGAAGAGGGGGGGGGGTAAAAAAAGGGGGAAGGAAGGAGATTTTACGACGTCGAGACGAGACGCATTTTCAATGTCTTGCGCGCCTAATTCTCTGGTGGCCGGTGTGGTTTGCCGCAATACACACATAAACACACATATATGCTATACAAGAAAACAACATTGCGTAGGTGACACACTCAATTTTATTGGTGTATCGACGTTAGCGAAAAACCCTGGAGCAATTTCTTGGTAAAATCGTCAGAGGAGTTTAGAGTCCAAGTTGCGCCTTTTGGTGTGGTTATATGTACATATATATGTATATAAAATAAAAATTTATTTACACCACACAACGTATAATACACCAACCGGACTTCACAACCTGGAATATACCTGTGGAAGGAAGGAGAACGCGCGCGCATACACACAGTGGATTCCAATATCAAACTTGTTGAGATATATATATACAAAGCTCGCATGAAAACGCTATGAGAGAGGGCTGCTGCCAACCATAAAAGTGTTGACCTCGTGTTTTCTTGTTTGCTAGAAGTTTTACGAACGACAAGAAGCTCAGGCTAACTAAGTATGTTACTCTCATCTGCAACAGCGTGTTTTCTTTCCTTTTTTTCTCCTCTCTCTCTCTCTCTCTCTCTGATATACAAGATATTCTATCCTATACCAAAATGCAAATTTCTTTAAAGTTCCCAGTAAATTTTCAATTTTAATGCAATTTTCTATCTTGAATTTTCAATTCGCAGGACATTTATTGTTAAAAGGTGAAAAATATTCTGCTATTCGATTTGAATTTATGTGCCCAAATGGTGCAAAATATGGCAACAATAATGTGGTTATATTTCATGGTAATATTGTCAATATTGCTCGGCAATATTCAGGTAATATTGTTGTCTGGACTATATTGTCCAGCAATACTATCAAAATATTGCCAGAAATTATTAAAATATTGCCAGACAATATTGCCCAGAAATACTATCAAAACATTGCCAGACAATATTGTTTAGCAATACTACAAATTACCAACATATTGTCAGACAATGTTGCCTAGCAATACTATCAAGATATTGCCAAACAATATTGCCCAGCAATACTATCAAAATATTGCCATATCATAGTGCCCAGCAATACTATTATCAAAAAATTTTTCCAGACAATGTTGCCTGGCAATACTATCAAGATATTGACAGATAATATTGTCCAGCAATACTATCAAAATATTGCCATAGAATATTGCCCAGAAATACTATCAACACATTGCCAGACAATATTGCTTAGCAATACTACAAATTACCAAAATATTTCCAGACAATGTTGCCTAGCAATACTATCAAGATATTCCCAGACAACATTGCCCAGCAATACTATCAAGATATTGCCATAGCATAGTGCCCAGCAATACTATTAAAATACTAACAAGCAATATTGCCCAGCAATACTATAAATTACCAAAATATTGCCAATGTTGCCCAGCAATACTATTAAAATACTGACAAGCAATATTGCCCAGCAATACTATAAATTACCAAAATATTGCCAGACAATGTTGCCCAGAAATACTATTAAAATACTGACAAGCAATATTGCCCAGCAATACTATAAATTATCAAAATATTGCCAAACAATGTTGCCCAGCAATACTATCAAAATACTGACAAACAATATTGCCAGAGAATAATGACCAGCAATACTATCAAAATATTGACAGACAATATTGCCCAGCAATACTATTATCAAAATATAGCCAGACATTGTTGCCCAACAATATCAAAATATTGCCATACAATTTTCCCTAGCAATACTATAAATGTTCAAAATATTGCCAGACAATATTGCCAGGCAATATTGATTCAAAATTGCGTCAAGAAGGACATAATTAATATTGCAGGAATATGGTTGCCATTTTGGTTGAATTATAACCAAAATAAAAATTTACAATTGTAATTTTAATTTTTTTTTTGTATAAATAAATATAAAACAGTATATTAAGAAATGATGAATGCATATTATATGGTAATATTTCCCTTTTCATTCCTTCCATACATATTATTATTGTGGAAAATTTATAAACTTTAGTGAGCCAACTTTATATTCTAGAAACAAGGGAGAGAGAGAAAGAGAGATTGATTATTTATGTTACAGATGATTAAGAATTTTCATAACTTTATTGGCATTTTAATTTATAAGTGAAGTTAATAAGCTTGACGATATTGCATACACCACACCTATGACCTAACCTAATGATAAACTAATAACAAGGTTGTGAATACTCCTCACCTAATTTTAGCCTGTATTGTTGATTCATAATTATGTTTTTATATTCATTATTATATATTAATTGCATAAGTGAAAAACAATTTTATACCAAAGTATATATCTACATATGTAGAATTTTTCATTACAAAATATAAGTCCTCATTGAAAATATAAATTCCAAGTGTAATTTTCAAACAAAATGTTTCTAAATTCAAGGTTAATTAGAGCAGAAATTCCTAGCAAGATTTTTTTTTAACCCTTAAACGTCCCCAGAATTTTTCTACATTTTTTGGCTAACATCCGCTAATAATTGAAATAAAATAATTATTTTGAAAAATATTGATAAAATTCTTGGAAACAATTCAAAAAAATTCAATAAAATTCTTAGAAATAATTCAAAAAATTTTAGTAAAATTATTTAAAGCAATTCAATTATTTTTAAAAATTGTAAGAAATTTTTACCCAACACTTAAATTATCTTTAATTCCTACTATTTTAATAAAATTTCACAAAAAAATGTAATTACTTAAAAACAAATTTTAATAAAATTCTTCGGAAAAATTCAATTATTTTCAAAAATTGTAAGAAATTTCTACACAAGATTTAAATTATCTTTAATATCTACTATTTTAATAAAATTTTACGAAAAAATTTAATTACTTAAAAACAAATTTCAATAAAATTCTTCGCAAAAATTCAATTATTTTCAAAAATAATAAAATTTTCAGAGAAATTAAATTATTTGAAATATACAATTTTCAAAAAATGTTTTGCATGAAATGAATAAATAGTTAAAAAAATTTTCTTTTAAATTCTCCGAAAAAATCAATTATTTTAAATAATTTTGAAAAAAAATTTTACAAGAATTTAATTGTTTTCAATACAATTTTCATTATATTCCTCGAAAGAATTTAATTACTTTTAAAACTTTTAATAAAGAATTCTTTAAAAAAATTCAATTAGATATTTAAAAAAATGTCAATAAAATTCGTTACAAGAATTCACTTACACAGAAAAAAGTGAGTGTTATTTTAACACTGAATTCGGTGTTAAAAGTGTCTGCATCAAACTTTAGCTCGGAAGTGTTATTTTAACACCGAAAATAAGGTAAATTTTCTATTATAGAAAATTTATCCTCACTAAAATTACCCTACCAAAATTTACCCGCATCAAAAACAACACTCGCTTTTCTCTGTGTATTTTCAATTAATTTCAATTAATAAAATTCTTCTTGTCGGATTTCAATTATCTTTAATTTGAATATAATTTTAAAGAAATTCCTCGAAAAATGTAATTATTTCTTAAAAATTTTATTAAAATTCTTTGAAAAAATTCAATAGTTTTTAAATATTTTGATAAAATACTTAATACAAGAATTTAATTTTAAAAAATCAATTATTTATATTTTTCTGTTTAAATAATTGAATTCTCGTAGAACTTTTAAACAAAAATTGATTTAAATATAAATTTCAGATAAAATTTTAAATAACAATTGAACTCTCCTAGTACTTTCTAACAATAAGTGTATAAATTTTTAGAAATAATTAAATTTCAATAGATTTTAAATTGTCTGTCTTTGAAAGTTATTAATTCTTGTAAAACTGTAATAATATTTAAATATATTTAGTTTAAAAAATTCTCATAATTTATTATTTTCCTAAAAAGTGATTAAAGTTTTAAATAATTTTATTTAAAAATTAAAAAAAAAATTAATAAATTTTGCAAGAATTTCAGTTGTAATTTTTAGAAATAATTAAATTTCAAGAAGCTTTCACATTGAAATTATTTAAAATATTAATTTCTCTGGAAAAAAAATATTTAATTTATCTGTTTAAGAGTAGAGATTCTACAAGAATTGAAATTTGCGGAAATTATGAAAAAGAATAAAGTCGTTTGAAAAATTGTACCTAATTAAATTTATACTTATCAAAATTTTTTAATTTGTGGTTTCTTTCGATCAAAATTCCCTGACTTTTTCCTGACTTGCGGCCACGCTGCTGTGGATTTCGAAAAATTTATTCGCCATATTGGATCCACCATTTTTAATTCTGAAAAATTTACCTCGAATTCGTAATCAGTGACATTTATTTTGACCCCCTCGCCCTTCATGGACAATCGTTATGATTTTTGACGAACGCCCAAAAAATGTTATCAGGCCTTTTTTTAATTTTATTTTCTATGCTGTCTTTTTCGTTCATTTTACGGATCTTCGAGTATAATTAATTCCTAAGATGGGCTAAAAAATCCACTATAAGAGTAAACAAAATACCAAAAAGCACTTTGCTTTTTGGATGCTTAGTGGATTTTTTCTAATTTCTGAACAAAGCATAAAAACCCATTTTTCGTTAATACATCGCATCGTTCATCGCACGTTAATATAAAAAACTATATATCTAAGCGAGCGCAGTATATCTTTTTTCTTTTGGGGTAGTTAGAAATGACCCTCTCTCTCTCTCTCTCTCTTTCTCTTCTGAATATGGAAATAATGCGGCGTAGACCAAGGATGGTAATGATCAATTATTCAATTAAATGAATTCGGGACGATAATAGCGCAAGTCCGTGATTATAAGAAGAGAGCGCGTTCAGCTCCGTGGGTTTGTGAGTGTCTGCTGTCTGCCTTCGCATTCTGGCACACACGCGATATCAGCTCACGGGCAAAGACCTCAACTATCACGGGATATCATTCCCTCGGCGTTATCCTCCCCCCACCCCCTTGTGGGGGGTCAGGTAAATCCGGTAATTAGGTAAATAAAGCTACCAGTGTACATACCCATACGATTGTTGGACTCTCCCCCCCCCATCCCTCGGTTTCCCTTGCATACACCCACCCACACACACACACTAACTCTTTTACATTATTTTTTTTTCCTTTTTCCGAATCACTTGAATGCACTGGGATTAGCGAAAAACCCCGAGTCTCTCTCTCACCCACACCTTGGCGAATAAATAGGTAAAAAATATATATATAGCATATAGTGCGCGCGGTAAGTATAATGCGCGATCGTGCAGCTTTGGGGGCCCGGAGGCGCTAACATGAAAATTGTATGGTAATGGGGTTCTATGCTCTCCTCGACTGTGGTTCGAACCTAACCTAGAGGTTTCTTCCCAAGTATTAGTCAAGGAAAGGTGCAGGGGGTGGAAGAATGAAATCGAGGGGTTGGGGGCAGTCAGAAACGAGAGAGGTTCAAGAAAGTGTGTGTATATATATATATAAGGGACATGGAGAAAAAGGGTGAAGAGGGAAAAGGAGAGAAAAGAGTGGGAGAGTGAAGCTTTCTTTCTCTCTCTCTCTCTCTCTTTCTTTTCTCCTTCTTAGAGGGTCCGTGAGTTCGCGTGCCTCTGATAATTATACGCTCGACCCGAGACCATAGAGTGAGTGAAAGAGAGAGAGAGAGAGAGAGAAAGAGAGAGACTCGAGAATCAAGTCTGAGGTTCGACGGGTCGGAGTTGACCGGCGTCTAATCGATTCGCCGCTTCGACATGGAAATTCTTTTGGCGGCCCTAAGGGTGCTTTTGTCTCTCTTAATCCCAACACCTATAAGATTCACTTGTTTTTAATTCCATTCTCCCCGCCCCTCTCTCTCTCTCTCTCTCTCTCTCTCTCTCTCTCTCTCTCTCTCTCTCTCACTACTCTCCAAATCTGAATTAGCAGTTTCCTACTAATGAAATAGTGCTGATTAGTTATTACCAATTGAATTAGAAACAGTTTTGACCAAATTTTTAGCAGTAAACTATTAATCGCTAGTGGACAACTACTAATTCATGTAGTAAATCGGCTTACTAATTTGAAACAGTAAAAAGTAGGACTTACTAATGAATTAGTAGTTTTCTACTAGCAATTAGTTGAAAACTACTAAAAATTAGGTTAGCAATGTAATTGGTAAACGAATAATAAATATTATAAATACTTTGATACTTAAATAAATAAATAAATAAATAAAAATACGACCTACTAATGAATTAGTAGTTTCCTACTAGCAATTAGTAAAGAACTACTAAAAATTAGGTTAGTAATGCAATTGGTAAACGAATAATAAATAAATACTTTGATACTTAAATAAATAAATAAAAAAACCTACTACTAATGAATTAGTAGTTTTCTACTAATAATTAGTAGAAAAATACTAAAAATTAAGTTACTAATTCAATTAGTAAACGAATCTGCACTATTTCATTAGTAGAAAACTACTAATTCAGGTTTAGAGAGCCGGCTTCGTAATCATCTACTATATATAACTTACTATTTACTATATACTATATACTTTTTTACGATTTCCTAGTAGTAACATATATGTTTGATAATTTTCACTACTTTAAATTCGCTAATAGTAAAAAATAAAAATAAATATTCTTAAAAATTTTAATGAAATTTTTTAATTAAAAAAAATTTATTTCAAAAGTTCAACTACTCTTATGTTGTTAAGTAGAAAGTATAGTTAAATTAATTACTTTTTTAGTTACGCTATAAAAAAATGTTTTTGTAATAGGTATGTATAGTTGATTTTACTAGTTTTGTTGTAGTTAAAAAATACTACTTCAGTTGATTTTAATAAATTAATAAAATTCTTTGAAACCAATCAATTATTTTTAAAAAAAAATTTCGAAATTCAATTATTTTCAATATTAAGTATTTTAATTTTATTACCGCAAAAATTCAATAATTTAAAACCAAAATTTAAAAATTTCTAAGCAAATATTCAATTATTTTCGTAAATAATAAAATTTTCAGAGGACTTCAATTATTTTAAACACAATTTTCATAAAAAATTTTCGAAAAAAATCGATTATTTAAAAAGGTTTTTATAAAATTCGTCGCAGGCAATTAGTTATTTAAAAAAAATTATTAAGTTCTTTGTCAAAATTCAATTATTTTTATAAATAATAAAATTTCCACAGAAATTCAATTATTTAAAATACAATTTTCATAAAAATTTTTCGGAAAAAATTAATTATTTAAAAAGATTTTTATAAAATTCCTCGCAAGCATTCAGTTATTTAAAAAAAATTATTAAGTTCTTCGCTAGAATTCAATTTTTAAAAATAATTAAACTTTTACATGAATTCAATTATTTAAAACACAACTTTCATAAAAAATTTTCGGACAAATTCAATTATTTAAAAAGATTTTTACAAAATTCGTCGCAAGAATTCAATTATTTAAAAAAGTTTAATAAAGTTCTTCCCAAGAATTCAATTATTTTGATAAATAATAAAATTCTTTTGATGAATTCAATTATTTAAAAAATTTTTTAATAAAGATCGTTTCAAAAATTTAATTATTTTCATAACTAATAAAACTCATCACTAGATTTCAATTATTTTTAATTTTTTTTTTAAATTCCCAGAAAAATGCAATTATTTTTAAAAATGCTATTAAAATTCTTCAAAAGAATTCAATTATTTAAACATTTGTTAATATAATTTGTTTACTAGAATTTAATAATTATTTTCAATACATTTTTAATTAAATTTCTTGATGGAGTTTAATTATTTTCAAAAATGTTAATGAAACTCTTTGTTACAATTCAATTATTTTTAAAATATTTGATAAAGCTCTTTATAAGAATACAATTTTTAGAAATATTTAATTATTCAATAAATTATTTATTTCTGTACATAAATAAGAATTTTATTCTCGTAGAACTTTCTAAATTAATTTAAAATTGAATTTCAGTTAAAATTTTAGATAATAATTGAATATTAATAGAAGCGTTATTATAGTGTGAATTTTTAGAAATAATTAAATTTCAAAAGTTTTATAAATTGAAATCCTTATAGAAATTTTAACTGTTGTAAAAGTGTAATAAGATTTAAAGTTTTATTTTGAAATAAAATGATTAAAGTTTTGAATAATTCTATTTCAAAATAACAAAATATTGATTGCATAAAATAAAAAAAATTTTTTGTAAAAAAAAATATAAATTTAGAAAAAGAAAACAAATTTAGTAAGCAAAGAGTTTATTTAAAGAACTCTAAGTTTTTATAATGAAAAGCAAAATAGATTTAATGGAAAATTAAATTAGTAAAAAAAAATATTAATTCGAAAAATTTGTAAAAATAAAAAAATATATAAATTCACCAAAAAGAAAATAAAAATTTTAATTTATTTTCTAAAAATAAGAAAATAATATCAAATATTGAAAATCGAGTCAACTATGCCGATGTGACTGGTGAATAATCCAACCTGAAAAAATGACAAACTACGAGATTGCGAATGAAGAGCTGTTTATGGTAGGAAGTATCAACAGATTTATCCCTGGTGGGTGAAAAAGAAGCTGCTTTGGAGTGGTTGCGTGAGGTTAGGAAAGATAGAGCCAAGGGGGGTGGTTGAGATGGTGGTGGTTGATCGATCAAGAGGTCGGAGTGTTATGAGTAGACGGGGGGCAGAGAGGGGGTAGCAAAGAGGGTTGAATCGTGGTAAACCAAGGGTGGACCTACGATCAAATATTAAGTCTTATCTGGCGCCGCTCTACCCAGAATTTTCTCTCCTTGTCTTTATTTCATGCTTTTCCTTTTTTTTCCCCTCTTACTCTAATTATCCCCCCACTCTCTCGAATCTTCTTCTCTCCCTCCACTCTCTTTCTTTTTTTCATTTTTTGCTCCTGCAGTGCACTTGGGAGTAAAAGCTCGTCCACAAGGCGATACTCGATCGCTGCAAACTGACTCGTTTTTCTATACATAGACATTTGTGTATTTGTATATATATATATATATGTGTGTAAATGTATAAATGTATATACACGTATATAAACGTATATGTACGTATATTCTCGTATATATACGTAAATACACGTATATTCACGTATATACACTAATATACAAGTACCAGAAGACCTTAGGTTTCGTCTTTCGATCGTTCTCGGCATTAATAGCGCAGAACGATAATTAAAAGACGAAGGTCACTATAAGGTATGAGTCATCGCTATGGCGATGAAACCGTCAGCATTGTGTGTTTTATACATAGCTAAAGGATTTACCCCTAATTCATTTTTTATTATGACTGGAATTAATTATTTCTCCGGTTCACTTTCTTTCTCGTCGTCATTCTAATATGTGTTTATTTTTTTATTTAAATTCACCACAAGATTTCTACGAGTCGTTCTGAATTAAAATAGAAGAAACTAGAAATAGGCATAGTAATTAAAAAAAAACTATTTAGGCCCCTGCTAAAGCCCCATTTTAATTAGAAGAAAAATGGGACAATTTCTTCTCTTATATAGTGAAGATTTGTCCCACTTTTTCTTTTTGAAAATATTGCCATTGACCAGCAATTTAGAAAGAAATTTGGAAAACTAGTTAGACCCATGCCACAGCCTGGGACAATTATGATAAAGGGACACTTTTTGTCGCAGAAATTTTCCCCAAAAAAAAAAACAAACGTTCACCGATTGTAAAATCACTTCACTTTTCTTTCTCGTCGTCATTCGAAAATTTGTTTATTTTTCTATTTAAATTAACCACAAAATTTACGAGTCGTTCTAATTAAAATAGAGGAGAATCTAGAAAGTGGCATAGTAGTTAAAAAAAAAACTATGTAGATTCCTGCTGAAGCCTTCATTCAATTAGAAGAAAAATGGGACAATTTCTTCTCTTATAGTGAAGATTTGTCCCACTTTTTCTTTTTGAAAATATTGTCATTAACCAGCGATTTGGAAAGATTGTGGAAAAACTAGTTAGACCCATACCAAAGCCTCATGTCAATTATTAGAATAAAGGGACATTTTGTGTCCCAAAAATTTTCCCCTAAAAAAAAGGGAGAAACGTGCATCGATTGTAAAATCGATGCATTTTTGTCCCTTTTTCTGGGGGGGGGGGTTTTTCTTTTTAAGGAGCAATTTGCTTGTAATTGGGAAAACTGGTAAAAAAATAAAACAATCGAGAAAAATATTTTCTTCAAGGAAATAAAATGTAAATTTTATCAAAAAGAAAATTTCTCATCAATTTCCTATTTTTGAGAAACTTTTTTTGAGAGAAAACTTTATATATATATATACATAAAACAAGAAGAAATATAAGGGATGAATTTTTTTTCATTATCTATATTCTTCGATCCTTGAACTTTAAGAAACGGGATAAGCAAAAATATTATGAATAAATATCTTTTTAAATAAAAATATACATAGAGTTATGAAAATTAGCACTCTTAAATATACCGTTAATTTTCGATTCCTCTTCAAATCAACTTCCATTTGTTACTTATTTTTTCCATCCCCCCCCCCCCTCTCTCTTATTCCGCGACGTATTTATTGGGTGACCCAGAAAAACATCTCTGAGACAATAGTCTTTTTAGAAGCGCGCACTTCGTGAGAATCGATCCATATCCGGTCGATCTGCGGTTTTGACATGCGGCATCGAATTCTTTTCGATTCTTTATTTTTCTTAACCTTTATATCTATATGTAGTCATAAAATCAATTTTCGAAGTCGTCGGACTGTGTAAATTTCAATTCTATATAATTTTTTCCATACAAAAATTATAATAGACGAAAGAAATCATTAGATTATTATAGGTTATGTTTGTCTTAGATTTATCTTGATTTAAAGATTTTTTTAAATTATATAAATTTGAAACCAGGTTTTTATTGAATATTTTGATTGAAACTAATAATTGAGCATCAATAGTTTATGTAATAATAATTGATTCTGTTTGAGTATTTTCATTACAAAAATTATAAACATAACCTAAAAATTATTTTTTTTGACAAAAATGTGCTTTTTTGTTAATTTCCCTGCACTAAGAAAAATATAAAGTAAGTTTTTTTTATAGTAAAACATTTCTGGTAAATTTTACTATACTTTCGGAGTAAATTTTGCTACATTCGAAGCAAATACTCCGTTCAAAGAGTATGTTTGAAAAATTAGTAAAATTTACTTCGAACGTAGCAAAATTTACTCCGAAAGTATAGTAAAAGTTACCAGAAATGCTTAACCAGACATGTTTTACTATAAAAGCAGTAAAAGTTACTTTATATTTTTCTCCATGTGTCATTTGCGAGAAACTAATCTAAACGCCATCTTTTGGGAAATTCCTGAAAATTTGGCGCGAAATTCAAAATCAACAAATTTAGATTCACTATCCAGGCAGATTGAAAAGTGTTGATATTTATAATAATAAATAATTTTAACTACAAATTAAAGAACGTAATTAAAAAATATATTTTCTTTATATTATAATTAGGGATCATTCACATATTACGAGAAGGGGTTCATAGTTTTGTAACGGACAGGGAAAATTACCAATTTCTGTGTAACAAAATGTGACAAAAGGGTGGGGGGTAATTTATTAATTAGAATAATTAAAAGAAAAAATTTATTAGTAGTTGGAAATATGTAAGTAAGGGACATTTTTCGTTTAATTTCGATTAGAATGAATATAGTAGAAAAATTCATTTCGTAATTTTAAGTTTTCACTGATGATGAGTATATTCTTGTTTCTCGATTTTTTTCCTTTTTTTTATTTTTTTTATTGATCACCAAAGCATTGATGTATAGAAAATAGAGGGGTAGCACTTTGATAGGACGGATAAGGGTAAAGGGGGGACCAGCGGAGGGAATCGGGGGTTTGATGGGGTATAAGGAGGATGAGGTTGAAAAGAGGGTGGTAGGTGGGGGGTGAAAGTGGGTGAGAGTAGGTGGGTGCTCTCTCACATTCTTTTTACCGAGGGAACCAGCAACGGTGCCGGCAGAAGCAGTGAGCGTCGCCTATCGATTTTTACTTCTAATGAATTCGAGCTAAAAACCCTTCTTACCCCTCTTCACCTACCTTCACATCCCTTACGCTTAGCCACTACCGCTATACAGTGCTATACTATATCCACTACTACCACCCTTCTCTCTCTCTCTCTCTTTCACTCTCTCTCTTTCTGGTTCCAGGAACCATGCCAATCACTGCGCGGCATAATTACAGCACCGACCACCCCCGCGCGCGCGACTCGCGAACCAACGTCGTGTTCTTTACTCGCGAGCTATACCGCAGTAAAGAAGCAGAAAAAAAAGAGAAGAAGGAAAAAAAATAGAGAGAAAATAATGAACAGGGAGAGAGTGAGAGAGAGAGGGAATAAGGGAAGAAAAGTATATTATAAGGCGAATGGTTAGGCACTTTTGCCTTACTACTCCAGAAGGAAATTTTTAATTGAACCCGTGCGCGAGGAGCCACTCACTCACTCACTTACTTTTTGACCTTATATCCAATTTCCATGTATTGCATGAGTTGAAATAATTACATTAAAAAATAAGTACGTATAATTGGGTGTTGGTTGTTTACAAACTTTTTTTTTTTTATTTTTCAAATACCATTTGGGTGGAAAAAAAATCGATTAGATTTACTTTCGCGAAAAATATATCCCCTAACTTATCATTTAACCATGTACAAAAGTTAAAAAGAAAACTAATTTTCGGTTCATTAATATAATTATATTTGCTAATTCGTTACTTTTTACAGGTTTTTTCCTTTTATTTTAACATTTTATCCTATTAAGAATTAAGGGAAGGCACCACCCCTATTTTAACTTCTTTGAATTTTAAATTTGAAAATTAAATTTTTGTAGAGGTTAGAATATTTATCTTTTAATTCGATGCTTTTTTTTCAAATACATGCGAGAGGTTGTTTAAAACTATTCAATAAGCTTACACTGTAAAAAATTTAGGGAGTTAACGGACTCGGGAGTTGGGAGTGAAATTTTTCGAGTTAAAAATCAACTCCAAAAGAGAGTTAATTTCTAACTCCCTTCATTCAACACCCTCGCGAGTTATTTTCTCCATGGGCAGTTAGCATTTGGGTGTTAAATTTTAACTCTCTTTATTTAACTCCCCTGGCATTAACTCCCCAATGGGTGCGACTTTTATAGACCCCCCGGGGGAGTTAAAATTTAACTCCCTTTTTTTACAGTGTAGAAAAAAATTTTCGTTGAAAAATATTAAAAATTGTAAGAGAGCCCTACAAGTATAATTTTTTTGAAAATATGTTTATGAGTCATTTGACAAATATAACTATGATTTTTGCATTCAGCGCATAAAATTTTGAAAGCACACATATTTTAAAAAAAATTATACTTGTAGGGCTTTCAAAAAATGTCAAAAGTTTTAAAATTTGAACATTCAAAACTTCTACAAAAATTTAATTTCCATATTTTTGACCATCCTATATGTTTTTGGCTTAAAAACAGTGCAAGAAAAAAAATATAAATTTCTTTGATAATTGAAATTTAAAGGGGTCAAAGTTGGGGGTGCCTCTCTCAATAAATTTTAATGAAATTTTTAAAAATAATTGCATTTTTCGACAAATTCAATTAAAATTGTATTAAAAATAATTGAAACTCTGTGATGAGTTTTATTATTTGTGAAAATAATTGAATTCCTGAGAAGAATTTTATTATTTATAAAAATAATTGAATTTGATAGAAATCTTTTTAAATAATTGATTTTCTTTCGAAAAATCTTTACGAATATTGTGTTTTAGATAATTGAATTCTTTAGGAAAATGTTATTAAAATAGTAGATATTGAAAATCATTAAATTGAGGAAAATTTTTGAAATTAATTGAAATTTTTGAAAATAATTGAATTTAAGAGAAGGTTTTTATTATTTATATTGAAAATTTGAAATTTTGAAGAGAATTTTTGTAAATTTTTCAACATATAATTTGATTTCTGTGAAGAATTTTATTAAAATAAATTAGAAAAAACTGAATTATTACGCAAAGAATTGTATTAAAATCTTGGAAAATAATTTTATTCTTTAAAGAAATGTAATTGAAAATTTATTGAAAATAATATTGAAATTCTAATAAATAAATTGTAACACAGATTATTAAAATAATTAAATTTCTTTGATAAAGTTTAATAAAATTTTTAAGAATAATAACTTTTTTTGAGGAATTTCATTAAAAATAATTGAAATTCAGTATTGAGTATTATTATTTATGAAAATAATTGAATCTCTAATTCAATTATTATTTTCTAAAATTTTTAATTATTTTTTATAAAAATAATAATTGAATTCTTTAAAAAAAAATTATTATTTATGAAAATAATAAAATGTCTGCTTATAATTTTATTAAAAATTTTTTTAAATAATTGAATTCTTTTTGGGAGATTTTATTAAAATAGTAGATATTGAAAATCATTGAAATTAGAAAAATGTTTGAAAATAATTGAAATTAGGACAAGAATTTTTTTTGGACATTTATGAAAATAATTGAACTTTGGAGAAGAATTTTGTTATTTATAAAGATAATTGGGATTTTTACAAGAATTTTTTTCAAATTTTGAACACAATTGAATTTTATAAGAAGAATTTTATTTTTTTTTTGAAAATAATTGAATTTCTGTAATTATTTGTAATTTCTTCAAAATTGAATTGAATCTCCAAAATTGAATTTTTGTTTTCAGCAAAAATTTAAATTAGAAAATTTTTAAATTCCATTATTTTTAAAATTGCTAGTTTTATTTAAAAAAAAAGGTAGTAAGAAGTTAGCTGGTATTTATTGAAAAAAGAAGTTATTGATGTTTTCGAATAATTTTACAATTAAGAAATCTTAAGAATTTCGTAAATAAATTTAATAGATAATTTTTTGAGTAATATCTAATGAATCGAATTGCGTTTAATTAGATTAAAATCTTTAATTAGATTAAAATCACCTTATTTCAAATCAAAACTACAGGTGTAAAATTTTTCTTATTTTTATTAGAATTTAGAAAAGAATTTTTTTCCATCCTCCGCATAAATGATCGTAAAGCACTCGCACCTGATTGGTATAGTCAAGTATATAATTCGAATATCTTTCTCTCGTCTCTTCCCCCCTTTCAGTTGTGTAATAAATAAATTTTTATAGACTGGTAAATTGATATGAGACTGCTTTATTAAATTCGATGCTAAAATCATCTCACTCATGTACGATAATTATTTTGTGTATACGCATGTTTAACTTTTATCTCACAGATACACTTTACTTTTTTCTTCTTCCTTTTTTTTATACACACACATTCTCTTCGTCTATATCACACTTTTTAATCAGGGTCGAAAAATTAATTTTTATGATGATTACAGAAAATTGCGATATATATATTCGAATATCTGTGTATATATACATAAAAAACCTATATTATATATACATATATATATTATGTACATTATATACACATATAAATTATATATTGTATATATGCGTAAAAGTACAAGAACGGTGACATAATGTCCCTTTCCCCCTTCTTTTATGTGCTTCAGAGTCTTGCGGGGGGAAAAAAATGGTTATTTTGTTAAAAGTAAAATTTCATCGATAATTTCACAAAGAAATTACACCTTTCCATAATAATAATATTAGCACACTGACATTGAAGGGGGTAATAAACCTAATTTCTTTTTGCACTTACTTGGATATTTCTTTGAGTTAGCCTTTTCTCGTAAAGTCGCAGGGTATATATACTTAATCATTTTTCGGAATCCATTTCCTTTATCGCAATAAGAGATTATTTGATTTTAAAAAATTCTTCTTTAACTTTATATATACCATTTTTTTTTCATTAAAAATCTCTGCAAAATTCTTTTATTATTATTTATTTTTATAAATTTTTATTATTATCATTTGAATCAAATAAATTTTTTTTCAGTATATTAATAAATATAGACGTATTTATTTATATAGTAAATAAATGTAAATAATTTAAAGGGGCGAAAGGGTATTTTTTTATTTCGTGAGCCCGTTGATACTAAATAAAAAAAAATATTAAAATATAAACAAAAATATAAATATTAAGAAACTATTAATAAATATATTTCTATAGCAAATAGATAAAAATAATTAATATAAAGGATCGAAAGGGAATTTATTTTGTACGTCCGTTCGAATTAAATAAATAAGTAAATAAAGAACTAAACAAAAAAATAAATAAATAAAAATTGAAATATAGAATAATACAAAAATTAAAATATGAAAAAATTTAAACTAGGCTAGTAA
Source organism: Leptopilina syphax (assembly GCA_032872505.1). Lineage (NCBI taxonomy): Eukaryota > Metazoa > Arthropoda > Insecta > Hymenoptera > Figitidae > Leptopilina > Leptopilina syphax. Next base: position 38,364,601 of record CM065469.1, read on the forward strand.
TAAAAATAATAATAATAAATATTATTACCACTATTATTATTTATTTAAAATTCATATTTGTTTCAATAATATTAAAAAATGAAAAATAAGGGCAAATACATTTTTTTTCCCCTTTATTTATGCATTTGCAGTGATAAATTACTAAGAATATGGAAAAGAAAAAAAAATTGTGGAAAAAAAATTATTAGTGGTGAAAATTGGTAAAAGTGAGGAGTGAATCATATATAATTTGACAATTGTCTCAGCTTTACGATAATCTCTGCGTTGGCAAACCAGTTTGCCGTCTCTTAAGCAAATTAAATTAGGTACGCTTCACTTACAAAATGAACGGAATAGCTAAAAGCCGAGGCATCTTGACATAGTTTTCTAATTGAATCAACAAATTTCCTTTTCTATTACAAATATTGTATAGTTTCACTGGTAATAGAATGTAATATTGATTGGAAATTTTATTTTTCAATAACTGCATAAAAAAGAAAAAAGAAATAAAAGCATAAAGTACGAAAGGGAGTTTTTTATTTTCCAAGTTTGTAAATACTAAGTAAATAAAAAAAATAAGAGCGTTTTTTATTTTTTAAGTTCGTTAATACTAAATAAATAAGAAAAAAAATTATAAAGCATTAAAAATAAAAAAAAATAATTCTTTAATAACGATTTTTTATAATAATTTATTAATAATTTTAATTAAAAATTTGGTAAACAATTGAATTAAGCAAAGAATTTTTTCATTTTTTTAAAAATAATCTTGTCTGTTCATAATTATAATTGAAAATTTGATTAATTATTAAATTTTATTAAAATATATCGATACTAATGGAATTTCTGCAAAGAATTTTACAATATAAAAGTATTTGAATCCTTCAAAAGAATGTTATTATTTATGAAAATAATTAAATGTTTGCGTAGAATTTTATTAAAATTTTTGAAAAAAATTTAAATTCTGGAAAACAATTTAATTATTTATAAAGATAATTGAAATTTTCAGGAGAATTTAAAAAAGTTTTTAAACATAATTGAATTTTTGCTAAGAATTTTATTACTTTTGAAAATAATTGAATTGTTTTTTAGAATTTCATGGAAATTTATCAAAATAATTGAATTCTCGTGAAGACTTTTTTTTAAAATAATATTCGAAAAAATTTAGTAAATCTGAAGAATTTTGCTATTTATGGAAATAATTGAATTCTTTTGACGAATTTTAATAAAATTTTTAAGAATAATTACATTCTTGGAGGAATTTGATTAAAATTATACTAAAAATTTTTAAAAATCCGCAATGAGTTTTATTATTTATGATAATAATTGAATATATTGTGAAGAAATTTTTAAAAACAAAATTATAATTACGGTGACTAACTTCTCTTGAATATTTTCGAAAAATTTAAATAAAATTCCTTAAAAGAAGTTAATTATTTTTAATAGAATGTAAAGAAATTTCAATTATTTGTTTATAAAAATTCAATTATCTTGAAACAACAGAATTGAAAAATTTCAAAAATCTTATTTTTCAGAATTTCGAAAAAAACTTTGCGAAAATTCAATTTTATTAAAAAAAAATTTAAGTGTGTATCTTTTTTTAATTTAACTAATAAAAATTTTAATTATTAATCTTCACAAAAAGAAACATGAATACATTAGAATGTGACTCTTTATAAAATTAAATTTTTTATCAATTATTAAATTAAAATACTTTGAAAATTCGATTTGTTAAAAAGTTTTTAGTGAAATTCTTTAACAAATTTAATTATTTTCATTTTAATTTCACAAAATTTCTATTAATTCGATAATTTTTTAAAAATTTATTTACATACTACATTTGAATCAGTAACTGATTTTTTAGTATCAAATTAATTATTTTTAACTATTTAAAGACACGAAAATTCATAATTTTCTTATGAATTCTAAAAATTTAATTTTTCCCAGTACTTTTAAATTTTAATAAAAAATCACAATTTTTCTAAGGACATCAAATTGAGACAAAAAACAAATCAAAATGTTGCTTCGCAACACTTTTGATTCGTTTTTTGTCTAAATTTGATATTCTTAGAAAAAATAATTTTTTTTTATTTATTTTCATTTTCCCTGACCAATTCTAGTTTCCCTGACTTTTCCCTAAATCTCCTGACTTCCCTGACATGTGGCAAACCCTAAAAAAATTTTAAATCGATTTAAAATTTTTTTTGTAAAAAAAATACATTCCAACTCTAAACTAATTGTTACATGAAAAAAAAATCTAAAATAATTTTACAAATTCAAAACCACAATTGGAGTCCGACTGAAAACTAGATACAGAATACTAACGAGCCAAGGAATTTGCAAGAGAATTTCGCCAAAGTTGCATGGTGTGCGAGACGTGGAGACGTATTTTGCCCCGGGGCACAAAATCGCACATAATGTAAAACCAGTTTTTTTTTCGGCGCAAAATCCAACCCTTATTATATTCTCGCGCGACGCAATTATCGGCAATTCGAAGACATCATGACGATACGTGCCCCAAGGGGGTAAAAAAAAGAAGAGAGCGTGGGGAGGGGGAAGAAGAAGAAGCGTTAATTGAAATGAATCCGTGCGAATGAAAATTCTATGTTACCAAGGAGTCCGGACGATTTTATCCCTAGAGTTTTATGTCTTTGCTTCCCTTTCCCGTTCAATGGACACTTCGAATTGAGAACAAGCGAACCCTGCTCCCGGGTTGCCTTCGAAACTGCATTCCATCTCAAGGGGCTTACTTCAAGATTTCCTTTCTCAGAATCATATATATATATATATATATTGAAACTTTTCAATTCAATTTTAAATCCACATTTTTTTTCTCTTAAATTTATTTCAATAATAAAAAAAAAGAAACTTTTGTAGAATTTTTGACTTGGAGCTACTAGGGGCAGTTGAGCCCCACCTGGACCAATTAGGGCACGATTATAATTATTGGGCCCTAGTCAGTAATTCAGAGTAATTAAGAAGTTAAAACTTTTTTCAATTTGTACTAATGTAAAAAAAATAAAATTTACTCGCATTTGGAACTATATTTCCGTATATATTTAAAATTTTTAACGATTATGTAAATCTGACAAAGAGGCTAATAATAATCGATAGCTAGAAAAAACAGCATGAAAAAATAATAATTCGAAATCGGTGCACCCTTGAGACTGGTAATAATGATGCTTGCATGTTCACTTTATTTCCCTCTCCCTCTCCCCCCACCCACACCCCTAATTCTTTCTCTTCTTATCATGTAATGCAGTGGCTTTCATCAATAATAAATATTGACTTTGGATAATTATTATTTGGTCTTTCATTTTTTTTCCTGCTAAAAAAAAATGAGGGAGAAAATTATCGATGCCAAAGCAGGTCTCTGACCAAACAATAATTCTTTCTAGGAAGAAGTTGCGAGAGGGCATGTTCACACAGTTAAAGTATCTACTTAGCGAAACCATCACATATAGTAGGCAATCGTTGGTAATTTCGTGAAAACCATGCGTCCAGGATATTCGTTAATATGCGCGTTAAGGCAATATTTCCAATTCACACGATTCTTCAATTCGTATGTATTAGTCTGTATATGCATACAAACAAACCAATCAGATTGAACCTTAGAAATAACTCTATTTTTCAGGGACTAGCGACGATGGATTATGTATATATATATATATATATAGCTCTTCGAAGAAGGAACAATCGATAGTCAGCCTGCAAAAGAATCAAGCTGCCACCAAGCGATAATCCTAGTTTTATTTTCAAAACTTTTGACGAAAGTGTAGCTTCGATACAACAAAGAGCATTGGCAAAAGAGGGGTGGAGGGGAGAGAGAGAGAGGAGAGGAGAGGGAGACAGGAAGATGGAGAAGAAACTAAAAACTGAGTTTGAAAGGATCTTTTGTTATGAATAGCAGCACAATTCTGTCACTACACCTTCGAGATGATTAAGTTCTGGATTCTTTAGTGGCATCAGCTTCAGACAGGATGGTGTCTTAAGTACAAGACTTCCTCAAGAAAATATAGGTGGTATATATACTTATTGTGTCGAAAAAAAGAAATCCACTTGGGTTGAAAGAATCCTGTTTCAATTCTAGAGTTCGATTTCAGATATTTATCTTAGCTCATTTGGATTTACTTCTGGATTTTTTTTTTCATCTTCTTCTCAAGATGATGAAGAAAGACCTTTCTTGATTCGAGAGTATATTGAGAATAATAATTTGCTTTAATGTACCGCCGAGCAGTGGGGAAGTAATATTGTCACTTGGTGCAAAGTAATGCTGAATTGAAAATTCCATTCTTTTTTTTAAATTAACTTTCGACATCGCCGAGTTAAAAAAAACTTCAGGTTCTTGAATTTGACGATTTTTTTAGCATTTGGAGGATTTTTAGTTTGGAGGTTTGGATAGTAGGGAAATGGAATTACAATCTTAATATTGTTCCTATTTGTCCATTTTGAACCTAAATGGAAAATTAGATTTTTAATTTTGAGGAAACGTTTGGAACTGATAAGATGATTTTAAAGGGAAGATTCTGTTTTCGGAATTTCCAAGTTATCCTTTCTGCTGTCATCTTCAGAGTTTTGAAGAATACAGAACATCAATTATGATCCCAACGATGTCACTATTTACAGATTTGTAACTGAAATCAAAAACCAAACCAAAAAACCTTTGTTGTCATTTTTAGAGCATTACATAAAGAAACAGAATTAAAATCTCAACAGTGTCACCATTTGCTTCTTCTGAACCTAAAGGAAAAATTTGTGTTTGTTTTGAAGAAAACGTTATGGATTGACCTGGAGCAAAAATTTGGTTTTATCTTCAGCGAAAACCGTTTAGATGGACCTAATGATTCTAATCTCGAAATGAAAATTGTTTTTCCAAATTTTAAACTACTTTTTGTTATCTTCAGAGGTTTGGAGAATAGAGAATTATGATACAGAATTATGATCTCAAAGATGTCACTGTTTACTGATTTGGAACATACATCTAAACCAAATTTTACTCTTTATTGTCATGTTTAAATCATTAAAAAGAAGCAGAAAGAAAATCTAAACGTTGTCAGCGTTGTCACCATTTGTTGATTCTCAACCTAAATATAGAAAATTTGGTTTTCCTTTTAAGAAAACATTGCGGATTGACCTGTTGATTAAGAACCTAAAGAGAAGATTCACTTTTTGCGAATTTTTAGGTCTTACATCTTTACTTTTTGTGATCATGTTCAAATGATTGAACTATACAGAAACGAATTACAATTCTATCGCTGCCAACATTTGCTGCTTTCGACCCCGAATCAAAAATTTGGTTTTCTCTTTGGAGCACAAAGTTTGAATAGACCTGATACCGAATTGAACCGGAAAAGAAAATTGTTTTTCCGAATTTTAAACTACACTGGTTTGAAGAGAAACGAAAGGCTGATTTCGAGCCAAAAATTTTGAGCAAAAAAAGTATTTGTTTAGTGTAGAGAAAACTACACTAAAATACTTTTTTTCCTCAAATTTTTTTTTTTTTGAATAAAGAACAAAGAACTCAGAATCCAAATTCCGCAGTGCGTCAAAGTGTGAATTAATTTTTCAAAGACTATAAGAAAGTCCGTTAGTATATATATACATATTTACAAAAGTATACATAAAGTTTTTCTTTGGGGCGAAAAATTGTTACCTGACGTGTCCCGCGGCGATTGGTAAAAATATCGAATGTCAGCGGGCCCTTTTTTTTTTTTTGATTCGATCGGTTCGATTGGCCTTCGGGGGGCGCCCTTTTTTTTCTCCTCAACAGCAATACAATGTTCTCACGTCACAGACAATGGTTAATACATATAATGCAAAATGAAAAATCCTTACGCGCATGCATATACTTGTCGATATGTATTGGTGCGATATAATTGTCTATCTTTTTTCTTTCTCTCTCTCTCTCTCTCTCTCTCTCTCTCTCTCTCTCTCTCTCTCTCTCTCTCTCTCTCTCTCTTATTCAACAGGAGTAAAGCAACTCAACTCTGCCGTGAAATCAGTTACGAAATCACGTGTTTCCCATTGGTGGGCCCCTCTCGCGGGCCGATCATTAATTTGTAACGAACCGGCGCCGCCTGTTATTATCCTACGGTTACGCGATCACGCACAAATATACATTCGATTCTCACACGTGTTTATAATTTTTTGTCTTTGTGTGAGTCCATATTTGCGTTTATGTGTATATGTGTCAATGTGCACTTGTATATGTGCATTTATTTATTTGTATTCGTACATGTGAATATTTAAAAGTTGTAAAATGTATATGTGAATATGTACATTTGAAGATTGATGTGTACATGTGAATATTGATATGTGCACATGTACATGTGAATTTGTATCTGTGTATTTGTATATGTGAATATTTATATTTGTACATGTGAATATTTATATGTGAATATTTATATTTGTATATGTGAATTTGTATATGTGCATATGTATATGTGAGTAATGAGTAAATCTATATGTGCAAAAGTGTGTATGAGTACATGATACAATTTGAGTATACGAGGAGAATTGCGCGAAACGATTGGCAGAGACGTGTTGGTGTTGGCAAAATGGAAAGAATATTGGACAGATGCAAGGGCCTTCGGGTGAGATGAGAGAAAGAAAGAGAGGAGAGCTTTCGCGCAGTGACGACGATCTTAATCCGATCCAATTGTCTGCAATGTCAATGATCCCTAATGGTGCCCGTAATTGTTAGCGAGGCAAATCAGTTTTCAGTTTTTTTTTCGCCTTCGCATTATATATCGTATTACAAGAACAGCTCGGCACGATGTTTCAGTAATCGTATCGTCCCTGAGTATTTCGCTCGACAAGGGCTTCAACTCTCAACAGTCGGAGCCAATTTCTTCTTCATCTCAAGAGAGGCAAGAAGAAAGGAGTAGGAGTGGGAGGGAGGGAGGGAGCAAACCACTTCTCAGTATAACTGATTATTCTTCTCACTCTATTTATACCTTTTTCCAAAAAGAAATTATCATTTTTCTCCTTGCTGTATATTATTCAAAACTTGAGGGGGCAAAAGTCGAAACTTTAGCCAAAAGTGATTTCACTTTTGGCTATAGTTTCGACTTTTGCTTTCCTTGGTTAGGATATTATTCGGTATTAGGACCGAAGGGGTCTTAATAGACTCCGATCAGTTTCTAATCAGACTAAAATAGCGTTTGAATACTAAGTTGGGACAAGAATTTTTATTTTGGGACAAAAGTGGAAATTCTGTCCCAATAGGGCCAGGTCAGACCCTGGTCAAGAAAAAAAAAAGGTAAATACGATTTTTGTCGTGTCAAGAAAATTGTCACGCACATCTTTTACAATTCAGCTGTACTTTTCTGATTCACAGAATCATAAAAGGAGAACGCGCCCTATATATGTGGATTATTTTTTTTGATGCGCAGGTACGGTACCTGCGTGTCAAAGTGAGGAGAGAAAAAGAAAGAAAGAGAGAGGACACACTTGTATGAAATAATAAAACTGACGAGAGAGGGATGTATATCTAGGCAAAAAAGGATCCTTAATGCTGTAATATAAAGCAAGATGATGATGACGATGAAAAGAACAAGAAAATCGAAATAAAATGCGGAGAACAGAATTCAACGAGCGAAAGATAGAAAATTTAAAAGAGAATGGATTTAAAAAAAAAAGTAGGAAAACAAAAATAGGGTGCTGGATTGAAGATAAAGAAAGTAGAAGAAAAGAGAAAAAGAGAGAGAAAGAAACTTATAGAGAAATCGAAGAACTTCAGCCAGGGTTTTCGGATCAATCGTTAGGGAAATATCGGCATTGGGGTGAATTAGAGAAGAAGATGACTGCGACGATAAAAGAGGAGGGTGCGGATGCATAAGGGGTGGCATTAGGAGAACAGGAACGGATAAAGTTGGGTACCACTCGAGGGTACTTCTTTGTTCGTCTTGAAATTTTCTTAGCGAATAAGAAATTATCTTTTTTTTGAACAAAAACAAAAAATTCGTATTGTTTCCAAAACAGATACTTTAATAAACATCAATTAATATTTTTTTTTTACTTCCTAACGTCTGCCCCACTTCGCAGAAATTGATTTTATATCTGTTGTCGCACGAAAATTTAATTTTGTTTTCCCCTAATTTCCAGAGAAAAATTTGACTTTTTTCCTAACCCTAAAAAATATTCTGATTCACTCTAAAAATTATTAGATACTCAAAAAGAATGTTCTATTTACAAATTTCTTTAATTGTATAAAATTATTCGAAAACATGAATAACTTCTTTTTTAAATAAATCTTTAATCATTATTATTTTTCCCGAGGATTTAGAATTTTAAAAAATTTCAAATTCAAGCCTTTTAAAATTTAATAACTTATAAAAATATTATTACAAAACATGAAGCTATCGATTTTTTAAATAATTAAATTAAATTCTATTGACGAGTTTTGATAAAATATTTTTATTACATTTTTCGATGAATTCGATTAAAAATGTATTAAAAATAATTGAAATTCTGCAAAAGTTTCATTATTTTTGAAAATCATTAAATGTTTGCATAGAATTTTATTAATTTTTTTTCAAATTGTAGAATTTTTTTGGAAAATTTTATTAAAATAGTAATTGAAAATCATTAAATTACGGAAAATTTTTGAACAAATTTTTGAAAATAATTGAAATTTTGACAAGATTTTATTAAAATTTTCGAAAATAATTGAATTTAGAAGTTTTTTTTATTATTTATAAAGATAATTGAAATTTAAACGAGAATTCAATTATTTGAGAGCAAAAATAAATAATTTTTGGAATAATTAAATGTTTTGCAAAATTGAATTCTGATAAAGAATTTTATCAACAATTATTTATAAAAATAATTGAATTCCTGAGAAGAATTTTGTTATTTATAAAAATAATTGAATTTGATAAAAATCTTTAAGAAAATTATGTTTTAAATAATTGAATTCTTATGAAAATTTTAATAATTATGCAAATAATTAAATGTTTATAAAGAATTTTATTAACTTTTTTTTAAATACTTGAATTATTTTGGGAAATGTTATTAAAATAGTAAATATTAAAAATCATTGAATTGCGGAAATCATTGAAATTTTTCTAAGAATTTTCTTGGAAAATTTTCGAAATGATTAAATTTAGGAGAAGCTTTTTATTATTTATATTGAAAATTTGAAATTTTATATAAAAATAATTATATTACTTTTGAAAATAATTGAATTTCATCAATAATTTGTAACTTTTCGAAAATTTAATTTTTATTGCTTTTTTTAACTAAAATTCTTCTATAAATCAATTATTTTTAACAATCAATTAAATATATATTAAAAAATTTAACTAATTTTAGAAGAATTTAAATTATTAATATTTTTCAAAAAACTAAATTTTTTAAAATTTCTAATTAAATTCGTCCAAAATTGAAATTTTATAAAATTTCAAATTAAAACCTTTTCAAGTTAATCGATTTAGGAAAATTGTAAACACAACTCTTTTAAAATTCAATTAATTTTGAAATATTTAAGTAAAATAATTCATTAAATAATTTATATATTTATAAGTATAATAATTTCATGATAGTTCTTCAAGAATTGAGAAAAAAAATTAATAATATATATTAAAAAAAAAATTATTCTCAGAAATAGAAAAACTTGAAGGATTCGTATTAGAATTCGTGGTATAAAGAAAAAGTATACGAGTAAAACAAATCGAAAGAAATCTACTTCTGGGAATGATAAATAAGTTAAAGAAAAAAAGAGAAGTAAAAAATAAAATTTTCATCACTGCGAATACTTTTTTTTTTTTGTCTTGCGCAAAACAAGGGTAAATTTTGCCTGAACAACAACAATCAAAATTGCACAAGTATTTATATGCTTCAAATACTAGTTAATCATAAAAGTTCTTCTATCTTCGTCGACAAATTTTGAAAAACTTTCCTTGAGAAAAGTTTATAACCCGCCTGTTAGTCTAGGACACTATGAAGGAGAGTTGCGCTTTTCCTACACTCTTTCTCTCACTCTGTTTCTATCTTAGTTTATATCTAGATATTGAGGAACACTTTATACGGATTCGTGCGAACGAAATGTATTTTATTTTCGGATAGAATGGATTTAGAATTCACAGTCAGCCAAAGTATAGATTATTCAACGCTGAAGTGCTTTGGCATCGTTTCTCTCCTCTCTCTCTCTCTCTCGCTCTCGACTTCATGTATACGTTGATACTTTTAAGCAAATTCAGGATCCCTTTTCTGCACGACATTCGAAAAGAAAAGCAACGTTTTCCAGGAAGAAATATACTTTCCTATATATAGAGAGAGGAGAAAAAAAATATATATTCCACTTGTCATCTTTGCGTTCAAGGGTTTGGTTTTTCATCCAAAGGACAAGGGGATGGAAGACGGAAAAAAGCGACGCAGCAAAGCCTCTGTCAATTAGGCAAAAGAAAAAAAAAAGGAAATTTCGTCCTCTAGCTTCAAAAGAAGAAAGAGGTGTTGGATGATAAAAGGAAATTTTCCTTGAGAAAAGAGTTCAATTTTTATGGTCCATTTGTCTTTGAATCGAGTCCATTATTAATTAATCGGAATTTCAAAAGATTCTAAGATTCTATAAAGTTCCAAAGCAAATTTTACCGAGGAAAATAAATTCTACTAATTCTATTAAATTAGGAAGAATAAGTAAAATTTTCAGAGGTGAAGTAAAAAATAGCAGCAAAAAAATACCAACACCCTAAAAGTATGAAAAGAACAAACCATGGTCCAAATCTTGAACCGTGTGAATTAGAAGTGATGGAGTTTAAATTGATTGGAAGGGAAGTAGTTAAGGGGGGAAAAATAAAGCTTGAAGCGTATATAGTATCGGATAGTTGGATTTGTATATAAGTGGTGAAACAATCAGGATGGCAGGTTGAAACGCTTAAACGTCATGGCCGCAAGGAAATGCGCGCAAGTAAGCTCAAGGAAGAGAAAAAGAGAGAGAGAGAGAGAGAGAGAGAGAGACTTTGAATCTTATACCGCGGATCTTCTTTCCTTGATGTCTGTGGTTATCGAACCTCCAAGTTCAGTAAAATCATCGGCATGACTATCGTGCCGAATGACCTGCAGGCACGTACGGATGGATTTAAATTGCAAATCGATTTTGCTCCTTTGTAGTCACCCACCTACTATAGTGCACGTATATAGGTATATATATATATTGTTACCTATCTCCGATATACGTGACGACATTGCATCAAAAACCGCGCTTATATACGAGAGATGGGAGAGAGAAAAGGGAGAAAAAAAGAGAGAAAAAATCGTTTAAAAATAGCGGTCAAAATTATGCACATTTCACGCACACCCCCAAGTGTAATATGTCACGTGTTTTCAGGGAGAATCATTTTAATTCGAAATTAATGTCCTAGGTCACATTTATTATCTAGCAACAAGTGAAGAACTTAAATTTGTTTTCACTTTCAACAAAGATATTTTAAGTTCCATTTAAATAAAATTTATTTCAATCAAATAAGTCCTTGATTGTTAATTGTTAAAAAATAGAATTCTCATTTATTAAAAATAAAAAAAAAATATTTCTCAAACCAAATAGAAATTACCACTGTCAATTATACAGTGTTAAATAAAAATTTGCATTAAATGAAATTTCGGAATTCGGACAAATTGATATTTGCCAATTAGAAATTCCTCTCAATAAAAATCGTGTTAAAAAAAAATTCCCAAACAAGATTAATTGGCTAATAAAATACCTTCCCATTTCTTGATGAGAATGTACAAAAAAAAGTAATTAAGCGAAGAATATTTAAATATAAACATATTGAACTGTTTATTTGATTTTAAAAAAAAGAAGAAACTGACAATGAAGAGTCTTTTGAAAGAGATGATAGAGGGTGTGTGTATATGTGGCGCGGGGGAGAAGAGGGAATCTGAGGCGAGAATCTTTACGGCATTTAACGACGATTTCGATCGTTTACGACTTTAATAATTTAGGCGCGTCTACGCTCGCGACGCTCGACACGTTTTCGGTCATAAAGTGCGCGTCTAAATCCGTATTTATGGGGAAGAAGTGGCCGACCAACTGCTTTTTTTCTTTTTTTTTTTTTGTTTTTTGCTTTTTCTCACTCATTCGCCTTCAACATATCCAATGTAAACTACCAATTGGATGGACAGATCAGAATGTATTTATCGTTGATATTGTTGAGACAACAAAAATTCCAAAGAGCAATATATGTCACACGAGTTTTTCCCTTAATTCAGGGGCGTGAAATTCAAGAAATGTGCATACAATTTTTGCTCCTTTTTTTTAACTTTACAATTAATTGTTATTATTAATTAATTATTAATAAATAAAATAATATAATTAATAAGCTATAAACATAATTATAATATTTATTACTTATTTTCTCTAATCACAGTTTTTCTAAGGATATCAAATTAAGACAAAAAGCAAATATTTTACTTAAAACTAGAAATTAAATTTTTCATAACTATAAAACATGAAGAAATCGATAACTCCGAGTCTTCGACTCGAAGTCATCGATTTTTTCATGTTTTATAATAATTAATAATAATTATTATAAAACATGAAGAAATCGATAACTCCGAGTCTTCGACTCGAAGTCATCGATTTTTTCATGTTTTATAATAATTAATAATAATTATTAATAAAAATTATTTAAAATAATTAAAATCATTATCAATTCAATTATTATTTTTAAGAATTTTTATATCTAAAATTCTTCTTTATATTGATTATTTTTAATAATTTTCGAAAAAGTTCTTTGACAATTTTCAAATTCATTTCTATACAATATTCAATTTTACGAAATTTCAATTATTCGTAAATTCTTTAATTAAATAAATATTAGAAAATAGAAACTAAAAATAATATTTTAAAAAATTAATTAAACTTTTTCAAAAAAATTAATTACCAAATTCAATTATTTAAATACAAATAAAATGCAAATAAATAATTTATTGAAAAATTGAACGTTTCTTAAAATTCAATTCCCATAAAAAATCGTTATCAACAAATTTCCAAATAATTGAATATTCTATCAACCAATTTTAATAAAATTTTTCAGAATAATTACATTTTTCGAAAAATTCGATTAAAATTGTATTAAAAATAAATAAAATAATTGAAATTCGGCATTGAATTTGATTATTTATGAAAATAATTGAATTCTTGACAAGAATTTTATTAAAATTTTCAAAAATAATTAAATTCTTGTAAAAAATTAACAGAAATTCAATTATTTTTAAAAATTTTAACAAAATTCTTGGCATAAATTAAAAATAACAAAATTCTTATCAGATCTTTAATTACATTTAGAAATTTTAATAAAATTTTTCTCAAGAATTTAAATATTTTCGTAAAATAATAAAAATCTTTGCAGAAATTCAATTATTTTCAAAAGTCTTAATAAAATTCTTCGCAAGAATTCAATTACTTTCAAAAATATCAGAATTTTAGTAGAAATTCAAACATTTTAAAAAGTTTTGATAAAAATTTTTTTGGTAGAAATTCAATTGCTTTTAAGACAATTTTAAAAAAATGTCTCGATAAAATTCAATTATTTTTAAAATTTTAATGAAATTCTTCGAAAGAATTCAATTATTATAATCTAAGATTTTCACTGAAATCTATTTTTAAAGCAATGTTTATGAGAAAATTCCACCAGAATTTAATTATTTAAATACAAAAATAAATAATTTATTGAATAATTGAAACCCCATAAAAATTTTATTATTTAGGAAAATAGTTGAATGATTGCGAAGAAATTTATAAAAAAAATTTGTTATTAATTAAATTCTTGTGAAATTTTTATTATTTTTTGAAAATAATTAAAAGTTTTTGTACAATTTTATTAAATTTTTTTTTTTAAATAATATTAAATTCTTTTGGGAAAATATTATGAAAATAGTACCTAGATATTGAACAATATTTAATTTTTGCGAAGAATTATTATTACTTTTGAAAATAATTGAAATTTTGCAATGGATTTTATTAAAATTTTTGAAAATAATTGAATTTCTGAAAAGAATTTTAATATTTCTAAAGACAATTGAAATTTTGACGAGAATTATTACAAATTTTTGAATATAATTGAATTTCTGCGAAGAATTTTATTACTTTCGAAAATAATTGAATTCGTGTGATAAATATTGTTAATTATAAAAATAATTGAATTTTGTCGAAGAATTTTGCTATTTATTTATAAAGATAATTGAAATGTTGACAATGTTTTTAAGATTTTTTTGAAAATAATTGAATTTCTGAGAAGAATTTTAATAATAATTGAAATTTTGACGAGAATTTAAAAAAAATTTTGAACATAATTGAATTTTTACGAAGAATTTTATTACTTTTAAAAATATTTGAATTTCTGCAATCATTTGTAATTTCTCTAAAATTCTTAAAATTATATCGTACAATTTACCAACTTTTCATCATTTTTGAATGAAATTACGGACTTTACGGACCTTTCTTCAAAAAAACGGACTTTTATGGACTTTAATCAAAGTTACGGACTTTTACGGGATTTACGGACCTACTTCGAGCCCTGTATCCTTAGGGGCCGTACACATAATACGTCACGCGATTTTTGACCACTTTTAACCCCTCCCTCCCCCTATGTCACACTTCGTCACAAATCTTGAACCCCCCCTCCCCCCTACGTCACGTCACACACGTAAATTTCACTGTAAATTTTATACATTGGACAATATATATGTATATTATATCTTACACTCTAAATTATTGAATCAGTTAAGAATATCGGATTTAGAAGCAAAAAATCAGTCACTAATTCAAATAGTAATATTTTTTTCTGACAATTAGTTGAAAATAACTGATGTTTCAATACAATTGTTTTTGATTGATTCAATTAGTCACGTTTAACTACCTACATAGCACCGAAACTTTCCTAAAAATTTACTAAAGATTTACTCGCAAGCTTCGAAATATTTAAATGCAAAGTTTAGTTAAAATTGTGTAAAGATTTAAATATCCCACTTCAATAAATGTTTAGCGGGAAACTTTTCCGAAAATTTAAGTTAAATTTTCAGGAAGATTTTCACGAAAGTATAGTCGAAAATGCAATTCAAATGTTCAGGAAAGTTTCAAGCTATATTTTTAAGAAAATTTGACGATAGACATTTATTGGAGTGAGAAATTTAAATCTTTACACAATTTTAAAATAAACTTTGCAAGTAAATTTTTTAACTTATGCAAGCAAATCTTTAATATACAATATTTAGAAAAATTTCGGTGTTTTGTGGATAATTTTTCAGTTATTTTTAACTGATTCAGAAGCAAAAAGTCAGTCACTGCTGATTGACAGTTAAAACCATGATTTTTAACTGATTCAAATTAAGAGAATATCCCGTGTAGAAATTTCGCTATGGTCCGGATCAGGGACTCATCGGGCCTTCCATATTAGGGAATGAAACACACGGCCTGATATGGCCCTGATCAGGAAATCCACATTTGATCGTCGCCCCGATCTGGCCCAGGACGGGCCGTGTGTTTCATTCCCTAATATGGCCATAATAGGGATATTTCTACACGGGATATTATTTATCATATTATAAATAATATGCCAATAGATGTTAAGGGGTAACATCACCCAGAGCCTATACAAAATACGGTCTATTTCAATTAATTACTTTAAGAAAACGGTTCAGTACAATGTTGCTAGGTTTTCTGCAACGTTAAACTCATGAATTAAACTTAATTTAAAAATAAAAAAAAATTTTTTGTTTTCAAAATGGCGCCTTCACAACAGTTCAACGTAGATCACGTTTTTTAAAACAACCTCTGCAGCCGGAAGCTATTCTACGTTCCATAAGCACCTAGGCAAAAAATTCAAACGAATTATGAAAGAGGATGACATTTACTAGAAAAGTACATAGGATATTTTAAAAATATCAATTTTTCGCAAAATAGTATGACTTCGATGACAAAAATGTTATTTTTTGTTAAAAAATCAAGGTAAAAATGGTTATAAAACGGAAACGCATTAACCGATCTAAAAAATCCTATGTACTTCGATAAAGAATGTTGTTTTAAAGCTACAGTCTAAATTTTAATTGAATCCGTCAAAAAATGTTGGAGAAATCCTTCCGGCCAGTTTTTTTTACAATTTTTTCACTGTTGGATGTGTAAAGGCGCCATTTTGAAAAATTTTTTTTTTGTTTTATTTTTAAATTAAGTTTAACCCATGTGTTTAACGTTGGAGTAAACCCAGCAACATTGTACTTGACCGTTTTCTTAAAATAATTAATTGAAATAGACCATATTTTGTATAGGCTCTGGGTGATGTTACCCCTTAAACAGATACATAATAGATATTAAATAGTTCAAAACATTTTTAACTTGTTTTATTTAGAAAAAGTGACATTGTCACATATAATTTCTTATTATCTTTGAATTTAAAAGATCGTGACGTAACACATGAGTTCACCCCCCCCCCTCCCCCATGTCACACTTAGTCACAATTCTCAGACCCCCTCCCTCCCCCTAGCCGCGTGACGTATTATGTGTACGGCCCCTTAGAAAAACTGTGATAGTATTAATAAAATTTTGTTAATTCTGGTACCGCCAAGGTAGGACCATTGCAGACCCATTATTAGCCCAGTTTTTTTGCTCAAGTTTATTTAGTCTAATGATAAGGATAAATGCGACATTTTTTCCCAAAAAAAAAGAAAGGGAATATTTTTTGTTGGCCCAGACGAATGGTAAATATATTCTGATATGTCTCAGTGTGTTTGGTTTTGTATTTACACAAAAGCAATGATTACGGCTTATTTTCTAAGTATACGTATATATATATATATATATATAAATGTATCTTGTGTTCAACACTCACCGAGAACGGAGACAGCAGAACTCATCTACGCTCCTTCAACTCCCTTACGTCCTGTAAAAACACAAGCAAAAGCTGGTTAGTTACACACAAGAAAATGAAGACTGGTTTGTTCTAAGAGTAATTCTCTTACTTTATAAAGTAAATGGAGAAGCAAGGCATCGTTATGCGACTCCTCATATCTCAACTATTAATCAACTCTCCTATAACCAATTAATAATTCCCGTAGCATCTTATAAACGCACTATCTTTATCTTTAAAATTTCATTAACATCTCTGTTTATTATAATTTTATTTTGTTTTTACGTAAATGTAGAGTTTAGTCCACTTGATATTATAGGATCACTCGTTATTGGAGTGTTAAATTTTTTTTTTCATTTACAGCCCTTGTTTTGGATCGTTGGGGACTGAAACTGGCACTGCCAGGGCTGAAACTAGGCTTAACCCTTATAGGTCTTTTTACAGCCAATGTAGAAATATTAAAAACTGGTTCCAAATGGAAATAATGTAAAACAATAATGTATCTATTTAAACTAGTATTTCAATCACAAATTCCATTTTCAAAAACAAGAAAACACAAGAACCGTCTAGGACCAAACTTGGCCCCATCAGGGCCTAATAACTTTAACCTGTCTCTAAAAAATCAAAATTTAAAATAAATCCCCAATTTAGAGAAATGGACAAACACTTTATTTTCAGAATATTAAAAAAAAAATAAAAGATATTTTACATCGATTGGAAGTGAATACGAATTGAAGGAGAGAGGTTGGACGCAATTAGATGACATTAATTAGCTGTTAGCATAACAATGGGTAAGGATGATCGTTTGTGTGAGGATGAGCACGATGGGTCCCGGGCCTTCATAAATTTACATGTCTTTGGCCGCGAGAATCATTTTTTACGAGCGTTAAGAAATGACCCTGAAATGTATGTGTGGCGAGATTGGACCTACAGCAACGCTTGAGCATATTACGAGTCCCCATGGTGTTGCTCATAATAACCATCGATATACCTAACTTCTCTTCTTTCTCTCTCCCTCTCACTCATATTCACTCTTATTTCCTTTTACTTGAGCCGTTTCTTGGTGTGAAGAAAAAAAAAGAAAAGGAAAAAAAGGAATTTCAAGTTCGATCTTGTTAACCACTTTTCAAAAATACAATGTGTAAAATTGACATCTGAACGAAAAAAAACATTTAGCTGATAAATAAAGAAAAATTATAATTATGTAATTATAATAATGTAATTTTAATTATTTGCCTATAATGATATGATTATAATTATATAATTTTCAATTTCATTTCAACTTCTTTAAAAAATAAATAAAACTAATTTTTTCTGAAAGACCTTTTTTCTTATTAAAAAAAATATTCTTTTAATTTTTTTTCTACATTTTTCTACTTAAATTAGCTAGATTTTTAAGATTCAGGTAGTTTCCAGCTAGGGCCTGACCAGTAATCCTAGTTTCAGACAAAAAAACTTATCACATATTCTAAAAATCCTAGTAACTTTTTCTTCTCGAAGAAGACATTCTTTTGCTTTTTTCTACTTTTTTCTACTTTAATCAGCTAGGTTCTTAGGTTTCAACTAGGTTCTATCTAGGGCCTGCCCAGTGACCCTAGTTTCAGCCAAAAAAACTTGTTGCAACCCTATTTTAAACAACCAAGGAATTTTTTTTACAGAATAAGACTTTTACTTTTTTCTACTAAAATTAGTTAGGTAACTTAGGTTTCAGCTAGGTTCTAGCTGGGGCTTGACCAGTAACCCTAGTTTCAGTAAAAAAAACTTTATCCCTATTTTAAAAATTCTAGAGACTTTTTCTTATTAAAAAAACATTCTTTTGGTTTTTTTCTACTTAAATTAACTAGGTTCTTAGGTTTCAGCCAGGTTCTAGCTAGGGTCTGACCAGTAACCCTAGTTTCAGTAAAAAAAACTTGTCATATCCCTTTTTTAAAAAATTCTAGAGACTTTTTCTTATTTAAAAAAACATTCCTTTGGTTTTTTTCTACTAAAATTGGCTAGGTTTTTAGGTTCCATCAAGGTTCTAGCTAAAGCCTGACCAGTGACCCCAGTTTCAGCCAAGAAACTTGTCACAACCCTATTTCAAAAAAACCCAGGAACTTAATATCTTTGATTTTTAATATCACCTGCAATAAATAGAGAAATGAAATAATTCCATTTACACACTTAGAGGGAGGATGGGGACAAATTATTTTACTCGTTTGTATAATTAGTATATATATGCGGGTCGTTATCTCGATGCAATACTTTATTTTAATCTTTATATGATAGGACACGAAAAAAAGGTCTTATATATCCAGTTCTGCATTTAACAACTGATTTCAGAAAGTTCTTAAGTATATTCAAGTCCACCACTTTTTATATGAATGAAATTTTATTTTTTTTTCTCCTTTTTACAAACACGACTGCGCGAGAGATTGCTCGTAAAATAAATAGAGAAAAAGAACAAATGTCTTGATAGTCTTACAAATGTTCAAACCATAAAACTCTACTGTTTTTTTTTATTTTTTGTTGTTCGACTTTATATATAAGGGGAAAATCAGGGGAGAAATTATGATCCAAGTTGTGGGGTAATGTGACACAAATTAGACAATTGGGACCAAAAAGTGGTCAAACCTGGGCCTGGTTTTTAAAACGAAAATTATTCGAAAACATCAATAACTTCATTTTTAAATAAATATTTGATCATTCTTTTATTTTTATAGAAATTAAAACATTCAAAAATTTGAAATTTAAAATTCCTCAAGTCAATTTTTTTTAATAATTTTTGAAAAAGTTCTTTGTGAATTTTTTTAAATTCCTTTGTTTACAATTTGATTCTACGAAATTGTGATTATTCTGGCATTCTTCAATTAAATATATTAGAAATTAAAAATTTCAAATAATTGAAAAAAAATTCCATTAAACATATTGAGAAAAATTAATTCTGCCGAATTATTAATTAAAAGTATAAAAAGTTCAAATTTTCAAATATTTTAATTTGAAATTCATTTTTAAATAAATATTTATGATAAAATTCTAAGAGAATTCAATTATTTAACTACAAAAAAAATATTTTATTAAACAATTAAATGTTTCTTAAAATTGAATTTTCATAAAGAATTTTATCAACAAATTTTTAAATAATTGAATTCTCTTGGCAAATTTTAATGAAATTTTTAAGAATAATTGAATTTTTTGAGAAACTCAATTAAAATTGTATTAAAAATAATTGAAATTCTGAAATAAGTTTTATTAGTTGTGAAAATAATTGAATTTTCTCAATGAATTTTATTAACAGTTTTAAAAATAATTGAATTCATAAGAAGAATTTTATCATTCATAAAAATAATTGAATTTGATAAAAATCTTTTATAATAATTGATTTTCTTTCGAAAAATCCTTACGACTATTGTGTCTTAGATAATTGAATTCTTGTGAAAATTTTAATATTGATGAAAATAATTAAATGTTTGTGTAGAATTTTATTAAATTTTTTTTTTTAATAATTGAATTCTTTAGGAAAATGTTTTTAAAATATTAGATATTGAAAATCATTAAATTGAGGGAAATTTTTGAAATTAATTGAAATTTTGCCAAGAATTTTATTAGAAGTTTTTGAAAATAATTGAATTTAAGAGAAGGTTTTTATTATTTATATTAAAAATTTGAAATTTTGAAGAGAATTTTTGTAAATTTTTATACATATAATTGGATTTCTGCGAAGAATTTTATTAAAATTATAATTTGAAAAAAACTGAATTATTACACAAAGAATTCCATTAAAATCTTTGAAATTAATTTTATTCTTTAAAGAAACGTAATTACAAAACTTTATTGAAAATAATACTTAAATTTTAATAAATAAATTGTAGCAAAGGTTATTAAAATAATTACATTTCTTTGATAAATTTTAATAAAATTTTTAAGAATAATAACTTTTTTCGAGGAATTCCATTAAAATTGCATTAAAAATAATTGAAATTCAGCATTGAGTTTTATTATTTATGAAAATAATTGAATCCCTGTAAAAAATGTCATTATTCATGAAAATAATTGAATAATATATGAAAATAATTAACTATAATAATTTGAATGTTCTTCCATTCATTCACTTATTTTCTGTCCCTCACACTCTGAAGTTGTCTTTTGTTTATACATTTGTTTTTTGTTAACTTTAGATAGATTGTATATTTTATTATTATATTATAATTATTTTTATTTTATAATTAATTCAAAATTATAATGACAAATAGAAATCATCAGAATTTTTTTCACTTCTTTTCATTAAAAGACTAAAATATTGTCTTTTTGGGAAATTTTAATAAAATAGTAAATATTGAAAATCATTAAAATTAGAACAATTTTCGAAAATAATTGAAATTAGGACATGAATTTTTTTTTGACATTTATGAAAGTAAATGAACTTTGAAGAAGAATTTTGTTATTTATAAAGAAAATTGGAATTTTTTTCAAATTTTGAACTTAGTTGAATTTTATAACAAGAATTTTATTTTATTTTATTTTTTTGAATTTCAGCAATTATTTCTCCAAAATTGAAATTTTTAGTGTTTTTAACAAAAATTTAAATTATTAATTTAATTTCAATTTATTTTAAAAAGTTTGGTGAACTAATTGAATTCTTTTAGGAATTTTTATTAAAGTATTAGATATTAAAAATCATTGAATTGAGGGAAGTTTTTGAAAATAATTAGAATTTTATTAAAATTTTTGAAAATAATTGAATTTTTGAAAAAGAATTTTACTACTTTTGAAAAATAATTGAATTTCTACAATCATTCGTAATTGCTTTAAAATTTAATTTGTTTTAGTGTTTTTAACTAAAATTCATTTTACATAAAATTAGATTTTAAGAATAAACATACAATAACTTTAGAAAACAACAATTTTCCAGGATTTCGAACAAAATTCCCTGACTTTTCCAGGTTTTTTCAAGGTTTATACAATTTCCTGACATTTCCGCAGGTTCTCCAGGTTTCTGAATTACTATAATTATTACTACAAACACTACTTACAATAAAAAATAAAAAACATATATTTCTTTTAAATATAAGAAAAAATCGGAGAAAAAGTTGCGCTCTAACTTTGTAGGGAAATAAGCAAAAACAGAAAAAAGATAGTTAAATGCATTTATGAGCATTAGATTATACCCCAATGTGTGTGATCAGAGAGGTGTCTTTATACCTCCTTGTTGAAGGTGGACATTTATTTTTGTTTCAATGGCTCGTATTCTTATAGTATATATATATATACATATATATAAAGTGGGTAAAGTGCATTGCATTTGATATGTATTTGTGCACTAGTGTGCGAGTATGAAAGAGTGGGCGAATGTGAAACGAGTTACCGAACGTGCAAAATGGATGTCTCTCGCTTCGCCTCGAATTAATAAACAGCAACAAATGACTGCCTATATCTTTCCCTCTTATACAGCCTCCCTCTTTCCTGGGTCGCGTCCCCCCAACTCCTCTCTCTTTTACTGAAAACCAACTAACATACCTTGATGTGCATTCGAAACTTCTCTCTTTCTCTCTCATTTCTTATAATACTCACTGGTTTCATCAAACGAGTAGGCAATTCGTAACCAGTCAGTCTGATTTCAACGAATCTACACTCAATAGATTTTACATATTTCGCGATGAGAGTCATTTGTAAACGATAAAATGAATCTGCATTAAATTTTATGCTAAATATTATATACATTTAACACGTATATAAAAAAAAGTCAACAGCAGAAAAAAGGGAATATATAAAAATATGTAAATTACTAAATTTTTTTTTAAAAGAAATCAATTGATAACGTATAGTGAAATAAATTTATTAACTAACTTTACTTGTTATGAATAAATAAAGTTATTTTCAATTTTACAAGAAAATATTTGGAAAATTGAATGTAATTTATTATTAAAATAAAGTTAAATTTTAAAATGTTAAATTTAAATTAATTAAATTTTTCTAATTAAATTTTTAATTAAATTTTTTACAAATAAATAATTTTTGGAAAATGTTCATTAATTTAATATATTTAAATATATTTAAATAAATACTAAAAATTCAATTAAAAATCATTTTAACTTCTCTAAATTATAATTCTCCAATAAAATTTAAATTTCTAAGAGCGGAAAATAATTTCGTTAAATAATATTTCCACTAAGTATTCAAAAACACATTTTGTGTGTACATTCAATAAAAAGTAAACAATTAGCCAAAAAATTATTTTTGTCTTCCAACTTTATATATGTGTTTAAAAAATATAAGTTGACTGACAAATAAAATTTCGGTAATTAAATATTAAAATTAGTGACAAGGGGAAATTTTTTTTTTCTAAAGAAATAGTGTAACAATTGGTTAAATATAGGGAAACATTTATAATACAAATATTTGTACAACTGCAAACCGTTGTCTAATGAAAAGTGACAAACACTTCATATTCATCAGACATGAGTAATGAGTATCTGGAACGGAACCAAAATTCTGCGACTCTTTATATATAACTATCTGGGTTCTAGATGTTTCCTTTTTGAAAAATCCACCTTCAAATTCAATTTTTACTCTAATGACAATCATTTATTTTATTCTCAATATTTTTCTAAAGTTAAAACGAAAATTATTTGTAAGAATCTATTTGTAATTTAAAAAAAAAATTTTTTTTAAAAAAGTTTTAATTGAAGTAAAAATTAATTTAATAAAAGAATTTTTAAATTAAAAATTAATTAGCGATAAATAATATTTAATTTGAATTCTGTATTAAATAGTTATCACTACTGTGTTAGTAGGAGTAATAGCAATTTTTATCCGTTAGCCAATGAAAAAATAAAAAATAATAGTAGAAATAAAATTCTCGTAAAGTTATGATCCGATCAAAATTTTTTATTTTGCTAAAGGCATTTTTAAATTAAATAAAAATTACTGAATTATTTTAACAAACATTTAATTATTCTCAAAAATAATAAAAATTCCACAGGAATTCAATTATTTACAATTTTTTATAAATTTCTTCGCAATAAATCAATTATTTTCATAAATTTTTAATTATTATAAATTATTATAAAACATAAAGAAATCGATCACTCCGAGTCTTCGACTCGGAGCAATCAATTTCTTCATGTTTTATAGCAAAATACTTTTATAAGTTGTTTAATTTCAAAAAGGTTTGAATTTGGAATTTTTGAATGTCTTAATTAATGTGGAAAAATAATAATAGGTAATTAAATATTTATTTAAAAAAGAAATTATTGATGTTTTTGAATAATTTTACAATTAAAGAAATTCGTAAAAATGTAACGGAACATTTTTTTTGAGTAAAATTTTTTCTTTTATTTTCTAAAAATTCAAAAATTTTCATTTTCAATGAAAATTTGTAATTGACAAATAGAATTTATAAACATTTGTTTCGTTTATTTTTAAAAAAAACTTTGAATTTTATTAAAACAATTGTATTAAAAAAATTGACATAATGTAAATTATTCCCTTATGAAAATTGAAAATTTTTTTTACAAAAATATTAAGAAACGGGAATATGTAATGTTTTTTTCCCAAAATAATAGAATGAGTTTGTAAACAATATTGTTATTGAGGAATAAAAATTATGCATAAAATGAGTATTTATTTACTATTTCTTAATCATAATTTTTTAACAAATTTTTCATTTTTTATAAATAAACAAGAGAAAAATTTGCATAATTTAGATCAGTCAAACGAAATTTGTGATAATAAATATTTGTAATAAATAAATAATAATAATAATAATAAATATAATAATAATAATAATATAATAAATATATAATATATATAATAATAATATAATAATAATAATTAATAATATATTATATATATAATATTATTATATTATTATATTATATTATATTATAATATTTGTATATAATAAACAAAATGGGTAAATTTTTCATTTGTTAATCATCATTTTTTTTAAATTTTCTAATTTCTAATATTATTTTATTATGAATCACAGTGAAAAAATACCTGCATATTTTCAATTTGTGAAAACAAACTTTTTTTAAAGAAAAAAAAATAAAAGAATACACAAAAACTATAACTTCAGGTGTGGACAGAATGAAAGAATGAATTATAGAATTATTATAGTTAATATTAAAATAACAATTACAATTATTTACAATTATTTTAATTTCCAAATTGGTGTTTACACTAATTCGACAGTAAATTATCCCAATTCACCAAAAAACAAAAGAATTAAAATGAAACCTTGAAAAGGAATTTTTTTTTCTTTCAAAACATGAAAGTATTTTACTTTGAAGGAATTTTCAAAACAAATTTGTACAGCCGCATCTCTTTTATTTATTCATTTCAACCTCAGGCGATGCTCAACTCATCCCTGCATTTCATTGATTCGCGCGCAGTCCCTGTATATATATACATACACTATATGCGCGTAAAGGACAAAAAATAAGAAGAGACCGAGATTACACTCGTTTTTTTCTTCCCCCTCCCCCCAAAAAAAAATAACATGCATCATAAAATTCTTAAATTTAATTTTTAAAAAGCTAAAAATCAAATAGAAATTATTAATTTCTCACAATAAGTAAAAAATCGAAAATAGAAAAGAACCGGAAATGGATAAATCGTTAGAGAAAAAAAAGTGGATAATTTCTGTTGACGCGACAAACCGAATGATTCATTAAAACTTCTCATTGTTGACTTCTTCACTTAACAGTGGTTTGCTTCCTTTTACAGCCGTTGTGTAAACGAGGGTCATTACTTTTACACAAGCGTTGTAACGCATAAAAATCAACTCGTTAAATTCTTGACAATGTGGCACAACATGAAATCGAACGAAATTAACCTTGTTTCGAAAAAAAAAATTAAATTAAATTAAAAAACGAAGAAAGGGGAAAATTTTTTTTAAAGCAAAAATTCGACCTTCTCTGCGGATATATTCTCCCCCTCTCTCTCTCTCTCTCTCGTTTCTCTCAAAGTCAACGAGACGCAAAGTGATGGAGGAGTATAAAAATTCATCGCGGAGGTGGAATTGTGAAATCCTCCCGGGAAATAATAATGACGGACATAGAAATTACGAGGGGCCAATTTGCATATTTGTAATTACGCCGTTAATAACTAATTAATGAGAGATAAAGAGAGAGAGAGAGAGAGGTTAAAAGCGCGCACGCTTAAACACGTGACGCAACGTGACCACAATTTCAGCCTACTCGACACACTGTTAATTAATCGACAATTAACCGTATAGTTTTATTTTTCCTATATCTTCTTTCCAATGGCAAAGCGCATATACACTGTCGTCACGAGAATATAAACCCGGTGATCGAACTGCTTAATTGTGGATGAGAACAGTGCTTAATTACACTCATACTGCAAAAATCCTTGAAGAAAAAAAAGAAGAAGAAGAAGAAAAAAAATAGAAAAAGAAAAACGTCTATGTCTTAAGGCAAGTATATTTTTCATGCCAAAGATCATTTCTTCATATAACAATAAAAGTTTTATAAAATTTTAAACTCACGCCAACTGTTTTTAATTATACGCGACTAATTACCGTAAAATCGAGAACTAGTCAGCAAATTTTTTCTTTTTTTTTTTGAGTTAATTAGTCTCCCGGCCATTGATAATCATATTGTTTGTAATACGAAAAATGAGAGAGAGAAATATTAACGAACACGCGAATTTACGATTGTCGCGAATTTTTTTTTTAACTCGTATTAAAGAGTGTTGTATATTATCTCTATAAATCTGAATTAGTGAAAGATCCGCACTAATTTAAATTAGTTTTCGTAATTTAAATTAAAGTTAAGTAATTTTTTTTACAAAAGATGTTTTATAAGCAAAAAAAAAAAAAAAAATTAATGAACGAATAAAGAAGTAAAATCAAAAACTGGCTAGCGCCTCGTCATGGCCCTATTTTAAAATGGACAATATAACTATTATTTTTTATTCAGAGTATACTTTTGGTATAAACTCTACAAAAAT
Organism: Leptopilina syphax; assembly: GCA_032872505.1. Lineage (NCBI taxonomy): Eukaryota > Metazoa > Arthropoda > Insecta > Hymenoptera > Figitidae > Leptopilina > Leptopilina syphax. Next base: position 38,391,375 of record CM065469.1, read on the forward strand.
TGTTCCTGATTTTCCTATTAAAAGCAGGGGATTAAGAAAAAATTTACTAGAAACTTAGATAAACTATCTAGCCCCTCTATAAATCCCTATTTGAAACCAAAAAAGAGAAGAGAAAATTTATTTTGCCTAACTCCTGAAGAAATTTACCAGAATCGGTTCAATATAAAAGAAGAAGCTAACATGCGCCTTGTTAGAAATTAGGAAAACTGTTCAGACCCCTTCCAAATCCATATTTTGACTAATAAATCGAAGGTAATAAAATAATTAATAAAATGAAATTAACATTCATAAAAATATTAATATTAATTTATTTTGCTATTATACAAAACAAAATTTAAAAAAAAACCTTTCTAGAAACTCGGAAATCTTGCTAAATCCCCATTATTTCACTGGTCAAAACCAAAAAAAACGTTTCGAAAAAAATCTTTATGTCAGAATAATTAAAAGAAAATGAATAGCCTCACTTTTTTGTCTTTGTAATAAAAAATACAGTTGCAAAAATAACTGTTTTCGAAACTAGGAAAACTGGCCAGGTCCTCAATCAAATCGCATTTCAACTACAAACAACGTTAAAAAATTTCTCCACGGGTTATATAATAATTTTGAAAATATTTAATAATATTATTATTTAATTATATATTAGTATTATTACTCTCCAAATCTGAATTATTTAAAAATAATTAATTATTAGTAAAATCGTGAATGACTTCTTGCTTCAGCAAATTAGTAAAAAATAAATTATTATTAGTAGATAATTATACTAATTAATAGTAAATAAAAATAAATTGCTACTAAAATAGTCAAACTTTACTAATTTAATTCGTCACCATTTTTACATAACCTAAAAGTGAATTTAACTAATAATTATGTATTATTAACAGTGTTTCATTAATAAAATATTACTATTTTAATCAGTGACTGACACGTTTTGCTATCAAATTAATTATTTTTAACTAATTTAAATTTAGAGAGTAAGAAAAAAATATTGTTAATAATATTATTTATTGATATAATGGTCAGTCTATAAATTACATAAGGCTTTAAGGAGGAGGGGGTAAAATTTCCTAAAAATGTATTTCTTAACTCACACTTCAAAATTTTAATTAGTGACTTACTTTTTGCTTTTGAATTACCAAATTTTACTAATTGATAGTCATTTCTACTAATTTATTAGTAAAATTTACTAATTCGAAAGCAAAAAGTGAAGACACTATTTTAAATTAATAAAATTTACTAATTCAAAAGCAAAGAGTCAGTCACTAATTTAAATTAGTTAACATTTTTACTAAAATGCAAAAGCAAAAAGTTAATCACTAATTTAAATTAGTAAACATTTCTACCAATTTTAAATTTAAAGAGAAAATAATTAAAATAGAAAAAATGACGCTAATGTATGTAAAATATCTTACGAGGGGGCAAGGGGGGGGTGCAAAATTTTTAAAAATAATAATAGTATTAATAATATAAAAATTATTTTCAATAGAAAATAATTATTAAAAAATTAAAAAAATTATTTTCCATAGAAATAAAAAAAAAAATTGCAAAGAAATAAAATATTTACACATTTTTTCTAAGGATATCAAAATAAGACAAAAAAAGGTATCAAAATAGTTGCGAAGCATAACATTTTGATATGTTTTTTTATCTCAATTTGATATCCTCAGAAAAAACTTTGCTAAAACAAAATTTTTAAAAAAAGCAAAGAAAAAGAAGTAACTTATTCTTTATAACATAATTACGACGCAATAAAACAAAGTAAAAAGAAAAATATGTGTGTAAAGAAATGTAACAGGTGTTATAAACCAAAGTATTGCTTTTAAAAAAAAGAAGAAAAAAAAATTGCGTGAGGTATGTATGTATGTTTACACATATTATAAACTTGAGGTAATTATTTTCATATGTATATGGAAGTAAACGTCAAAGAATTACTTTAAATAAAAAGGGGGTGAGAGAGAGAGAAAAAGAGCTGCGTGGACGACTATGACGACGCTTTTCTTGGTGTATAGCGTGCAACAATGTTATATCTCGCGCGCGCATAGACATTACAAAACACATGCGTTCACCAACACCTTCAGTTGCATCTCATTAAAATTAATTACCTCGCACATTCGTTAGGACCCCCTTTATATAGAATTGGTTCACTATGGCGCAACATGAGTAATCGCTTTAAATCCAGATCGCAGTTATATACGCTTATGTTTTCCGCAACATTGTGTCTCCTGGCACTTGACAATCTCCCTGGCAAAATGTACACTTTCAAATTAAAATGCACTCACCTCCACTTTTCTGCTGTATAATTACATTCCATTTATGTTTATATGTATATATAAACAAAAATTATATAGTACGCGTGTATTATACTTTTTATAATATTTTTATATAATATTATAAATATATATTGCTTTTAGAGCCAAGAGGCATGCGAACAATGTAGAATAAATATTATAAGTATGTATTATAGAATATAGAAAATTAATATTATAATTATATAAATATAAATTATAACATAATTGTGCATTACAGACATTCACAGTTTTTCTGCAGATATATCAAATTGAGACAAAAATCGAATCAAAACGTTGCTTTACAAACCCTTTTGATTCCTTTTTTGTCTCAATTTGATATCTGCAGAAAAACTGTGAATTATTATACATTATAATTTATTTATAATATTTTGTATTTATTATATTTATTATTTTTATTATTTTTATTATTTTATATTGTCTTGTATTTTTATTATATTTATAATATATTTTACGTTCGAAGCCGAAAGGCTTAAGCTACACTTATCATGAATACTTTAAATATGTTATAATATAAAATATTAATATTATAATTATATGATTATATGTTACAATATATTTTTGATATAAAAATAATATTTATCATACATTATGAAATATTTATATTTATTATATATTATTATATGTGACGCGCTCCTTAGAAAGGTTTTTAAGAAGCGAATCATTTTAAGGTTATGTTATAGTGTTATTTTTACCCTATTTAACAGTTTCTGTGTTTAATTTAAAACTAAAATCAGTTTTTTATTAATTATTTTAAATGCAATAAAGACTTGGACATCAGTGATTTATATTCGCAGTTGATCAACTCAAGAGTATTTTTATTCTAAAAATTAAAACATAACCTAAAACTGGTTCGCTTCTTAGGTATACCTTTCTTCGGAGCGCGACACAAATATTTATTTGCTGAAGACAAGTAATCTTTTCTTCAGTGCAATCATATAAAAAATATATTTTTATAATACACATACTACATAATTTTACATCTAGATATATTGCTATATATGTAGAAATGAAAAATTTTCATACAGCATTTGTAAAAACCAAAAAAGAAAACTGAAGAAATGTAGAAAAAAAGAAAACTGAAGAAATGTAGAAAAAAAGGAAACTGAAGAAACGTAGAAATCAAAGAAAACTGAAGAAACGTAGAAACGAAAGAAAAGTGAAGAAATGTTTGTACATTTCTTCAAAATGTGAAGAAAATGTGAAGAAACGTAAAAACCAAAGAAAACTGAAGAAACGTAGAAATCAAAGAAAACTGAAGAAACGTAGAAATCAAAGAAAACTGAAGAAACGTAGAAACGAAAGAAAAGTGAAGAAATGTTTGTACATTTCTTCAAAATGTGAAGAAAATGTGAAGAAACGTAAAAACCAAAGAAAACTGAAGAAACGTAGAAATCAAAAGAAAAGTGAAGAAACGTAAAAACAAAAGAAAAGTGAAGAAACAAAAGAATAGTGAAGAAACGTAGAAACCAAAGAAGAGTGAAGAAACGTAGAAAAAAAGAAAACAGAAGAAACTGAGAAATCAAAGAAAAGTGAAGAAACAAAAGAATAGTGAAGAAATGTAGAAACCAAAGAAAAGTGAAGAAACGTAGAAACCAAAGAACAGTGAAGAAATAAAGTTTTAAAAAATACACTCGAAGCAATAATTTTTCCCCACAAAAAAAAATTGATAAAAAATATTTTCTATTTACACGCACTTTGTGACTTTTATCTCTATATTGTATCTGTGACGTTCACCAAAAAGTACACGTCAGGCCGGTAGTCGCGAAAGAGTTTTCTCGTGCGGGGTAAAAGAAGAGAGAAAGGAAGAGAGAGCGAGAGAGAGAGAGAGAGGGTTGGTGTTTCACGTCGACGACGACGGAAGGCGTCACGACGTTGGTGGGGGCGTCTGCGGCCGCTACCGCAGAACTAAGGGGTTGTTTGCCCCATCGGGCGGCTCTAGGGTCCTCGTTCACCTCCCTCCCCCCGCGTTCACCTCGTCCTTCTACCTCAGGCAACGTCGTCAACGCCGTCTTACCCCACCCCCGGGGAATGGTGAGCTCGGCTATTTTGCATAGGGCCTGCGCATCGTCGGCGGCAGGCGGCACACCGTTACCCCACCACCACCCCCCTTTCGTCTGCAAGGGGCACTTCGATTTGTCGAATCCGCGTTTCGCGACTCACTCACTCACTCTCTCTCTCTTTCTCTCTTTCGAAGAAATTCGATTCTCTCCCCACTCACCCCCTTTTTTCACCCTCTTAATGCTTACTCCTCCTTGGACCTCCTCGTCCAGTTTCTCTCTCTCTCTCCTGTCAACCCTTTCCAACTAGAGTTCCTCTTTCCCCACAAATCCTTAAGCAGTCCTTGTTTATCTCTCGTCGCATTGGCATTCCGTGACCTCGGTCATTCGCAGGAATCGAACCACGGAAGTTAATTGAATGCCATCGACGATTGAAAATAAAATGAGGTTGACCGCTTTGGGTTTGTAAAATAAATTGCAATCAGAGTGGGGGGGATGGTTAAATTATCTGTATTTACTTTCGTGGAAAAAAAGGATGGAAAAAAAAGAAATAATATATACGAAGATAAGGGTCTCTTGTTTTCATGTGTTGTTGTTGTGTGTTTTTTCTATGTACATGTAGAAACGATAGTCAAAGAAATTGAAAATATTGAGCGAATGTACAAAGAATAATTAAGGTTAATTAATAATAATGATAATAATAATAATAATATTTTTTCTGAAAAGGCCCTCATTAGTCCTAGTTTTTAAACAGGGCAAAGTGGGAGGTATTTTTCGCCCAATTCATTAAAATATAAAAATCTAGGTATTTTAAATATTGATTTAAATATAAAAATATATTTTAAGGTTCCTAAGAAGCAAATCATTTTTAGGTTATGTTTGTGTTTTTAACCTTCTATAAATTTTTGTGTGATTCTGGAAAACCAAAATTAGGTTCTTTTTTACTATTTTAGATGCGTTATGAATACTTTAACATCAGTGATTTATATTGAGAATTGATCCTCTTTGTGTATTTTTATTCAAAAAATTACAAACATAACCTAAAATTGTCTACTTGAAGTTAACGATCACTCCGAGTCCTTGACTCGGAGTGCTCTTTAACTTCAATTTTCATCTATTATTAATATTTATAATTTTAACAAACGTCCTTCATTTCAAGTTAGTTTTCCTAACCTTTTTTTGTAAAATTTTTTTTTAGTATCAAAATTTTTTTATTCAATAACAATGTACCTAAACATTAACGTTAAATACTGTCTGGAATCTTTAACCATATCGTTTATTTCTTTTTCTTCATTTTTTTTGCCGTTCCTTCTTTTTACATGAAAAATCCAATAACATTCATTAAATAAATTTCATCAAATTTTCAACAGTGTTAAATTTCGAAGTTTACTTGATGTATATTTCATTAATTCTTCAAGTCACGTTTTCAAGATGAGAGACGAGGAATTTCTTCCTTCTCCTCGTCGCTTTTTTTCCTTCACTTTCCCTCATTTTACTTTCATTCTGATAAAAGGTACACTACTGATAATTCCGTGAACTCAAGAAATAAGATATGATTCAACTTTTTCTATTTCACTTGTATATACATTTTATCGTATCAAAATAATTTTTCCCTGACAATTTTATTCCTTAAAAACAACTATGTGTGAATAATAGTATATAATATCGTTTTCTCAAAAATATTCCTACTTGGGCCTAGGACTCGATTTTGGCCTTATTATCACGCAGTTTTCTTGAGGGTATCAAATTGGATCAAATTTTAAAAAACCAAAAATTTGGATCAATTTTTAATTTGATCTACATTTTGGTACCTAAAAGGGAAAAATAGGGGACCAAATAGTCCTAAATAGTTCTAATACTGACCAGGGTTTGAATGTATCTACACCGGCAGTTGAATATATCATCAGCGGTAGAAGAATTTTATGGTCAGACACACTAAGTAGAAAGATGTGAATAATCCTGAAATAAAATCCACTTTTCATCCCATCAAAAGGAGAAAAAAAATTTCTTCTCCTTTTTTTTCGAAACTTACAATGAAGGAATAAATAGATCTTGCCTTCACCTACTTTACTCAGTAAGTGGCAGGACCAGAGAGAATAAACGCAAAAGAGGAATATAACTAGTCAAACGAAGTCATAGAATTATTCGCAATCGTCCTCGTTATTCGTTACGTCGATCAAACGATTTTCCAATCGAACTCTCAAAAAAGGGCTTCCCCTTTCTCATTTGCAAGAAGAGTTCATTTTCAAAAAGATGGTAGGAGGTGGGGGGGGGACAAAGAGGAATGAGATAAAAACGACAGAAAGTATACATATATATATATATATTCATCTCTTGTATGCCTGTTGGCCAATCAGTTTTCCGTTTCCCTTTCCGGCAAGTCAAAGGGTTGTTGGTGCACGAGAAGGAGCACGACTACGAGGTTGGTGAAAGCTGGTTAACGCCTCCGCGTAATTAAGCAAAGTAAAGCGAGGACATGAAAAAGAAGGAAGGGGAACACCAAGAGAAGACTTGAACAGAGTAAAGAGAGAATCGCGCTCCTCCCCAGCCTCCTCCTAGCATCTCGTTTAGAAAGGAATAGCAAAGGCACGACCTTCTCTGACAGGAGGTTGGCTCTTTCCAACTCTCAAGGGGCTTTAACGTAGCAGGTGCAAGGATTACAACTACTCGAGTTTCCTTTAATAAACATCTAATTGGTTCGCTTCTTTACCACCTTTCATGGGGGAGAAAAAATTCTATTTTCCTAACAAGAAAGAATCTAAAAAAAAAAAAATCTCATTCTTTCCAGAAAAAAGATTTCAGCCTATATAATAAGTTTAAGAAAAAAACACTTATATTAGATCAAAAGATTTAATAGTTTATTCTTTTGATAACTTTTTGAAAACAAAACACCAATCTTTCAATTTGTTTCCATGGAACAAGTATATAAGTAGCAAAAACGCTATCTCCTTTACAGAATACATTATACAAAAATGACATTCATTCATTCATAGCAAATGCAACCGAGAATCACGCACACAACTGTTATTTTGTTATGCATAAGAATTTCACAGCGTCAGGATAATATTACCCAATAAAAACTCAACTACATCCATAAACCTTATATACAACAACCCGCACTTACAAAGCTAAAATTTGCAATCCTTTAAAGATCCAAACTTATTATTCCTTCACCGTTCTTACCGAATTTCCTGATACGCTGGGAAAACTCAACGACGACAGAAGGAGAGACGGGGAGGATTACCACTAGAAGGAAGTTCAAAGTATATTATCAAGCGGAGCGAGTGCCTGTTAATTAGGCAGACGCCCGAGAAGTTGGGTTGGATGAAACAACGAGATGAAGCACTAGAGTGTGTGTGTGTGTGTGAGGGAAAATTACGCTCCTCCTCCATGAACCTGAGAGGACAAATCCCAACCCTCTCGGTGAAAGAGAGGACAGGTCTGGGATTCATTCCTGAGTTTAGAGGGTGGGAGGTGGTTGGTTAGCGCATGTATAATTAGCGCGAGTCATAGTGTGGGTTTATGTATATAGGATAGACCCGTAAAACCAGGGTGGAGTCACCCTTTCAGCGCATGTGCCAACATACAGCATCCCTTGGAACCAAGAGAGAGAGATAGATATATATATATAATGTATTCATAACGTATCCAAGCTATCCCACCACCACATCCTCCTCTTTCCACCCTGGGCAATCCTCCCGCTCTCGCATTTCCTCTTGTCCCACATGGAAAACCCATTCTCGATTCTGCACCACCCTTTTTCGCGTGCTGACCGTAAAGTAATTGCCCGGTACCAAGCCACTGCTATGCTTTTCCGGCGAGTTACGCCCGCAGGGTACAACGACGCTTTTCCAAGTGTTTCCTCAACCATGGAATGGAAATCGAATTCTATTAAGGGACATTTAAAAAAAAGTCCCTAGACGATTTATACGTTTTTCAAAATACAATTATTTCGCTTGCTAATAAATCGTTGACATTTATTTTTCAAATGGAATTTCTATTCCGAGACAAAAATGTGATTAAATGGTGTAGTTACACCGCAGGATTCGTCTGATGAGATGAACAGGTGGCTGCGTTCATGAGGGGGAACTTTGAAAAATAGAGGCTCTGAAACCGACAAGCGAAAATCCACCTTTTTGTGAATCGAGTTTTTAACCTTTTCGAATTAATAGAAATCAAAATTTTGGTCTTTTGTTTGGTACGAGTCGATCTAATTGGCATCAGTCCAATTGGATCGAAATAACAAATGCAAATAGTTCTTCTTTTCCTAATGGACTTGACGTAACGAAAACCTAAAAGCGGTAGATTTCTGTTTAATAGGAATGCCGGGTAGGACGACATCAAGTTTCTGAGAAGTAAGGCGCAAGCGCGGAGTGGGGGTAACGAGAGCGAGAGAGAAGAACCGAAACTTCTCACTCACTCTCATTATCCCCACTCCGGTTCGGCTGCGCTTCACTTCTTCCCCTAAATCAAAATCCTTACCCACCACCTGGGGTTTTTCGATTGATATCATCTACCGCTAAGATTCTAATCTTGTTGCAAATGATAGTCATAATTAATTACCTTTCGAATTTCAGCAAAAAGTTCGGTAGCAATCCTCTCCATATTTAAATCCATTAACAATATTCATCACCAACTCTTCAGCAACATTTCACAACATTTCACTATAGCGTTATGAATTCGCTAAAAGACAAAAATTTCCTCAACAGTTATTATCATCTTCTTTTCGGATTCGACTAATTCCTCCTTTTCCGGACGCTTGAGCTCAACACATATCAAAGCGAGTGGAGTTTCCCTATAGTCTTCTGAGTTCTGGTCAGCCTAGGAGGGTGCGTTGAATTTCGTGCGGTGGCCTATGGAAGGAAGGAAGGGAAAGACACACAGTGTCATCAGAAGCAATTAGGAACGAGTCTCTTGGTCATCAACACGTGTATCGTAGTCACACGACAGACGACCCCTGAGAGATACTAGTTTCTGGTATCACATTATTTCTTTTCCGTAATTCTGTTTCATCCACATCACATCCACTACTACTATCTTTGGTTCTTCTCTACCCTATACATGTTCTGCTTCACTATAGAGACCGTATATATATGTATACTTTTCTATTTCCTATACACGCGCTCTTTTTCATGCGATTACACCATTATCCGCCTTTGACGCAATTACCCCGCAGTCTGGTTAATCGGCAACCCCCTACTGACGAAGGCCACTACTATACATTATTCCGGAATAATTAGGGACATACGACCGCATTTTGACGATGTATGTATCAAATTGAATATGTCTGAACGGAAATTAGGTTATTTTTTGTTAGTTGCAGCAAATGATATATAATTGTACAGCAACAAATTGTGATTTTCGAATCAGAAACGCACCTACGGAAGAATTATATGGTCCAAGAATTGACGACTCTATGATATAAAAAAAAACCAAGAGTTTGGAATTAACAACATCCGCCTACAAATTATTTATGGTCCAGAAATTAATGATTCTGTAGTAGCAGTCAGAGTTTTTCTGAGGATATCAAATTGAGACAAAAGATTGCTTTTGTTGCTTCGCAACATTTTTGATTCGTCTTTTGTCTCAATTTGATATCCTCAGAAAAACTATGAGTACCCAACAAACAGCAGTACCAGAAAAACAGAAAATTATCCCAAACGGCATCTCTTTCACCACGAACCCCGGTATTTATATTGTCAATATCGAATCGTATCTCCTCGGGATAATTTCACTTTACCCGGTCCGCAGACTCACAAAACCGTGAAACGTAATAGCGCACAAATCCTTCTCAGAAACGTAATAAGCCAAACGATTACTTCGCCACCTGAGTGTGTATATTCACACGCACGAAAAACCGCAAAAGCAGCAACACACAAAGAGTTTATAGAACGACGTCTCTTCTCTCTAACTATATATGATTGTGTTCGAGAGAGAGAGAAAGGTTGGCCAATGTTTTTAATAAGCGGCAGACTTGTAGCACGTACAAGATATTACCGCGACACCCTTTTCGTTCCACCTCTTCTCACCCCCCCACCCACTCTCTAAAGAAGATCCAGCAAAACTTATTCAATTTCTAATTAACTCACACACCATTTTTCTATATACCGCATTTTCCACTTGCGAGAGAAGGCAAGAGAGTTGCATCGCGAGAAGAAAAGCAAGATTATAACCCATATATGTTATCTCATAATGTGAACCTCTAAAGGGTCATCATCAGAGTGTGAAAAAAAAAAAAACATTTTCAATGCTAGAGCTAATAATCCACGAGGAGAAAATTTCATTATCTGTTAATAATTCAGCTGCAGTGACTTTATTACCTCAGCGATCTATTTTTTTCACCTTTATATCTATATACTTTATATTAGAGGACGCTGAATAAACTTATTACGTAATGTTTTTATATTATATGATGATATTATGTATTATATCACACGTGTGGAATATATATCTGGTTTTACGAACGCAAAATTGATTTATATATACTGGCATATACAGTGTGAATACAGGAGGGAGAGAAATGCATGTTAAACATATATTGTTTCCTGTTTGTAGTACCGAGAAATATATAATAAATTCTGGCATGAATCTTATTGTATAAAATTCATGACTGGAATCATTGTACTCTCTCTCTCTCTCTCTTTCTCCTTCTTTCTTTCTTCTTCTTTCTATCTCTGGTTTGTACGAACATTTTTAAAGACAGTTTCTGATATTCTTCGAGTCATTTTCTTTATTCATTTTCCTCGATACTACGTGATTGAGGAGTGCGAGATATATGCGACTACACACACAGGGATACGTCCCTGAACTTTAATCACGATTAGATCGACGTAAATTGCAATGTGGTGCACGTCGGACATATCCATTGGCATTGCTGAACGGTTCCATTGTATATTCCATTCATGAATTACATATCAACTTCTATCCTCGCACTTACGAAACCATAGAGAGGTGAAATACCTTGACCAGTTGTGTGTTTAGTGTACCCTCTAATCGTGTCTATAACGAACCGTTATAACATTGTAAACTATGCGAAAGAAGAAAAGGAAACTGTCACCAATTTAGAACTTGAATTTTAAAGAAAAAACCTACAATCTGCATCTATTATCTATCTGTACTATTCGATTCATACCAATTCGAAGAGAAATATTTTAAGACTATACCATAACGTCTATTAATTTAATCCATTTAATTAATATTAGAAACATTACTAAACACTTAAAAATCAGACTCCAACTTTAGAGCAAAAAGATGCAATTGCATTGGATTAAACTTTTTAAGCAATCGAATGAAACGAAAGTATTGACACTTTTCGAGATTGAAGTCATAATTTTCAATCTTTCGTAAAGTTCTACCATGTCCAAAGTAAAAACCCAGTGACCACATCTTCTGAAAGGTCGAATTTCACTTGTAAACAAATTGCGGACCTTACGGAAAAATCTGTTACTAGGTTTTTACTTTTTCTATTTTTAACCACAGTTTTTCTAAGGACATCGAGACAAAAAAACGAATCAATTCGAATCAAAATGATTTGTTCTTCGTCTCAATTTGAAATCCTTAGAACAACTGCGGTTCCAAATGGTATAATATGAAACGAATGATCCAAATTGGATTCGAATTGGAAATGTTTGGGTCAAAAATTATTTCTAAACACAGAGCAGAGAATAGAAAATTTAATGCAAAATTAAAATAATAATAATTAGAATAAGAGTAGCAGGAAACCTGAGAAATGCAGTTATGTTGTACGTTACATATCTAACGATGAAACCTTACAAGTGATACTAAGCTGTACAAGAGGTTTCTTACAAACACATTCCTAACTTGATGGACATGACCGGCTGCACTTCGCAGACTAATTGGAAACGATATAATCAATACCTCCGACTAGCCATCACTATACAACCCCAGAGAGCAAGCACCGAATCTTTTTTGACCCTCTCTTCGTAGTAATCGTGTAATATTGTGTAATATCGTGTACTAAAGTCAAAAAATGTGGAATAATCTGTTACTACATCAGTGAAAAACCATAAATACCCTAAATTCGTTAAATATCGTAAAATCCCTAAATACCCTACAATGTCCTGTAATATCATCTTAATAAGCTAAATTGTTTTAATTTGATGCAAATTTAAAAATTCAACATGGCGGAGAATTAAAAAAAAATAATGTATTTTAATCGAATTGTGTTACTCTGGGTATTTTTGGAGTCGTTATTTTCGAATCTGTTGTCAAATTTAGAAAACTCAAAATGACGGATTCAAAATGACAACAAAAAATTTTTTAAATTATTTAGATTCGCTTAAAATTTGTTAGTCTCCAGGGGTTTTACAGTTGTTAAATTTTAAAATTGATGCTTTTTGATAAAAAATGCGTTACTTGGCGGTTTCTAAAATACGAATTTAATTTCAGATTTTAAAAATTAAAAATAGTAATTTTTAAACCTAAAATTTTTAAAATTAACGTATAATAAACATTTTTAGACAAATGCGTTAATTTAAAAAAACTTTTACTCGCTATATTGGGTCCAACATTTATTAATTTTTAAATCTGACGTTAAATTTGGATTCAATGATCCAAAAACCCCTCTTTTTCTTTCTTATTGACTGTTTTTGGCCCAAAAAACTATTTTTTTCACCAGACTGCGAAAAGAGAGAGAGAGAGAGAGAGAGAGAGAGAGAGAGAGAATTATGAAACCAAAAAGGTAAAAAAATCACAATGGTGTCTATTATTTTCGTTCAACAAAATTCTCGGTTATTTCACGGTTTTTTCCCGGCTTTGTCCTAATTTTTTCCGGTTTTTCTTTCTCTTTAAATTTAAATTTATTTGATTTCGAACATAAATAAATCTATAAATGTCTTTGAAATTTTTTATTAAAGTTTTTATGAATATAATTAAATGCTCTTGACAAGTTTCTTTAAATTAAAAAAAAAAATTAAAATTAAAAAAAAATTTTTTTTTAATCATTTTAATCAAAAATTTGAAAAATAATTGAATTCTTAAGAAATTTTTTTTCAGTTTCTAGAAGTAATTGAATTCTTTTGACAAATTTTAATAAAATTTTAAAGAACAATGACATATTTCGAGAAATTCGATTAAAATTTTATTAAAAATAATTGAAAATCTGCAATGAGTTTTACTATTTATGAAAATAATTGAATATATTGAGAAGAAATTTTTAGAAATAAAATTATAATTACGGTGACTAATTTCATTTGATTATTTTCGGAAAATTTAAATAAAATTATTTAAAAGAAGTTAATTATTTTTAATAGAATGTAAAGAAATTTCAATTGTTTCAAAAAATTTTCAATTATTTATTTATAAAAATTCAATTATCTTGAAACAACAGAATTAAAAAATTTTAAAAATCTTATTTTTCAGAATTTTTCAAAAAACTTTGCAAAAATTCAATTTTATTAAAAAAAAATTAAGTGTGTATCTTTTTTTTTAAAGTAACTAATAAAAATTTTAATTATTAATCTTCCCACAAAGAAACATGAATACATTAGAATGTGACTCTTTATAAAATTCAATTATTTATCAATTATTAAATTAAAATACTTTGATAATTCGATTTGTTAAATAGTTTTTAATGAAATTCTTTAATAAATTTTTATTATTTTCAGTTAAATTTCATAAAATTTCTATTAATTCAATAATTTTTTTTTGGTATATTTACATACTATATTTGAATCAGTGACTGATTTTTTACTATCAAATTAATTAATTAAAATAACAAAACTTTTTTTAATTCAATGAAAAAATTCCCGGTTTGGCATAAAATTCTTAGCTTATTTCCGGTTTTTCCCGGTCAAATTAAATTTCCGGCTATTTCCCGGTTAGTAGACACTCTTGAGTCAAAATAAAATTAAACAACAGTCAATATTTTGTTTTCGCAAAACTAAAAATAAAATCAATAAATAATCATTTATTAAAAATAAATTTTCCCCAAATGAAAAATTTTGCTTTAAAGCAGAGAAAATAAGTTACCTTTTTCATATCACGAAAAACAAATAATTTTCTTACAAGAAAAAATATATATATAGTATATATAGAGAAAAGAATACATATAGTTTTATGTGTATGTGTGCTCTTGATTAAACGCGGAATCGTAAGATTTCTTATTAATATCAAATGCGCGTTGTTTCCTTCGTTTCTTCGCCCCCAACTATATAATATAGCTTCTATTTTCTTTTTTCCCTTGAGGCCCTCGCCCACTTTATCACTCCTCATTTACACACTAATGTTTCAAGATCTGCTCTCGCGATTATTTGATTTCGATATAGCGAATCCGTCCGAATTATATATAAAACTATAACTATATATACACACGAGGAGCTGGCAATCGATTTTATGAATTTCTATGATTCTGAAAATTTTTCTTGACAATTTTATTTTCTCTAGTTTTTGGATTGTGTTTCTTAACGTCGAGAAGCTAATTAAAATATTACTCTTTTTACCACTGAATTAAAAAACAAAATAATTCTATTCGAATTGTCGCGATTCTGTTTTTATTCTTTTTCAAACATAATAATACCCTAATTATCGTCTATATATGGGACTATTTTTTTTGCTACTGAAGCACATCGGTCACGCCGCGCACCGATATACCCTCTTCCGGACGATATGGCGCGATAAATTATTAAAACGAGAGAAAGAGAAGCGGCCCACTCTGTCAATCGCGTAATCGCACTCGAAACGTTTCCGGAAGTCGATTCGTTTTTTAGCTTTCTAACAAGTCAATAGGATCGCGCGTCGCGTCCTATACAACGGCAATCATTTCCTGATAATATATTTCATCGCGACTATTAGCATTGACAACCAATAATATTTTTTTTATTTTTACTTTCATATTTGTAACTTACAATTGTAAATATAAATTATAAATTATAAAAATTATAAATTTTAATTACTAAAAAAATTATAATTACTAATTGGAAATTATAATTGTAAATTACAATTAGAAATTATAATTGAAAATTATAATTAGAAATTACAATTTAGAAATTATAATTGAGAATTATAATTAAAAATTATAATTGAGAATTATAATTAGAAATTATAATTTCTAATTTAGAGAATTATAATTTCTAATTGTAATAGATAATTATAATTAGAAATTACAAATAGAAATCATAATTGAAAATTGTAATCATAAATTACAATTAAAATAATAACTTATTGTATAATTTAATTTTAATTTTAATCCTATATAATTTAAAATTATAATTATCAATTGCAACTATAAATTACAATTGAAAATTAAAATAGAAAATTACAATTATAAATTATAAAAAAAGGAAAAGATTTTTTTAACATAAAAATATTATTATCTCTCAGTTTTTCTGCAGATATCAAATTGTGACAAAAAACGAATCAAAATTTTTGCTTCGCAACACTTTTGATTCCTTTTTTGTCTCAATTTGATGTCTGCAGAAAAACAGTGCTAAAAATCATGAAACTACACTTGTAATCAATCCTAAAATATTTCTCTCAACATTAATTAATTATTGTAATTATGCCTAATAAAAAAAACAATTTTTCACACATCTCTCTAGTTATTAAAAATTCAAACTCTCATTATAATAATGAAGCAAATTTTTTTGTAAGCGATAAAATGTTAATTTCGTAAAAAGGCCAAGCGTACTTTTTATATATATACAATATATATAAATAAAAAAAAAATGAATAAAAAAAATTCCCGAGAAGAGTGTATGAGAAAATGAATATTCCCATTGAACATCAGAGAAATAAATAGTGGAATGAGAAGCATCGCGTTCTCGATCAAAGGGGCGTAAATCAAAAGGTTGCACTCTGTCGAAACGGCTGGTTCGCGAGTTTGACCAAGCCGATAATTCGCGGAACGATTAATCATATTAATTGCTCTTAGCGGGCCCATAGCAATAGCACTCGCGTTTAACTAGTGGTGGTGGTAGTAGTTGAGCTGCTTAATTATAAACTGTAATTAGCAAGTAGAAAACCCATTGCGAGGGGCCAATTAATTACAAGTGAGCCCCTCGAGCTATTAATTTATTAATCCTACCCCCCGCCCCCCTCTGTTTAAAAAAAACAATAACAATAATAATTTGTCCATTGGCGACAGTTTATTCTTCATTACTTTGTCAAAAAGAAATTTAAATTTTTGATTTTTTTACACGAAGTAATATTGCCCTTGAGAAAAAAAATATTTTAATATTTTTAATTTACAATCTGCTATTTATTTTATTTACTATTTTTATTATTAAAAATATAATTGTTTAAATTCCTTAGCTTTTCACGAAACGAAATATAATTGTTATTATTTTAGTGTTAATTTTATTATTATTATTGAAATTATTAGAATTATATTACATATATTACCAGCAAATGTTAAGCGCGCTGATGCGCAAAACGCTGTGTTCTTAGTTTAATATTGTTATGCAAATTACGGAATATTTTATTTTAAAATATAAACTTCATTTTTTATAAAATTTAATTTTTGCATAACTTTAGATTTAAAATTTTTAAAAAATCCGTTATTAAGTATAATTATTACAATTTTAAAAAATTTTGTCGTATAGGAATTCAATTATTTTTTTAAATTTTAATAACATTCTTTGCGAGAATTCAATTATTTTTATAAATAACAAAATTCGTCGCAGGAATTCAATTATTGTATTCAATGCAATTTTAATATAATTTCTTGATAAAAAAAAATTATTTTTTGAATTTCAATAATATTCTTCAAAAGAATTCAATTACTTTCAAAAATTTTACTAAAATTCATCACAGAAATTCAATTATTTTTTAAATTTCAATAAAATTCTTCAAAAGAATTAAATTATTTTCAAAAATTTTGATAAAATTCTTTCAAATAATTCAATTATTTTTTTAAATTATAATAAAATTCTTCGTAAGAATTCAATTATTTTTAAAAATTTTAATAACATTCTTTGCGAGAATTCAATTATTTTTTAAAATTATAAAATTCGTTGCATGAATTCAATTGTATTCAATAACAATTTTAATAAAATTTCTTGACAGGAAAAATTATTTTTTAAATTTCAATAAAATTCTTCAAAAAAATTCAATTTATTATTTTCAATACAATTTTAATAGAATTCCTTAAAAGGATTTAATTATTTGAAAAAATATTATCTAAATTTTCGAAAATAATTTAATTTTTTTGAAGGATTTTATTGAATTTTAAAAATAATTGAAATACTGCAAAGCATTTTATTAAAATTCTATACAAGGATTACAGTATTTTCAATACAATTTTAATTATAAATTTATTAAAATTCTTCGCAAGAATTCAATTCTTTTCATAAATAATAAAATTTATCGTAAGAATTCAATTCCTTTATTAAATTTTAATAAAATTCTCCAAAGGAATTTAATTATTTTTTTAAATTTTAATAACATTCTTTGCGAGAATTCAATTATTTTTTTTTAATTTCAATAAAATTCTCCAAAGGAATTCAATTATTTTTGAAAACATAGATAAAATTCTTTAAAAGGATTCATATAATTTTAGTACAATTTTAATTAAATTCCTCAAGAGAATTGAATTATATTTAAAAATTTATTAAAATTCTTCGCAAGAATTCAATTATTTTATTAAATTTTAATAAAATTCTCCAAAGGAATTCAATTATTTTAGAATATTTAGATAAAATTTTTTATAAGAATTCAATTATTTTTTTTAATTTCAATAAAAATCTCCAAAGAAATTCAATTATTCTCGAAAATTCCTCGAGAAAATTTAATTATTTTTAAAAATTTATTAAAATTCTTCGCAAAAATTCAATTCTTTTCGTAAATAATAAAATTTGTCGCATGAATTCAATTAATTTTTAAATTTTAATACAATTCTGCAAAGGAATTCAATTATTTTTTTAAATTTCAATAAAATTTTCCAAAGAAATTCAATCATTTTCAAAAATTTTGATGAAATTCTTTAAAAGAGTTCATATATTTTATTAATTTTATATATTTTATTAAAATTCTTCGCAGGAATTCAATTATTTTTGAAAGTCTCAATAAAATTCTTCGCAAGAATTCAATTATTTTCGAAAATTGAGATAAAATTCTTTATAAGAAATCAATTATTTTCAACACAATTTTTTATAGAATTCCTCGAAATAATTTTATTATTTTAAAAAATTTATTAAAACTCTTCGCAGGAATTCAATTATTTTTAAAAGTTTCTATAAAATTCTTCGCTAGAATTTAATTCTTGCTTCATAAATAATAAAATTCAAGGCAAGCAGTCAATTATTTTGAAAAATTTTGATAAAATTCTTTTTAAAGATAAAGTTTTTTTTAAAAATTGTAATAAATTTCTTTGAAAGAATTCAATTAATCGAAATTTCAATAAAATTCTTTATAGAATAAAAAAATTTCTGTCAGTTCCTGTCGGGTCAAATATTGCAAAACCAAATTATCATCAGGTAGAACAAACTTCACGCATGTGAATTAAAAAAATATTATCCAAAGTGCGCTCCAATTTCCAGGAGAAGTAAATAGAAAATAATTAACAGAATTCGTTCATACATATTAAAATTAAGCAACTTTTTTTTTCTTCTGTAAATCTAATTAGAAATCAACATGAAAATATAAAATCTCCTTCTCTCTGTCTGTCTCTCTCTCTCTTTCTTTCTTTCTCTCTTGTACAGGAAATAATTTAAACGTCAAGAGTGTCACAAGACCTAATGATAGTATCAAAAGAACGAACAGGTTAATTGCGCTTATAGCGACGAAAAAGTCTAATCATTTCCCGCGTTAAAATTAATCGGTCACCTGAGATTGTAGATTAATTCACAATATCATGGTCTTGATTTAAAAAAGCTAAAAAAAATTAAGAACAAACGGTTATGTTTTTACACAATCGGCAAAAAATTAATTTATAATAATAATTTCCTTTAGAGAAATAATTATTTTCTCTTTTATTATTTCTTTTTCTCCAATTCAAAAGTATACATAATGTGTGACCCAGTAAATATTAATTACCACAAGAAATTATTTCAAGGCTCATTCGTATTTTTATATGGGGAATAAAAATAAATTAGTTCTTTTTAACTTTTTTTCTTCGATTACTTCTTTTTCTTGAAAAAGAAACGAACCAATTTTTAAATTATCAAAAAAAAGTACATATATTCCAATATTTTACTGTAGAAAAGAAAAAATACTTCCTCGATGAGGAAGCAAAATTTAAGTTATTGTTAAAAACTTGAAGAATTTCAAATATAAATTTTCAGCATGTGAAATGTTTGATTTATCATTAACTCGGTTTTTTCCTCTAACGGATCAAAATGTTTATATAAATAATTACACGATTTTGAACTATGTTTATAATTGTCATTTATATACATAGAGAGAGAGAGAGAGAAATTAAGGAATTGAACTCGCAAACGCTCTGAGAGCGGTCACTCATTAATTAGTCCACTTGATTGCCACTTGCCGTCGTCTATAAACTCTAGATTGTAAACACTTCAGTGTTAGTAATTGTCCGTTGTGTGTCTGCTTCGAGTCGAGCCGATAATTAACCGCCGCCCATTCGTCGCGCTGGGATTGGAATGTGCACGTAAAATAAAAAAAAATAAAAAAATTGAAACAAAAAGAAAAAAAAACTCGGCTCGTATCATTGTTTAAAAAGTGGTAATAAAATATTCTCCTACACACTTATGTAATATTTATTTTTTTTTTTTGGGGGGGAAAGAATAAAATAAAAAGAAAGAAACACACATACACACAAAAATACTATTGCCACATCTATAATAGGTGAACCATTTTACTTTCCTTCCCAACTTTCTACACCACACGACTTCTATATATACAATGTTCATTTCTTCCTCAAAGAAACTCGATTTACTTTCCAAAGAATAAAACACCAATTTTCATTAAGTTTCGTGTCAAACGTTTAACGCGTCACGGTCAATTAAGAGTCAAAATTGTAACGTTCTTTTATTAATTTTAATTCAATTATTGAATATAACAGTATCTAGTAATTAAAATTAAATTGTTTTTATTTTTATTATTAATATTTTTATTGCTTTATTTTTATTATTGTTAAAATTATCGTATAATTATCAAAATTAGAAATTAATATTTGTAAATTAAAGGAAAGAAATTTATTATTATTATTTTTATTAATAATATTCTTGTCTAAAATTTTTAAAATTAGATCCTAAACAGGTTCCACATTAATATTAGTTTCTGATCAGGGGCCAGTAAAAATATCTATATTCACTTATTTATTATATTAATCAAAGATAATAAAACAGAAAATTGATTGTATTATAATTCAATAATTTATTTAGGAATAATATGAAAAATTTGAATTTAAAAAAATTTTTTTTTTTTTTAAATTATAATATAAGAATATTGTTACTCTAACTTTTTCAAAATTATTTTCATCATTTCAATTCAATTATTATTTTCTGCATTTTTTAAATAAAATTCTTCTTTAAGTCCATTCTTTTTAATAATTTTCTTCATTCGTAATTAAAAATTCTCAATCAGCGAAAAATTCTTACATTAATAATTTTTGATAAAGTTCTGTTGAGAATTTTCAAATACTTGTTTACAATTCAGTTTTAAAAAATTTCGATTAACTTGAAATAATTCTAGAAAATTTCAATTAAGATTTTTGAAAAAAATTAGTTCCATAGAATTTTCAAATGAAAGTATGAAAAATTAAAAATTTCAAACATTTGATTTTTTCGAAAAAATTTATGCAAATTTTATTTTAAATAATTGAATTCCTGTGGAATATTTATTTTTTTTTTTTTGGAAAATAATTGAATTGAAAAATTTTCAAAGATTTTAATTTGAAACCTTTACAAAATTCAATTATTTATACAAATTGCAATATTATTAGTAACTTCTAAAAAATTTAATTATTATCTAAAACTTTAACTGAAATTAATTTTCAAATCAATTTTTTTTAGAAAATTCTACAAGAATTCAAAATTTCATAAACAAATTTTTAAATAATTGAATTCTTTCGACGAATTTTAACACAATTTTTAAGAATAATTACATTTTCGAGAAATTAAATTAAAATTGTATAAAAAATAATTGAAATTCGGCAATGAGTTTTATTATTTATGAAAATATAATTGAATTATTGCGAAGAATTTTATAAAAAAGTTTCAATCATTTGATTTTTTCGAAAAAATTTATGCAAATTCTATTTTAAATAATTGAATTCCTGTGAAATTTTTATTTTATTTATTTTTTTTTTTTTTGAAAATAATTGAATGTTCACGTATAGAATATTATTAAAATTTTTGTTTAATAATTGAATTCTTTTTGGAAATTTTAATTAAATAGTAGAATATTGAAAATCATTGATAAATGAAGAGAAATTTTTGAAAATAATTGAATTTTTGTGAAGAATTTTATTAATTTTGAAAATAATTGAATCTTTGTGATGAATATTGTTGTTTATGAAAATTTTGTTATTTATAAAGAAACTAGTTTAATTTTGTAAACATTTTTACAAATTCAAATTTAGAGAGAATAGTAACAAGAAACTGACAAAAATTAAATAATAATACTAATAATGATACTAATTGTTACGATCGACTTCGTAACTATAAATATCCCTTCGTGATAGCAGCAATATAAAGATAATGTTTAAAAGAAAATATTAATAAAAATAATAATTATATTATGAAGAAAATAGAAAAATAATATAATAATAATAATAATAATAATAATAATAATAATAATAATAATAATAATAATAATAATAATAATAATAATAATAATAATAATAATAATAATAATAATAATAATAATAATAATAATAATAATAATAATAATAATAATAATAATAATAATAATAATAATAATAATAATAATAATAATAATAATAATAATAATAATAATAATAATAATAATAATAATAATAATAATAATAATAATAATAATAATAATAATAATAATAATAATAATAATAATAATAATAATAATAATAATAATAATAATAATAATAATAATAATAATAATAATAATAATAATAATAATAATAATAATAATAATAATAATAATAATAATAATAATAATAATAATAGCAAATATTGCTTAATAATAAATAAATATAACTTAAATTTCACCTAATGTAATCTAAATTAAATTCGCATTACCCACACGAACTTAAATTGAAAATAGAGGTAAATTAAAACAAAAAAAAAGAACAAACAAAATTTGCAGCACAGTTCGAAATTAAATTAAAAGCATATTAAATAATGATATAATAATTATTATCATGATTATTAAATGAAAGCAGATTGCGAAAATTATTTTCTAAATGCAAACATTACCATGGGTGGTTTAATGCGTTAAATGTAAATAGTTTTACATACATATATATATATATTTAATATGTATGTAATGTTTTTGAAAAAAATATATCAAATTAGAGCAGTATTAAGTTTTTAATCAATCTTACGCAACTTGCGGAGACAGGTGGTTAATTTTACACGTGAAAGAACACTAAGGCGTCAATATCCGCCATGTAAGTACATGAAATAAGTATATGTACATGGCATCGAGTGTACTAAAGTAATTATTAAAGCAAAAGCAGAGTGCGATAGCCAATTATTGTGAAATTACTGAAACTCTGCCAGTAGTTTAGACAGAAAACAGTGATGCTGACTGACAAGTGAATTTTTTTTTCCTTTCTTTATCGGCAATAGTATCAAATGTCCCGTTAGTCATTTTAGAGTTTGATTTTTGTTTTTTGGGGAAATATATTTGTAAAATTTATCTTCATTGATTGATGAGTAAAAATTTTAGTTAATTTTCAGCAAAATCTCTGCGACTGTATTTTTTGGTTCAAATTATTCTAATGTTAATAATTATGTCTGATAATATTAATTCTATATTGATTATTAATCAACAATTTTAATTATGTTATCCGAATTAATTAAGTTTCTATAATTAATAAATTTCTTTACTAATTTAATTTTCTACACTAAGAAGAAATTTTTTGTAATTATCTATAATAATCTTCGTATTTTCATTCTTTCATTCTGTCTGTCCACACTTTTAAGTTAGTTTTTGCGTATGCTTTTTTTTTTTTTTTTTTAAAATGTTTGGCAAATCGAAAAAATGCAGATATTTTTTCATGATTTATAATAAAACAATATTTGAAATTAGAAAATAGAAACTCATTGTTTTCTTTTGGAAAAGAAACATTACCTACATATTCAATTCTATTTGTCAATTACAAATTTTAATTGAAAATGAAATTAAAACTTTTTAAATTTTTAGAAAATAGAGGAAAAAATTTTACCAAAAAAAAAAAGTTCTGTTACATTTATTTACGAATTTCTGTAATTGTAAAATTATTCGAAAATATCAATAACTTTTTTTTAAATAAACATTTAATCAATATTATTTTTCCCTAGGAATTAAGAATTTCAAAAATTTCAAATTCAAATATTTTTAAATTCAATAAATTAATAAGAAAATTTTTATAAAACATGAAGATAGCGATTGCTCCGAGTCGAAGACTCGGAGTGATCGATTTCTTCATGTTTTATAATAATTAAAGATGACCGAGTGATAAAATTATTGTTTTATATTATAAGAATTTTATTACAGTAACTTTTTCAAAATTATTTTTATCATTGCAAATCAATTATTATTCTATACAATAATTTTAATATAAAAAAATAAAAAATAATTGAATTCCTTAAAAAAATTTTATTATTTATAAAAAATAATTGAATTATTGCGAAGGAATTTATAAAAAAATTTGTAAATAATTGAATTCCTGGGAAATTTTTATTATTTATGAAAATAATTAAATTGTTTGGGTATTATTTTTGGGAATTTGAAATTGATTTAAAAATAATTGAACTTTGGGGAAGAATTTTGTTATTTATATATAAAGATAATTGGAATTTTGAAAAGAATTTTTTTTCGAAAAAATTTATTCCAATTTTCAAAAAAAAATATTAGGGAAAATTTTATTAAAATTATATATAAAATAATTGAATTTTTGTGAAAAATTTCATTATTTTGGAAAATAATAAACTCTTTGCAAAGTATAAATTTAAAACATTTTTGAAAATTGAATTTCTGAGAAGAATATTTTTATTTATGAAAACAATTGAATTTCTTAGTAGAATTTTACTAGTGTTGAAAATAATTGATTTTTTGTCAAAATTTTTTGAAATAATTAATATTGATATAATTGAATTCCTTTGAAAAATTTAATTATTTTTGAAAGTAATAAATTTTTTGCAAAAGAATTTTATTAAATATCTTGAAAATAATTGAATTTTTCCCCAAAAATTTGTCAAAATTTATATAAGAATATTATTACAGTAACTTTTTCAAAATTATTTTCATCATTTCAAATCAATTATTATTTTCTACAATTTTTAATTATTTTTTATTGAAAATAATTGAATTCCTTAAAAAAATTTATTATTTATAAAAAATAATTGAATTATTGCGAAGGAATTTATAAAAAATTTGTAAATAATTGAATTTGTGAGAAATTTTTATTATTTAGGAAAATAATTAAATTGATGATCCTAAAGTTCTGAACGTTCAAATGAACGAAATTTATTTATTTATTCTCCAAATTAAATTTTTATTGCAATTATTTTGCATTACTATCAAGAAAATTAATTACTGAGTTTCTAAACGTAAATATTTCAGTTTTTTAAATTTGTTTGATTAGTAATTTATTAAAATATCTTCAATAAAAAATATTTCGTTCATTTGAACGTTCAAAACTTGGGATTCATTTAAATTGTTTGGGTACTATTTTTGGGAATTTGAAATTGATTGGAAAATAATTGAACTTTGGAAAAGAATTTTGTTATTTATAAAGATAATTGGGATTTTGATGAGAATTTTTTTTTAAATTTGAAAGATAATTGAATTTTATAAGAAGAATTATATCGCTCTTGAAAATAATTGAATTTTTGCAATTATTTCTAATTTTTCCAAAATTAGATTTTTTTTTAGTGTTTTAACAAAAAATTTGAATTACAAATTTTTAAATTCTACTATTTTTAAAATTGCTAATTTTATCCTACAAAGTTAGCCTCGCGAATTGTTGCTAGTTCAAAAATAATTAGCCAACCAAAAAAATATGTTGGAATTAAACATATTTTATAATTGAATTAAAGGTAATTTTTATTGAATCAAACTTATTATATATTGAATCAAAATTATTATGTTTAATTCAAAAATAATTATTGGTTGACTGTATAACAAAGATAATTATGTTTGATTCAAAAATATTTTTTTCTCAGTGTATAATTAATTAATTTCCAAATTAATTAATTAATAGTGTAATTAATTAATTAATAGTGTAAATAAATTTCCAAATAATTAAATGACTATAGCTCG
Organism: Leptopilina syphax; assembly: GCA_032872505.1. NCBI lineage: Eukaryota > Metazoa > Arthropoda > Insecta > Hymenoptera > Figitidae > Leptopilina > Leptopilina syphax. The sequence continues at coordinate 38,417,041 of CM065469.1, forward strand.
GATTATTTTACTCATTCGTTTCTTTTTTCCATTAATAGCAATTGTCGCAAATTATCGAAAATTAGGTGTAAAAATTATCAAATATCAAACAGTAAATAAGTGTCGAGTTTTAAACACAGAAATTCTGGGTTAAAATGGTTAATTGAGAAGAGGACATTGTGTGCATTTGTTATTAGATTGCGCATATTGTGCATAATTTAGCAGCAGCGTAATAAAACACAAGACGACTCGGTGTTAATTGACCAAGAAGCAATTACAGCATTATGAAGAAGGTGGTTCGTTAGTCACATTTACGTCATTTCGTTTATTATGACGACTCAAAAATCATGGACAATATAAACGAGAGAGACTCAAGTTCAAAATCGGCAAAGTTTTTTCTTTATATTCTTTTATTTTTTCTTTTGCATTTTCTAAATAGAAAATCGAAAAAATTTTTACAAAAAACTTATGTAAAATAATCTTTACCTCCTTATGAAATTGATTTATTATCTTCTAAGAGAGAAGTTAAAATCTCGCGTATAAGAGAATAAAGAATATATAGAATTTTCATTAACCTCAAGGAGAAATATGTGATTCATTATCTTCTTATATTTAAACTATGACTGCTTTTTAGTCATTAAAAAATTAACTGCGCGAAAAAAAGCCTAAAAATATTCTTCAAAGCAATTTTTAAAGTATACGATACTTTTTCCTCCTTTTCTTTTTTTTTTGTTGCTATTTTTAGTATAAAATTACAAATATAAAAGTAAAGTATAATTAATATTATTTCCAACTTTCGCGCACAAGAAAGATGACTTTTTTTTACCCTCTCGGTGTGATTAAGTATTGTTTCGTAATAAATAAAATGAGCAAATATAATCTTCGAATATTGGAAAAAAATTTAATGCGCAAAAACGATAATAAATAAAATAAATAATAAACTAAAGAATCAATAAAATAAAAAAGTAAATAATATACTAAATAATCAATAAAATAAAAAATAAATAATAAACCTAAATAAATAAAAAAAGAATAATAATAATAAGCTAAATAATCAATAAAATTATTACACATTCTTTATACTTAATTTTTTAAATTATTATAATAATAAAGAAATTGAAAATATTGTCCCCTTTTCAAACCCATAAGTTTCTTACTAAATCATTTATAAATGCTTTAATAGTTATCACGCGATTTAATGTAACAATTGCGGATCATTAATTCCAAAACTAATGACAGAAAAGATAAAAACATTTACTTCCAAACAATAATCCGTCTATTACTTTCTCTTTAACGCGAAATATTATTTATAGAGAGATTTGTCTTTTTTTCTAAAGAGTTTTTTTTTATTGATTGACTTCCAGTTTTGCCGAAAGTTCGTGATTTGTTGTATAATTACAAATGGATAATTATATATTATATACAGATTCTATTTCCCTCTCACCGATTTCTTTTTCACTAAGAAGTATATAATAAATTAATTAGTTTACATTTCAGTTTTTGTAAAAATATTTCGAGAGTTCAATTGATTTATTTTGTTCTCGATAAAATTAATTAGCACGAAAATAAATTATAATTGATTAGGAAACTTTTTTTGCTTTTAAATGAAAAAGCTATTGAAGGTTAATTAAGAACAAGTATTTATATAGCTAAAATAAACATGATTGGAAAATTCAAGTACAAAATTAAGATTTCTGAAAAAATCCTTTTATCAAATTTTTTTTATTCTATTTTTAATTTTTAAATTTATTTAAAAATTTGTAAATAAATTGAATAGAAAAAATAAATTTTGAATTTTGAAGATTATTATTACTATTATAATTATTATATAGAAATTTCTTTTGTTCTAATGTAAAAAAATTTTTTTTAGTGAAAAAATATTTTCAAATGTACAAAATAATGATACTCGTAATTGTTCGTGTGGACTTCTGTGAAAATGTTACTTCCGGTTTTATACGTATTTTATAATTAAACGTTGCATCCGGACAGTGCGTCAACGCTCAACATAAAACGTTTTCATGCACTTGTGCCTCACGAACTTTGTTTTAACTTTAAACACCCTATTACAGTTGTACCAGTGTTCTTTCAAAAGATAACAACATATTTTTAAATCTCTTCAAAACCACTGATTTTTTTTTTAAATTATTGCACTAATTTTATTTTTACACTCACTCCAAATATAAATAGCTAAAAAACAATACTTAAAGAATTTTTTATTTATTTAAAATATTTTTTTTTAATTAATTATCTAGATTAGAACTTATTTATTTATTTCTGTAACAATAATTTCTGTACCAATTATTGCTAACAATTACATACATTTATTGATAACAATATTAGTTAATTATTGTTGATAATGATTAGCTAATTATTGTTTGTTTATTGATAACTAGTTAATTAGTTATAATGCTTATTTATTTATTTATTTATAATTAATGACGAATTATTTATTTTTGTTAATAATTAATGACTCATTGTTATTAACTGAAATTTCTAAATTACTATAAATTATATTTTCATTGTTTATTATTATATTCTTGAAATCTAACAATAAGTTGAGAAAAAGTTTATTATAGTGAGTGATAAAAGACATTTAACTCTAGAAAGGTTCGATTTATTGTTCGAATAAACTGTCACTTTCCGAAGCGTAAATAATTAATCCTTCATAAGCGCAATTTTACTCTAAGTCCGAGAAAGTGAAATCAATACGTTACATATTAACATTTTAAGATAGGAATAAACCGAATGAGACATTTTCTATGGAAAAATTCAATATACAAGTCCATTATTTTCAATTTATAATATTCTGCAAAATTTTCATAATTACGTACAATTATCCCTGAATGTATATAATTTTACAGCAATTTTAGAAAATTTAGTAATTATAAACTTAATGTTGTACATTTGAAAATATTTTTTAATCAATCATTTTAGTTTTAATTATTAAATATCATTTCAATACTTTTTTTATTCAAATATCATTCAAAGAATTGAAAATTAAAAAAAAAAAAAATACGAAGATTAATTACTTTTGCATCTATACTCATAAATCAAAATGTAATTAACATTTGTAATAGAAAATCTTCTGTACAGATTTTCAACATGTAAATTTTAGCTTTTTTTTAATAAATTATTTTTTGTAATTATGTTAACATTATGTAATGTGTTAACAGAAATATCTAAGCGTGCGAAATAATTTTATTTTAATTTTAAAAAAATTTGTTAATAAAATCATCGACATTATGTTCTGTCGCAGTAAAAATTCAATTCTTCGCGTAAAAATAATTAGAAATAATAAAAGAAAGGGTAAAAATTCCTAACGAATCGATAACTGGGTTCTATTGTTTCAATTTGCACATGTAAGACATGTAACAAAAAATTGTCGATAAATTTCAATAAGAGTAAAATATAAATTTCCATATATAAATAAATGGAAAATTTCCATATGATAGAGAAATGTAGATTAAATGAAAAAAAGGAAAATTCAATTTTCTCACCAATTGTCGAATTCATGTAGATTATAAGTAGATCAATTTAATTTTCCATAGAATGATTTATGCAATAAGTTATCCTCTTGAAAAAGAACCTTTTAAAAAATTAAATTTTATTAAAAATAAGGTAAAATGAAGTAAAATAATTAAAGCGTATAAAAAAAAGATATTTTCTCACCAATTGAAGCATTTATGTAGATTTAAAGTTGAACAATCAATTAATCTTTTTTTTCCCAGTAATGATATAAGTTTTCCTTTTCTCCAAAAAAAAGAGACCAGTCAATTCATAAAACACTGTCGTCAAATTGATCGAAATTCACTTCTCATCTTCACGTTTTCTAACGAAAACCGGTTTACGAATGATTCAACACGTGTTCGTTAGCCACTCTTTTCAATTTAAGCCGGCAAAGGGGGACTGTCACCGACACTTCCTTTTTCTAAAAAAGAAAAATAATCACTTAAATTGTCGATTTAAAAACACTTTTTTTTTTAAATTTTTCCCTCAATTTTAGAATTACACTAAAACGTGGGATTATATGAGAAACATATATAAATTGTCCTTCGAAGAACACTTTTATCACTTCCCAATTCCGGTTAAATTAATTACATACGCTGATAAACGTGGCTTGAAAGTTTTGTTGTTTTTTTTCAAATGAAAACAAATCCACTTTGCCTTTAAATCTCAATTAATTCCCGGAGTTGATTGAAAAAGTAGATAACTAATTTTTTTCTCTCTTCAAACAAGAGACACGCACCTAAACAATTGCATTTTCACGTCTTTCAAAATAAACACAGATATCCAATTTTTCTTCTTAATTAAAAGACAATGTTAATCAAAAATTTACAAAAGAAAAAAAAACAATTATAAATAAGATGACAACACTGTACTGTTTCACAAATAGACGTTGCTTCCAACACACGAGTCAAGGTTAGGTTAGGTCAGTGACAAAAACATATCAAGTTGTTTGGAAACGCACCAATTTTTTCAAATATTAATTATTCGTTGTTGATTTTCAACTTTAGAGAATTGTTTGTAATAAAAAAAAAATTAATATTCGACGCGATATGTTTAAATTAAGAGAAATTAAATACCAGTTAAAAAATATTCACTGTAGTTATAACCGTCAAATTAAGTGGTGGTCAGTGGTACCAACAATTATCGATACTGATCACTTCCGGCAACTTAGAAAAAATAATTTGCGCGGGTTATTTAAAAATTTGCAAAATATTTCCTTTTTTTGGGCAATTTTTATAATGAAATAATTCGTTGTCACTTGATGATACGATTCTCACGTTGAAAAATGATTATTTCCTCGTCGACGGTAAAGGATTCACTCTTTATTGTGAGATCCGCGCGAAATCCCGTGACGATTCGCATGGAGCGTGCGCTTCGTCCAGCGTCCGACACGATACTACTTTAACTCTTCGTCTCGCTCACTCTTTCTCTCTATCTCTCTTTCTCTCCCTCGCACACTTGCTCCCACCCTACGCCCCCTCTGCGATTCATGTCACTCTCTCACTCTCTCTTATATTTGCAGGTCATGCAATCTCGCTCCTGTGCGCGACACTTCTGTTTTTCTCCCTCTAATCTGCACCGCGCGCTTCTCACCGTTTCGCGCGCGCGGGTGTGTCATCTGTCTCTGTCTTTCAGGGCGTCCGCCCCTGTGTACTGTGTGTAATGTTTCTCTCCTTCCCGTTGCCAGCAAGCACACTATGTATATATACTTCTCACTCCTTTTTGCCCCCTTGCGCGTAATCCGAGTACAAAACTCAACGAGAGAGACTCTGGTATAGCCGCACTCGTTAAACAAACGCCTCGATGACGTCAAGTCTTGATGTGATTAAATTTATTACACCATTCGAAACCAATGCAAAAGATTTCCAGGTATACATGGACAAATTCTTTTTTTAGGGGATTGCCAATTCACGATATTGATGAGCGATGTGAACATAGGCAAAAGTGGCGCCATTGTTGGAATTTGATGCATATCATGCATATTCATTACTTCCTCGATCATTTTGGAACGTTTCTTGTCAGGAGAGGTGAGAAATTTTAGTTTGTCTTTTTTTCGATCATATTTCATTTACTGGACATAGTTTTTTTTATAGTTTATTTATAATATGCGTAGAAATTTCTATATATGCTGCTCAATTTGTTGATTTTGTCGATTTTGTCAACAAGACACTGCAATGCAGACGAGACGCAATCTCGCAATTTTTTTTGTAAATAAATGATATTATTATCAATTATTATTTTATCAAATTACTTAAGGCAATTAGGATTTTTTTGCGGGGCGGGAGGGAAAAATGTAGAAAATTGACCGCGCCAAAAAGTCATGTTGGTAGCACTGGTTTCGACGTTCATTGACCTTGTGATCGTGTCTAGGCTTGTATGTACGTTGCACCTGCAGGATCGGTAAAAATGATACGAATTTTACATTTAATACAGTTTCATTTCGCTTTTTTTCATAATATGTGCCCTACGTTTAGTGATTAATAAATAAACAACAAGTAAATTAATCCAAAATGTGCAATTTTGTCGACTTTGTCTCAACGTGTGTGGTTATTTGCACCCCGTACATTATTGATATTTTCTCTCAAATATCGTTCGTATTATTATAAATAGTACAATATTTTGTCGATTTTATTAAGATATTACGCAAATTCATCCCGACGATAACGGGATTTCTTTGGTATTGCAAAATTTTTGCCATACGAATTTTGAGGTTAGGTTGACCCTTTCGGAAATAATACCTGATTTATTGTTGGGTGACCTTGACCGGAGATTATAAATTTATATTGTTGGTAAGAAAACTTGCATTTTACTCCCATTCTTGCAAATATTTGTCTCTAATTAGCGAAAATTGATTTAAATCCTAAAATGCCAAAAATATTGACAATAGACATTAGTCTATTGTGAATTTCCTACTTTACACAATCATTTATTATTCCGCACTATAAGTGCTAAAGTGCAGAAAAAAATCCCGATTTCTGATTAATAACGATATAAATTTAACAATATAAAATTAAAATTATTTTCAGAAAATAAAATTCTTGTTGAAAGTGTCATAACCTCAATTTTTTTGTCGAAATCAAAATTTTTTTATTCGGCACTAATCAAAATTCCGACAAATAGGATAAATTATTGGTAATAATAGAAGACATTTATTTAGTCTCCCGTGTTAAATTACTTAAAAATATTGTGGAAATCATGAAGGAGAAAAAAATTGCACTAAAGTATATTTTGTCTGAAATTGTTTTTACTTGACGCGGAAATTCTGCTAAACGTTAAAAAAAACTCTCCGCAACTACTTTATTGTTGACCTTTTAAGTTCTTTTCGGATGAAAACTGAACAAGGTATATATAAAAAATTGTTCAAGCCATACGAAGTGCATTTTTTTTCTTTTTTTTTTTTTTTGCTCAACATCACTTGTCGTGAATTACTCTTGCGGGTTAAAAGAATGCCTTCGGTGTAGAAACACCTTTTACGTGATAGGACAGGAACAACCATCTCAATTATCGGTAAAGGTCTTTCTAATTGGTTCGGTTAGAACTCTACCGACTTTCATAATTCAGTAACATACAATGTTATAGAAAAAAAAAGATTCTAATTTTTTTAGTATTTGTATTAATTTTTCTTGTTTAATTTGAGACATGTTTTAGTTTTGGTAAAAACGAAATTTATAATTTAATTAATATTTTCTTAATTTCTCTTTTTTATCTAAAATTAGAGAATTAAATTGATTTTCTCCCTCCCTGGGACTTCTGGAAGTAATTATATATTTAGAATATTTTTTTTTGTTGATAATTTGTTAGTGTGACCGCTTGTAAAAGCGGTGATTTATTCGAGATTAGTGAGACTCTTTTTTTTCATAGAAACATTTTGATCGTTGCAAAAATCGAGAGAAAGGAATGAAACATAAAACATCAGCTACCCGAAATAATCGAGGTCAACAGATTAACGGTTTATGTGATATACTCAAGCTAAAGAATTTTCTTTCGATTTAGTTTCATCACTTCACAAATTGAAAATGAGTCATTTTTTTAATTTTAGAAATTGAACAATTTCTTCTTCTCGATTAGCGACAGTGTTTTCAAAAAGAAGAGAAAAATGTTCATTTTTCTCGTTATTTTATTTTTTTCCTTTATTTTTTTTTTTATTATATATATTAATTGAATTCCTCTTATTTCAGGTGAACATTCTCAAGACGCTACGCTAGTTATTGATCTACAAACATACTTTTTTTGGGATATTTACCAAGAGATAGAAACGGAGCTCTTGGAAAAAGGGAATAATTCTGCAAAATTATCTTGAAATCGATAAAATTATCTCATTTTTGAGAATTATAATTATTGTGAAATCAAACAAAGAGAAATGGGTAAGAAAAATATTTGATTTCATAGAAATTTTTGTTCTTGATTTTATATTGACCTTGAAGTTTGTATTATTGCCTTCCAAATCTTAATTAAATCGCCAACATTTGTTTCAGTCTGGAATTATTTAGAAGAAAGTGTATTGTAATTTGAGAAGGTCTTTCAAGGACGTTCAGTGTTTCGGGATGCATGAGGAGGGGTCATTTCGCAATTTCCCAGTTGTCTAGAGGGTAAGACCAATATTTATTTGAATTAAAGTTTCTTCAATTCAATTCGAATCGAATTATCCAGAAGTGTAATTTATTTTTTTATTTATTGCCGATGAATAATTTTTTTTTAATCTATATTATTTATAATTTATCGGAATAAAAAACGAGTTATTTATCAAATTTTTATATTTTAACCACAATTTTTATTATATAATTGAAATTAAATTTTTCACATTTATCAAAATTAAAATTTTCAATTCACTTTTCAATTAAATTTGTCACTTTAATGGAAATTAAATTATTAGCTTTAATGGAAGTTAAATTTTTTACCTCAATGTGGTAATTAAATTTTTTAAATCTATCAAAATTACATTTTTCAATTTAATTTTAAATAGAATTTTTTCTTTAATGAAAATTAAATTTTTCACTTTAATCAAAATTAAATTTTTCAATTCACTTTTCAATAAAATTAGTCACTTTAATGGAAATTAAATTTTTCACTTCAATGGAAAGTAAATTATCTACTTTAATGAAAATTAATTAATTTTTCACATTAATTAAAATTTAATTTTTTTTTAATTGAAATTAAATTCTCCGCTTTAATGAAAATTGAATTTTCCACATCAATTGGAATTAAATTGTTCACATTAATCCAAATTTTATTTTTTACTATAATAAAAATTAAACTCTTATCTTAAATTAAAATTAATTTATTCACTTCAATGGGAAGTAAATTTTTTAATTTAATGAAAATTAAATTTTTTACTTTAATGGAAATTAAATTTTTCAATTTACTTTTAAATTAGTTTTTTATTTTAATGGAAATTAAATTTTAAAAGAAAAATTATTCGTGGCATATTAATTAAAATAAAAAAAAAATATTACACATTGGATAGCTATTGGATTAATTAGTATTTGACTAATTCGATTGCGATTAATAATTTAAAAACAAATGATATTTTTGTTTTTTTGGCAAATTAGCGACAATTGTGCTTTATGAATCGAAAGAAAGAGTTCCGTGGGAAATAGTCTGTATATACCAATAAGCGTTCAAAATTAGCGTAGCCAAGCACATGCTAAACATTCAATAAAGCGCTCGAAAGCCTCCTGGAATAATCGTAATCATAAATAATCAGTCCTAAATATACGTCGGCGACGGTAATGTCCGCTCTCGCGCACCAACTGCTGTTCGCGAACCGTTAACGCGCTCACTTCGACGATAGTTTCTTGTCTTTTTCACAGTCTCTTCATATTTTCTCTTTCTCTCTTTTTTTTCATAAATCTTTCATTCCTCTGGAATTCCACGGTACGTCGTCACTTCGTCTTTCTCCTCTGGAGGAATATGTGTATATATATACATTTCAATGACTCGCAATCCGCAATACTTTCTTGTCCTCTTACTTCATAGTCTTTGAATTTTTAAGTGGTTAATGTCTTTATCTTCTCTCATCTTGTGAGCGTGATGTAAAAATACTTCTGTTTCCTAGTCATCTTTCAAACTCATAATTTTAATGTCCATATGTTCTTAAGAGCAAGCATCATTAATCTTGTTTATTAATTTTCAATACAGATACTCTCTAATTCTATATATACAGAAAACTAATTTAGATTGGTAAAATTTTGCTAAAATTAATTTTACCAGTAATGGTGAATTTTTATTTAGGTCTAATTCCGAAAAATCGGTATTTAAATAAGTTTTTAATTTAATTTCAAAAAAGTATATTGTGATAGGAAATTTTTAAATTATTAAAACAGGGTTGCCACAGAGGTCAGGGAAGTCAGGGAAAAGTCAGGGATTTTTAGTAAAAGTATTACTGGAAAAAAATTTAATTTTAAAATTCATAAGAGAACTGAATTTTGGTATCTTTTTTGTTTGCTTCATAAACTATGAAATTACTACGAATTCTAATATAAAACTTTCAATTTTTTCTGTTTCTGACAATAATTTTTTTTAAAATAACTTAATTTTTCAAGAACTTTAATTTTTGGAAAATTTTAATAATTCAATTTCTTCTCAATTTAGTTAAATTTTTTAATGTATATTCAATTAATTATTAAAAATTATGGATTTATAGAAGAATTTTAGTTTAAAACAATAAATAAAATTGAATTTTGGAGAAGTTACAAATGAGTGCAGAAATTCAATTAATTTCAAAAGTAATAAAATTCTTGGCAAAATTCAATTATGTTAAAAAATTTAAGAAAATTCTTGTAAAAATTTCAATTATCTTAAAAAATAATAAAATTCTTCTCCAAAATATAATTTTTTTAAAAAAATTTTAATAAAATACTTTGCAAAATTTCAATTATTTTCAAAAATTTCCCTTAATTCGATTATTTTAAATATCTACTATTTTAATAAAATTTACTAAAAGAGTTCAAATAAAAAAGAATTTTTATAAAATTCTACGCAAACATTTAAATATTTTCATAAATAATAATAAATATTTCACAGGAATTCAATTATTTTTATAAATAATAAGACTATTCTCAAAAACTTAAATATTTTTATAAATAATAAAACTCATTGCAGAATGATTAAATTCTTCGAAAGAATTCAATTATTTAAAAATTTGTTAATAAAATTCTTTATAAGAATTCAATTTTGAGAAACATTAAATTAGGTATTTAATAAAATTTTTTATATTTCTATTTAAATAATTGAATTATTGCAGAATTTGAGTTTTTTTTTAAATTATTGGAAGTTTTCATTCTCTTATAATATATATTTAATTGATGAATTTACGACTAATCGATTCATTCTTTATGAAAATAATTGAATTCTTGCACCGAACTTTATTAAATTTTTTTAAATAATTGAATTCTTTTGAGAAATTTTATTTTAATAGTAGATTTTGAAAATATTTGAATTTCAGCGAAGAACTTCATTATTTGTAAAATATAATTGAATTCTTGGAAAAGATTTTTCAAAACTTTTTGAAATTAATAACATTTTTCGAGGAATTCATTTAAAATTGTATTAAAAATACTTGAAATCCTGTGAAAAAATGTATTACTTATGAAAATAATTGAATTCTTGCAACGAAGTTCATTAAATTTTTTTAAATAATTGAATTTATGTGAAAAATTTTATTTTTTATGAAAATAATTGAATTCTTGCAAAAAATTTTCCTATACTTCTTGAAAATAATTACATTTTTTCGAGAAATTCATAATTGTATAAAAAATAATTGAAATCCTGTGAAAAATTTTATTATTGATAAAAATAATTGAATTCTTACCAGGAAGTTCATTAATTTTTTAAAAATAATTAAATTCTTTTCAGAAATTTTATTTAAATAGTTGATTTTAAAAATATTTGAATTTCAGCGAAGAATTTAATCATTTTTGAAAAGTAATTGAATTCTTGCAAAATTTTCCAATACTTTTTCAAAATAATTACATTTTTCGAGAAATTCTTTTAAAACTGTATAAAAAATAATTTAAATCCTGTTCATTAAATTTTTTAAAATTATTTAATCCATGTAAAAAATTTTATGTAAATAGTAGATTTTGAAAATATTTTAATTTCAGCGAAGAATTTTATTATTTGTAAAAAGTAATTGAATTCTTGCAAAAATTTTCCAATACTTTTTTGAAAATAATTAAATTTTTCCAGAAATTAATTAAAAATTGTATAAAAAAAAATTGAAATCCTATGAATAATTTTATTATTTATGAAAATAATTGAATTCTTGCAACGAACTTTATTAAATTTATTTTTAAATTATTGAAGTCATGTGAAAAAATTTATTTTTTGCAAGAATAATTGAATTCTTACGAAGGATTTTATTAAAATTTTTGTAAGTAATTTGATTTTTTTTAATTTGTGAAATTTTAAATTATTATAAAACACGAAGAAATCTATCACTCCGAGTCAAAGACTCGGAGTGATAGATTTCTTCGTGTTTTATAATAATATTCATTAGTTTTTGAGTTTCAAAAATGTATGAATTTGAAATTTTTGAAAATCTTAATTGTTATGAAAAAATAATAATGATTAAATATTTATTTAAAAAAGAAGTTATTTTGATGTTTTTTAATAATTTTACAATATTAAAGTAATTTGTAAATAAATATAATAGTACATTATTATTCAATCTCTTACGTCTGAGAAATGGTAATTTTTGTGAAGGAGAATAAAACGAAAACATTCGGACAAATAGTTTTTAAAAAATTAGTTTACTCTGAATGAATTATACTCTGAATAATCTTAATACTCTGAATTTTCGTTTTATTCTCCTTCACTATAATAGAACATTTTTTTAAAGTACTTAATAACTTTTAGAGTGAATCACAATATTTTTAAGGGTCAGAGAAAAAGTCAAAATTTTGTTTGGAAATCAGGAAAAAACAAAATTAAATTTTTGTGGCAACCTTGTAAAAATGAAATTGAAAATCGGATGTTAATTACACGTTTTCATTTGCAGAACAGAAGGGTAATCGGAGTATATTCATTTTTTTTGTCTCCGATTCATGATGGTTCGTCCCACCGCACCGCTCCCAGATTTGGAACAGCACACAAGTCTAATAGGGGAACGAGACGAGAGAGTTCGAAATAACATAATGCTTAACTAAGCGTGTCCGCGATCGTCATTAGTACGCAATAATGGTTTAATGGTTAGGTTAGCGTGCTCTTCGATTCAACATAACGTAACACGGACGTGTTATTCTGATGATGTGCGGCGGCAAGAGTTTTCACCATATATATACGGGGTTGGTTGTACCAATCGAAATCGACTATACGACTAGTATGTATAATATGTACACGACAACGGACATATGGTCGGTTGGCTCGACCGATTAGATACATTTGCATTACAATAACCCAATGTCTGCCCACCATCGCTAAGCATTTCGCTTTATTACGACCACCACCGTACAGCTTATAGTCTATGCCCATACCAGCATAATGGCACTTAACCTGGTATAAAAAAAAAATGTAAAAATTTGTTGCAGCTTTTAGATACGTCCCGGTTGGATACCTTTTGTTTACCCGGGTTTATACTCTTCAGAAAGAAAAAAAGAGAAACCCGTTCGCATTTGAAACCCAAAGCCGCTAACTCGGATCATCGCTTATATACTACCAGAGGCACCCTTTACATTGTTCTATCCGTAAGGATCTTCAAGAACCACTGAATTCTATATATGTTCGATAGATATCACTGCGGAGTTTCGACGCTTTCAACAATGGAATGGAAAAAAAACCCTTTACTACAATATGTACACTCCAAATTGTTTCAACGAACGGATAAAGATTCGAGAGATTCAAGAAGGAATGAAAATAATGACGTAAGTTCCTCTTTTTTTCATTATTAAATGTTGGATTTAAAATTAGAATACCAGAGTTGCCACAGGTCATAGGAAATTCAGGGAAAAGTCAGGGAATTTCATTAAAAGTACTGGAAAGAAATTAAATTTTTAGAATTCATGAGGAAATTCTGAATTTTGGTATCTTTTTTGTTTGACTCATAAACTGTAAAATTACCACGAAATCTAATACAAAATCTTAAATTTTTTCCATTTCTAACAATGTTCCATTTTAAATAACTTAATTCTGAAAGTCATACAATTATTACATAAAATTATTACTCATAAATTATTTGATGAATTATTTTACTTAAATATTTCATAAATTATTGAATTTTATGAGTTTCCCTTAAGATTTTCATAAATAAATGAATTTCAAACGGTTTCAATTTAAAATTTCAGAAAATTTCAATTCTGAATGAATTTAATTATAGAAATTTAAAAAAAAATTAGTTTTTTGAAAAATGTCAATAATTCAAATTCTTCTGAAACTAGTGAAATTTTTAAATAAATATTTAATTAATTATTAAAAATAATAAATTTATAGAAGAATTTTAATTAAAAACTTTGAATTTTGAAAAGGTTTGAAATTCAAATATTTGGAAAATCTGTATTTTTCATAATTTTAATTAGTAATTTTGGAGAACTAACTGTTTTGGAAAATTTAATTTCAATTTTGTTGAAATTGGTTGAGAACTTTTTAATATATATTTAATATTAATTCAAAAATTTTAACGCAATTCTGCAAAAGAATTCAATTATCTTCTTAAATATTAAAATTCTTTGCGGAAATTTAATTATTTTTCAAAATTTTCGAAAAATTATCGTTAAGAATTCAATTATTTTTATAAATAACAAAATTCTTCGCCGAAATTTAATTATTTTCAAAAATTTTCATAAAGTTCTTGTCAATATTTCAATTATTTTCAAAAAATCTTGTCAATATTTAATGATTTTCTATATCTACTATTTTAATAAAATTCTTCGCAAGATGTCAATTATTTTCAAAAAAATATTAAAAATCTTCCTAGGAATTCAATATTTATTAAAATAATTTCAATAAATTTTCTCGAATGAATTCAATTATTTTTAATACAAATTTTAATTATTTAAATCCTTCCGAACAATTAAATTGTTTTTTGAAAAAAATAGAATTTTTCACAAGAATTCAATTATTTTCACAAAGAATAATAATTTTTTTTGAAAGAATTCAATTGTGTTTAGTACAATAATTACTTTCATAATAATAATAAAATTCTTCGTAAAAATTAAATAATTTTCAATACAATTTTAGTAAAATTACTCGAAAGAATTAAATTATTTTCAAAAATTTTGACAAAATGTTTTATAAAAGTTTAATTATATTCAATATATTTATAATTAAATTATATTTCAATTATTTTTAAAAATATCAATAATATTCTTTTAAACAATTCAATTGAATTTTCATAAAAATAATAAAATTCTTGCTCTAAATCCAATGGTTTTTCAATTTCTCGAAAGAATTTAATTATTTTCTAAAATGTTAATAAAAATTCGTCAAAACAATTAAATTATTTAAAAAAAATTTAATAATGTTCTTGTCAATATTTTAGTTATTTTCAAAAATTGTCCTCAATTCAATAATTTTCAATATCTATTATTTTAATAAAATTTCCTAAAAGAATTCAAATAAAAAAAAATTTATAAAATTCTACGCAAACATTTAAATTTTCATAAATATTAAAAATTTCATAAGAATTCAATTACTTAAAAAAGAATTGGAAAACGTTTTTTTTGATAAAAACATAATTTTTAAAATAATATTAAAAAAATTCTTTACAATAATTTAATTATTTTCATAAATATTTAAATTCTTTTTAAGAATTCAATTATTTTCACAAATTATAAAACTTATCGCAAAATTTAAATTATTTTAAATACAATTTTAATCGAATTTCTAAAAAAATATCATTATTCTTAGAAATTTTATTAAAAATCGTCCAATAAATTCAATTATTTAAAAATTCAATTTTAAATTATTTATATTTGTATTTAAATATTTGAATTCTCGTAGTACTTTTATTTAAAATTGATTTTAATAATGAATTTTAGTGAAAATTTTAAATAATAATTGAATATTAAATGCATTATAGCTTGAATTTTTAGAAATAATTGAATTTTGAAAAGGTTTCAAATTAAAATCTTTGCAAAATTGAATTTTTCCTACTTTTAATTAACATTTCTGTAGAACTATAATTTTTCTTGAAAAAGTTTAATTGAAATTCTTTTGAAATTATTTAAAATTTTTATTTTCTAATATATATTTAATTGAAAAATTTCTGAATAATCAAAATTTCATAAAACTGAATTGTAAACAAATGGATTTGAAAATTCTCAAAGAATTTTTTCAAAAATTATTAAAAATAATTGATAATTGAATTCTTTTGAAGAATTTTAATAAAATTTTTGAAAATAGGAGTTACATTTTTCGAAGAATTTACTTAAAATTATACTAAAAATAATTGAAATCCTGTGAAAAATTTTATGATTTTTTGAATTGAAATCCAGTAAAGTATTTTATCAGGATTAATAAAAATAATTGAATTCTTTTAAGAAATTTTATTAAAATAGTAGGTAGAATTTAAAAATATATGAATTTCAGCGAAGAATTTAATTATTTGTAAAAATTAATTGAATTCTTGCAGAAATTTTTCAATACTTCTTGAAAATAATTACATTTTTCGAGAAATTCATTAAAAATTGTATAAAAAATAATTGAAATCATGTAAAGAATTTTATTATTTAAGCAAATAATTGAATTCTTGCAACGAATTTTATTACATTTTTTAAAAATAATTGAAATCTTGTGAAGAATTTTATTATTTATGAAAATAATTGAATTCTTGCAACGAATTTTATTTATTTATTTATTTATTGATTTATTTATTTATTGATTTATTTATTTATTTATTTATTTATTTATTTATTTATTTATTTATTCATAAACGGGCAAAGTTTTTAGCTAAGAGCCCAGTCGTACAAAGTACTAAGAGTGTTACAAAAGAAAATACATTAAATAGCCGCATTGCCAACATTATCGTTACTATTATTGTAATAATACAATTTTCTGCGCAAAAATAATTGAAATTTTGTTAAGTATTTTATTATTTATGAAAATAATTGAATTCTTGCGAAGGATTCTATTAGAATTTTTGTAAATATTTTTTTTTTTTTTGAAAAATTTTATGTAAATTTAAATTTTTTATCTTTAAATTTAAATTAAAATTTTTTGAAGAAATCGTCAAAGACTCGGAGGGATCGATGTCTTCATGTTTTCTAATAATATTCATCAGTTTTTGAATTTCAAAAAGGTTTGAATTTGAATTTTTTGAAAATCTTAGTTGCTATCGAAAAATAATAATGATTATCTAAATATTTATTTAAAAAAGAAGTTATTGATGTTTTCGAATAATTTTACAATTAAAGAAATTCTTAAATAAATGTAATAGAATTTTTTTTTTTGAGTATCTAATAATTTTTAGAGTGAATCAGAATATTCTTTAAGGTCAGGGAAAAAGTTAAAATTTTGTCTGAAAATCAGAGAAAAGACATAGGAAAAAACAAATTTAATTTTTTGTGTTATAGCAAAAAATTAATTTTGTTTTTACCTACAATATAATCTTGATATACTTTTGGTTTATAATTTAGCATTTCTGATTGATTTGTAAATCGTTTAATGCAACATAATTAATTTAGCTCGAAGCGTTATAATATTGCTCGTACAAGTTATACGTATATATATATATATACGAATATATATTACATGTAATCAGGAATTTTTCTCCAATAGGTGCGTTTGGACGTATGTGCAATTATGTAATAAGTAAGAGAGAGAGTATACTAATTATTATTCATGTCTGTTAAGTTTCTTCTATATAGAAAGAAAAAGATTGTTGCTATCGGCTTTCTAGCATTATTATCGTTCTCGCGGACGAGATATGCAAAATCAAGTATCCTTAGAGCCTGAGGCGTTGTATGCACCACCATAAACACGTGTATACATATATATGTATATAGACGGCTTTACCGGTGACTAAATCAAGATCAGTCACGGATGACGTTCCCTCGACGACTTTATGACTGATATTATTCGGTTTATATCGATATACCCACTTGTCCTGTGTGCGATAATGTCGATAATGATCTACCGGAAATTATAAAAAAAAAATCGTGCGCGCCTCTCCCTCTGTTATAGTTTTTAGACATTTATAAATAACTACCTTACACACACAGTACAAAAAATATAGTCTTTATAATTTCGATCCAGCTTGATAATAAATATTCTCTTATATGCATTATGATTCCAAGAGGGAAAGCTTTTTGAAAATCGATTTTTACATTTTTTATATTTGTCTAAATTGTTTATATTAATTTTGTTTGTTTATTTTCACAGGGTTGCCACAGGTCAGGAAAATCAGGGAATTCAGGAAAAGGTCAAGGAAAGTAGAATTAGCCAGGGAAAAATCAGGAATTTTTATAAAAAGTACTGGAAAAAATTTCTTTTTCTATTTCTATACGACCACAATGGATTTTTGAATATTGTTCAATTATTTCAAAAGTTTTAACGCAGTTATATTGGTAAGTAACAAAATTCTTCACATAAATTTAATTATTTTTAGGAATTTAAATAAAAATCTTTGGAAAATTCAATTATTTTCACAAATAATAATATTCATCAGAAGAATTCAATTATTTTCAAAAGTAATAAAATTCTTCGGGGAAATTCAATTATTTTTAAAAATTTTAACGAATATCTCGTCAAGAATTCAATTATTTTTAAAAATAGAATAATCTTTCGCCAAAAATTCAATTATTTCTAAAAATTTTAAATAAATTTTTTGCAAAAATTCAATTAGTTTCAATTGTTTTTCGCAATTAAATTATTTTTAATATTTACTATTTTCATAAAATTTATTAAAAAATTTAATTATTGACAAAAATTTTTGATACAATTCTACGAAAACATTCAATTATTTTTATAAATAAAATAAAATTTCATTTAGGAATTCAATTAATTTTAACGCAGATTAATTAATATCGCAATTATTCTTAAAAATTTTATTAGATATTGATAAAAGAATTCAATTTTAAGAAACATTAAATTATTCAATAAAATAATAAAATTCTTTGCAATAATTCAAATATTTCCATAAAAAAACTTTTAATTCTTCGCAGAAAATCAATTATTTTCAAAATTTTTTTGAGTAATTGAGGCTCCGGATCTTAAAAGGGCACTTTTACCTTGTAAAGTCTATGCGAAAAGTGCCCTTTTAAGATCCGGAGCCTCAATTCTGCAAAAGAATTCAATTTTCTTGATAAACAACAAAATTCTTCCCAAAAAATCAATTATTTTAAGGAATTTTAATAAAATTCTTTTTGAAAATTCAATTAGTTTGATAAATAACAAAATTGATTGCAAGAATTCAATTCTTTTGAAAAGTAATAAAATATTTTGCAGAAATTAAATTATCAAAATTTTTGAAAAATTCTCGTCAAGAATTAAGTTATTTTTATAAATAGGTTCTGAAATTCTTCTCAAGAAGACAATTATTTTTAAAAATTTTAATAAAATTCTTCAAAAGTTTTCAATTATTTTCGAAAATTGTGATAAAATTATGTAATTCAATAAATTTCTATAAAATTAAATTAAATTCCTTAAAAGAAAGTAATTATTTTGAAAAGTTGTTAATAAAATTCTTCATAAAAATTTAATTTTAAGAAACATTCAACTATTCAATAAAATAATAAAATTCGTTGCAATAATTCAAATATTCTCATAAGAAACTTTTAATTCGTCGCAGAAAATCAATTATTTTCAAAACTTTTTAAGTAATTCTGCAAAAGAATTTAATTATTTTGATAAACAACAAAATTCTTCCCAAAAAATCAATTATTTTAAGGAATTTTAATAAAATTCTTTTTTAAAGTTCAATTATTTTAATAAATAACAAAATTAATCGTGAGAATTAAATTCTTTTGAAAAGTAATAAAATACTTTGAAGAAATTAAATTAATATAGAAATTTTTGAAAAATTCTCAAGAATTAAGTTATTTTTATAAATAGGTTCCGAAATTCTTCTCAAGAAGTCAATTATTTTCAAAAGTTTTAATATAATACTTGTCAAAATTTCAATTATTTTACGCATAATTTAATAAAATTCTTCGCATGAATTCAATTATTTTCATAAATTATGAATTAAATTCTTCTTATGAATTCACTTATTTTCAAAAATTCTAATAAAATTCTTCAAAAGTTTTCAACTATTTTCAAAAATTGTGATAAAATTCTTAAATTCAATAAATTGCTGTAAAATTTTAATTAAATTCTTTAAAAGAAATTAATTATTTTGAAAAGTTGTTAATAAAATTCTTTATGAAAATTTAATTTTAAGAAACATTCAACTATTCAATAAATTATTTAGTTTTGTATTTGAATAATTGAATTCTCGTAGAATTTTCTAATAAAAATTTATTTCAAAATGAATTTCGATTAAAATTTTGAATAATTTTAATATTAAAAGCATTAATTTTTAGAAATAATTAATTTTTGAAATAATTCAAATTTTTTGAATTATAAATTTTTCGTACTTTTAATTAATAATTAATTTAAAGAAAAATTGTAGTTAAAAATTTTAGAAAACGTTAATTGAATTTAAATGATGAAAATAATTTCGAAGAAGTTAGAGTAACAACGTTTTGATGTAAAATAATAATTTATTAGACTCGGAGTGATTGACTTTTTCATGTTTTATAATAATATTCTTATTAGTTATTTAATTTCAAAAAGGTTTAAATTTGATATTTTTGAAAATCTTAGTTCCCAAGGAAAAATAATAATCGGAATATTCTAAATGTCAAAATTCTCGCTCTGGAAATCAGGGAAAAACAGAATTAAATTTTTGTCGCAACCCTGTTTTAGTAATTTTATGTACTTTCAGTTTTTAATCCCAAAAATAGAGGAAGTAAAATTATTTTAGATTTTATAATCCTATTTGAAGAGAAATAGGAGAAAAATTTTTAGGATTAAAAACTCGATACACGAGAAAGTAAATTTTATTTTGAGAAAAATAAGAGGAAAATTGCTCTTATTGTGTTAAAATGTTATAAAAGAATTAAAAATGTGGTATTAAGGGCGGGTATCAGGCACAACGGGATATCTGAAAGACCTTCAGTTAGAAATTAATTAGAAAAGTGCGGAGAAGCTCGCAAAGACCTTGACGGTGTTGTCGGGGGTTCGGGGTTAGGCAATCAACGAGTAGATGAATTAATGGCTACGCCAACTACCCTCGAGGAGAGAGAGAGAGAGAGAAAGTATAAGAAGGGCGCGTTCCAGTTACGTATACGTGAAAGTAGTTTCTTTATGTATGTAATCACCCTTATAGCCTTGTCTTAACACACAGAGAAAAAAATTGCAAACACACATTACAAAGATTGCAAACATGTATTTTTCAACACAGGGAAAAAAAAATTTTTTTTCTCATTTGATGCGTGTGTTTGTTTGAGAGAGGAAGAGAGACTTTGGAATTCTAACCATTGAGCATTACCGTTTTACCACTCTCCCGAAAAGTATCCCCGAAATCTATCGGACGATTTTCCACTCGGAATCATTCCCCTGGCAAGAAAAAAAACAATAGAAGAGTTTTTCCATATAGAATCGAAAGTCCTATAGATATATATATATATATATATATATATATGTAATCTAACGTCTCACCAGGATTTTAATGAAAAAAAATCTCGAGTCAAAATTGAATTTGAGCACCTTTGGATGCGACTAAAGTGATTTTATTAGAAACGATTGCTCTTTTCAACTTTTCCATAAGGTGGAAATTAAATTCCTTGAAATAATTTCAGGTTTATTAGTTTTTTAAATTAGTCTAATTTTTTTCTATTATTATCTATTCGAATTTTAAGATTTTTTAATGGAAAGGGAATTTTATTCCTTTTTTATTTTTTGTATTTCTACTTCCTTTTATTATATTTGTTTTATTTTCTTCTATATTTCCAGGCCTCGGATAGTTCGACTTTTTAGATTTCTTTTTACTATTTTCAAAAAAGGCGATTTTTTCGATTTATTTTCAAACAATGCGACTTTTTCGAGTATTTTTTAAGTATTTTATTAAAATTTTTGAAAATCAAATTAGAAAAAATTTTAATTGCAAATTTTTAAAATAATTCAATTCTCAAAAATTTTAATGAAAAATAAAAATTAGTTTCAAAAAAAGTATTTTTAAGAAATTATTCAAAAATACCAATTTTTAGAATGTTTTTACTAATTATTTTTATAATTAAATTTTTTTCAATTAACTATTACCGAAAATTCAAATATCTACAGGGAATAATTGCATTAAGATTTTTTTTAAATTGAAATAAAAAATAATAATTGAAATTCTGTAAAATTTTCTTTAAAATAATTGATTTTTTTTAAGTATTTCATTACAATTTTTAAAAATTAAATTTTGCAGAATTTTAATTACACATTTTTTAAATAATTCTTAATTGACTTAATTTAAATAATTCTATTCTCTAAAATTTTAATGAAAAACTAAAATAGAAATTACCTTTAAAAAAAGTATAATTCAGAAATTATTCTAAAAAAACCAAGTTTTAGAATATTTCTACTAATATTTTTTATATTTTAATTATTTTCAATATTTTCAATTATCTATTTCCGAAAATTCAAATAAACAATAATTGCATTAAGATTTTTTTTTAAATTGAAATAAAAAAAATAATAATTGAAATTCTTTAAAATTTTCTTGAAAAATAATTAATTTTTTTTAAGTAGTTCATTATAATTTAAAAAAATCAAATTTTGTTGAATTTTAATTACAAATTTTTAAAATAATTAAATTCTTAAAAATTTTAATGAAAAATCAAAATAAAAATTAGCTTCAAAAAAAGTCTAATTAAGATTTAATTCTAAAAAAGCAATTTTTAGAATATTTTTCTGAAATTCAATTCTTTTTAATATTTTTATTTATCTATAATCTAAAATCTAATTTACTTATCTAAAAATGTTATAATTATTTTTATAATTTTGAAAAAAAGAATTATTTACAAAAATTTAAATGAAACTTAAATATTTTTTAATATTTTCCAAAAATTATTTTAAAAAATTCAATTATTGAGAAAAATTTTACTAAGTTTAAATTATTTGCCAATTTTTTAATTATTTGACAATTTTTCAATTATATATTTAAAAATTATTAATTAGTAATTAGTAATTAAAAAATCTATTTTCTTTTAAAAACTAATTTTTAAGAATTTTTTTATTATAATTTATTTTAAATTTAATTACTTTCAATATTTTCGGTTTAATTTTTGGAAATAATTGAATTTTTCAGAATCTTTGAAATTTAAATTTAAAAAATTTAAATTCCTGTTAAAAAATAAATAATAGATATTTAAATATTTTTATGTAACACATTTCTATTTTATTTAACAATCAAATAAAATTAATGAAGAGAATTTTGTAGAATTCGAATGAAATTAATGAAGTGAATTTCGAAGAATTCGAATTAAATAAATGAAGAAAATTTCATAGAATTCGAATTAAATTTTAATGAAGAAAGAATTTCGAAGAAACTTAATTTAAATAAGAAAACATAATCTATATTGCGGAAAATTTTTAACGAAAATTGGCAAATTTTCAAATTGTACGAAATAATTGATGATTTAACTCCACTCCATTAAAGTTGTTTAAAGAATGAAGTATTAAAAAAGCTGTACAAGTATTTTTCACTTAGGCTCCAAACTGTCTAACATCACTTATACTACGTGCTTAATATGTAAATTACCGTCAGACGGTGCTTGGTTTGTAAACTCGTAGTTCCAGGGACTTGACTGTGAAAAGAAGGGTTGTTTGCAAACTTTTATTTAACTTACACCTGTGCAATTGTGAGTTAGGTTTTTTTTTATGTGATTATACATAAAGACGAATTAGTGCACTATGGCAATGTTTAGGCTGTTTTAAAATATTAAAGCAATTATCCATGAATAATTCTTCACCCTCAAAATAAAGGGGGGAAATGAGAGAAAGAGTATTACTTTCGGTTCTGTAATGCATTGTCCAAAGAAGTGAATCCTTGCATGTCGGTTAACCATCGTCCCTCCGCGTCAGACCCAGGGTCGTTGAATTTATCGTTAAGTGATGTCCGCGTTTATTTATCGCGAGCCTTCTATCCTTAACGGTCGTGAACTCATTTCATTATTCGCAAAGTGCACCCAGGAAAATTTACTGGTGAGGGCGTCTCCACATTGTTTTCGCGGGTTTTTAAATGCCTAATTTTCTTTTTTTTTCTGATCTCTGCCTCGCAATTTTCTTTCTTCTTTTTCTTCTTCTTCTTCTTCCTCTTCTTCAAAGAGGTAATTGGTTCTCACACAGTATTTTCATAAACTATACTCTGAAATGATCCGTACCAATTATCGCTTGTGACAGTTTCAAGGCTTTGTTTCTTCGAGCTATTTGAAAAATAAAATTATGCTGCCATAAAAATGTAATCGGAATGGAGCTGATTACTTTTGATATTTATTGTTAGAATTTCCCGTTTAGAAGATGAAATTGAATTTTTGGCATAGAATATTTCACAAGTAAACTTTTAAATATTTTATATTTTAGTTGAGTTCTAATGAGAATTATGTTGAATTTGCTCTTATTTACTCTCTATTTTTGGTTTTTCTAGATCTTTGCTGTTCTGGTGCTACTAGTAAAAAAAAATGCTGCAAATCAGATGAAAGATTGTGTCCTTGCCTCCATTATCTGGATTTTCGGAAAAAGAAATGTTAAAACTTCGTTGAAATGTTGAAGAATTAACCAGAATTCTTGGGAAACGGAGTGAAATATTTCACTGAAGGTATTTTTCCTAATTTTTAATATTTAACGCCAAATTAAAAAACGTCAGAATTGCCACAGATCAGGAAAATCAGGAAATTTAGGAAAAGTCAGGAAGAGTAAAATTATTGGTTAGGAAATCAGGAAAAAGTCATGGAAATACATCAAAAGTACTGGAAAAATTATAAATTTCTATTAGAATTCATCAGAAAACTTTGGACTTTGGTGTTCAGCAACATTTAAAAATATTAAAAATATTTATTTCTTCTTCAATTTATTTTTTTTGCCTAAGAAACTTTGAAATCGCCACGAATTTAAATACAGAGCTTAAAGTTTTTTCTATATTTCTGACGAGGATCAAACTTTAGAATATGAAATTGAAGTTATTTCATAAATAATTTAATTCTTGAAGAACTATTATAAAATTATTACTTAAAAATAAATTAGCGAGTAGTTCATCTTAAAAAGTTCAAAAGTAATTGAATTTTAGAATAGTTGCTTTTGCAACTTTTATAAATAATTGAATTTCCAAAAGTTTCAAATCGAAATTTAAAAACATTGAATTTTATATTTAAAATTCAATATTTAATTGAATTAGAAATTCTGAAGAATTAATTTTTTGAAAAATTTGTATTCAATTTTTACTAAATTAGTCAAATTTCATATATTCAATTGAAAAATTTTCGAATTTTCGTAAAAATCTCAGAAAATTATTAAAAACTATTTAGAAAGGAATTTCAAATTCAAAATTCGAGATTATAATTGAATATTAGAAGAATAATAGTAGAAATTTTAGAAATGATTTAAAAAGATTTCGAATTGAAAGTTTAGAAAATTTCAATTTTAAATAGTTTTAATAAAAAATTATAAAAATTTAATTTTTTTGACAAATTTTATATCAAACTTTTTTTAATTTAATTTTTGAATATTCGAATTTAATTGAAAAATTTCGAAGTAGGGGAAATTTTGTGAAATTGAATTGTAAACTGATTTTAGAAATATTTTAGGTGAAAATTTTTATCTTTTAATAATTGAATTCACAAAAAACTTTTTGAAAATTATTAAAAATAACTAATTTAGAGAAGAATTTCAATTCAAAATTTGAGATAATAATAGAATATTATAAGAATAATAGTAGAAACTTCTAGAAATTATTCAAAAAGATTTCGAATTGAAAGTTTTGAAAATTCCAATTTTAAATAGTTTTAATAAAAAATTATAAAAATTAAATTTTTTTGCCAAATTTCATATCAAATTCTTTTTAATTTAATTTTTGAATATTCGAATTTAATTGAAAAATTCTCGAGTAGTTGAAATTTTGTAAAATTCAATTGTGAAATTGAATTGTAAATTGATTTCAGAAATATTTTAGGTGAAAATTTTTGTCTCTCAATAATTGAATTCACAAAAAACTTTTTAAAAATTATTAAAAATAACTAATTTAGAAAAGAATTTTAGTTAAAAATTTGAAAAAATAATTGAATTTTAGAAGAATTATAGTAAAGGATTTTAGAAAAAATCCAAAAATATTTAAAAATTTGAAAATTTTATTTTATTTTTGCAAAATTTTATGTATATTATATTCTTTTGAAATTAATTTGAATTTTTATTTTTAATTTTCAAATTTCTGAATAATTGAAATTTCGTAAAATTAAATTGTAAACAAGTGGATTTCTAAAATATTTTAGGTGAACATTTTTTTATCTTTGAATAATTGAATTCTCATAGAATATTCTCAATTAAAAATAATGGATTTAGTAAACAAAATTAGTTAAAAACTCTAGAAAATAATTGAATTGAAATCTTAAAAATAATTTTGAAATACTTTATTGTGAGGTAAAAATTGAAAATTCTGTCTGGAAATTAGGAAAAAATCAGGGAAAAACGAAATCAAATTCTTGTGGCCACCCTGAATGCAATCTTTATTTTTGAAGAACATCACAAGAAATTATCTAAATTAAAGTTCAAACAACTCTGGCTTACTAGTTTAATATTATTTTTTTCAAAATTAATTAAACAATATTCAACTTTTAGCAATATTTTCAAAACTAGTATAAAATAGCAAAATTCAAAAAAATTCTTCAGACTGTATAAAAATTTCTTCTGCTCTGGTTAATCGAAAAGTAGTGTATTTTTTTATGATTGCCTCTCGACAAAGTGTAAAATAATGTATCTAAGAGCTCTGAATGTTATTCCACGAAGAGCTCGTCAATTAAATCTAAATCGAAGTTTTAGCAGTTCGTGATATACGAGTCAGTTTTGAAACCAGCTGCTCTACAAGCGGACGGAGATTATAAAGCGTTTATAGCACAGCTTCCCACCTCAGGGCACTTCGCTTCTGATCTGCATAAAAATAGGGGAATCGGAAAGAGGAGGAAAGGGGGAGGGAAGGAGGACAGTGAAAGGGGGAAGAGGATCCTTAATACAAGATCAGATTATGATTTTGCGGGGGAGTACGCGAGCGCGGTGGTGGAAATAATACATACCGGCCTCTCTTTCTATATATATATATATATATATATATATATATACGAGAGAAAGAATATTCTATGTTTGTATGAGTATTATGCTGCCGCAGGATTGGACGATCTTCGTCATTAAACGACCGCGATAACTTGGCGATTTTAAGGGATCAAGTACAAAAAAAAAGGAAAACAAAAAAACATTTTTTCTTCCTTTTTTTTAAAACTCATCCTCTTGTATCGAATGGTGTGAGATCACATCGTTTTAAAGGTGGATTATATAAAAAAAGAAGGAGAGGAAAAAAAGAAGAAGTGTTGGAAATGTGCTCTCAAGAGAGGATATTAAAACCATTGAAAAGACAACTTTTTTAAGTGTCGTAATATATTTCCAGTCGCGAGAGTACAAGTTTGTTGCGGGAAATGTCTTGAAAACAAAATGCGATTTTTTTCGATAATAAAAATTTTTTTCAGAATTTTATTTTGCTTTTTGTAGAGTTTTTTTTGTATATTTCCTTTGTATTTATTATTTCTTCTAGTAAAGATTATTAATTATTTGTTTTTTTTAGATATGGCCTCTATTTGCTGAATGAGAAACTTTCAACACCAAACGATAGTTATTAATTCTGGAACTAATTGATGAATTGAAGACAAAATATTTTAATTCTGCAATGCTGTATGAGTGAGTATTTGAATTTTAATTTCCTTGTATGAATATAATTTCTGCTTTTAATACAGAATTTATTCAGGGTTGCCACAGATCAGGAAAATCAGGGAAAAGTCAAAAAGAGTAAAATTGGTCTGACAATCAGGGAATTTTGTCAAAAGTACTGGAAAAAGTATTAAATTTCTAAAATTGATAAAAAAAATGTAGCTTTTGGTGATCAGTAACTTTTGAAAATTTTAATTCTTGAATTCTTTTTTTGATATTTCGGACGCTATTCTTTCAAAATTAAATTATTTTTTTAGTTTATAATAAAATTATTCACAAAATAATTTATAAATTAAACTTTATCTAAATTTATCAAAAAATTAAATTATGATAGAACTTTATAGAATATGAAATTAAATTTATTTTAAATAATTTTATTCTCCAAAAATTTCCACAAAATAATAATTTATAAATTATTAATTTCATGAATCATTATACTTAAAAATTCAAAAAGTAGTTGAACTTTAGAATAGTTGTGTACGCAATTTTTATAAATAATTGAATTTTAAAAGTTTTTAAATTTAAATTTCTTGAAACTCTTAATTGAAGTGGGTAAATGATAATAATAATGATGATTAAATATTTCAGGGATCGCAATTTTGATAATTTTAGATTTTTTACCAAATGGTGGAGACTATTATATAAGTAAAGTATTTTTTGAAGAGCACAAAAATAATGAAGTTAATGGCCATAAAAAAGAAGAAATAATGTTGCATTTTAAAAAATTGGGTTTTTCGAATTTTTGATAATTTTTTATTTTTTACCAAAGGGTGGAGACAATTAAATAAGTAAAGTGTTTTTGAAGAGCACAACAATAATGAAGCCAAATGACATAAAAGAAAAGAAAAAATGTTGAATTTTAGGAAATTCGGTTTTTTGAATTTTTGGTAATTTTTAATAATTTTTGATTTTTTACCAAAGTTTGGAGACTATCAAAAAAGTGAAGTATTTTTGAAGAGCACAAAAATTATAAAGCTAAATGCCATAGAAAAGAAGAAAAAATGTTGAATTTTAAGAAATACGGTTTTTCAAATTTTTGGTAATTTTTAATAATTTTAAATTTTTTACCAAAGGGTAAAGACTATTAAATAAGTAAACTGTTTTTGAAGAGCACAAAAATAATGAAGCTGAATGCCATAAAAAAGAAGGAAAAATGTTGAATTTTAAAAAATTTAGTTTTTTGAATTTTTGATAATTTTCCATAATTTTAGATTTTTTACCAAAGGGTGGAGACTATCAAATAAGTAAAGTGTTTTTGAAGAGCACAAAAATAATGAAGCTAAATCCCATAAAAGAGAAGAAAAAATGTTGAATTTTAAGAAATTCGGTTTTTTGAATTTTGGATAATTTTTAATAATTTTAAATTTTTTACCAAAGGGTGGTGACTATTAAGTAAGTAAAGTGTTTTTGAAGAGCCCAAAAAAAAGTAATTGAATCGTAGAAACATTGCGCTCGCAATATTTTTAGAAAACAAAATTTTCACAAATTTCAATTGTGAAAAATAATGATTAAAATATTTATTTAATAAGAAAATTATTTATGATGAAAATAATTTTAATTAAAATGCTTTTAATAATTTTTTATTTAAATTTGATGTTTAAAGTCGAATTAATTGAGGAATACAATTCAATGTATTAGAAACATTTTTTTGTGTTTCTAATCATTTTTAGAATGAATTAAAATGTTCTTTATGAAAGGTCATTATTCTGTCTGAAAATTAGGGAAAGTTAGAGAAAAACGTAATCACATTTTTTTGGCAACCCTATTTTTAATTTTTCGAAATAGAGTGAAATATTTCCGGAAAAACTTGAAATATTAATTTTTTGCTTTTTTTTAGATTGTGCCTACAATTTCCTGAAACCAGAGATTATCAATTTTGGATCTATTTGATGAACTGAGGAAACGAATGTCCAATACTTTAAGAGTGAGTGTTTAAATTTTAATTACTCAATTCTAATTAATACTTGGGTAAAAAATATTCGGTGTGGTTAGTTTAGTTTTTTTTAATACGTCTTGTGGTAAATTTTTGAAATATGGAAATTTTCTTAATTATTAAACTATTTTTTTTTGCATACATATATAGCATTAGGGAACGCTTCTTTTTTAACAATGGGAAGAGAGGTAATCCAGCCATGGAAATATTTCGAGAGGTTGGCAAAAATTTCTTGACAGTGAAAAATTTATTTTTGCGGTCTTGACTAAAGTTAAAGGTGATTCTTAATCTCGATTTGGTATAGCGAGGCGATAATTGATGAGATGCAAAGGAGAATAGTGGAGGTCGATTGGATTTATATTTTTTATATCCGTGTGTGTGTGTGTGTGCGGTATAGGACACAATCGACGCACAGTTCGAAATCCCATATGCCTCTCTCGACACCCCATGAAGAATAAAAAGCGAGGCCGGCGTATATAATGGCGTCGAGACGCGAAAGGGCGAAGCTAACGATATATCTTGCGACTATTGTCTTGTGGTTCGCGACAGTCGCGGCCATTATATCAAGATTAACTCTCTTATTCCCTGCTAAGGTAGAAAGAGAGGGTAACGTAACCAATACACATAATGGCGAAACATCACCCACACTTTTCTTATATTGAAGATCCAACAGTGAGTTGACTGTGTCCCGCAGAAGGCGCACTGAAAACGAGGGTGTATGCTAGGCATCCGCAAAA
Organism: Leptopilina syphax; assembly: GCA_032872505.1. Lineage (NCBI taxonomy): Eukaryota > Metazoa > Arthropoda > Insecta > Hymenoptera > Figitidae > Leptopilina > Leptopilina syphax. The sequence continues at coordinate 38,447,122 of CM065469.1, forward strand.
GAGGACATTATAAGGAGTTATGAGGTCCTGCCTCATACGTGAGCATCCCAATCTCTCTCTCTCTCTCTTTTCTTCGCGATTTTTTTTTTCTTCTCTCCCTTTTTTTTCTATACTTATTTCTTCTTTATTTTCCTTTCCTCTCTCTATGGTTCGATTCTTTCTGTGTCGGTTCTTAATGTCCTCTTCCTTTTAATGTCGACTCTGCCCTCGAGGTCGATTCTGAACATTTTTACGCTGCCTCTTTTTCATGGCCAATATTGAGTTATATCCAACGCGCATTTATCGTTCAAAATCCTGTTGTTCGGGAGAGCAGAAAACGAGAAAGCCGCGGAGGGGACTTGCGTTTCTGCGACTATATGTACATGCAAGAATTCCTTCCAAGAGAGTCCAAGAGTCAAAAGGAAGAGAATATATCTGGGATGAAGAGGAGAAAAAAAAATGGGAAAAGAAATTCTAAAGGGCGAAACATGTACGATGATTTGTTGTATGCTTGCTGTAATGCGAAATGATAGCAATAGTATCGATGAACCTTAACCTGCGGGAATATCGAAACAAAATCAAACTTACAAATCATTAGTGTATATATATATATATTTCTCTGCTCAATGTACTTTTTTTTAATATCTAAACCTCGTATATTTTAATTTCAATCGCAAACATATTTTTTGTATTAAAAAGTATTAAGAGAGAAGAATAGAAATTATCTTGTTACAGAGATAATAATTTTTTATTGTTAACAAAAATATAAGTGACTCGAAAAGAAGTTTCTCTGAAAGAGACAAATAGATAAACAAACTTTTCGAGAGTTATATTAAAAGTTCATGATATTAAAAACCTTGGCGAAATTGTAAAACTTTAAAAATTCTTTGAATGAAAAAGAATAAAGGAAGCCATATATAGCGCGCGCATATATGAAATGAGGATTCGCAAAAAAGTTCCATTCCATCACTCGTATTCATAAAATTATCAAGAAAGTTGCCATAATGGAAAGTAAAGCGCGAGTATGGGAGAAAAAGTTGCATACAATGTTAGCGATGAATATTATTACAAACACACGTGACTGCAAAATTGAAATAAGATTTTTTTTATTTGTAAAAATTTACCATTTTTTAAAAAGTAATATATTTATATGAGAGTAATTAAGGTATAGATGTAATATAGAAAAAAAGTTTTGTTGGCAATTTTTTTTTTAATGATCCACTGTATTTATTATGATTGCAGGTAAAGTTTGCTGCGCTGCATATAATCAAAAAGTTTCCTATGGAGAAGCTATAAGACTTGTGTCTCTGGTGTGTAAATAATAAATGAACGAAAGAGAGTGAAGCAGCTTTGAAAGGAAATCGAAAAAATCAGTATGTTGACCTCTCATGGGATTATTTGGAGGTCAAAGAGCAAGGAATGCGTGGTGAGGTCGTGACCCAGTGAGAGGCCGACCGATGGGTGATGGTACCGCATGGTGGGCTAGATCGACTGAACTGGATATATCCTGGTAAGTTTTACAGCCAGGGTTATAGCCCTCCACCAATACAGTGAAGGAATCTGATGCTTCACGGACAGATCCACCCACACCCCCTTCACCCCCAAGCACAACGTTTTGTGGCCGACTACACACTATATATATCGTTCCTAGTCATTGCAACCCCTCGCCTTTGGAGTTCACCCTCACCTACAAGGTTACAGCACTACTCTCTCTCACTCTCTCTCTCTTCGTTTCCCCTGTTCAGATCTACACCGACCTCTCAGCCACGCGCTCACTCGCGTAGTATACTGACGACAACCATGAATGAGACCACGTGTCTCGACTCAACTCGCTGCCGATTTCATGCTCCCGCTTCTTTTTTTTTTCTTCTTCTTTTTGAATCACGTGGTAGTCTTTCAAATATAAATGAAGGCACATGAGAATCCGATGAAAAATCCATTCACTACTGGACAGGGGAATATGATTCTTTGGACATATTTTTAAAAGGAAAATTCTTGTAGTTAAAAATTTATAAATCGTTTTTGGTCAGTTGAAAATTTTTAAATTCAAGTTTAGTGCGCTTTTAAAATGATTAGTATTATAGGAAAATAAATAGAAATAGAAGATCCGTAAAGTCCGTAATTTGATTCAAAAACGACGAAAAGTTCGTAAATTTTATGATATAATTTGGAGAATTTTAGAGAAATTGCAAATGATTGCAGAAATTCAATTATTCTCAAAAATAATAAAATTTTTCACAGAAATTCAATTACATATTTTCAAAAATAATAGAATTCTTCGCAGAAATTCAATTATGTTCAAAATTTTATTTAAATTCTCACCAAAATTTCAATTATTTTTAGAAATAATTAAATTCTTCTCCAAAATTTAATTATTTAAAAAATTATTTTGTTCGCAACAACGCAAACTTTTAATTCTTATTTCCATAAAATAATAAAAACTCCACAGAAATTTATTATTTACAAATTTTTTTAATAAATTTTTTCGCAATTATTCAATTATTTTCCTAAATAATAAAAATTTTTCGAGGATTCAATTATTTTCGTAAATAATAAAATTCTTTTTAGGAATTCAATTATTTTCATAAATAATAAAACTCATTGCAGAATTTTAATTATTTTTAATACAATTTTAATCGAATTCCTCTTAAAAATTTTATTAAAATTCGTCGAAAGAATTCAGTTATGTATTTAAAAATTTATAGATAAAATTCTGTGTGAGAATTCAATTTTAAGAAATTTTAATCATTAAATTGTTATTTTTGTACTTAAATAATTAGAGAGTAAATTTTTAGAAGTAATTGAATTTTGAAAAGGTTTCAGATTAAAATCTTTGAAATTTTGAATTTTTCATATTTTTAACTAACGATTCTGTGAAATTAATTTTTTTTTTGAGAAACTTTAATTGCAGATTTTTTTGGGAATTATTTAAGGTTATTAATTTTCTAATATATATATTTAATTGAAGAATTTACAAAAAATTGAAATTTTCTCAAATTGAATTGTAAACAAATAAATTTAAAAATTGTTAAAGAACTTTTTCAAAATATATTAAAAATAATGGATTTATAGAAAATGTTTAGTTAAAAACACGAAAAAAAATTCAATTTTGTAAAAGTTACAAATAATTGCAAAAATTCAATTATTTTCAAGAGTAATAATATTCTTAACAAAAATTAAATATTTTTTTTTTATTTATTGTATTTAAATAATTGAATTCTAGTAGAATTTTCTAGTAAAAATTGATTTAAAAATTAATTTCAATTAAAATTTTAGATAATATAATTGAAAATTAAAAGCAATATAGCGTGAATTTTTAAAAATAATTGAATTTTGATATTAATTTTTTTAAAAAAATTTAATTGAATTTTTTTAATATTATTTTAAGTTTTTATTTTCTAATATTTATTTAATTAAAGAATTTACAAATAAATTTACTAAAGGAAAAATATTCCCTAAAGTAATATATTTTAATATAAAAATAATAGTTAAATGTTTTGCTGGTAAAAATAGTTTTTAAATATTTTTCTATAGAAAAATTTGTTTTTAATATTTTTGCAAATGAAAATAAATCCAAATTTTTTTTTACAGTAAAAATAATTTTGAAATAGTGAAATAGATTTTAAAAAATAATTTCTATACAAATGTAGTTAAAATATATTTTCTACAAATAAATAAAGAGAAAAAGCAATTGATTCATACAGAAAAAAAATTAAGGCAAGAAAAATATTCACAGTGTAATTAAAAAGAATTTCTATTTTTGAATAATTATATTTGTTTTAAACAGAAATATTAAATATTTATATTACATTTACATATTATTTTTATATATTATACTTATAATAATGAAATATTTTTCTTATATATTATATTTCTATGAATTAAATATTTATTTTTAAATATTTTGTTTTAAACAATTTTGAAAATACGCGCGCATTTTGGCGCCACCTGGCAGCAGTCGTACCAACCTTTTCGCATTGCTCGCGTCACTGTCGTATTTCCAATATGGCTGTCGCACGTGGATCATTGATCATTCTTTTTGTTATTTTTTGCCTTTTTTGGAGCAGTTACGAATTAAATCTGCATTTATAATATAATAATCCGTAAGTTTTATAATTCTTTAATTGATTACATGTGGTTTTCAGTTCGTACACGATTTAATGAAACAGTCACACATTTTTTTACTGTTTTAAAAGTTTGCCTACATCGTCAAAATAATTATCATAAAATGCGTAAATCGAGTATTTATTTTCATAAAAAAGTGTATTATTCATGGCACAAGCAATATTTTTGCATATTTTCAAGAAAAATTAATCAAAATATGTAATTATGTACCCTATGTACGTAACATAACCTTCAAATATTAAGTGTCGTAAATTCGACATAAACAATATAAATTCTATTTAAAAATCTTTTGAAATTTGATACCTTTTGAAAAAATTACTCTATTAATTAATATTTCTTAAAAAATTACTCATTTAAATATGCTTCTCTTTATTTTTAACGAAAAAAAATTATTTTTCAGATAATGCTGCCAATAGTAAATACAAACACGGAAAGAGAATCCTCATTAAGGTCATGTTATTCAGTGGTCACGTGTTCCCATAGTAAAGTATATGGAGCACGTGACCACTAAATAACATGACCTTAAGTTTTAAGACGTATTTTTTTCAATTTGATAAAGAGTCGTCAAAATATGTCTGGAGTCATTGCGTCGCAGATTTAAAGTTGATAATGCTGGTGTATCTGTCGCTGTTGTAAACATCATAAGAGTGAGTAATTTTTATATCAATTTTATCTAATTTAATTGCCAAATTGATGAGAATATTTTATTGTATTTTCCGATTAAGTTAGAATCGGAAAAAATTAAAATTATTGATTTAAACAACCGTGAAATATATTCGTTTCATTAATTTGGATTTTATAATTAGTGACAATAATAATTTTGAATAATTTCTATTTAAAGAAATAAGTAGAATTACATTTTATAAAAATAAATATGTCCAAAAATATTAAGTAATAATATTTTATTTGAACAAATAATATTAAAGTAATATTAATTTATATATAATTTTTTAAATTGTTTAATTATTCTTTAAAAATATAAACATTTTTTTTTAATAAAATTCAAAATTTCGCGCGCATTTTCGGTTACCGACAGAGAAAGTTGTCGCCATCTAGCGGCAGTTGTACCAACCCTATTGCATAGCCACCATTTTCCTCATTTCCAATATGGAAGCCTGTGACGTCAGTCATTCCTTTTGATTATCGCTTATTTATTGAAGCATCTGTGAATTAAATCTACATTTTTATTATTGCACTTCAAAAATTTTATAACTTTTGAACAGTTTTTGTGTATTTTTCTATTTTTGTACATTTGAAAGAAACAGTTACACATTTTTCTTTCTCGAAAATCTTGTTTACATTGTTGACGCATAATCAGCATAATGTGAGTAAATCCTGTGGTTATTTTCATTAAAAAGTGTTTTATTCAAGGCATAAGCAATATTTTTGCATTTTTTCAAGAAAAATTAACCTCAATAAGCAAAATATGTCACTATGTACGTAACATAACCTACAAATATTAAGTGTGTATTGCGAGTTCGAGATTGTGAATTGAATTAATATGTTCCCTAATATTCGAAAAATTACTTTAATTAGATACGATTTTATTTATTTTTAACCAAAAATATTTATTTTTCAGATCATGATAATAATTATTACGAACATGGAAAGAGAATTATCGTAAAATTTCGAACGGAGTTATTTTCAATTTGCTGTATCGTCAAAATACGTTTGGAGTCACAGATTTAAGGTAAATAATTCTTTCGTATTTATTGTTGCTGCATACATCGTAAGAGTGAGTACTTTTTACATCAATTTTATTTGATTTAATTGTCAAATTTTTGGAAAAATCCCATGTATTGAATTTTGACAAAACGAGAAAAATCCCTTTCGCCCTGGAAATATTTTCCCTTCTCCTAATAACAAAGGTCAATTTAATACAATCGAAATAATTTTGTCAAATTGCATTTTTAAATCAGTAATTTATAATTACTGTTCATGTTAAACATGTGTTTATAAAACTGGAATCGGATATCAATTGAAATTTTCATCAGTTTTAACACAAGCCATGAACTACTATTCAGTTTATCATTTGATTATGATTTCTAATTATTTTAAATATCTTTAATTTGAATTACTTAATTCAATTAATTTGGATTAATTAATTAATGTAAATATTCGGAAATAATTATTTTGAAAAAAAGACAAAAAATAGATAGAAATTTAATTAAATAATTTGAAAAATTTGATATGTACAATAACATTTATTAATAACAAAAATGTGTTAAAAAACGTTAAAAAATATCGATATTAAATTAATATTGATAGTATTTCTACTAATAATATTAAAATTATATTTATTAATAATTACCTATTAGATTAAAATTTTTATTTAATTCGTTTATTATTTGATTATGATTTCTAATTATTTTAAACATTTTCAATTTCAATTACTATTTTTATGGACTCGAATATTTAAATTTTTCGTTTTTTTAATTTCTTTTGTCATTAAAATCACTAAATTAAAATTTTTTTAAAATGATAATTAAATTAATTTTATTATTTATTAAATTAATTAAATTTTTTTAAAAATATTAAATTTATTATCGAACTAAATGAATTATTAATAATAACATATTAATAATTATTCCATTAATAATTATATTATTTAATAATTAATTAATTAATCCAATTTTTATTGAACTAATCACCGTCAATTATTAAAAATATGGAAAAAATCGTAAATAGAAATAATGGAAACAAAAAAATAACAATTAAGAAAAGACAATTTTTTGAATAATTCAAATTATTTGATATTTTATTGAAATTTTATTTCGGCATTATTGTTAAAAAATTTTTTATTGAAAGAAAAAAATTGTCGCTTATTATTTTTTGCTGTTTTTTACGTTTTTCTTTATATAAAGAAAAATCGGTTCGTCAACTTGGAACAATAAAAAATGAAATGGCAAAAAATTTGTTAAAGGGTGCGACTCTCAAAAAGTTGTGTAATTCACATCTGCGAATAAATTTGTCAAAATGTTATATACTGTTTTCCATCGTAGAATTTTTGAGTATTAGGGAGTTTTGTGTGCGAGAAAAAGTATAAAAAGTTTTATTGCACATGGAACCTTTGCAAACAGCGCTTTTACACTACTTTTCTATTCTTTTCGTTCTTGCTTCTGCTTTTTTTCAAAAAAAAAAAGTAACCTTTCTCACATTTTAAGTTACTGAGAAAAAAAGAAAAAAAAATGAACAAAATATTAAAAGGGTATTTTAAGTAATTATATTGTTTTCTTCTTTTGATGAATTATTTAAAGTTTCTCCCGTTTTTAAAAAATGAATAAGAAATTAATTTCTTTAGAAAAAAATCGAAATTGGCGATCGATTCTCTTTTTTTCTATACCTAATGCTGAATTATTTAAGACACTCTCGAGACATTGATTTTAGTTTGAAAACCGAAACCGAATTTGATGCGGCGAGTATATATATAGAATATAAGTAGTTCAAAGGTTTATTCCCTATTGGAATTTTCAATCCCTCGAGCTAAATTCGTACATGAAATGCTAAAAGTTTCACGGTCCAGTGGAATGAATGGCCCAGGGAATTTTATATACAATTGAAGGGCAACCTCCAAATAATAATAACAATAGAAAAGTAGGTACCTGTCCAACGATACTCTTCCTGTTTGTTTCGCTTTTCCTCCCTTAGTCCACTCTCTTTCTCATCTCTTCTTATTCTCCTCTTTTTTTTCTTCTTTTTTTTCTTCTTATTATTTGAATTGTCCAAACGCGAAAAAGCAACGGCCCTCAATGGTACAGGTAGCTAACCAAATATAAGAATCACACGAGGGGGAAATCGGACGTTAATGGTATATATTGGCCAAAGGACAGTTTTTAGAGCAGCTTATATGTATAGCTCCTGTAAAATAGGAAGACAATAGAGACTGGGAACATTTTCACACGCCCTGGCACTCACTCTCTCTCTCCTTCTCTTTCTCGCGAGAGTTAAATAGGGGTGGTCACCCCTTAGGACAAGGACCGGTCATATCACCTGGCTCAAGAAACATATGAACGTTTGCTGAATAAATTAATCTCAAACGCATCCTAAACAGCCACCCTCTTATCCCCAAAAAAAGGTCCTCTCTCGTTGCGCGCATCATGACCAAAATGAAAATCGCAGCTGCACATTAGGGGATTTTTCGAAAATGAATAGCGAGATTCGTTAATTAATACTGTACTTTGCCTTGTGTCCAGGGTTGCGATGAATTGAATCATTATTTAATTCGGAGAGTCATTGGCATTGTTATATAATAAAACGTAAACGGCTTTTTGAATTTAGGATTTTAAAAATCAATATTTATTTATCAGTTAATTAATTTATTTATATAATTTATTTTTTTACTTAATTAGTTTATTATTTTAATGATTAATTTTTACTTAGGGAAAATTTTTATTTAAGTCAAATATAATTTATTTGAGTTGAATAAAATTATATTTGTCGCAGAGCTAACTAAATTAATTATTTTTTTTAATAACAATTTTATTCAACACAAATAAAATTTATTTGAAACAAATGAAAAGTCTAATTGGTTCCTGAGTAAACTCAGGTTTAACTCTCTTAATTAAATTTATAATTTTAATAATTAGATTTTTAAATTTAATTTAATACAATTTCAATTATTAATTTACAATAAATATACTTCATTTATGATTTTAATGACTAATTTATAATTAATTTATTTAAGTTAATTTATTATAATTATAATTATATTTTACTTAAATTAACTTATACTTTTCTTTATTAATTTATAATTAATTTACTTGATTTAATTTATACTTTCTTTCTAAATTTGAATTAGTGACTGTTTTTTTGCTTTAGAATTAGTAAATTTTACTAATAAATAAAAGTTTTGTTAAATCAACAAAAACAAAAATTAATAAATTAATTCTCTAAATTTTTATCAGTAAAAAAATTTACTAATTTTAATTAATGACTAACTTTTTGCTTTAGAATTAGTAAATTTGACTAATAATTAGTCATTTCTACTAATTTATTAGTTAAATTTACTAATTCAAAAGCAAAATTGTTAGTTATTAATTCAAATTAGTAAAAAATTTTACTAATTCAAATTTAGAGAGTTAATTTATTAATTTTTTTGTTTATTTAACAAAATTTTAATTTAATTTCTTATTTCTAAATTAAAGTTAACTAAACTTAAATTAAATCAAGTAAACTAATTAAATCGATAATTCAAATTTTAAATTAAATAAAGTAAATTAATTTAATACATAATTCAAATTACAAATTAATTAAGTCCTAAATTAATTACAAATTAAGCAGTAAAATTTTAAGTTGAATAGTAAATTACTTATTAAAATTATCAATTAAATTAAGCAAATACATTATAAATTAGTAATTATAATTATAAATTAAATTAATTAGGTAAATTAAACATAAATTCTAATTTGTAGAAACTTTTAGGAAATTCAGTATAAAGTTTTATTTAAAACTAGATAAAATATTTTTCATAGAAGTATTTTTTTGAAACTAAAAGCGAATTTTAATAAAATTTAGAACAATTTAATAATTATTGAAATATTTTTTTACTTTTTAAGAAAATTATAAAATTTTGCTATTTAAAACATTTTCCTTAAATTAAAAAACATTTTCATAAAATTTTTAAAAATGTTGCGTTGAAATTCAATGAGGGAAAAATATTATATATTTCCTTAAGGGCATTTGAACCATGATGACGTCACAGATTTAAAACTAATGCTTTGCACAAACTGTGACGTCATCAAGGTTCAAATCCCCTTAAAAATTGTTTATTATTAAATTTATTATTTCTAATTATTATAGAAATTTCTAATTTGAAAAAACAAATTAGATTAGTAGTTATGAATATTGAAAAAAATATATCTATATAAAAAATTTGAGTTAATTTAAAAAAAGTATTTTAAAAAATCTTCTTAAAAATTTGATTATAGATAATAATAATTTATTATTATAATTTTTATACAGATGATTCCAATTTTTATAATATATAATATAATAAGTAATATGTTTACCTAATCATATAAATAAAAAAAATTTATTTTATCTAAATAACAGAATATTTGTCTATTATCAAATAAATATTTACTTGAATTAAATAATTTTTATTTCAATCAATTTAATTTTATTTGTTGCAAATATTTAAAATATTAGTTAAATTATAATTTAATTGACTTAAATAAAAATTATTTGGTTCAAAGAAATATTTGAAATATAAATATTTATAATACACAATAAATCTGTTATTTGAATTAATAAATTTTTTCTTTCAGTGTATATGTTGATAAATTTATTATTAATTATATGTTATTTAATTATTATAATAATACAATAATTATTATTACACTGAAAAAATATTTATTTTATTTATAGGTAAACGAATAGTTGTCTATTAGCGTATAAATATTTACTTAAATCAAATAATTAATTATTAATTAATTATTTAGTTAATTAAATTGTGTATTTACTTTAAATACTGTAATTATTGGTTTAAATATGATTTATTTGAATTAAAAATTATTTGAATCAAGAAAATGTTTATTTGATAATGCACAAGTAATTGGTAATTTGAATAAAATAAATTTTTTCTTCCAGTGTAATTAAGTGTAATAATTTTAATATAAAAAAATAAAAATGAAATTTAAAAATATAAAAAAATCATGATTTTTGTTGGGTAATATGAATATTAATAAACGACAAAAATATACTATTTACAATATAATTTTAATAATTTCGCAACGTATGTAAAGTATTAAGAAAACAAATCAATTCTCAACAACTTGGAATAATTTAACTTCTATGAAACTTTACAGACTGGAACCAATTACGGATATTTGAAAATTTTTTCCAAGATTCATCAATTTATTTCAATAATTGAATAAATTTCGTAAAGAATTTTTTTCTTGTTATTTTATTTTTTTTTTGAAATTATTATCAAGACAAAATTCTATATAGATATTGCTGGATGGTTTGGAATATAGTTTGCGAACAATGTTCTTAATGATCGAACCAAGAGAGTAAGAGTAAGAGAGAGAAGACTCATCCTCCCATCGATATATACTACTATACATCGTTTACCAATAATGAATCAATGGCAGCGATGTGTGCAAAAGAGAGCGAGACAAAAAAGAAAAACGGTCTTTTTTTCAAGACCCGGGCTTTATCGTCGTCACTCCCGTCGAGCTACTTAATTCCCTGGAGCCCAACATAGATAGATTCTTTCTCTTGTCCTTTTTCCTCTCTCTCTCTCTCTCTCACTCTCTCTCACACAAACCTTTTTACTCCTCCGCACGTCTATATTGGCATCGACGTGTTTTTCTCTTCAACGAAAATAGTGTGTTTCTCACGGTTTGCCAAAAAAAGGGACCGTCGTCCATTCAAGTTTTAGCATTGTCAAAATTTCAGTCGATTAGCCGAGGACATTTTTCCTGAAAAATTCGTGATGCATTATAATTTTAAGAATACATCCATTATATGGTTTGGATTATATGAATCTTTTGCTATATGTGAGCACACCTGCATTTCTGTCATTAACTTTTTCCTTATTTGTGAAATGAAGAAAGAATTTTTTTCAATTCAATGAAATTTGCATCGTAATCCTTTTTTTATTATTAGAGAGAAAGGGTTAAAATTTAAATTTTAGTTTTTGAAAATCTTTTTTTATATAGTCTGTTATTTTGTTATTTATTTGTTATTCTTTTTTGCTTGGTTTTTGAAAAAGAAATAGCATTAGTGCGGGTGGTTAATTTTGTTCGTGGCGGATACTAATTCTGGAGGCTGTCTCATGATTACGTCTCTCGTGATTCGAGAGCACCTGCTAACAACTCAGGCATATATAATACTGGCATTGCGCGAAAAACCTTGTAACAGTTGCTCCGTTTTTGACTCCTTTGGTTAGAATAAAATTTTAGAAAAAAATTAGAATTTTACTGTTTATTTTTTAGAAGAAGTAAACAAAGTTACTTTTAGGAAATTTTGTTGTTGGTAATAAAAATATATAGAAAACTTTTAATATTGGAGTAACTTTCAATTTGCTGAATATTGTTAATTTTTCGCAGTAAATAGAAATAAAAAAAAATATACTTTTGTTTATTGTAAAACAAACTGGCTGGAATTTCTATTGACGTTTACATTATCCGATATATACTTTTCTTAAATATAAGCTGGAGTAAATTTTACTATTTTCTGTGTTTTATTGTTTTTGTGGTAAATTTTACATCATGCAAGTAAATTTTAGTATTTTTTACAAGTAAATTTTATTATTTTCAGAGTAGATTTTTTATAATTTTAGTAAAATTTGAGTTCCATTCTATTTTTCTATTCGTGAATTACTTGTAAATTCAGTAAAATTTATAATTACATTTCTTGCAAATTTTACTATTTACGAAGTAACTTTTAATATTTCCCTACAATCAGTAAATTTCTTGTAAATTTAGTAAAATTTATAATCGTTTTTCTTGGCAAATTTTACTATTTATAATGAAAATTTACTGCTTCCGGAATAAGGTTTATTATTTCCAATGCGTAAACTGTAATATTTCCCTCACATGAATTCCATTTTTTTCTTAGCAAATTTCTTGTAAATTTCGTTAAATTTGTAATTACATTTCTTGCCAAATTTTACTATTTAAAATAAATGTAAATTTACTCTTTCCCGCAAACAAATTCGTTTATTTACTTACAATTAGTAAATTTCTTGTAAATTTAGTGAAACTTATAACAGTTTTTCTTGGCAAATTTTACTATTTACAATGTAAATTTACTGTTTCCCGATTAAATTTTTTTATTTCGAAAGTAAACATTAATATTTTAAACACACCATTTACATTATATTTTTAGTAAATTTCTTGTCAATTTAGTAAAATTTATAACAGTTTTTCTTGGCAAATTTTACTATTTACGACGTAAATTTACTGTTTTCCCAATAAAATTTATTATTTCCAAAGTAAACATTAATATTTCACGCAAAACATTTCCATTATATTTTTTTAAAAATTTCTTGTAAATTTAGTAAAATTTTTTGCAAATTTTCCTATTTTTGAAGTAAATTTGCATATTTCCCACAAAAAAAATCTACTATTTATTTACGAATAGTAAATTTCTTGTAAGTTCAGTAAAAGTTATAATTGTTTTTCTTGGCAAGTTTTACTATTTACAATGTAAATTTACTATTTCCCGAATAAAATTTATTATTTTCAAAGTAAACGTTAATATTTCACGCAAACCATTTCCATTATATTTTTACTAAATTTCTTGTAAATTAGTAGAATTTGTAATTAATTTTCTTGTAAATTTTGTAAAATTTATTATAGTTTTTCTTGGCAAATTTTACTATTTAGGACGTAAATTTACTGTTTCTCTAATAAAATTTATTATTTCCAAAGTAAACATTAATATTTCCCGCAAACCATTTCTATTATATTTTAAAAAAATTTCTTGTAAATTTAGTAAATTTTTTTACAAATTTTCCTATTTTTGAAGTAAATTTTCATATTTCCTACAAAAAAATTCCACTATTTATTTACAATTAGTAAGTTTCTTGTAAATTCAGTAAAATTTATAATTGTTTTTCTTGGCAAATTTTACTATTTACAATTTAAATTTACTTTTTCCTGAGTAAAATTTATTATTTTCAAAGTAAACATTAATATTTCACGCAAACCAGTTCTATTATATTTTGAGTAAATTTTTTGTTTAAATTTAGTAAAATTTGTAATTAAATTTCTGTCAGATTTTACTGTTTGCAAAATAAATTTTACTATTTCTAACATATAAAGTTTAGTAATTCCGAAGTAAACTTTAATATTTCTCTCAAATAATTTCTATTCTTTTTTTAGTATAAATTTCTTGTAAATTTGGTACAATTCATAATTACGTTTCAGACAAATTTTACTATTTATGAAGAAAACTTTACTATTTTCGGAATAATGTTAAATCTCCTTAAAGTAAATTTTTATATTTTAGGCAAATAACTTTTATTACTTTTTTAGTAAATTTCTTGTAAATTTTACTATGTATTTTAATAGTATAAATATTACTATTTGAATAGTAAATTTTACTATTTTAAAAGTAAAAGTTATTATTATTATAAAGTTATTATTTTCTAGAGTAAATTTTATTATTTTCTGGTGGTAAATTTCTACCACTATCTGAGTAAAATTTCAAATAAATTAAAAATATTACTTCGACAGTAGTTAAATTTACTTGCAGAAAATTATAAAATTTACTCAAGGAAATAGTATAATTTTACTTTGAAAATAGTAAAATTTACTATTAAAATACATAGTAACATTTTTAGGAAATTTACTTAGAAAATAATAAAATTTACTTTTTTTAAATATAAAAATTTACTTTGGGAATATTTAACATTATTACGAAAATAGTAAAATTTGTCTGAATAGTAGGTATTTGTAAAACGTACTAAATTTATAAACTTAGTAAAATTTACTCTGGCAATAGTGAAATTTTACTTTACTGTTAAAGTTGAAATACAGGAAGCATTTAGTTTACTGAATGTCAACTTTAAAAGTAAAGATAATTTCAATATTTTGTACAATAAAAATTTTATTACCAGTTTATGATCTCTTTTCTGTTACAAAGTTAATAATAATTCAGGGAAAAATCTTCTTTTGATTTTCCGCTTAAGAATAAGACATCGGTTAAAATTGATCAACAAAAGATGCTTTTAAAGGTATCATTGTCAAATATCACATTTGGTTTTTTGACATACATTTTTTTTTTATAATAAAGAAGTAGAAAAAATAAAAAAAAAAAAATTATAAAAGATCGATCTCTCCTTTAGGAGTGACATCTAAAGATACAAGGGTAGTCATTATAATACACATATATAAAAATTCCTTTATCGCGAGTTATGAGGTTCACGAGTTATTGTTAAATGGAACCTCGTAAAACGCGTGAATTCGTAGAAATCGTACAATTTTTGGCAACAAAGAAACCATACCATGTATAAAGCGGGAAGCGATCCATCTTTGGTATTCATTCACGAAAAGAATAAGTCCCGAGAGAGAAAGAGAGACAGACAGAGAGAGAAAGAGAGAGAAGGGTGCTTGGTAGAAGAGAGGAGAGTGGTAGTTAAAAGACGAAAAGATAAAGGACAGCAACAAAAATGAGGGATGCAAGGGGGGATGCTGTAGAGAGAGAGAGTAGAAGTTAATAGTTAGTGAAATAGGGTGTGAGAGAGAGAGAGAGAGATGGAAGAAAATAGTAAGAAAAAGAGAGTGAAATAGAGTGAAACAGAGAGGGAGAGAGAGAGATTAAAAAAAGAAGGAGCAAAAAAGTGAGAGCGAGAGAGAGAGAACACAGTGAGTTAGAAACAAGCGACAGTTAAATCGAGAGAGGTGTCAACCCCCATTGTCCTGATGGTCATAAAGATTTTTCGTTGCTTGGAATTTGTTTTAGCGGGATTCCAAGCGGGATATCTGACCAACCATAATGAGTGGCCGGTGAGCACATTGTCATGCTAATCTTCCTTTTGCGAGACCTCGAAATGTCTACTCTTGCTAGGGCAATTCGCAGCAGCCAAGAAACCAAGGAGGACCCCTGTCCTGGGACAAAAGGACGACCGGTCTTCCTTGAATCTAAGCTCACGGTTGTTTGCTCGATGAAAAGAGATTTTTATTCTTTTGGAATATATATATTTTATAACGCGCGAGAACCCGAAACAGTGACACGTGAAAGAAAAATAAAGCCAGAAATCGATTTATTCTTACCCCAACTCATTTCTCAAAAAAAGAATTCTTTTAACGACAATATTAACTAAATCTTAATTAAATATTTAATTAAAAAACTAATTAAAAATGAAATTTGAGAATTAACAAAATAATGGTGAACTAAAAAATTGATTATTTGGTTTAAATAATAACGGATTGTTATAATTTTGTTTATCAAATAAATATTTACTTGAATCAAATAATTTTTATGTTAATAGTTAATCAAATAAATATGTATCAATAATTTTAGTGCTTAAAGAATTCTTCTGGAAACACAGGGAAAAATTAAAGATTTTGAGAAAAATGGAAGTAGAGATCTCGGAAATCGTGATTTCCGAGATCTCTACTTCCACTTTTGAGTCTGTACCTCTCAGTTTTCTCAAAATTCATACGTTCTATGCCATTTTTGGATCCGAAATCGTATTCAGCGGACAAAAATACATTGAAAACCACTCCAATATCGTAAATAACAAAAAATTTTTTTTAGGGACTTTACCCCCACTATTCTCAAAAATCTCTATTTTTTGGTCTTGTGCCTATAGATCTTAGAGTGCACATTTGAAGCTTTATTTTAAGACTTTATTCAAGTCTACATATCAAAGTTAAAAAGAAAAAGTAAAAATTGAAAAATCTCAAAAACAGTTTTTTTGGTCTTAACCCCCCACTTTTTTCAAAATCTTAAATTTTTTTGGTCTTGCGTATATGGATCTCTAAGTACACGTTCCAAGCTTTATTTTAAGACTTCATTAAAGTGTGCACGTTGAAGTAAAAAAGAAAAAAAACCTTCAAAAATAAATTTTTGGATCTTTAACCTCCACTTTTCTCAAAATGCTTAAGTTTTAGCCAATTTTAAGATCCGGGGATCACGTTTAGCGAACAAAAATACATTGAAAACTCGGTCCCATATGTAAAATGAACGAAAAAAAATATTTTTCGACTTTTTACCCACACTTTTTTCAAAATCCTTTATTTTTTGGTCTTTTCTCAAAATGCTTAAGTTCTAAAAATTTTTGGTACTCGGGATCATGTTTAGCTAACAAAAATACATTGAAAACGAGTCCCATATGTAAAATAAACGAAAAAAAAATATTTTTCGACTTTTTACCCCCACTTTTTTCAAAATCCTTTATTTTTTGGTCTTTTTTCAAAATGCTTAAGTTCTAAAAATTTTTTGTACTCGGGATCATGTTTAGCGAACAAAAATACATTGAAAACGAGTCCCATATGTAAAATAACGAAAAAACAATATTTTTTGACTCTTTACTCCCACTTTTCTCAAAATTCTCTATTTTTTGTGTCATGCGCAAATGGGTCTTGAAGTGTACATTTTAAGCTTTATTTTAAGATTTTAGGGAAGTCTACACGTTTGGTTATAGAGAGAAAAAATATATTGAAAACTCTAAAAAATAAATCAGTTTTTTTGGGGGTCTCAAAATTTTGACCTACTTTTGCAATTTTCGGACCTAGGATCGTATTCAACAGATAGAAATACATTGACAATCAGTCCGATATAAAAAATAAAATTTTGTTTAATTCCTTATCGATACTTTTTTCAAAATCAAAAAATTTTTTTCTTTGATATATTCTGTTTCATGCTTTAATAGCATATAATCTAAAACAGTTTAGTAATCAGTTCCAAACTACAAAAATCCGTCTTAGTATTTAGTAATCAGTACTTTTTCTCCAGTTTCGATCTTTTTAAATAAATTGCAAAAAATGCAAAAATAAATTAACAAACTTTAAAAAAAAAAATTTGAAACTTTTTCTTTTTTGGAAGAATCTTTTTTCTGGGTATTTTTTTATAGAGGAGAGGTTTATATAAACACTTTAATGAAAACTATACCTGTTGAGAGAATTGTTTGAAAGGAGTAAAATGGAGCATTCCTTTTGAAAAGATAAAAGCATCGAAAGATACAAGCAAAAAGAATCAAGACGATTAGACGGAGCAAGAGAGAGAGAGGGAGGGTGGAAGAGGGAGAGCGCCCACCTCGGTAATTCACCCTTCGTACCAAGAAGTTTAGTTACACAAGGCGATAACAATCTTTTGAACAAATACTTTCCTTTCTCCGCGAGATCTCGAGCAGCGGAAGCAAACAAAAGCAGCGACGTGTCTCAAAGATCGAATCTTTATTTAAGGAAGAAAATTCCCTCTTAAAGTCGAAATTCTCACCTGGCAACGAGAGATTATGACATATAAGCAGCTGAGATCTATCTATACAATAAAAAAAAAAATGACATCTGGATGAGAAAAGAAAAAAATAATAAACGGAAAAAATACAATTATAACTGTTATATGTGTATATGAAAAGACGGTTTTTACTTTTACTTATATTGAAAACATTTCGATTCTTTTTTTTTTATTAGAGAATATTTTTTTGTTCCTTTATTATTAGTCCTGTCATTTTCGATTTTTTTCGGAATGGAAAATATTTTTCTTCGAAAAAGTTTTTTTATATTTTAAAAATATTGACCAGGGTTTTTTGGTTCATTAGAAGAATTTCAATTGAATATATTTTTGGAAAATCGATTTTATTTCTAGGTCACGATTTTTGGTGACAAAAGTTTTTTTTTGTAAAGTATATGAATTAGGGAGTTTTTTCATTCGGGAAGAAAAAGGTTGTGTTTTAGGTTCTTTCTTAACGATTACTTCCAATAGTGTTCGAACTAATTTTAGAATTTTAAACCGATTAGTCTCGCTCAGGTGAGAATGACATCGGCCTTGGTTCCTTGTCGGTTTAGGAAATTAGTTGGAAGACTGAAATGTGGGTCGTGAATGAGACAATTAAATTTTTATAATGGTTCTCTATAAACACAAGAAACTGTGTATGTATTAATATTACTTTTATAATGAAAACTACTATATACATACATATAGACATCTGGCTAAAAAATATAATAAACTTTCGTATTAATTTCATTCGGAAATTTCCAATTAAGTTAAATTTACTTTTTTTTCTTCGTTCACAATTAATTTTTAATTCAACAATGAAGAAATCGAGTTTCAATATTAATGCTTTGTAATACTATATAAAAATAATTGTTTTTATGAACGTTGATGAATTTTGTAATTAAAAATATTTTCTATAATAGAGGTTCTAATTTCTATATATACAAAGTAATTAGAGTTTATTTCAAAATGTTTTTTCTCAATAATGCCAGAGGTATATTAATCTCTTGTAAGATGGAGCCGGTGAATTAAATTTCTTATGATAATTGAAAAAAAGGAAGTAAAAAATAATTAAGAAATTGAAAAATAATAATTTAATTAAAAAAGAAATAAAATAATGCAATTAAGAAATGAATAAAATAATGTAATTAAGAAATGAATAAAATAATATGATTGAAATATAAATAAAATAATATTATTGAAAAAGAAAAACAGTAATATTTAAGTAGTAATAGTATTATAATTAACAAAGAAATAGAATAATATAATTAATAATAGAATAAAATAATATAATTAGATAAAAAAAATATACTAATTAAAGAGGAAATAAAATAATACAATTAAAAATAAAATAAACAATGAGAAAATTGATTTGATTGAAGTAAACGATTATATTTGTCTTTTTCAAATAAATATTTACTTGAATCAAATAATTTTTGTTTGAGTTAATTAAATTGTATTTTAACCAATAATTTCAGATTTCAGGCAAATATTACCATTTAGTTGATTTAAATAAAAATTATTTGATTCAAGTAAATATTTGTTTAATAACAGGCAAATGATCGGTTATTTGAATCAAATAAATTTTTTTTCAGTGAAATAATAAAATAAAAAAAGAAATTTAAAAATAATTTAATTGAAAAATAAATAAATACAGTTATTTTTATTGTATTATTAAAAAAATTTTTTTTTTTAATTATATTATTTCACTGAAAAAAAATTTATTTGATTGAAATTACCGATTACTTGCCTGTTATCAAACAAATATTTACTTGGATCAAATAATTTTTATTTAATTCAATTAAATGGTAATACTTAATTATTTTAATGTAAATAAAAGATTTTGGCTTCCAAAAATATTGAATTAATGACAATAATAATAGTTAATTTAATTTTTATGAATTTAATTTTTTTATTATTTACAAAATTTTTAAATTAAATTTAAAATTTAATTTAATTCAAATTACACTAAATTATTAAATAATAATGGTAACAAACATAGTAAAAACAATAATAACAATAGCAATTAACGACAACAATGTTAACAATATCTAATATTAATTAACAAAAGTAAGGTTAACAATAATTAATGACAAAAATAAAGTTAATGATAATTATAAACAGAAAGTTAACAATAATTATAACCAAAAATAAAGTAAACAATAATAATAATTGATGTAACAAAAATTAAAAAATTAATAATAATTATCTAACAACGGTAAGCAATAAAAAAATTCAATTTTGGGGAAATTACAAATAATTGCAGAAAATCAATTTATTTTCAAAAGTAATAAAATTCTTTTCATAAAATTCAATTATGTTCAAAATTAAAAAAAAAAATTCTCGCCAAAATCCCAATTATCTTTGTACATAACAAAATTTATCCTCAAAGTTCAATTATTTTCTAAAATGTCAATATAATTCTTGTCTTAATTTCAATTATTTTCAATACCTACTATTTTAATAAAATGTTTCGAAAAGAATTCAATTATCTAAAAAAAACCTTTAATAAAATTTTACACAAACATTTTAACTATTTTTAATAAAAATTCGAAAGGAAATCAATAATTTAGAATTTTTTTTATAAATTTCTTGGCAATAATTCAATTATTTTTATAAATTTTTAATTATTATAAAATTTATATTAAACATGAAGAAATCGATCACTCCGAGTCTTCGACTCGGAGCAATCGATGTCTTCATGTTTTATAATACTTTTATTTTATAAGTTATTTAATTTCAAAAAGGTTTGAATTTATAATTTTTGAAAACCTTAATTCCTATGGAAAAAAATAATAATTAATTATTTATTTAAAAAAGAAGCTATTGATGTTTTTGAATAATTTTGCAATTAAAGAAATTCTTAAATAAATATAACAGAACATTTTTTTGAGTAAAATTTTTTCCTTTATTTTCTAAATATTGAAAAATTTTCATTTGCAAGTAATTGACATATAGAACTTATAAACATTTTTTCCCTTTATTTTTAAAAAACTTTGAATTTTATTAAAATAATTGTAATTAAGAAATAGAAATTATGTAAATTATTTCCTTATGAAAAGTGAGAATTTTTTTTCCTAAAATAAAAGAATGAGTTTGTGAACAATATTTTCGATAATATTTGTCAAACAATACTTTCTAAAGAACAAAAAACAAAAGCTTACACAAAAACTAACTTCAAAGTTTGGACATACAGAATGAAAGAATGAAATACAAAAATTATTATAATTAATTATAAAAATAATAATTGTAATAATAAAAATAATAAAAATAGTTGTAATAATAATAACAATGTGAGTAATAGTAGAAATATTGAAAAAAAAGTAGAGTTTGACAAATAATTTGAAACGTCGATTATTATTGCTAGTTATTTTGAAAAGTGAATTCCCCTAAATGAGTCAATTCATCCCTAAAAATTGTACAGGTATACACCTACATCGAAGAGTATAGGGCCAGGTGTGCCGATCTCTTGAGGGTGGCATGCATAGCCGGTATTTCTTTTTTCTCTCTTCTTCTTCGTCTTCTTTTTTTTCCTGGAGCTTATTGTTGTTTAGTTTATGTAGGCCGGACCTAGTCGGTCGCTAAACTATTTGTTTACTAATGACGGATTGTCCCATGGTCCTTAGGTAAACTCCATGCTTTTTTCCCTTTTCTTTATGAGCCATCACTAGTTTCTTAGTTCTGCTTTACGTATATATATATTTTTTCATCTTCCAATTTCCTTTCTCTTTTATCGATCACTGGAAATTTTCATTTCTATAAAAGGAAACAGCTGATTTTTTTTTGTCTAATTGTTATGAAACTATTGTATATATATTTATATGTCGAAAATTGTTTGACGTGGGTGAGAGAAAGAGGGTTTTTTTTTTAAATAGAAGAAATAAAAATTGAAGTGTATCATACCGTGGAGATTTAATGAATTCATTCAAATAAAAGAGATTTCTTTCGGTTGTGCACAGATTTGTGATATGTACTATAAATGTCAATTTTGGGTATTAAAAATTTTCGTACAATAGTTTTTCCTTAAACGATGAGAGATATATGTTGGATTATTATTATTCTGGTTTATTGGTCTGTGATACATAAATTTTGACGTGTTTTAGAAATTCTTTTTTGTACTTGATTCGAAGGAGCTATTTATTTTTTTTCTTTGTTTATTTCAGTTTTCGAAAGTAAGCAAATGTTAAGGAATTTTTTTATTACGTATCTATATTAATTTTTATAAAATTAATTAACAAATGGGAATTAAGTAATTTAGTTAATAAAAATTAATTATACTGTTAATTAATTTGATGTAAGTTTAAATTAAAGTGAAGTCTAGAAATTTTATTTAAACGTACACACATTATTTTCGGAATGTTTAGGAATGTAGAATATTTTTCATGTGAAGAATTAATTTTTATCTCTATTTTTATTTAATAATTTAATTACACATTTGCCGGAGAAGTAATTGAGGATATTATCCTAAGGACTTTTTAATTGTTGCGTGATTGAGAATATGATATTAAACGGTATAAATTCAAAAAGAAGAAGTTTACAAAAAGTGTAAATTTAATGCTTGAGGAAAAAATTGGCTCGTTAATGAAAAATGTTTCATCAAGAAAATAGAAACAAGAAAAATAAAAGAAAAAAGAATTAAGAAAAATAGACTGAAGAATGAAAAAGGAATGAAAAATAGAATAAAGAAGAAAATAAAAAAATGTAATGAATAAAAATCTAATCTTCTCAGAAATATGAAAATATGCAGGAAAAGCAAAAGAAACGGATAATTATCCCAAGGTTTTGTCGACCAATTATTCAAAATATTGCTATAAAGTTATTTTCGAAGGAAATATTCTTATTATCGAAGACAAGAGACCGGATGCTGGAAAAGATGATTTCCGACTGAATAAAGAAAAAGTGGAAAAGAGACAAAGAGAGAGATAGAGAGAAAAAGAGAGAGAAGAGTGAAGAGAACGACATTGATGATATGAGACGAAGATGAAAGTCCGCTGAGGGGGGAAATGGGGGAAAGAATATAAGCGAGAATCTCGAGTAGTTTCGCATGAGTCTTACCTGCGAGGCAAAACCGGGGAAGGTGGTCTGTAGTCAAGTGGTCCTGGGGCTAGTCGCGGATCGTTCGACCAATCCAAGCTAATTGGCCTCCATAGATAATTACGCGCAATTAGGAGTATAGACCGGGACTCTTTGGCTCTCAGTGAGTAAACTTTTACAAATTGAGGCGATGACGCACAAGATGAATAAGGATAAACAGTTGATCTCATCCTAAAGAGTAAATGAGATGAAATCTCTCTCTCTTTTTCGCCAGGTACACAAATTATATCTGGCGACGAAAAAACAACCGAATAGCAATTAAATAATATCCCACAGGACGCCGCACGTATTCACTATTATATACAGGGTGAACGTATTTTTTTTACCCTCGAAAGATAAAAATCAAAAAACTTTGGTATTTTTTTATGGCTTGCATTTCGGGATATTTTCTTCTTGCCGACAATTTAATAATTAAATAATAATTAAAATTAGGAATGCCCCAGTTTTCTTAAAAAGCTAAAAGTATCAAATTTATACTAAAGTGTGTTAATTTGATACAAAAATTGAATTCAATTTTTTATTTGATCCACATTTTAGTAGCAATTTGATACTTTTAAGAAAATTGTGCTAAAAAGCTCTTAATTTTTCAGTAATCTTTCTGCAAGTTTCAAATGTGTTGTGAAAGTTTCAATAATTACATAAAAGTATTAAAATGCAACGAACTGATACCAAAAATATGGATCAAATAAAAAATCTAAATTGATCTAAATTTTTGCTACCAATTTGATCCAATTTAGTATCAATTTGACACTTTGAAGAAAACTGTTAAATCTTACTGTTTACGAAGTTAATTTTAATATTTTCCAGAAATAAATTCCTCTATTTACAATTAGTAAATTTATTGTAAATTTAGTAAAATTTATAATTGGTATTTTGGCAAATTTTACTATTTACGATGTAAATTTACTGCTTCCGCAAAAAAGTTTATTATTCCTGAAGTAAAATTTAATATTTTCCTCAAACAAATTCTATTTTTTTTAGCAAATTTCTTGTAACTTTAGTAAAATTTATAATTACATTTCTTGCAAATTTTTCTATTTTCAAAGTAAATTTTTATATTTTTCGCAAATAATTTCCTCTATTTACTTACAATTTTTAGTAAATTTCTTGTAAATATAGTAAAATTTATAATAGTTTTTCTTGGCAAATTTTACTATTTAAGATGTAAATTTACTGCTTCCCAAATAAAATTTATTATTTCCAAAGTAAACATTAATATAATTTATCACACAAACTATTTCCATTATATTTGTAGGTAGTAAATTCCTTGTAAATTTAGTAAAATTTATAATAGTTTTTCTTGGCAAATTTTACTATTTACGATGTAAATTTACTGCTTCCCAAATAAAATTTATTATTTCCAAAGTAAACATTAATGTAATTTATCACACAAACTATTTCCATTATATTTGTAGGTAGTAAATTTCTTGTAAATTTAGTAAAATTTATAATAGTTTTTCTTGGCAAATTTTACTATTTACGATGTAAATTTACTGCTTCCCGAATAAAATTTATTATTTCCAAAGTAAACATTAATATTTCCCGCAAACCATTTTCATTATATTTTTAAAAAATTTCTTGTAAATTTAGTAAATTTTTAAATTAAATTTCTTTCCAAATCTTCTTATTTTTGAAGTAAATTTTCATATTTTCCACAGAGAAATTCCACTATTTATTTAAAATTAGTAAATTTAGTAAAATTTATAATTGGTATTTTGGCAAATTTTACTATTTACGATGTAAATTTACTGTTTACGCTAAAAAGTTTATTATTCCGAATAGTAAACTTTAATATTTCCCTCAAACGAATTCCATTTTTTTAGCATATTTCTGGTAAATTTAGTAAAATTTATAATTACATTTCATGCAAATTTTCCTATTTTCAAAGTAAATTTTCATATTTCCCGCAAATAATTTTCTTCATTTACTTACAATTTGTAGTAAATTTCATGTAAATTTAGATACTAAAATTTACACTAGTTTTTCTGGAAAATTTTTACTATTTATGATGTAAATTTACTGCTTCCAGAAAGAAGTATAGTGAAATACTGTGATCTGTACTTTTGAAAATTATTAAATTTTTTTCAAAAATGTTATTACAATTTTTAAGAATAATTAAACCTGTTCGAAAAATTTTATTAAAATTGTATTAAAAATAATGGAATTCCTGAGAAAAATTTTATTATTTATAAAAATATTTTAATTCTTACGAAGAATTTAAAAATTTTTTTAAATAATTGAATTATTTTGAAGAATGTTACGAAAATTTTAGAAAAATAATTTAATTGTTTCGAAGAATGTTATACAAAATTTAGGAAATAATTCAATTCTTTCGGAAAATTTTTTTAAATAATTGAATCCTTTCGTGAGATTTTATTAAAAATTGTTTTGAAAATAATTGAATTCTTGCGACGAATTTTACTATCTTTATAAAAGTAATTGAATCCTTTCAAAGAATTTTATTATTTATGAGGTTATATTAAAATCTTTTAAACAATTTTATTAAAGTTTTCGCAAATGATTCAATTTTATAGAAGAATTTCTTTAAATTTCTTGAAAATATACATTATTTATTATTATTTTAATTTAAAATTTTTTTAAAATAATTGAAGTTTACACAGAATTTTATCAAAACTTTTGAGAATTATTGAATTTCTTAAAAAAATGTTATTACAATTTTTAAGAATAATTGAACTCGTTTGAGAAATTTTATTTAATTTAACACCGCGTTTCGCTCATGAAATTTGATATTTATAATAATAATAATGATTGGTTTTTACTAATAATTATTATTATTTGAAAATTTTTAGAGTCAAATTTAAAAAGTGGTTAGGAGTATTTTTTTGGCGCGCGGATTTTATCCTTGGAAAGTTTTGGTCATGAAACCGAGTAATGTACTAATCTTGTTAAGGAGGATGGTGAAGTTGGAAAACTTCGTTAAGGAAGTTTTTTTTTTTGCTTTTTTCCATTCGTTGGATGAGGAACAGACACCCGTTAGATGAGGGGAGGATCATTGTATATATAGAATGAGAAGACTATGTATTTCGGATTTTTGGCGGTGCAAATGCACATTAGAGCAACCCAACTCATTATGGTTGGTACAATTAAGGACCAATTTTGTGTGTATAATGGCCGCACCAATCGAGGCACACGGGAGAAATATAAAATCTCTAGAGTGTGTGTGTGTGTGTGTGTGTGTGTGTAGATGTATTTTCTCTTTAAGGAGTTGGAACCGCGCCGGCCACTCTCTAATAACCAACCAAATTCACGGGTTAAGCTCTTGCGACTTCAATCTAGTTTTCTTTCTCACAAAATCGTTACCACCCTCCTGTTTTTGCTGTCTCCAATGAAACCCGCAACCGCAAAATAATCAAGATACCAATCTTTATGCCAATCTCTATCCGCATCTTTCTAATCCATATAACCATCGAGGATAAAACTTAATACAATTATTTTTGAATAAAAGGTTAATAAAGAATGTGAAACGAAAAATAGCATCAGGCAAATTTTAGTTTTTCCAAAAAGTTCTAGTCAGGGTTGCCACAAAAATTTAACTTTTTGTTCCAGTAAATTCTCCCTGATTTCCAGACAGAATTTTGCCTTTTTCCCTGACACTAAAGAATATTCTGATTTACTCTAAAAATTATTTGGTACCAAGAAAAATGTTTTTTTCTTTTTGTTATTTAAATACAAAACTAAATAGTTTATTGAATAGTTGAATTAAAATTAAATTTTCATGAAGAATTTTATTAACAAATTTTCAAAATAATTAATTTCTTTTAAGGAATTTAATTTAATACTTTTGATTTAGAGAGTAAAATTAGAAAAGGCTTAAAAAAGAGAAAATATATATCTGTTTCATAAAAGCTTTTTTGCCCACAGAAAGATTATTATATAATTTTTGCCCAGCATGATGCGGAACATGTTGCTTTTTTCGTGTTAAGTATATCGTTTATTTTTATTATTTTTGAATAATAATGTGTCTGGTTTAGCTAACGAATCGTAGTTTCCTGTGTTGGCCTTGTGTGTGAACTAGTTAGAGGGCTGGAGAGAGGGTGGGGGGCTAAGGGGGTATAGAGGGAAACATTCCGAAAACTCGAAAATTCCATAAACCAGACCGTGACACGATCTGTTCGAACAATAGTCGACAATAGGAATCGCATCCGATTTTTGCATGCCAATTTTGGATGGCATTGTGCCGTAGACAATGCATCAATAATTACGCTAAACGCCCAACCATTCATACATCCATTCGTCCGAATTCAAAATCGCCTTCTGTATCCATTATCGTCGCGCTGCCCAAATAATCGCTCCGTTGCGCTTCTATCCATTTTTCGACGATTATTATCACTGTGCAATATCTGCATATAACCTATTCCCCGCGCGCATTTATAGATAGATACATATATATGTATATGTATATCGTCCAAATCGTTTCGAAATATCGAATTTTATTCCATCATCGAATCGAATATTAACCCTCGAGCATTTTCGAAAATGAACTGACAAAATTCACGGGACGTTGATTCGTATATTTATTGCTGTAAAAAAATATATCGGAGGAAAAAAGAAGAAATAATACAGGCATATATATGTACCTGGGTTGATTTGATGTGTGGGAATTTTTGGGAAAATTGTCATTATTGGAAATAAATTTTGTTGGGGGGTTGAAACTGTTGAATTAATCTACTTTATTTGGTAGGTGAAAATACAGTTTTGTTGATTTAAATAATAATTTTATGGTTTCATTTTTGCGGGTAAATTTAATTTTATTACCATATTTGGTAATAAAATATTTTTATTATCTAAACTTTCACTATGACTCTTGAGTATCAGGCTAAAGTGCAAAGAACGTTGGGTCCTAATAGCAGAAGATTTTTCAAACATTCGTAGAGTATATTGAACCTTAAAAACCTAAACTTAACACGTTTCAAACCAATCTAAGCAATTTTTTAAAAAACTTGTCGGTCATATTGGAGACGCCATTTTGATTTTTGAAAAACTGATACTGAATTCGTAATCAGCGACCCCAAAAACCTATGAGTATCAAGTTTCAAACCAAACCGAGCAATTTTTAAAAAAACTTGTCCGACATTTTGAATTTTGAAAAACTTGTATTGGATTCGTAATCATCGACCCAAAAAAACCTACGAGTAATACATTTTGGAACAATCGAAGCAATTTTTTAAAAACTTTCCTGACATATTGGATCCGCTATTTTGAATTTTGAAAAACTAGTATTGGATTCGTAATCAGCGACCCCAAAAAAGGATTTTATGAAAAGTGGGGGTAAAGACAATAAAAATTACTTGCTTGTTATTTTTGATATTGTACTGGTTTTCAATGTATTTTTGTCGACTGAACACGATCCCGGGTCCTAAATTGCAAAAGCACGTCAAGATTTTGAAAAAAGTGGGGGTAAAGATCCAAAAATACGTATTTTTGAGTGTTTTCAATTTACTTTTTCTCTTTAATTTGACGTGCAGACTTTAATCAAGTCTTCAAATAAAGCTTGAAATAAAAACTTTTAGATTTAGAAGCGCAAGACTAAATAAATAGAGAATTTTGAAAATAGTGGGGGTAAAGAGTAAAAAAAACATATATTTTACATATAGAACTCATTTTCAATGTATTTTTGTTCGATAAACATGATCCCCGGGTCTCAAAATTGTCTAAAACTTAAGCATTTTGAAAAAAGACCAAAAAATAGAAAATTTTGAGAAAAGTGGGGGTAAAGAGTCAAAAAAAGTATTTTTTTTTTATTTCACATATATGGGACTCGTTTCCAACGTATTTTCGTTCGCTGAACATGATCCCGGGTCCCAAAATTGCCTATCAAGTCAGGATTTTGAGAAAACTGGGGGTAAAGACTCAAAAAACAGCTACTAGATGGCTAGGTTAATAACACAGGCACACAAAAAAATAAAAAAGTCAAAACCCAGAGGTCACACCCCCCTATCCCCATGTTTTTGGGGTCGCTGAAACCGAATATGACCATGAAATTTTTTTTTCATCGGCCATTTTCCCGCTACAACCCCCTTACACCTGCTCCCGGGGGTTGGAATTTAAGTTTAAAAAAAAGTGGAGTAGGGTGTCTGTTCCTATGTTTTTTGGGTCGCTGAAACCAAAAAAGACTACCAAAAACAAATTTTTTCCTCCCTTAACCCCCTACAACCCCCTTAACAACCCCGGGGTGATGGGTCGAAATTCGAATTTTCACGAAAAGTCGATCACGGTGTCTAAACCTACGTTTTTTGGGCCGCTGAAACCAAAAAAGACTACCAAAATCAAATCCTTTCCACCCTCGACCCCCTACAACCCCCTGCAATAATTTTTGATAATTAATATTTAATTTTCAATTTCCCAAAAATCGGTTCGTTTTATTTGAAAAAAATTATTGCAGGGGGTTGTAGGGGGTCGGGGGTGGAAAGGATTTGATTTTGGTAGTCTTTTTTGGTTTCAGCGGCCCAAAAAACGTAGGTTTAGACACCGTAATCGACTTTTCGTGAAAATTCGAATTTCGACCCCTCACCCCGGGGTTGTTAAAGGGGTTGTAGGGGGTTAAGGGAGGGAAAAATTTGTTTTTGGTAGTCTTTTTTGGTTTCAGCGACCCAAAAAACATAGGAACAGACACCCTACTCCACTTTTTTTTAAACTTAAATTCCAACCCCCGGGAGCAGGTGTAAGGGGGTGGTAGCGGGAAAATGGCCGATGATAAAAATTTTTCATGGTCATATTCGGTTTCAGCGACCCCAAAAACATGGGGATAAGGGGGTGTAACCTCTGGGTTTTGACTTTTTTATTTTTTTGTGTGCCTGTGTAATAATTAAATTATTATTAAGCAATAATTAATAATTGAAGGACAAAACACAGTAGGAACTAACTATGCTGCCAACAATGCACTTAGTTAATAATGGGGCAAAATAGGTAATGTTTCAATTTAGAATCAATTTCCAATTTCTACTTGTGTAGTAAATAGTCCCTTTGTTAAACAAAGTATGGCAGAGAGAGGGAATAGTTGTTTTATTAACAAAAATTGTTGTGAAGTGTTGGAATAGACTCTCCGTGAATTTGACGTGGACAGTAAAGAGAATTATATATAGGTATATGTGTGTGAGGTGGGGAAAAAAGGGATGAGAGTAAAAGGGGCAAAGGTGGAACTCGAGTTTGGAAGATGAAGCGCGCACGAGTGGCCCAGAGTCTCGCTGGAGGTGTGAGCCTTTAGTGTGGCTAACCGGTCATTTATTATGCATCGAAATGCCAGGAAAGATGCCACGCGAGTGGACAGGACGTTGTAAACGTGCTGGCAAAAATAAAGTAACGGCCTGAGTTCTCTGCTCTTGAGTGATTCCGCGTCGCCCTTGGCGTTCAACAGGATTCTCCCTGCGCGATGTTGATGCTTCTTCTCCAGTGCAAGGACGAGGATTTTCTCTCTCTTTCTCTTATCCTCGCACTTTCACAATTAATACTTCAATTTATTTATCTAATTAAACTTTGGTTATTTACCAACTCGTTGGGAATTTCAATTAATTTCCCTTCTCGCTTCCCAATTTTTTATTAATTTATTTAAAGGGGAAATTTTGTTAGTGTCATTTAATTATTGAATTTATTAGCTTGTAGGATTATGCGCGACCTGTAAGACTGGAGGAGAAACATTTATCGAATTTTGGGTTGTTAATTATTAGGCTACTTACTGGTTGAGGAGAAGTTTGTTGTCCTTCATTTCTTTCGTCTGAAACAGAATAGAAATTATTTTTTGTAGTTCGTAGATAAAATGTTTTTTAATTGAGAGATAATAATAACATCCAAGTGAATCAAATTGATACAAAAATTTTGGATCAATTTTTAATTTGAACCATCTTTTTAGTATCAATTCGTTGAAATTTTGTACTTTTTAAGTCAACAGTGGACTAAAAAAATAAATTTAACTAATTAGTTATTATTAATTGATTAGTAGGAGTATTTAAAATAGTTTGAGTCAGAAAATTGGAAAACTAGTCAGGACCTTGACAAATCCCTATTTCATCAATAAAACAATTGGTATAATTTCAAGACCTGATTATACAAGTGAAATAATTATTTTAAGCTAATTAATTTTTTCTCTATATAATAAAAGTCCTTTCCCCCCCCCCCCCCGGTAATTTCAATTTGGAATAAATGTAATGAAAATTTTCGTGATATATATTTGTAATGTTGGTGTATATATACATTTTCTTGTTGCCCGGGAAACTCATTTCCATAAATAGTACCAAGATTTAATTAAGTTGTAGAAGAGAAATATATTTTAACGTTGTACAGACATAACACACACATATATATATACACGTACACAGTCACAAGGAGGTATATACTACTTCGATCCAAGATCTAATTAACTCGAGGGACCGCAAAAACTATATTAATTTCCTTTCTTTTACTTTCGCCATGTTTTATTTTATACCTCGATGTACAGAAAATATATATACCCAACTGTTTTTATTATATGAAAAAAGATTAACGGTATAAAGGAAACTGCGGTCCAAAAATGACGTAGAGAAATATTTCCTATGTCTTTTTTTCTGCAATTATTGTATATTAGTTTTATATTATTTAGAGTTTTAATTAAATTTAATTATATAAGTGATTATTTATTAATTATTTGTATAAATTAATTTAATTATAAATATAAATAAATATTGTAAAATAAATTGATTGTAAATATTATAAAACATTTTTATAATCTTCGAAGTAGATTTTTTCCGAATGAGTAAAGTTTACTAATAAGTTGGGAGTAAATTTTACTAGTTTTCACCTAAA
Source organism: Leptopilina syphax (assembly GCA_032872505.1). Classification (NCBI taxonomy): domain Eukaryota; kingdom Metazoa; phylum Arthropoda; class Insecta; order Hymenoptera; family Figitidae; genus Leptopilina; species Leptopilina syphax. Next base: position 38,479,006 of record CM065469.1, read on the forward strand.
ATTTACTTTAAAGATTTTGTAAAAATTTTGACAGAAATACGCAGGAATTTCAGAAATTTTTTATTTTACTATAAAAGTATAGTAAAAGTTACTTCATTCCTTTTTTTCCATGTATATAAATAATTACAGTTATAAAATTCTATAAATACAATAAAGTTATAATAATGAAAAAAAAATTATATTATATAATTAAAATACCAACTTGAGAAGAATGTATATTTCTCGTAAAAGAAAGTAACAAAGCAAATGTTAACTATGACATAAAAATGAATAATAATTTACTTGTTAAGTGTTTAAAGACATGAAATTTTAGTCAAATTATTATTTATAGTTTATGGATATATATGCCAACTACATATATATATATATATATATATATATATTTAAAAGTACATAAAAAAATGCAATTATTTTTCGCTCCACACGCGATAATTACAGATAATTACCGGGAATTTTGCGATTTAAACGAAAAATTTATTTTGCTTATTATATTTTTTTTGTTGCTTATTTAATTTTTTACCTCTGGACCCTGTTACAAATTGAGAAATAATTATCTCATGCTGAACTAGTTATTTCACTTCTTATTATTAGTTCTATTTGTCTAACGACCCCAACATAATTGCGAGTTCCCACGGCGCGCGCGAATAGTGTTGATGTAAGAATTGTGTAAAAAAAAATGTTTATACTTTATTTTTAATATTTATTAATTGCGAAAAGGAAAATTTATTACCAGAAGTGATATTCTTCATTGTTTACATTTGTTTTAAAATAATTTTTTGCATTATTTCATTTTGAAACTTGTAAATTTAAAAATTATTAACTATGTTGATTTTTGGAAAAAATTAATAAATTGCTGAGATTATTGTTTTTAATTTGAGAGAGAAAGGAGGGATTGTATTATGTGTATTATATATACGCGTAATTCGGTGAACTAGTTTGCGCCAGTGTTAGCTATAATTAAGTTATGTGCTGGGATTTTTATTTTCGTTCAAACTTGAACGTCCTTGCGTCTACAACGAATGCTGTTAATTCTACGGTTTAGTTTCACGACTCATGCATATTTTCCCCACCTGTCCCTGCCGGCTCAAAAACAATTATTATTGCTGACGTCTTGTTTTTTTTTATTTTTTTTTTATTTTTCATCTAAGCGCGGTGTGCGCACAGCTTTCCAATAGCGAAAATATAAAAGAAAAGAAAAATTGAGAAGCATCTGCCAACAAATTTTTTTTTGTTTTTATAATACACTCCTTGGATATACCACTTGAGAAAAAAGTGATTATAAATAAAGTGATATTTTTAAATTAGCTTTCGCATGGTCCGGTGTTTATTGAGCAATTTTTTTTATGTAGAGTATTTTTTTTAGAGTATTTCTTTTATTAATTTTACTGAGAAAAAAATTTATTTAATTCAAATAAACAAAATTTAAAAAAAACAAAAATGTAAACAAATTTATTTATTTAGGAGTCGTTCAAAAAATACGTAATGGTTTTTTAAAAAAATTTAACCCCCCCCCCTCTCAATGTAAACTTGACTCCCCTCTCCCTTGAAAGCTTTGCGTATTTTTTGAATAGTTCCTTATCAAATAAATATTTATTTGAATCAAACAATCTTAATTTAAGTCAATTAAATGGTTTTTTGCTTCAAGGGCTAAAAATTTTGGGCCAAACACTAAAATTAATGGTTCAAATACAATTTATTTGATTTAAGGGGGCGGGAGTGAAAGTTGATGCAAATTTTCTATTGGAGTTAAAAGTAAAAATCCAATCTACCAGGACACCCCTTTAATTACTTGATTTAAGTAAATATTTATTTGATACACGGAAAAGAAGCTTTACCTGGAACAGAGATAAGTTTCTCTGAAACAGCGAATGCCTGAATTGAATTAACTAAATTTAAATTTTTTAATTAATTTAATTTTTTTTTAATTTTTAATTTTTAACTAAATTAACTAAACTAAATTAGCTGTTTCAGGTAAAATTTTTTCTCTATGTAACAGATAATTGTTTAAATCAAATAAATTTTTTGTTCGGTGTTTGATACTTTTGAGAATAATTTTTTTGTTTGTGTAAAAATAAGAAATTGTTTTAGTTTTTTTTTTTAAAGTATTGAGAAAACCAAGAAAAGCATTGAGTTAATTGGAAAGTGGGATAGATGTTTTTTAAAAATTAAAAAAATAGAGAGGCGAAAAATTGAGGGAGAAATTCGCTAGCGATATAATAAAGGAAATTGTATAGGAGAGAGGAGAGACGGTAAAAAGAAAGGGAGCAATATTTTCGGATGTGTTACTAAGCCTCTCCTACGTTTAATTAGAAGTGGAATAAGAGAGAGAAAGAGAAGTGTTGTGTGTCCAAAGAAGAATTATAAGACGCCCTCCACTCTTGTTTCTATTCTATGCTCTTCATCAACTCTCTCCTTCAATTTTCTATACTCTTCGCCATGTAACGAATGACATGTTGTTCACATATTCTCTTGGACGCATTTTTGTCCTTGTTTTAATTTTACTCAGTTTTCTCTATACGTTAATCTTCACTTTCTTTGTAATTCTTTTTTTTCTTCATTATTTCTTTCCTTCATTTTTTCTTTTCTTTAATTTCTCTTTTTCCTTCATTCTTTCCTTCATTTTTATTTCTTTCTTTATTTTTTCTTTCCTTCATTTTCTTTTTTTCCTTCCTTCTTTTCTCCATTCTTTCATTGCTTTTTTCCTTTTTTTTCTTCATTCCTTCTTTTCTTTAATTTCCATTTTCCCTTCTTTCTTTGCTTCATTTTTCCTCTTACCCTTCTTTTTTCTTTCTTTCCTTCTTTAACTCTTTCCTTTATTTTTTCTTCATTCTTTCTTTTCTTTAATATCCTGGTTTCCCTCTTTTTTTTCCTATAGTCTTTCTTTTCTTCATTTTTCTTTCTTTCTTTCTTTCTTTCTTTCTTTCTTTCTCTCTCTCTTTCTTTCTTTCTTCCATAGTTTCTTTATTTCTTTTTTTCTTTATTTTATCCTTTCCTTCATTCTTTCTGTTTGTATTTCTTTCTTTCCTTCATTATTCTTTTCTTTCATTCATTCTCGCTTTCATTCTTATTTTGTGTTTCTCTCTGTGTTTGTTTAACCAGACAAGGCGAGCTCAATCTTCATTAGCGTCACTAATTTATCCCGACCTGTCGTCAAAATGACTCCTTCTGACCTTTAGCGAAACGAAATTGTGTCTATATAAAGGGAATTGTACAAAATGTACACTCGAAATGTCCAATAAGAGAATTTTTGTATAAATGAATTTAAAACCATATCAAATTAGGGAAAAAAATCTGTGGTTTCTGATGGCTTTCGATCTAATTAATTAAATGTCATCTTTCATCTCCTTAAGTGTTTCTCCCTTTCTATCTCTCTCTCTCTCTTTTCCTCTCTTAGTATTTCCCTTTAATTGGTTTGCTTACTTTTGTCAATTAATGTTATTGCGGACTTTACTTTACGAATTTTACTTAATTTGACATGGAATTTTATTTATTCGTATTTTCTTTTGATCGAATTGGACCGAATTATTTAATCGAATTTGTCTTTAGTAGAATTACATAAATGATGTTTGATCCAATTACCGTTTTACAGAAATGGAATTCTGTGGAATATTTAATGTTTTAAATGGCAAAACGTTTCCATTTTACAAAAAAAAAAAATTGGGCTCAAATTTAGGTCTCAAATGATACTTGGTAAAATTTAAATTACGGTCTGTAAAATTATTTTCTGGGGTGTGATTTTGTAATTTGAATTTGACTTTGACTTTCATTCTCACTTTGATAGTGACTTTGACTTTCATTTTGAATTTGACTCTGACTCTGAAAGACAAAGTGAAGGTAAAAGTGAAATTCAATTTGGAAATGAAATTTAACGTCAAAGTCAATGTCAAAGTGAAAATGAAAGTAAAAGTCACAATCGAAATAAAATTCAAACTCAAAATCGAATCGAAAGTCAAAGTCAAATTACAAAATCGTACCCAAATTTATTTACCTTAATGCATAACTTTCGTGAACCGATAATTTGGCAAAATCGTAAAACTATTTTTAAATATAATTGAACTATTGTAAAAATATTTTTGAATAGGTTAACTATTTTCAAAAACTTTTCAAGTAGTTCAACTATAGTATCAGTTTTCAATAATTAAACTATTGTAAAACTATTTTCATAATAGTTCAACTGTTGTAAAACTTTATAAACAGCTTAATTATAGTAAAAAGTTTTAATACAGATCAACTATTGTAAAACTATTTTCATAATAGTTTAACTACTGCAACTTTTTTAAAACTTTTTAAATACTTTAATTATTGTATAAAAGTTGTAAAACTTTTTAAACAGTCCAACTGCTTTTCAAGTTGTTAAATAGTTTTACTATTTTGAAACTATTTTCAGTATAGTTATCTGCTGTAAAATTTTTTAAATTATTCATCTATTATTGAAGTTTTTAAATATTTTAAATATCGGAAAAATATTAATAGTATTTTTAGATAGTTCAGCTATTAAAAAAATATTAATAGTATTCTTCTCAAATAGTTTAACTATTGTAATTTCTGATTAGTTCAACTGTTAAAAAGGTTTTTAAATAGTTCAACTGTAAGAAAAATATTAATAGTTTTCTTAAATAGTTCAACTATCAGAAAAATATTACTAGTTTTCTGAAATAATTCGACTATCAGAAGAATATTTATATAGTATTCTTAAATAATTCAACTATCAGAAAAATATTAATAGTAACTGAAAAAGTTTAGCTACTGTAAAACGATTTTTAAAATAGTTCAACTATTATAAAACTACTTTTAAGTAGTTCAACTGCAAAGTACGTCTATTTTTAAAATTTCCTCTCGATTCATTAGTGGCAGAGTTAATAAAGAATTTCGAACACAGTAAGAGAGGAGAGGTGTCATTGAGATGATATGAGTATAGAAAGAGATTTTGAGAGCGAAAGACAAAGAGAAATTAGAAAAAGAAGATAAAGAGTCTCTGGATATTGACGGCAATATTCGTTAAGTCTTGCTAAGACCCGGCATGCGGCACCATTCGTTCATTGGGATCGCCCTTGTCTTCAAGCTTCCCTATTTCTCTCTCTTTCTCACTCGCTCTCTATCTTTCTTTTGTTGGAAAAGAGAAATGCCTACCGGACATATATACTTTCGCTCTTTTCACCCCTTGGTAGAAAATTTGCCAGGGTGAAGATCGCTTTCTCATCCCATTCTTTCACTCGTTGGGGCTATTGCGCGAAGGCCGTTTGAGGATCAGCGCGTCAATAAGGGGCCGTACACATAATACGTCACGCGGCTAGGGGGAGGGAGGGGGTCTGAGAATTGTGACTAAGTGTGACATGGGGGAGGGGGGGGTGAACTCATGTGTTACGTCACGATCTTTTAAATTCAAAGATAATAAGAAATTATATGTGACAATGTCACTTTTTCTAAATAAAACAAGTTAAAAATGTTTTGAACTATTTAATATCTATTATGTATCTGTTTAAGGGGTAACATCACCCAGAGCCTATACAAAATATGGTCTATTTCAATTAATTATTTTAAGAAAACGGTCAAGTACAATGTTGCTGGGTTTACTCCAACGTTAAACACATGGGTTAAACTTAATTTAAAAATAAAACAAAAAAAAATTTTTTCAAAATGGCGCCTTTACACATCCAACAGTGAAAAAATTGTAAAAAAAACTGGCCGGAAGGATTTCTCCAAAATTTTTTGACGGATTCAATTAAAATTTAGACTGTAGCTTTAAAACAACATTCTTTATCGAAGTACATAGGATTTTTTAGATCGGTTAATGCGTTTCCGTTTTATAACCATTTTTACCTTGATTTTTTAACAAAAAATAACATTTTTGTCATCGAAGTCATACTATTTTGCGAAAAATTGATATTTTTAAAATATCCTATGTACTTTTCTAGTAAATGTCATCCTCTTTCATAATTCGTTTGAATTTTTTGCCTAGGTGCTTATGGAACGTAGAATAGCTTCCGGCTGCAGAGGTTGTTTTAAAAAACGTGATCTACGTTGAACTGTTGTGAAGGCGCCATTTTGAAAACAAAAAAATTTTTTTTATTTTTAAATTAAGTTTAATTCATGTGTTTAACGTTGCAGAAAACCTAGCAACATTGTACTGAACCGTTTTCTTAAAATAATTAATTGAAATAGACCGTATTTTGTATAGGCTCTGGGTGATGTTACCCCTTAACATCTATTGGCATATTATTTATAATATGATAAATAATATCCCGTGTAGAAATATCCCTATTATGGCCATATTAGGGAATGAAACACACGGCCCGTCCTGGGCCAGATCGGGGCGACGATCAAATGTGGATTTCCTGATCAGGGCCATATCAGGCCGTGTGTTTCATTCCCTAATATGGAAGGCCCGATGAGTCCCTGATCCGGACCATAGCGAAATTTCTACACGGGATATTCTCTTAATTTGAATCAGTTAAAAATCATGGTTTTAACTGTCAATCAGCAGTGACTGACTTTTTGCTTCTGAATCAGTTAAAAATAACTGAAAAATTATCCACAAAACACCGAAATTTTTCTAAATATTGTATATTAAAGATTTGCTTGCATAAGTTAAAAAATTTACTTGCAAAGTTTATTTTAAAATTGTGTAAAGATTTAAATTTCTCACTCCAATAAATGTCTATCGTCAAATTTTCTTAAAAATATAGCTTGAAACTTTCCTGAACATTTGAATTGCATTTTCGACTATACTTTCGTGAAAATCTTCCTGAAAATTTAACTTAAATTTTCGGAAAAGTTTCCCGCTAAACATTTATTGAAGTGGGATATTTAAATCTTTACACAATTTTAACTAAACTTTGCATTTAAATATTTCGAAGCTTGCGAGTAAATCTTTAGTAAATTTTTAGGAAAGTTTCGGTGCTATGTAGGTAGTTAAACGTGACTAATTGAATCAATCAAAAACAATTGTATTGAAACATCAGTTATTTTCAACTAATTGTCAGAAAAAAATATTACTATTTGAATTAGTGACTGATTTTTTGCTTCTAAATCCGATATTCTTAACTGATTCAATAATTTAGAGTGTAAGATATAATATACATATATATTGTCCAATGTATAAAATTTACAGTGAAATTTACGTGTGTGACGTGACGTAGGGGGGAGGGGGGGTTCAAGATTTGTGACGAAGTGTGACATAGGGGGAGGGAGGGGTTAAAAGTGGTCAAAAATCGCGTGACGTATTATGTGTACGGCCCCTAAGGTGTTTGTTTAATTTGCGGATTTGTCCGTTGAGTCGCAAGTTCAGTCTCAGTGATTCTCATCCATACTTTATGTTCCCCTCGATATTAACGAAATTAATCTCTGCGAGTATACAGAAGAAGTAGCAATTTTTTTGTGAAAGAAAAATCGATTTTGAAATTTTTGTAATTTTGGTGGGAATTTTTCGTTTTTTTTCTATACTTTATATGTACCCAGAGAAAAATTTTACTTGAACCAAGTATATAATTTATTTGAGTTAAATAAAAGTGTATTTGTCTCGTAGCCAACTGGGTTATTTGTTTGATTTGAGTAAAAATTGTATTTGATAAATATAGAACTTTTATTCAAACAAACAAAAATTTACTTGAATCAAATAAAAAGCCTAGTTGTTTCTGAGTTAAATAAGCGCAAGTTATTGAATTTCAAAAGGATTGAGTTTGAAATTTTTGGAAATCTTAACTACTATGGAAAAATAATAATGATTAAATATTTATTTTAAATAAAACTATTGATGTTTTTGAATGATTTTACAATTACAGAAATTCGCAAATAAATGTATAAGAAATTACAAATAATTGCAGAAATGCAATTATTTTCAAAAGTGGGTAATAAAATTCTTCGAAGAAATTCAATTATGTTTAAAAATTTTTTTAAATTCTCGTCAAAATTTCAATTATTTTTAGAAATAACTAAATTCTTCTCCAAAATTCTATTATTTTCAAAATTTTTTAAAAAATTTTTGTCAAAATTTCAATTATTTTCAAAAATTTTCCAAAAAAATTCAATTATTTAAAAAAAATTTAATTAAATTCTACGCGAAACTTTAATTTTTTCATAAAATAATGAAAATTTCACAAGAATTCAATTATTTACAAATTTTTTATAAATTTCTTCGCAATATAGTTCAATTATTTTTAAAAATAATACAATTATTACAGGGATTCAATTATCTTTCTAAATAATAAAATTCTTTTTAGGAATTCAATAATTTTCATAAATAGTAAAACTCATCGTAGAATTTCAATTATTTTTAATAAAATTTTAATTGAATTCCTCGATAAATGTAATTATTCTTAAAAATTTTATTAAAATTCGTCAAAATAATTCAATTTTTAAAAAATTTATTAATAAAATTATTTTTAAAAATTTAATAAGATTCTACGCAAAACTTTAATTTTTTTCATAAAATAATGAAAATTTCACAGGAATTCAATTCTTTACAAATTTTGTATAAATTTCTTCGCAATCAGTCAATTATTTTCATAAAAAATAAAATTTTTGCAGGGATTTAATTATTGTGGTAAATAATAAAACTCATTGCTGAATTTCAATTATTTTTTATAGGTATAATTTTAATCAAATCTTAGGAAAAATGTAATATTATTTTTAAAAATTTTATTAAAATTCGTCAAAATAATTCAATTATTTAAAAATTTATTAACAAAATTGTTTATGAGAATTGAATTTTAATAAAAATGCAATTATTCAATATATTGTTTTTTTTTGTATATATATAATTGAATTCTTGTAAAATTGTCTAATAAAAATGAATTAAAGTTAAAATTTTAGATTATAATATTGAATATTAAAAGCATTAGAGCATGCATTTTCAGAAATGATTGAATTTTGAAAAGGTTTCAAATTAAAATATTTGAAAATCTAAATTTTTCATATTTTTAAATAACAATTCTGTGGAATTAATTTTTTTGAGAAAGTTTAATTGAGAATTTTTTTGTTTGAAATTATTTGGAGTTTTTTTTTTCTAATATATATTTAAATATTGAAGAATTTACGAATAATTGAAATTTTGTAAAATTGAATTGTAAACAAATGAATTTGAAAATTCTCAAACAACTTTTTTAAAAATTATTAAAAATAATTCATTTATAGAAGAATTTTAGTTAAAAATACGAAAAAAATTCTAATTTTGGAAAAGTTACAAATTATTGCAGAAATTCAATTATTTTCAAGAGTAATAATATTCTTCGCGAAAATTAAATACCTATTGTTCAAAAATAATTTTTTAATACAAAATAATTGTAATAATAAATTAATTATTGCAGAAATTTAATTATTTTCAAGAGTAATAATATTCTTTTCAAAAATTAAGTATTGTGCAAAAATAATTGTCGAAAGAATTCAATTATTTTAAAATTTGTTGATAAAATTCATTATGGGAATTGAATTTAAAAAAATATTCAATTATTCATTAAATTATTTATTTTTGTACCTATTTAAATAATTGAATTCTAATAGAATTTTCTAATAAAAATTGATTTAATAATTAATTTCAGTGAAAATTTTAGATAATAATTGAATATTTAACTTAAAATAAAAACTTCAAATAATATTAAAAAATTCAATTAAACTATTTGAAATTATTTTTTTTTAAAAGTTTAATTGAATTTTTTTTATATTATTTGAAGTTTTTATTTTTTAATATTTATTTAATTAAAGAATTTACGAATAATTGAAATTTCGTAAAATTGAATAATTGATTAATTGAATTCTTAGAACAAATTTTATTACATTTTTTAAATAATTGAATTAATGTGAAAAATGTTATTACTTGTAAACATAATTGAATTGTTGCCGAGGATTTTATTAAAATTTTTGTAAATAATTAAATTTGTTGAAAAATTTTATGAAAACTTAAATTATTATAAAAAATTTAATTTATAGTTTTAAGTAAAATGTTGTCTAATTTGAATCGGACGGGTTATATTTTTGTCAGTAATTGGTCCGTAAAATCCGTATTTTTAAATACTTTCACTGGTTCGAGTCCTGGTGTATATGATAATTTTTAGAGTGAATCAGAATCTTTTTTAGAACCAGGAAAGAAGTCGAAATTTTGTCTAGAAATCAGTGAAAAATCAGGAAAAATAGTAAGAAATATAGAAAATTTTGATTCTACTTTTAAGGTACAAATTTTTTTTTTTTTTGCAAACATATGTGAAGGGCAAAGAGAGAAAAAAAAATTTGGCCATGATGTTTAAAAATTGGAAACAATAAAAATATTTGTCTAAAGAGGGTTTTATAGCATCAGTCATTCTCATCAAAGGCTAAAATATATTTTAACAGCTGCCATTCACACGTCCTTTAGATACATATATGCTTTAAAAATAACACTTTATTGATTATCCCTTTTACTTCATATAATGGATAATGAGTCGTTAGCTTTCGAGTGAAATGTAACGGCTCGAAAGGTCATTGTTCAAACAATTTTAGGGCCAAAGCGGGCGCAATATAGTGACCAGTCCTGTTGTGCATGAGAACTGACTGAAACAAAAGCTTACAAACCTGTTGGAAACAATTGACTACTCGCCCCTTTGGCTATAGGACCAGCTTCATTCTAACGCTTGGGGGGATGAACAGTTGGATGGCATTTTTTTTTCTTACTTTTATATACATGTCCATTGTGCATCAATCGTAACATGTGTGTACTTTTGCCACCATGTGATCATCAATATGTGTTTCGCGAAATGAAAATTTTTTTTTTTTTTTTTTTTTGAAAGTAGAAGAGGAAAAACTATATTTGTGATATTTATATCTCACTGATTATTCAAATAGGGAATGAAAATTAACTGTAAAAAAAATTTACATTTTTTCCTTGCAGAAAACTCTTGCATAATGTAAATAAATATTTGCATAATTAGGTTTTTATTTTCATGCTATAGCAATTTTCTTTCCTTTTTTTTTCTTCTTCTTATCCCTAATGGGGTTTAAATTTACTGCTATCGTGTAATTTCTTTGGGATGGAAAAATTCAAGATGATGCATTATCATCTTAAAGAACCGTATTTCTATAATAAAGTAATCAAATAATAGAGTCTGGGTAATAATATACTTTTTTTTGTTTATTTGAATTATTACTCTCAATCTTAAAGATGATTTGTATTTTTCGAGTTGTTTATGATCGTTTAAGGAAAGTGTTTGGTTCGTCTGCTTAAAGGCCAATTTCTCTGAATATAATTTGTTGAAATTTAAATTTGTTGAAATTAAATTAGTAAATATTTAGAATAGCCAATTTTTTTATTAATTTTTGAAATAAAATTAATGATTAATACTATTAATTTTATTTAGTTTTATATTTTTACCCCAAGGTTGAATTACTTAATTTAATTTTTATTTCGACTTTCATTTTCACTTTCACTGTGATGGATTTTTATTTTCACTTTCATTTTTACTTTCACTTTTTTGTGCTTTCACTTTGTTATATTTTTATTTTCGTTAATATTTTTGCCCTCGCTTTGATAGATTTTCTTTTTCAGTTTCATTAATTGAATTTCTGCAATAATTTGTAACTTATCAAAATTTCAATTTTTTTTTTTGTATTTTTAACTAAAATTCTTCTATGAATCTATTATTTTTAATAATTTTTGAAAAAGTTCATTGAGAATTTTTAAATTTATTTGTTTGCACTTCAATTTTAAAAAATTTTAAATATTCGTAAATTCAATTAAATATAAATTAGAAAAAAAAACATCAAATAATTTTTAAAAAAAATCGGCAATTAAACTTTCTCAAAAAAAATTAACTTTACAGAATTGTTAGTTAAAAATATAAAAAATTCAAATTTTCAAAGATTTTAATCTGAAACATTTTCAAAATTCAATTATTTCTAAAAATTTAAGCTCTAATGCTTTTAATATTCAATTATAATGTAAAATTTTATCTAAAATTCATTATTGAATCAATTTTTATGAAAAAATTCTACTAGGATTCAATTATTTATATGCAAAAAAACAATTTATTGAATAATTGCATGTTTCTTAAAATTGAATTCTTATAAAAAATTGTATCAATAAATTTTTAAATAATTAAATTCTTTTGACGAATTTCAATAAAATTTTTAAGAATAATTACATTTTTTCGAGGAATTCGATTAAAATTGTATTAAAAATATTTGAAATTATGTAATGAGTTTTATTATTTATCAAAATAATTGAATTCCTAATAAGAATTTTATTATTTACCAAAATAATTGAATCCCTGTAAAAATTTTATTATTTATGACAATAATTGAATGATTGCGAAGAAATTTATAAAAAAAAAATTTGTAAATAATAAAATTCCTGTGAAATTTTTATTATTTTTAAATAAATTTTTATGAAAAAATTCTACTAGAATTCAATTATTTAAATAAAAAAAACAATTTATTGAATAATTGCATGTTTCTTAAAATTGAATTCTCATGAAGAATTTTATCAATAAATTTTTAAATAATTGAATTCTTTACATAAATAAAATTGTATTATTTACGAAAATAATTGAATCCCTGTAAAAATTTTATTATTTATGAAAATAATTGAATGATTGGGAAGAAATTTGTAAAAAAAAAATTTGTAAAAAATAAAATTCTTGTGAAATTTTTATTATATTTTGAAAATAATTAAAGACTTATGTAGAAATTTATTAAATTTTTTTGTTAAATAATTGAATTCCTTTGGAAAATTTTATTACAATAGTAGATACCTATTACAAATCATTGAATTGAGAAAAATTTTTGAAAATAATTGAAATTTTGCCAAGAATTTGATTAAAATTTTTGAAAATAATTGGATTTCGGAGAAGTATTTAATTATTTCTAAAAATAATTGAAATTTTGACAAGAATTTTTTAAAATTGTTAAACATAATTAAATTTGTGCGATTAGAATTTTATTACTTTTGAAAATAATTGAATTTCTGCAATTATTTGTAATTTCTCTAAAATTATTCAAATTATATTAAATTAATTTAAAACTCTATCAAAGCGGAAGTTTAAATAAAAGTGGAAATAAGAATCTGTCAAAGTGGAAATGAAAGTGAGAATAAAAATCTATCAAAATGTAAATGAAAATAAAATGAAATTGGAAATAAAAATCTATAAAAATGTGAATGAAAATAAAATGAAATTGAAAATAAAAATTTACGAAAGTGAAGGCGAAAGGAGAGTGAAAATAAGAGTATCAAAGTGAAAGCAAAAATGAAAGTGAAAATAAAAATCTCAAAGTGAAAATGAAAGTCGAAGTAGAACTGACATAACATAATCAGCCCTAGTTTTAGTAAAGAGAAATACAAAAAAAAATTAGTTCACATTTTTACTAATTTAAATTCTCTCATTTTTGTTTCTCTTTTTAAAAAGAAAATTAAAAGTTATTCAAAAATAAAGGGAATAGATGCTTGAGAATGTGAAAGATTATTTTGTGAATGAGAGGTCTTTAGGGGAATATGAATCAAAAACAAAAGTGTGTAAGAGTATGATGGGTTTCCCTCCTTTGCTTTTATGCAATACGATATGTAGTTATTTTTGGCTGCACCCTCGCATGTATGAACTTGCAGAGAGGAAATAGGGGGAAAGAGTGAGTGAGAGTTACTCTTGAGAGTTCATTTTTCGAGTATATTGTGAGGCACTCGCGACAGTTTATGTATATATATATATATATAGTATATAGGGTGCACTGTACATGTGCACTTGCATTTAATCGCACGCACTTTTCAGCCATTGAATTACTATAGTTTCAAGTATATATGTTGAGAGAGAGGAGGGGAACACATGAAAAGTTGCATGCTTCTATCGACCGAGCGCGTCGGTATGTGATTACTTTGATTAAGTCACGCAATAAAGGGCTAATCGTGTTGTGTCTTTTCATGAAGCTCGAGTACTTTGGAGATCTTTTGCTTTTCAGTGTAATTAACTTGAATGAGTGGAAATTTGAGGAGAAAATGTGATTTTTTAATTTAGGTGGGAAATTTTTGTTTTTGTTTTCCTATTTCGTTGATATTTTTTTTATCGAATTTATATTTATACTGTTGAGATAGCGAGGGGTGCGATTTTGTAACTTGACTTTAACTTTCGATTTGGTTTTGACTTTGAAGTTGTCTACAACTTTTACTTTTCAAATTTTGTAATTTTACTTAGACTTTCGATTCAGTTTTGACATTGACTTTTCAAATTTTGTAATTTGACTTTGACTTTCGATTCGATTTTTACTTTGACATTGACTTTCATTATCACTTTGATTTTCAAAGTCAAAGTGCAAGTCTGAGTGAAAATAAAACTCAATGTCAAAATCGAATCGAAAGTCAAAGTCAAATTACAAAATCAGGGTTGCCATAAAAAATTAATTTTGTTTTTTCCTGATTTGCCAGACAAAATTTTAACTTTTTCCCTGACCTTAAAGAATATTCTGATTCACTCTAAAAATGTTTATATACTCAAAAAAAAATGTTCTATTACATTTATTTAAGAATTTTTTTAATTGTAAAATTATTCGAAAACATCAATAAATTCTTTTTTAAATAAATATTTAATCATTGTTTACTTCATAGGAATGAAGATTTTCAAAAAATTACAAATTTAAAACTTCATGAAATTTAACAACTTATAATAATTTAAATTTTCTTAAAATTTTTCAACTAATTTAATTATTTACAAACATTTTAATAAAATCCACGGCAAGAATTCAATTATTTTTACAAGTAATAACATTTTTTCACTTGAATTCAATTATTTAAAAAAAAATGTAATAAAATTCGTTGTAAGAATCCAATTATTTTTTTAATAGAAAAAATTTTCATAGGATTTCAATAATTTTTAATACAATTTTTAATTGAATTCCTCCAGAAATGTAATTATTTTCAAAAATTTTTTGCAAGAATTCAATTATATTTAACAAATAATGAAATTCTTTGCTGAAATTCAATTATTTTAAAAATCTACTATTATAACAAAATGTCTCAAAAGAATTCAATTATTTTTAGAAAATGTAATAAAATTCGTTGGAAGAATGCAATTATTTTTAAAAAATGCAATAAAATTCGTTGCAAGAATTCAATTATTCTCATAAATACCTAATAAATTTCTTTACTGGATTTCAATTAAAAAAATAATAAAATTCTTCACAGGATTTCAATTATTTTTGGAACAATTTTAAGTAAATTCTTCGAAAAATGTAAATATTTTCAAAAATTTTATTACATTTTTTCGAAAGATTTCAATTATTAATAATTTTTAATAATTTTTGCAAAAGTTCCTTGGGAATTTTCAAATTTATTTGTTTACAATTTAATTTTACAAAATTACAATTATTCGTAAATTCTTCAATATTTAAATATATATTGAAAAATAAAAACTTCAAATAATTTCCAAAAAAGAATTCTGAATTAAACTTTCTCAAAAAAATTAATTCCACAAAATTATTAGTTAACAATTTGAAAAATTGAGATTTTCAAAGATTTTAATTTGAAACCTTTTCAAAATTCAATTATTTCTAAAAATTCACGCTCAAATGCTTTTAATATTTAAAATTTTAACTGAAATCCATTTTTAAATCAATTTTTATTAGACAATTCTACTAGAATTCAATTATTTAAATACAAAAAAACACTTAAAATAAAATTCTCATAAAGAATTGTATCAATAAAATTTTAAATAATTGAATTCTTTCGGTGAATTTTAATAAATTTTTTAAGAACAATCACATTTTTCGAGGAATTTGATTTAAATTGTATTGAAAAAAATTGAAATTCTGCAATGAGTTTTATTATTTATGAAAATAATTGAATGATTGCAAATAAATTTATAAAAAAATTTGTGAATAATGCAATTCCTGTGAAATTTTCATTATTTTCTAAAAAAAAATTAAAGTTTTGCTTAGAATTTTATTAAATTTTTTTTAAATAATTAAATTCTTTTGGAAAAATTTATTAAAATAGTAGATATTAAATATCATTGAATTGAGGAAAATTTTTTAAAATAATTGAAATCTTGGCAAGAATTTTATTAAAATTATTGGAAATAATTGAAATTCTACGATGATTTTTATTATTCATGAACATAATTGAATCTTTGTAAAAAATTTTATTATTTGCGAAAATATTTGAATTATTACGAAGAAATTTATTTAAAAAATATGTTAATAGTTGAATTTCTGTGTAATTTTTATTATTTATGAAAATAATTTAATATTTGCTTAAAATTTTATCAAAATTTTTTTAAATAATTGAATTTTTTTGGAAAATTGTATTAAATTAGTAAATATTAAGAATCATTGAATAGAGGAAAATTTTTTTAAATAATTGAAATTTTGCCAAGAATTTTTATTTAAATTTTTTAAAATACTTGAATTTTGGAGAAGAATTTATTATTTGTATCTTCTCTAAAATTCAATTTTTTCCAGTACTTTAATAAAAATTCTTGACTATTTCCTAATTTTCCTTCCCAAATATTCTTTCCCTGATTTTCCTGATTACCCTGACCTGTGAAAACCCTAAAAATTGATCTCAGCATTGGAAAAATTTAATAATAGATTAATGAGGAGAAAATTTAATGAAGAAATTAAGGAATATTTTTCTTATTAAGAGAAAAAAATTAAATGCCTGAATCGCTATCTAAAAAGCTTTTCATTTGCTCATGACAAAAAAAAATGGAAGAGAAGGAACTTTGAAATATAAAAACTTTATAACTCGGGAAAGTAAAAAATAAAGGAGAATTCGAAAGGAAATATAAAAATAAAATTGATATGCCCTCGATAAATGCGAGTCCATCGTAAAAATTCAAAAGGTCGAACCGATTCGTTTCATTATCGAAGATCTCCTTGCGATCGACCAATATAGGAAAACTTAAGCAGAGGCTTTCATTTCAGTTGGCGACTGTCGTCGTCCAATACAGCATATTACCGGGTCTTAGCTAATTTTCTTTTTCCCTTCTTTCTCTCGATTTTTAGAAGACTGTATATTCATCCAGCTCTCTCCTTTTTATCTCTATCTTTCTCTCTTGCTCTCTCTATTGCTCTCTCTCTCTCTCTCTCTTGCTTTCTTACTCTCACTCTTTGGAGCTTTTTTTTTCTTTCTATACTCGAGGTTGAGCGTCGGGAGGGTGCGAGGTCATAGTGGTGTTTGCGGCGACGACTGAGGGCGACCAAAGATGGAAGAAAGAGAGAGAGAGAGGGGTAGAGGGGGGGGGGGTTGGTTGGTCAGTGCTCCTTACTTAGGGGGTGGCGAGTCTGTTCTTAATTAACGCTCGCCTCTTGTACTTCAACCCCCTCGCCACCACTCGGCGTAATGAGGGTCTTTCCATGTGTTAGTTGCCCAAGGAGCTTTATACATAGTGGATAACCGGAAACGCGTGTGGGTGACCTAGATGAGACGCGCCCCGTCTAGCTAATTCTTTTCTTCCGCGCTGACCACTAAAGTAAGTAGATGGCTGTGTACCACTCTCGCACATATAAGCTTCCTCTTTCTCCTTATATATATATTTACACACTCACACACACATATTGGAAGAAAAGTGCTAGATTTTTATGTGTCTGTTTGTCTCGGTGCGAGAGGGTTTAAGTATCCCACAATGAAATTGTCAATGTGTTCGTTTTCAGTTGCGTGTGTATTACTTACAACGTCTTCTTCATCTACTTCTTTTTTCTCCATTTGTTTCTTAATACTTATCGAGAATTTTGTTTTTGGAAAAAATTTTTCAATTGTCGTGAAGAGAATTTCAAGGGAATTCTTTTCGAAGAAATTC
Source organism: Leptopilina syphax (assembly GCA_032872505.1). Taxonomy (NCBI): domain Eukaryota; kingdom Metazoa; phylum Arthropoda; class Insecta; order Hymenoptera; family Figitidae; genus Leptopilina; species Leptopilina syphax. The sequence continues at coordinate 38,496,750 of CM065469.1, forward strand.
TATTCAGGGCTCGAACTAGGTCCGTAAATCCTGTAAAAGTCCGTAACTTTGCTTAAAGTCCGTAAAAGTCCGATTTTTTGAAAAAAGGTCAGTAAAGTCCGTTATTTAATTGAAAAAGGTCTGTAAAGTCTGTAAATTGTACGATATAATTTGGATACTTTTAGAGAAATTTTAAATGATGGTAGGAATTCAATTATTTTGAAAATTAATAAAATTCTTCGCAAAAAATTCAATTATGTTCAAAATTTTTTTTTAATTTTCATAAAAATTTCGATTATTGTTAGAAATATTTAAATTCTTCCCAGAAATTTAATTATTTGAAAAATTAAAAAAAATTCTTGTCAAAATTTAAATTATCTTCAGAAATATTTAAATTCTTCTCCGAAATTCAATTATTTCAAAAATTTTAATAAAATTCTTGGCAAAATTTCAATTATTTTCAAAATTTTTCCTCAATTCAATGATTTTTAATAGATATTTACTATTCTAATAAAATTTTCCAAAAGAATTCAATTATTTAAAAAAAAATTAAATAAAATTCTACACAAACCTTTCATTATTTTCAAAAAATAATAAAAATTTCACAGGAATTCAATTATTTATACATTTTTTTTAATAGCTTCGTAATAACTCGATTATTTTCTTAAATAATGTAAAATTTTTACAGGGATTCAATTATTTTGGTAAATAATAAAATTATTATTAGGAATTCAATTATTTTTATGAATAATAAAACCCATTGCAGAATTTCAATTATTTTTAATACAATTTTAATCGAATTCCTCGAAAAAATATAATTGTTCTTTCAAATTTTATTAAAATTCGTCAAAAGAACTCAATTATTTGAAAATTTATTGATACAATTCTTTATGAGAATTCAATTTTAAGAAACATGCAATTATTCAATAAATTGTTTTTTTGCATGTAAATAATTGAATGCTAGTAGAATTTTTTCATAAAAATTAATTTAAAAATGGATTTCAGTTTAAATTTAAGATTATAGTTAAATATTAAAAGCATTAGAGCGTCAATTTTTAGAAATAATTGATTTTTGAAATGGATTAAAATTAAATTCTTTGAAAATCTGAATTTTTCATATTGTTAACTAATAATTTTGTGGAATTATTTTTTTTGAGAAAGTTTAATTGAGGACTTTTTTTAAAAAATTATTTGAAGTTTCTATTTTATAATATATATTTAATTGAAGAATTTACGAATAATTAAAATTTCGTAAAATTGAATATTGTGAACAAATAGATTTGAAAATTGTCAAAGAACTTTTTTGAAAATTATTATTTATCAATTGATAATTGATTTTAATAAGAAGAATTTTAGTTAAAAATTCGTGAAAATAATAATTGAATTAATAATGATTTTATCACTTAGTCAACTTTAATTATTATCCAGTTCGAGTTTTCCAAAAGAATTCAATTATTCAAAAAAAAAAAAAATGTTAATAAAATTCTATGCAAACATTTAACTATTTTCATAAACAATACAAATTTCACAGGAATTCAATTATTTATAAATTTTTTTTTTAATAGCTTCGTAATAACTCGATTATTTTCATAAATAATATCTTGATAATTAACAAAATTTTTTAGAAAAATTCAATTATTATTATCATAAAGAACAAAGTTCTTAACAGGAATTCAATTATTTAAAAAAATAACAAAATTTTTATCCAAAATTCAATAATTTTCAAAGATTACCATCAAATTCTTGGCAAAAATTCTATTATTTTCAAAACTTTTTATTAAGGTTCTTGTCAAGAATTCAATTATCATTATAAATATCAAAATTTCTCTGCAGAAATTCAATTATTTTCTAAACTTTTCATAATTCTCTTAGCAGATATTCAATTATTATTGAAAAATGCATTACAAATCTTGGCAAGAATTTAATTATCATTATAAATAACAAAATTCTTCGCAGAAATTCAATTATTTTCAAAAATAACAAAATTTTGATCAGGAATTCAATTATTTTTTAAAAATTTCATAAAATTCTTCGCAAATATTTAATTATTTTTAAAACTTTTAAATTATGTTTTTGGTAAGAATTCAATTATTTTTTCATAATTAACAGAATTCGTCCCAAAAATTCAATTCTTTTAAAAAATATCAACATTTCTAGCAGAAATTCAGTTATTTTTAAAAATTTTCATAATTCACGTATTTTTAAATAGTTTCTCTGGTTCAAGCCCTGCGATAATACTGTCACCAAGGATGGTTTTTCTGGAGATATCAAATTGAGACAAAAAACAAATCAAAAGTGTTGCATCGCAACACTTTTAATTTGTCTTTTGTCTCAATTTGAGAATTTTATTTAATTCCTTTCTCAAAATTAGCAATTAATGCGACAATTTTCAATTTCAATAATTATTTATTCCTAACTGTATATAAGTTAATTTGTGGTTATTATTTGGAGAAAATTTTTGCACGAAGGAAGTGGTGATAATACACATGTAAGGGGGTTGAGGGGTGGGAGGAGGAGGGATGGAACCGTCTCATTCTTCTGTGACATCCTGGTGGTCACAGCGGACTCGAAAGCGCGGATAACAGCAATTAACCCACCCGTTAATAGAGACGATTGTGATTAATTATCGGATTTAATGACCGGCTACACTTGTAAATATAGCCGGACCATGATATGGTGCACCGTAAAAATTAGAGACCATGATTCCTACTCCTACTTGTGTCCTCCTCCTTCTTCTTCAACAGTGTGCGATTGCGACCACAGTGAAACGGCTCCTGTCACACTCGGCTGATTTTTTAACCAGCAATCATTTGGGCTGTGGGACCGTTCGCAAAGAATATATCGCAAACCTCTTTCAAGGATATTATGTATCTTCGAGGTTAATGCTAAACGTTTTTTTATTTTCATTAATATGATTTTTATTTTCTTTAATATCATTTTTTATTTGAATTAAATATTAATTTATTTTATTTTTATTTATTTTTTAATACATTTGTTATTTTCTTTAGTAAGATCTTTAGTTTTTTTTAATGTAATTTTTATTTTCTTTAGATATTCTATTCATTAGTAAGATTTTTACTTTTGTTAATAGTTAGTTTTTTATTTTCTATGATAAGTTTCTTATTTTTCTTGATAAATATGCTGAGATGTATATCATATTTAGTAAAGTTTTAAGTTAATGGCAAAATTTGTTCTTCTCTGATAGTTGGCTGTTTAGATTGAGTTTTAGGATCTTTGGCATAAAAATATTGCAAATTACAAGTAAATTAAAAATTGAAAGCTATTTGCATTAATAATTAAACTCTCTAGATTCAATGACTGATTGAAATTAATTACATGGAATTACGAATATTTTGAAATCCAATATGGAGATGCTAGTCTCCACCTGAGAACGCCAAGGTCATCGCTAGATGGCAGTGTGGTTGACAAAACCAGATCCAACGCCATCTAGTGACGATCTTGGCGTTCTCAAGTGGAGAACTCTGGGGTTTCTAGGGTCGCTCATCGCGAATTTGACATCAGACTTTTAATATTCAAAATGGAGGATCCAATATGGCGAACAACTTCTGCAAATCTTTATTAATTTAATAAATATTTTAATGTTTTTTTAAATTAATTTTTAATTTAAACTTGTATCACAGAGTTTTTTTAGTGTTTTTTTTAACAAAAATCTAACATTAGATTTAAAAAATCCAAAAAGCGAATCCAATATGGCGGATAATGAGTGAAATGAATACGTAAATTTCAGCTTTAACTTTGCAGCGGTTTCTTTTTACTTATACTATGAGGAAAGAAACTTTTTCCTTCCCTTTTTTTCTGAGTTTTGTCAATGTCGATAAATGGAATTCCTTGAGGGGTGATTCTTGGTATAGGTTGCGTGAGCTTGAAATTCCACGTCTTATATTGATTCCGAAAAATTTTAAATTGTTCCATGAAAGTTGCCTCTTAATTAATTTCAAACAGAAAATAAATGATTTATTTGCAATTTCATTAGATTAAATTAGAAATTAGATCAATTATAAGAGTGGATTAAATGAGGAAAGTGTAATTGAGAGTTGATTAATTGACATTGGATTAATTAAGGGTTTGATTAATTATTACTGTGTCAATTAAGAGTGTAGAGTAATTTTTATAATAAATCAATTAGAAGGGGGTTAATTAATAATTAAATTAATTACGTGAGTGGACTAATAAATATTGGATCGATTAATATTGGATTAATTGGGAGTAGATGGAGAGTGGATTAATTGAATAAAAAGTTGAAGAAAAAATTGTTTAATAATAAAGAATAAATAAATTAATTAAAAATGAAGAGATTAAAATTTTTAAAAAATTGTAAAAAATTAAAAAAATCTTTTTTTAACAATAGAAAATTATGAGTTGAAAATTAGAGAATAAAATTCAGATACTAATTGAAAATAATAATTAAGAGACGTAATAGTAGTAAATTAAACCTGGAAAAAATTTTTAATTAAAATTGTGTTAAGTTCGGTATATTAATAAAAATTTTTATATTTACAGAAGATAGTCAACAAATTGTCAACTTCGATTATATCAATTCTCAGTTGAGGGTCACATTTACACCAGCAACGAGTGAGTTTTTAAAAACAATAACTTTATTATGCCCTTGAAAGAAAAAATACGTCTTCTTGTCAACACATTTTTTTGGAATTTAGAAAATAACAAATTACAAAATTTTTATTTAAAAACTTAAAAATCATTTTAAAATCATTTTAAAATCATTTTATTTACTCAATTATTTGTTTATTTTAAATATATTTAAATTAAATTATTTTATTCAATTTAATTATTTAATTTCTTTAAATTAAATTATTTTATTACTTTAACATCAATTATTTTGAAAAGTAATTCGAAAAGTAGTTTACAAAAATTCACCTACTTAAAAACTAAAATTTCAAAATTTGCTTGCAATTCGAGTTTATATGAAATTAATTTTTTAATTTAAGGAAAGACAACTTTTTTACTATTCTTAAAGTTTTTCTAAATAAAAAAAATATGTAGTACAAAAGATAAATATTATTTTTAAGTTGCAAAAAATTTTTTTACTCTTTTGGCTATTCTGCTTATTGAATGAAATTCTGTATTTTTCCAAGCTGCGAAAATTATGTTTAGAATAAGAAATAAGATAATATTGTTGAAAAATTAATTAGCAATTATTTAGCAAAATAGAAAAATTTACTGCTAAAATAATTAAAATTAAAAAAAAATGCTTCGAATTTCCGAACATTTCGGAAATTACAATGAAGACTATTACTATACTATATAGTAAAAATTACTTTATTAATTTTTTTTTTCGAATAAAAAATACTATATTTTCTAAATTTAAATTAGTAAAAATTTTTACTAATTTAAATTACTGACTGACTTTTTACTCTTGAATTAGTAAATTTTACTAATAAATAAGTAGCAGTTACTATTTATTAGTAAAATTTACTAAATAATTAGTAGCAGTTACTATTTTTATTAGTAAAATTTACTAATAAATTTGTGGCAGTTACTATTTATTAGTAAAATTTACTAATAAATTTGTAGCAGTTACTATTTATTAGTAAAATTTACTAATTGAAAAGTAAAAAGTCAGTCGTTATTTTAATTAGTAAATATTTTTACTAATTCAAATTTAGAGAGAAGTATTTTTTTAATCGAACTGACTGAAATATATAGTTAAAGTTTACTCTAAACGTACGAAGTCGTTTTTAATTTGAAATATTTTCTATGATGAACAAAGTATAATACGCTTGATCCATAAAGTAAATCCTTGATTGTATACAAGGACTTTAGGGATTTTCACTCTAGTGATAATCGTCTTCACAGAAATATTTGATTTCTTCCCTCAAAGTGAAACAGCAGTGCTTTCTATATACACAAGTACATAGAGGGACAGAGAAAAAAAGGGGGGAGGGGGTTCTTTTTGACTAACGAATTTACGAGTGCGTGCAACCCCAAAGACGGATGCGTCGCGTCGAGAAATGAACAGAAAGGCGCGAGAACGGTTAAAACAAGTCGACTCGTCCAAAGTTCCGAGTGGTTCGTTTTCTTTTTTTATTTTTCTTCTTTTTCATTGAGTCTCTCTCATCGAAGTATCGATTGGGTTCGTATAATAATTACCTCTACGGCATTAGGGGGTTGCTACCCCCGAAATTTTGACGACCCCCTCCCCCCTACTCCCGCCACATTGGGTGCTCGCTCGCTCTCTCTGTCTTCTTCTATCCCTCTATATTAGACTAGAATATCGTCTGACAGGGGAATATAGAGGGTACTAACAGCTGCCTCATCGCTCGTTCGCACAAACCATGATTTCGTTCGCCGGCCAATTAATTATTCAGACGAATTTAAAAAAAAAATTTCGGGAATTACTTTTCCTTGGTTTTTGTGGACTCTTCTTTTATTTTTGTTGATTTTTTCGGTTGGAGAGTATTTTTAATTTTTGCGCTAATTTCTGATGATATTTTTGACGAAAATTTTATTTGTGGGAAAGAAAATAAAATTTTTTTTGAATAATATAATAATTTTACTGTTATTTATTATAATTCTAATGTTAATTATCATAATAATTATAATGATAATAATTATGTTAATTTAATGTTAATTATTATAATAACTACTGTATAAATTATTATACTAATTATAATGTTAATTTTTGTAAACACTATCATGTTGGTTATTATAAGAATTGTAATGTTCATTATTGTAGTAATTTTAATATGAATTATAATTATTGTAATTTTAATTACTACAGTAATTAATTAATTAACTAAATTAATTTGAATGTTCTTTCAATCTTTCATTCACTTTTTCTGTCCCTCACACTCTGAAGTTGTCTTTTCTTTATACTTTTGTTTTTCGTTATCTTTAGATAGATTGTATATTATATTATTACTAGAAAATTTTACGCGCGGAATATGATATTCAATTTATTATTGTTATGCAAATTACAAATATTTTTAATCTTCAAATATAAATTTTTAAAATAATTTCATAATCAAAATTTAAAAAATTCACTTATTAAGTACAAAATTAATTATTACTGTTTATATTTTCTAAAATTACAATTATTTTTACAAATAGTAAAATTTTTCACAAGAATTAAATTATTTTTAATCAAATTTTAATAAAATTACATGAAATAATTTAATTATTTTTGAACATTGCTATAAAATGCAATTTCAACAAGAATTTAAAATTCTCTAAAAATAATTAAATAATTCTCAAAATATTTTTAAAAAATTCTATATAAAAATAAAATTACTTTTAATGCAATTTTTAAATATCTTCGTCAAAAAAATTGAAAGAATTCAATTATTTTAAAAAAATAATAAAATTCTTGTGATCAATTCAATTATTTTGAATATACATAACCTTAATCAAATTCTTCAAAGAAATTCCATTATTTTCGAAACAACTTTAATTGAATTTCTCGAAAAAATTTCATGTTTTTTAAATATTTCTATAAAATTATTCATAACAATTTAATTATTTCTTAAAATTTTTAAAAATTCTCGCGAAACATTTTAATTATTTTTATAAATAGTAAAATCCTTCTAAACAATATTCAATTATTTTTTTCAATAGAAAAATCTTTACAAAAATCCAATGATTTTTAAAACAATTTTAATTGAATTCCTCGCATGAATTCAAATATTTTTAAATATTTCCATAAATTTCAATTATGTCCAAAAGTTTTAATAAATTCTTCGAAACAATTTTTATAAATAGTAAAATTCTCCGCAAGAATTTAATTATTTTCAATTCATTTTTAATATAATTCTTCTTCATAAAATTTAAATGCTTTCAAAATTTTTAATGAAAATTATTAAAGAAATTCTATTAGTTTAAAAAAAAAATTCAAAGAAATTCTTTAAAAAAATTTAATTAGAATTTTAAAAAATGTTAATAAAATTCTTTGCGAGAATTCAGTTATTTTCCTAAATAATAAAATTCTTTGAAGGAATTCTATTATCATCGAATTTTGTGATAAAATTCGTTGCAACAATTCGATGATTTTCAATATTATTTTCTAGAATTTTAAATTATTTTTTATGAAAATAATTGAATTCCTTAAGAAAATTTTATTATTTATAAAAATAATTGAATCCCTGTGAAATTTTAATTATTTATGAAAATAATTAAATGTTTGCATACAATTTTATTAATTTTTTTTTTTAAATATTTGAATTCTTTTTGGGAAATTTTATTAAAATAGTAGATATTGGAAATCATTGAAATTAGAAAAAATTTTAATTGATAATTTAATAAAAGATAAATAATTATACATTGATAATATTGATTAATGTAATTGTTGATTACATTTTAACTTTGATTTCAGCATTCGCTAAAGATTTTTTCGAAAATAGAAATTTTAATTTCGATGATAAATATTTTCGATGGTATGTTTAAGATTCTAATTTGACTTGAGGGACTTATGTAGTCTTTGGATTAATTAAAAAAAATTCGATATATATATAAGATTCTTAGGCTTAATTTTAACTTTGACCTAAACTCCCCTATTTTGCAAACGGTTTGGAATATGTGGGCCACTTGTTCCCCTCTGGACGAGAAATTAACGTGGCATTGAGTCGATAGTCGGTGGCTTTGTATGTCACCATGGATTGAATGGAAAGACGAAAGTAATAGCAAGTAAATTCTATTAGATTTTCTTTTCAAGCAAATTGAATTTTTCCCATCTTAATTGGAAAAATTGAACAAGTAATTTCTTGTTCTCTTTGTTTACACTTGAGTTAATTTTCTAGATGTTTACTGCGGTCTCAAATAACTATTATAGTTTTTTTTCTCCTTTTTTTTTACAAAAATTTGTAAACTCTCTTGACGTCTTGAGAAAATTAGTTTTTGCCAGTTGATTCTTTTTATCTGCTCTCGAATTACGTCATCTCGTGCGTCAAAAGAATTCATTTGTTTAATTTTTCTTTTTAGCTCTTATATATATTGTTAATTTTTTATTTTTTTTTTTGTTTTATTAATTTATTTTAATGATGATGAATTAACTTGAGAGAAAAATGTTTTGTTGGTGTTATTTTTGTAATTTGGAAGAGGCAGGTGGGAGTTCGTTATAAATTAATAAAGTTAGAATTAAGTACTTTAAAAAAATATTATTTTGTTTTTATTATTTGTTTACTCGAATAATATATTTTTTGTTCTTTAATGAAAAAATTTTAAATTGTGTTAGGATTGGTAGTAATTTTATAAATTTTGTTTATAAACCATATTGCTGTAGAAATGAGAGATCAGATGAATCTCATTTTCGAATGAATAGAGAATATTGTATAAAAGTGTTTTTGAGAAAATGTTGCAAAGATTTGTTACAGAGGAGAGAAAGAGAGATATATCCTTTGAATCGAAGGCCAATAATCGTTGTCGATGACATTTGAGAATGGCCGCAAGATTTCTAAGATAATCGTGTATATATTCCCCTTTTTAAAATTAGCCTCTCGGCCCCGGAGAATATCGCGGGTGTATTAGAATTCTGCGCGCCGGGTAATGCGAACAATCTCTCTCTTTCTCTCTATTACTCTCACTTATAGTCTCACTCGCTTTCTTTCTCTTGCGCTCTAACGAATATTGCAGTGTTAGTGCCGTGTGTTTTGCGTGGCTCTCTTTTTTGATGGTGAGTGTAGAGTGGGTGGCTGTCGGGTATTTCTGTATCTAATTATAATCCTTGGTGAGGGAGCGAGGCAATCGCCTAAAATTAGAGCATATAGTCTAACCGGCACGCCACGCTATTTTATATATTCTGCGGTAGATCGCCCCCCCTCTCTCTCTCTCTTTTCTTCCTCCTACACCCCCGTTTGGATTCGTCAAGTCGTCTGGTTCCTTCTCATCATCAAAAACCTTCTATTCTGACACCTTTGATCCTAATGTCACTTATCTTTGAGATTTCATTCCTTTCTTTTCCCTGCGACTAATAAAGTTTATAGTTGAGCAATTTAATTTGGGTTTTTGTTGGAAATTTTCCCTTTACTTTGAGTATTTGAGAATTAATGTTTCATTTGGGTGGTGAACTTTTATTTTTATGGTGGTAAATGTTTGTTTGTAGGAAAAAATTTTTGTGGAGAAAAGAATAGTACAAGTTTGTTAGTTTGTAATTGAGAAAGTATAATCGTTTTGTCAGTAGGAGGAAATTTTGGTGTTTAACCAAATTATTTTGGCAAGATGAGAAGTTTTTAGTATAGTCGATTCCTTGTGGATGATGAATATAAATTTTCGTTTGGCTTTGTTCTATCTTGAAAAGATTAATTAAGAAGAGATCAGTTGGCCAAATTTTGTTTGTATTATTAAAGGTTTTTTAATATTTTATTTATAAGAATTATAATAATAATAATTTTCCCATGCAGAAATTGAGATTGGAATTTTATGGGGTCCTAGCCAGAATTCCCTATCTGTAGTGGGGAACTGATTAGAGAAAATCGTTAGAACCCAACTACTTTCATAACGGTCGGCAGATGGGGTACAGACTAGAATATCTAGTCGGGAACTAGTATTAAAACTAGCTGTGTGTTGATAGGGCCCCGACTAGAATTTTCTAGTTGACTTTTAAAAATTATTATTTTTCAACTTAACCTATTTATAATTGAATTCTTCATTCATATTAACATTATTAATGAATGTTGTACACGAAAAACCTGAAACTTGAGTTGAAAAATCTCGTGCCCATGGGGGATCGAACCTAGGACCTTGGGGACTCCAGTCGGATACACATACCTCCCGGCCGTGATAGCTTGGAAGCACCTCCGCTTAAATAACATCCCGTGCAGCAATTCACCATTTGCCCCTATCTCTAGTAGGGCTCTCGCTAGATTCTAACTAGAATCTCTAGTCTAGAAAAACTAGTCGGGTTCCAATCAAATTCTAGTTAAATAATTTTTACCAGCATTATTTTTTAAAAAATTTTGCATATTATTTAATTATTTCATTTTTTAACATATTTGATACCTAAATATTGTAATATTATCCGTAAAAATAATTATTTAAAAATATATGTAAGTGCAATTATACTTTAAAATGTTTTTGACAATTCATAAAAATATTTATTTATAGAAAGACAATTTATGTATATTACTTGTACACTAGTTTGTCGCTAGTTGGAAATCAATAAGGTCCTAGTGAGTTTTCTAGTCTGAATTATCTAATAATTTCAATTAATAATAATTCTTTATAATCTAATAATAATTTAAATTATAAAATTATTAAATTATTTAAATTATTAAAATAATAAATAATAATATCAATTAATAATAATTCTTTATAATACAAAATTAGTAATAATAATTCTTTAACTAGAATTTGATTGGAAACCGATTAGTTTTTGTAGACTAGAGATTCTAGTCAGAATCTAGCGAGGTTCTAGACAGATTTTTCTAGACTAGATTTTCTAGGATGGTTCTAATCAGAATCCAACATTTGGTAGGGACAAGTAGGGAAATTTCTACATGGGTTATTTGCCAACGGTTCAATTGATAAAATATAAATGAAATTTACAAGAAAAAAAATCAACTAAAATTATACATTCGTTATGGAAATCAGGGAAAAGTTAGGAAATTTCATTAAAAAAAAAGTATTTTAAAATAACAATTTTTTTTTAAATAAGAGAAAAGTCTTGGAGAAAAAAAACTTAAATTTTTGTAGCAACCCTCTAATATTATTATTATCAGGGTTTTCTCATTTTCTGAAGTCAGGAATATCAGGAAACTTAGGGAAAATAAAATTGGTCAGGGAAATGTCAGGGAATTTTATCAAAAGTATTAAGAAATTATTAAATTTCTAGAATTACAATAAAAATTCAGGTTGTTAGTGTTTAAAGCTATTTCTGAAATACTTAAAAATCTTCAATTCTCCTTAAATTTTTATTCGCTTTTAAAATATTTGAATTATAAGGAGTAGTAAAACGATACATTAATGATAGATCGTCCAACATCCTTCCGGCAGGACGAAAAAGACTCAGGTGAGTCCCTCCGAAATCACTAAAGAAAACTAACATGGATTCAGATAAATAAAAAACGAAATATATCATTGGAAAGGTAACGAAACAAGCTTTCAGCGCATATAAATATCGAGCTTGTAAGTTCAAAACTAAGGGCTGGGTAGTTTGAAGAAGTTACATGTTCCAAAAATTCACATAATTTTTAGTCACAGAATGACGAAGCCCGGTCCTGCCGGCAGGACGCTTTTCGCTTTATTTAAGAGACTACCTGGCCCAGGTTTATAAATTTAAAGACTCGATATTTACATCATTTGAAAGCTTGTTTCATTACCTTTCCAACGATATACTTAGTTTTATATTTATCTGCTTCCATATTAATTTTATAGAGCAATTTCGAAGGGACTTGCGCCTGAGTATTACTCAAATATACTGAAAAATATTAAAAATGAATTTTTTTTAATTAAAAAATTAGGTTTCATTCTTTGAACGTTTCTGAAGAGAAAGAGACTTGTCCGGTCAAAAAATATTGATTTTTGGGGATTTTACATTAAATTTACGAAAAAATGTTTTTTTCACTGTTTAGAAACATAGCAAGTTTGAAGGATTTGAAAAATGGTTTAATATTATTATTTTAAAAAATAAAAAATATGGATTTTTTCGTCTTTTCGTCTACTTTAATCCCAAGGAGTGCCAGAAAAAAAAAGTTGAATTCCCTTTTTTTAAAAGCCTTTTTTTCGGAACGTCCTTCCGGCAGGATGGGCGTTTGGACGATTTATCATTAACTTTTCCTTATTTCTGTAAATTAAAATTTATTTAAAATTCTAAAAAAATTAGGTTTCCAGGGTGTCTAACGGTCAGGGAAGTTAGGGAAATCAGTGGAAAGTCATGGAAAATTCAGGGAATGTCAGAGAATTTCATTGAAAGTCAGGGAAATTTCTAAAAATTTATTCAAAAATTAAAATTTTTGTAATTCAAAAATTATTTTCAACTAACAAAACTTAGAAGATTTTTATTATCGTTTGTTTCTATCATTAGATATTAATTTATTGTTAAATATGTCAGTTACCATTGTTTTGTTCCAAGAAAGCGGAAATAAAATTAGTAAAAGTCAGCGAATTGTTTTCTTAATCCTTGTTAAACACACTGCTGAAATAAGTAAAGTGTTTTTGAAGAGCACAAAAAAAATGAAGCTAAATGCCATAAAACAGAAGAAAAAATGTTGAATTTTAAGAAATTTTGGTTTTTTGAATTTTTGGTAATTTTTAATAATTTTTGATTTTTTACCAAAGGTTGGAGACTATTAAATAAGTAAAGTATTTTTGAAGAGCACAAAAATAATAAAGCTAAATGCCATAGAAAAGAAGAAAAAATGTTAAATTTTAAGAAATTCGGTTTTTCGAATTTTTGATAATTTTTAATAATTTTTGATTTTTTACCAAAAAGTGGAGACTATTAAATAAGTAAAGTATTTTTGAAGAGCACAAAAATAATGAAGCTAAATCCCATAATAGTGAGGAAAAAATGTTGAATTTTGAGAAATTCGGTTTTTCGAATTTTTTGGTAATTTTTAATAATTTTAAATTTTTTACCAAAGGGTATAGACTATTAAATAAGTAAACTGTTTTTGAAGAGCCCAAAAATAATGAAGCTAAATGCTATAAAAAAGAATAAAAAGTGTTGAATTTTAAGAAATTCGGTTTTTCGAATTTTTGATAAATTTAAAGAATTAAATTCTTGTAAAGAATTGAAAATTTGTAAAATAATTGAAAGTCTCTAAAAATTTTATTAAAAATAATTGAACTTTTTGAGAACTTCAAAAACAAAAGATTTCTTGTGAACAATTTTATTCAAATGAATTAAAAAAAGTGAAATTTTATTCAAAGTTTTGAAAATAATTAAATTTTTCCGAATATTTTTAATTTTTATTATCTTTGAAAATAATTGAATTTTTGCAAAGAATTTTTAAATAAAAAAAAATAATTTATTTTCTAGTGTAAATTTTATCAAAATGTTTGAAAATAATTAAATTCTGTGGAGAAATTCAATTAAAATTTTATTAACAATAATTTAATTTCAGCAAAGAATTTTCAAATTTTTAAGAGAATAGAATTCTTGAGAAAAGTGGTATTTAAATAATTAAAAATATTTTTCTTTGTTTAGTGCGGTAAAGAGTTTTTGAATAAAATATCAAATAAAATTAATTCAATTAATTGGGAAAAAATAATAAAATATTTCTGGTCCATTTGAAAATAAACCCAATTCAGCCTGATTTTCTGTTTACAAACGGATATATATAAAGTTCAATTTAAATAAATATTTCAGTTTGACTCCATCCACTTAATATGTCCTAAAGTTTAATTTCTTCCCTTCGATTATACACTGAAAAAAAAAGTTCATTGAATCAAGTAAATGCATTTTCTTGACCTGATTTACTTGAAACAAACCCATATTTTCTTATTGGAAGAAATTTATTTTCTTGTGTCAAGTAATTTTGAGCATTGATCAAAGTTATTGGAATAAGAAAATATAGGTTTGACATAAGTAAATATCTTACTGTTTCAAACGAACTGTTTTACATGCGCCAAGTCTCGAAAAAGTATTGAATCAAGAATATCATGTTCTCACGTCAAGTAATTTACCTTGAGTCATTTGGTATCTTGAGTCAAATAATTTTTTTATTTCCTTTAAAGCAACTATTTATTTCATCCAACACCCATAGTCTTGAGCCAAGAAAATGGGAAGATTAATACAAGTTAATAATTGTTTCAACTCAATTAAAAATTATTTTGTTTCAAAGAAATATTAATTAATCTAAGCATTTCTTTTACTTGAAGCATTTCTATATTCTCATGTTTCAAAATCATTAATTTCTTGCGAGAATGTTATATTTTCTGGAATGAAATATTTTATTTATTCAATTCAATTAAGTGTAAGATCTTAATATAAGTAAATATTTGTTTCAAGTCGATTAAAAATTATATTCAATTAATCCCATATTTATTTGAAGAAAGAAATTCATTTTCTTGTGTCAAGTAATTATTAGCATTGAACAGAATTCTTGAATTAAGAATTTAGTATTTGGCGGAACTAAATATGTAATTATTTCAACCAAATATTTTACTTTTCCGAAGTACCAAAAAGTATTGAATCTAGAATATATGTTCTTAAGCGAAATAATAAAGTATTGTCTGGAGAATTCATGTTTCTTGAATCGAATCATTTTATTTATTTGCTTTGAAACTTTTTTTTACTTAACACAATGCCGGTGTTCTTGATCCAAGAAAATATTTTTCTTCAAATGTATATGCAACTTAAATATCAGTTTTTGAAAACTGTCCATTGAGGCTAGGATGGCATAGTGGTAGCGTGACGGCTTCTGGTGCGTGCAACCCGAGTTCAATTCCTCCGACCGTGGAAAATTTTCTTTCAAAGTATATTTGTTGTATTTGTGTTAAGTATTAATTAAATGTAAATATATATGTAAAATAATAATTATTTAATTATTTAAATAAAAAATATAAATGTTAATTAATTAAATAATAAAAATGTTTGACCTAAGTATTAGAAAAGATGGGATGGAGGTAAGGGGGGGGGGTAATTTAAGTAAATAATTTACTTGTATTGAGAAAGTATTTTTTTGATTGAAAACTATAAATTTTCTCAAATCAAGAAAATATTTTCTCGGACAGAGAACATACTTTCTTGATTTGATACATAAATGATTTTGAATTAATATATTCTGCATTTCTTACATGCTACTTAATTTCTTGGTAGAATTCCATATTTTCTTGGATCAAGAATATCTGTTCTTCTCACAAAATAAATGTTTTCTTCATTTAATCTTGAATTACTTGAACGAACGTTACAAAACATTGAATGAATCGAATAAAATAATTCAATCATCTATATATATTCTTAGAACAAGAAAATATTTTATTCATTTAATACATTTTATATTTCGTATAAGAAGATTAACTTCTTGGTCGAATTCCATATTTTCTTGGATCAAGAATATATGTTCTTCTCCCAAATATCCTATGTCAAGAAAATCGTTTTCTTGAATCAATACTTTAATAGTCTTGGCCGTATTCAATCCCACGATTTGCTTGAACCAAGAAAAATTTTCTTGGTTCAATACTTTTTTTTTTTCAGTGTATAATGGCCCTAGCGCCTCGAATTAAACAGAGGGTTGTGGGAGGGGTCGATGGGGGGGGGGGTAGGGTGAGAGAAACGAAAAGTGAAAGAAATAATAATTTCAGGAAACAATGACACGAACGACAGCTTGTGATTAAGCAGCCGGGAATAATAATCAGGATAATGACAGGTTTACAGTCCCCCCACCCACCCCCGCCCTCTCCAGCACTCCGTCGCCGATTGCAGGGACAAGGGGGTGTCACGATAGCTCGGGGGGATGACGATTAGTTTGGTTGCTTCGTTTGTAAGCTTAATTGTCCTTTGGCGTGATGCAATAAGCGGTGTTTTTTTTACTCTCTATAACTAGTGACGTTGCCACCAACAAACGTCATTCGCAAATCTCCATAAAGAATCAGAAATAGATTGTATGAGAGAGAGAGAAGGAGAGAAATCATAATTTCTAAAGGCAAAAATGCTATTAGAAAATAGGTCTCTTTTATCTGATGATAAGTGTAGAAAAAGTTTTGTTATTCAAATGTGTATACATATACACTGATAGATAGATAAATGTGTGTATGTGTGTATTATTAATATAATTATTGTGTGTTAAAAAGACATTTTTTTGAATAATGTAGGAAAAGAGAAATTATGCGGTGTTAATTTGAATGATTTTATCTTTTGATAATTTTACGTGTAAGTGAAATTTATTTTCTATTTAAAAAGTTCTTTTGGAATTAATTAGCATTTTTTATTTATACTTTTTACACGTGTTTTGTATGTAATTATTTTTTTTTCCCCCTTATGGATGGAAAATTAGTTTTTTCTAGTTGTAACGGTTTTTGTTGGTTATTTTCTTGTGTTTATTTTATTATTTACTCTTTCGTTGCCTTTCTTATCGTTGATTAATTTAACTGTTTCGTGTTTAATTTGATTTAAGTCCATAAAAGTCCGTTTTTTTGAAAAAAAAGTCCGTAAAGTCCATAAATTGTAGGATATAATTTGGATAATTTTACAGAAATTTCAAATGATTGTAGGAATTTAATTATTTTCAAAATTAATCAAATTCTTTGTAAAAATTCAATTATGTTCAAAATTTTTTAAAAATTCTTGTCGAAATTTCAATTATCTTTAGAAATATTTTAATTCTTCTCTGAAATTCAATTATTAAAAAAATTTTAATCAAATTCTTGTGAAAATTTCAATTATTTTCAAAAATTTTTCTCAATTCAATGATTTTTAATAAGTATCTACTATTGTAATAAAATTTTCCAAAAGAATTCAATTATTTCAATATTTGTTGATAAAATTCTTTATGGGAATTGAATTGTAAGAAACATGCAATTATTCAATATATTGTATTTTTGTATTTAAATAATTGAATTCTAGTAGAATTTTAT
This sequence comes from Leptopilina syphax, assembly GCA_032872505.1. Taxonomy (NCBI): domain Eukaryota; kingdom Metazoa; phylum Arthropoda; class Insecta; order Hymenoptera; family Figitidae; genus Leptopilina; species Leptopilina syphax. Next base: position 38,514,216 of record CM065469.1, read on the forward strand.
AATAAAAATTGATTTAAAAATGAATGTCAGTTAACATTTTAGATTATAATTGAATATTAAAAGCATTAGAAGGTGAATTTTTAGAAATAATTGAATTTTGAAAAAGTTTCAAATTAAAATATTTGAAAAAAAATTTAATTTTGGAAAAGTTGCAAATTATTGCAGAAATTCAATTATTCTCAAGAGTAATAATATTTTTCGCAAAAATTAAATATTGTTCAAAAATAATAAAATTCTTCTTAGGGATTTAATTGTTATCAAAAATAATAAAACTCAACAGAATTTCAATTATTTTTAATACAATTTTAATTAAATTTCTCGAAATATGTAATTATTCTTAAAAAATGTATTAAAATTCGTTGATAGAATTCAATTATTTAAAAATTTGTTGATAAAGTTGAATTGAAATTGAAATTGAATTGAATTGAATTTTTTACCAGAATTGAATTTTAAGAAACATTTAATTATTCAACAAATTATTTATTTTTGTATTTTAAATAATTGAATTCTAGTAGAATTTTATAATAAAAATTGTTTTAAAAATCAATTTCAGTTCAAATTTTAGATAATAATTGAACATTAATTTCCAAATTATTAAAAATAATCAATTTAAAGAAGAATCAAGTAGTCTAATAAATAATTTTTAGTTAAATAAAATAAAATATTTTAGTATAAAAATAATTTTTAGTTTATTCAATTGATTTTTAATATAATGTCAAATAATTTGGATCACTACTCTTTTTTTCGTTTTAATTAATTTTTTCTTTTAATTTTTCTCCACTTGTGTGTACGATGTTTTATGAAATTAATTAAATGGTTGACATAAGACTTGCGTGAAAGATATGAAGATTGCATATAATAGCCGTATAGCCATCAATCGAAAGTTGTTACACGAGTTTTCTAGAAAATCGACCAGTCAACACTGACACTCGCGAGACGACGATCATTTTATAGACTCAAATATATACTCACACATCTTGATAGCCAAGTTTTGTGTACGTGACTTTGATCTCTGATCTCAATTGATGTGAAAAAGAAACAAACAAAAAAAAAAAAACAATTGGAATGTAGAAATAATTTTTTTGCGGAAAAAAGTAGAAATTAAAAATCAGGAAATAGAAAAGAAAAATTTGTCAAATTGAAAATTTTTTTCTTTTAAATGAAAAAATTTCAATGAAATTGCGTATGATGATGAGAAATAAAGCTTTTGCAAATTTGAATTTCTCATATACTGGAATTACTTACACTCTAGGCCATAAGGACATCGTTAAGATTATATTTAGGCATCGTAAAAGAAAATATGTGCTCGTTGGAGCCAAGTCACTCATTACGTGAGACAGCATTAAGAGAACTTGCTGAGGAACGTTTTTGTAAAATTGTTTGTAAACCGCGATGAACAATGATATCTGATCTATATTTTTGGACAGGGAAATTTGCACCTCATTTAGTTGAATTTTCCGAATGTCATTCTTGGTTTAAATAATTCAAACACTTTTCGTTTTATTTGAAAAATATTTGTCTATTATTACTATTATTATTATTAAATACAGATAATTATTTATTAACTTATTAATTAAACTACTAATTAATTAAATTATTAATTTAAATATACTAATTAATTAAATTATTAATTAATTAATAGTCAATTAATTTTTAGGTTCATTAACTACATAAATTATTTGAGTAATTAAATAAATAGTTAATTAGTAAATAATTAGTTAGTAAATTATCAGCTGGTAATTACTTAGTAACTAAATAAATAGTTAGTAAATATTTGATAGTTAATAATTCGATAGTAAATAATTAGATAGTGAACATTTTGTTAGTAAATAATTGTTAATTAGTAAACAGTTAGTTAGTGAATAATTAGATATTACATAATTATTTAGTAAACAATTAGATAGTGAATATTTGGTTAGTAAATAATTTGTAAATTAATAATTAGTAAATAAACAGTTTGTTGATTAGTAAATAATTGGACAGTAAATAATTAGTTAGAAAATAATTAGTAAAAATTAGATAGTGAATAATTAGTTAGTAATTATTATGAATTAGGTAGTGAATAATTAGAATGTAAATAATTTGTTAATTAGTAAATTATTAGTAGTAAACATTTAGATCTTGAATAACTGTTTAGTAAATAAGTTGTTAATTAGTAAATAATTATTCAGTAAATAATTTGTTATTTAGTAAATAATTATTCAGTAAATAATTTGTTAATTAGTAAATAATTATTCAGTAAATAATTTGTTAATTAGTAAATAATTATTCAGTAAATATTTAGTTGACAATTAGTAAATAATTTGATAATATGATAATTAGCAAATAATAATTAAATAGTAATTTATTCGATTCGTATTCTAGTTTTTTTTATTAAATAATTATAACAATCAAATTATTAATTTTTTTCAAAAAATAATTTTCTATATTTAAGATAATTGTTTGTAGTTGATTATAGAAATGAAAATTATTTAAATTAATGAACGCTAGGATTATTATTTAGCATGAATAAGTTCTTTGTGATGAGAAATTTTGAAAGTTATATGTTATTATGCCAGACTTGTATTCTAATTATATTCCTTGAGTTTTGATTGTGTGAAAATGTGACGATTGCTCGTGGACTAATTCATAATTCAAAGTCGAGTATTAAAATGACGATGCTTTATAATACACAAACACGCTCATAACATGTGTTTCTGTTCACTGACGTTTAAAAATAATTTAAATTAATGAACGGAACAAATAAATCAGTGTTGTTGCATTCGTAAGGAATATTTTATTTATTCAATCAAAATGTTGAAATTGTTTTAACACGGAATGGAAATTTTTCATTTTTTTTAACATTGCGTGTATTTTTTTTTTTAGAGGAATTTGGAAATTGTTTCTAAAATAGAAAAATTTGGAAATTTAAAACTAAATAAATAAAGAAATAAATTAGGAAATTATTTTTGTTGATGAAAATAAAAATTAAGGAAATAAAAATTATTAAAATTTTTATGATAATTAAATTTCAATTAATTTGAACAAGTCTTTGATTAATTAAAAAATGAAAAAGATGTTTAAAAAAAACAGAACCTTGATATAATTTTTTTACAACTTTGATAAAAATTTATTCGCTGGGAAATGATTACTATTTTTTTTTATAGAATGATTTTTAAAGCAGCGCAGGGATGGAATGGACTTTAATCAAAGTCTTTTTTAGCATGCTCGAAAGTAATAACGTTATTTATCAGTCGTACTTTAGTTAGTAATAAACTTCAAAGGAATTAAACTTTCATCTAAATAGCATAAAAAAATCTAGTTATCAGTAATGAGCCCAGGGACTCGTTCTTCACGACGCGATCTCCTGTTCGCTTATGCGATTACTCGGAAAAGATTGTGAGCTCCTTGAAATTTGCCACTAGGAAAGTCACTAATGAACTGTATTGATAAAAAATGTAAAGAAGTTCGAAAAAAATATTCCTGAAAGACTGTTTCATAGATATATACGTGTATATTTATAAATATAACTGTCAACGTAAAATGAAAGCGGAGAAAAAAGAAATTCAGTGCAAACTCAAAATTACTGGGAATTGTGACTTTATTTTTAAATTAAAAATATAAAATCTAGATTGAGTAATTAAGTTTTAGTTTAAATTTAAATTTTCAGCAATTTTTATATGTTACTAAAAGAAATACTCTTTGAATTTGAATGAGTAATAATGTTCCTAAATTTGATTTTCTAACTTTTTGCTTTTCAATTAAAAAATTTTAATAATAAATTAGTAAATTTTACTAATAAAATAGTAATTTTTATCCAAAAACGATTAATTTGTGTTAGAGAAATATTTATAGTATTTTTGTTCGTAGTTAACAAATAATTTGCCAACAAATTTAATAACTAATTCAATTAGTCAAATTTGACTGTTTTCTTATTTATTTACCAATAATTAGTTGACTGTAAATAATTTTTAGTAAAATCTGATCTGACTTTTAGCTTCGGCAATTAGTAAAAAATAACTAAAATTTTTAGTAATAATTAATTTAATTAGTAGTTAGTAGTTCTTAACTATTAGTGATTTAATACTATTAGTTAGTATACTAACTATAATTAGTATACTAATTATAATTTTAAAAATAATCAATTTGATAGTAAAAGGTCAGTCCCTGATTAAAATAGTAATGTTTTACTAATGAAATATTTAATAACTAATTATTATTTACTTTTAGTTTAAGTCAAAATAACTAAAACTTTTAGTAACTAATTTAATTAGAGAATTTGAGTATTTTTGTAATTATTTACTTACTCTCTAAGTTTAAATTAGTAGAAAAGTTTATTAATTTGAATTAGTGCCTGACTTTTTGCTATATTAAATTAATAAATTTTACTAATAAATAGTAATTTTTACTAATTTATTAGTAAAATTTACTAATTTAAAAGTAAAAAGTAAGTCATTAATTTATATTAGTAAAAATTTTTACTAATTCTGATTTAAAGAGTATTAATACTAATTTCAATTAGTGACGGATTTTTTGCTTTTGAATTAGTAAATTTTACTAATAAATAAGTATAAATTACTATTATAATTGTATTCAATTTGTAATTTAAATATAAATATATTAATGGAAAATACTATTTATTAGTAAAATTTACTAATTCAATGGCAAAAATAAGTCACTAATTTAAAATAGTAAAGAGTTTTACTAATTAACTATAATTAACTATAATAATTTAAATGTTCTTTCATTCATTCACTTTTTCTGTCCCTCACAAAATTATTATTTTGTTTTAGAAAATGAAGAAAAATATTTGCAAAATTCCTATTTTTAATCTTATTTTTGGAACAGAATTTACCACAGGAATTAAGAAATTAAAAAATTTCAAATTCAAACCTTTTTTAAATTATTAAATTATTTATGAAAATAATCGAATTCCTGTGAAATTTTTATTATTTATAAAAATAATTAAATGTTTACATACAATTTCATAAAATATTTTTTTAATTAATTATATTCTTTTTGTGAAATTTTATTAAAATAGTAGATATTGAAAATCATTGAAATTAGAAAATTTTTTAAAAATAATTGAAATTAGGACACGAATTTTTTTCACATTTATGAAAATAATTGAACTTTGAAGAAGAATTTTGTTATTTATAAAGATTATTGCCATTTTTACGAGAATTTTTTTGAAATTTTGAACATAGTTGAATTTTATAAGAATAACTTTATTTATTTATTTATTTTTTTTTTTGAAAATAATTGAATTTCTGCAATTATTTGTAATTTCTCAAAAATTGAATTTTTTTAGTTTTAAATTAGAAAATTTTTAAATTTTGTTGAATTGTTGCTAGTTCTAATTTAAAGACAATTTAAATTTAGATTTCCCCTATCACTTTTATTTTCAACATAAAAGAGTTTTTACTTATTTCTATTTTCTAATTGATATCATTTTAAAATTCAATAAAAATTTCCAACCATTAATTTAAAAATAAGAGATTTGTTTTAAAATTTTTGTTAAATTGTGACGAGAAAGTATAATTTAAAAAAGAACTTTTTTATTTTGGTGACTAAATAAAAATATTTTGAAGCTTTGAAATAATTTTTAAATTCTTGAGGCTAATTTAGTCTTATTTTTTAATAAGGTAATATTAATTTTTTGTTTATAAAAATCAAACTATTTTATTTTTTTTGAAACTAATGGATGAGTACTTTTATTCTAATTGAAAAAATTGATTAGTAATCTAAAGCAAATTGCAGGGAGACCTAAAAATAGTCAATATTTTTTAATGAAAATAAATTTCAATGCTGAATTTCTGTTTAATTAATTTTTACTAAATACTTTCGTAGAAGTCATTAATTTTCATTGATTGATTTTGTAAAATTAGTCAATTTTTATTAATTAATTTTATAATTGCAATTAACTTTTATTAATTAATTTTATAAATGCAATTAACTTTTATTAATTACTTTTGTAAAAGTAATTCATTTATTAATAATTACTTTTGTAATAGTAATTCAATTTTATTAATTACTTTTGGAAAAGTAATTCAATTTTATTAATTACTTTTGTAAACGTAATTCATTTTTATTAATTACTTTTGCAATAGTAATTCAATTTTATTAATTACTTTTGGAAAAGTAATTCAATTTTATTAATTACTTTTATAAACGTAATTCATTTTTATTAATTACTTTTGTAATAGTAATTCAAGTTTATTAATTACTTTTGGAAAAGTAATTCAATTTTATTAATTACTTTTATAAACGTAATTCATTTTTATTAATTACTTTTGTAATAGTAATTCAAGTTTATTAATTACTTTTGGAAAAGTAATTCAATTTTATTAATTACTTTTGTAAAAGTAATTTATTTTTATTAATTACTTTTGTAAAAGTAATTCATTTTTATTAATTACTTTTGTAAAAGTAATTCATTTTTATTAATTATTTTTGTAAACGTAATTAATTTTATTAAATTACTTTTTTAAACGTAATTTATTTTTATTAATAGCTTTTGAAATAGTAATTAATTTTTATGAATTACTTATTTGAAATAGTAATTATTAATTAATTTTGTAAAAATAATTTTCTTCTGCGTTCTTTCATCGTTTGACACTCAGTGTAGAAAATTTTTTTTTCTCTCGATTGTTTTCTTTAAGTCTCCAGAATAAAATTGTTAATACTCTATTTCTCTCTTGGTACTTCTTTCTTCCTTTTTCCTTATGAAAATGCATAAGAAGTTTCTGATATTTGAAAATGCCTCTGAAAGGTTTTTCATGCTCGTCATTAAAAAAAAAAGAAAGGAAGAAAAAAGAAAAAATTCTCCTCTTATTCACCGGGAAATTCATTAATTTTATAAAAGGTATCGGAAGGCGTCTTGAGAAAAATGAAAATGAGTAGAACAGTTTGAGTATCGTCAGACAAGATTATATAGCGGCGGACTTGCGTCCAAGCACGGTGAATTCGTCGAATGAGAGGCGTTTGCGGGGTGGTCTCACGAAGGACTTTCCGTGGGGTTGGTTTGGGGGTGGTAAAACGGTATGCAAAACAGGCGGCGAATTTAAACGGTCCTGCGCAGAGAATAGCCTCACCTCGTGGTCGTCGTTTGAATGTCCCTCTCTCTCTCTCTCTCTCCCCCACCTCCTTCCTCTTCTATCTCTCCCTTGAATAGAATTTCACTATCTCCCTCTCTCTCTCTCTCTCTCTCTCTCTCTCTCTCTCTTTTTCACATACACAAACGGTATCACTCCCTCTCACACTTCAATGGCATCCAAGTGCGTGCACATTTACACACTTGACACAACGTCACCGCCACCGCTGCTCTCTCACGTGTCACGGTACAAACACGTATGTCAGGTGCTTTACACACTCTTTGTAGCCTTACTTTTTAAAGCCCTTTTTTTGTCAATTGAACATGATTTCTATTTTTTTTTTTTGGATAGTAATTTTTTTTCCGGCTGTATTCCAATTTTTTTTCGAAAAAAGGATTAATTCTTTTCTTTTTTTGATTATTTTTTTTCACACGGCAATCGGGTAAAAATGGCTGCTAGCCGCTCCGGCGCGTCTGAGCTACTGGCTTGCCTCCCTCGTTTAGGTCCGCACACATACCACTAATTTTACAGAGACGCTTCAATACACTTGCACACACCACCCACACGCGGTGGTTACACATGCGCACATACATTCACTCACCGATTGCGAGAGAGGAACATGTATTCACATTCGGGGAAAAAAAAGCGAACCCCTTTCGCGCGCACGTGTTTACGCGCATAAACAGCTGAGAGTGCACGCACTTTTCTTTTCTGGGTTTTTGCTATAAAATTTGTTTTCACAAGTGGAGGAGGAATAAACTGACTTTTACTGTTTGCAAAGTAAAACTTACACTTGACGGAATGTTCTGCGCAATTTTTACTATTTTTCGAGTAAAAGTTGATAGGATCGAAGTATGCTTTTGTAAAAATTAGTTCGAACCAAGCAAAATTCACGTAAAAGTTGACAGAAATTTTCTAGACAGTTTTGGGGTTTCTTTGTAAATAGTAAAAGTTACTATGGTAACCTATGGTAAATGTCTGTAAATATTTACCATACACTGTAAGTAAAAAATTATAAATTGCTATCAATTATTGCGATTTGCGAAAAATTGTACAAATTGGCATAGTTCGTTGTTGTTAAAATGGGATTTTATTTCAGGGTTTTTACTACTTTTGTAGAAATATAACAAAAAACTAGTTAGGTCCTTGATGGAGCTCTAATTAATAATTAATATAGGCTTCGCACTTATCTATCTTTATTAAAACCTATACTACTTATTACTTTCTTAGGATTTAATGAGATTTGAATATTTTTTTTGCTCTCTAAATTTGAATTAGTAAAAATGTTTACTAATTTGAATTAGTGATTGACTTTTCGCTTTTGAATTTGGAAATTTTACTAATAAATTAGAAGAAATTACTACCTATTAGTAAAGTTTACTAATTTTTCAAAAGCAAAATATTGTCACTAATTCAAATTAGTAAATATTTTTACTAATTCCAGGCTTCGCACTCATCTACTAAAACCTTTTTTTACGTTATGCAACTATTTGGGTACTTTCTTAGATTTCAGCCAATAAAATCTATTATTTCTGTTTTTTTTTTGAGAGAATTTATACTACTTTAAATTCGCTAATACTTACTAGAAATTAAAAAACTATTCTCAAAAATTATAATCAAATTCTTTAAAGTGATTCAATTATTTTCAAAAAATATTCGAAATTCAATTATTTTTAATATTTAGTATTTTCATAAAATATCGCAAAAGAATTTAATTATTTAAAAATAAATTTGATAAAATTCATCCAAAATTCAATTGTTTTCATTAATAATAAAATTCCCACAGGAATTCATTTAATTTAGAATATCATTTAAAAAAAAATTTCGAAAAAATCAATTATTTAACAACATTTTTTTTACAATTCTCTACAATAATTCAATTATTTTCATTAATAATAACATTTTTCATGGAAATTTAATTTTTTAAAAAATTTTTTGATAAAATTCTAAGTAAGAATTCAAATATTTTCATAAATAACAAAACTCATCAAAGAATTTTAATTATTATTAATACTATTTTAAATTGATTAATTGAAAAATTTAATTATTTTCACACATAAATTTTTCCACAAGAGTTCAATTAGTTTAAAATAAAATGTTCATAATACACAGGTTTACAAATTAAAAACTTTTTTTTGCCAATCGAACAAAACATTTTTTTTCGAATAGTAGGTGTTTTTTGAGTAAGAAAATCATAGTTTTAATTTTTTTCCCTCGTGCAGTTTTTCTGTAGCTTCAAATTTTGCATTTTCGAGGTGCGACGCCACTTAAACTTACCTGTAGGAAAATTAGCTTGTCAAAATATAATAAATGAGGTATCATTGGAAAGGTTATTTAATTACCTTTCGATCCATAGGTCACAGAATAAAATTCAACTAAAATTGAGAAAGTTACAGTCGATTAAAGATGAAATTTCATGACAATTTTGATGATTTTTAGACATTTGAGTAACTTCTACTATTTTTTTCTACATCAAACAGGAAAGAATGTTCAGGTTTTAATTTTTTTATTGATAGACTATATCATTACACAAATTTTGAGCCCTTGTGGACCTCGATTGGATTAAAAATGACAATTCTACACTAAATTTAGTGAACAAAGCTACATTCTTCATTTTTAGTATCCCTTAAACATTTGCAGCAAAAATTGAAGTAATAAAATTTAATTAGGCTCTAAAATTACTAAAATCACTAATCAAGGATTTCTGAAATCGTAGATTTCGAATCCAATGTTAGTTTTCTAAATTTCAAAATGGCGGATTCAATATGGCGGACAAGTTTTTAAAAATCGATTAAATTCGTCTTAAAATCGTTACTCGGGGGTTTTCGGGGTCGCTGATTACGAATCTGATGTCAGATTTTAAAAATTAAAAATGGCGGATCCAATAGGTGCGAATTCGATGGATTTTAGAAAACTCGTTCACCATTATGAATCCATCATTTTTAATTCTTGAAATCTGACATCAGATTCGTAATCAGCGACCCCGAAAACCCCCGAGCAACGAATTTGAGACGAATTTCATCGATTTTTGAAAACTTGTCCGCCATATTGGATCCGCCATTTTTAAATTTGCAAAACTAACATTGCATTTGAAATCTACGATTTCAGAAATCCTTGATTAGTGATTTTAGTAATTTTAGAGCCTAATTAAATTTTATTACTTGAATTTTTGGTGCAAATGTTTAAGGGATACTAAAAATGAAGAATGTAGCTTTGTTCACTAAATTTAGTGTAGAATTGTCATTTTTAATCCAATCGAGGTCCACAAGGGCTCAAAATTTGTGTAATGATATAGTCTATTAATAAAAAAATTAAAACATAAACATTCTTTCCTGTTTGATGTAGAAAAAAATAGTAGAAGTTACTCAAATGTCTAAAAATCATCAAAATTGTCATGAAATTTCATCTTTAATCGACTGTAACTCTCTCAATTTTTGTTGAATTTTATTGTGTGACCTATGGATCGAAAGGTAATTTAATAACCTTTCCAATGATACCTCATTTATTATATTTTGACAAGCTAATTTTCCTACAGGTAAGTTTAAGTGGCGTCGCACTTCGAAAATGCAAAATTTGAAGCTACAGAAAAACTGCACGAGAGAAAAAAATTAAAACTATGATTTTTTTACTCAACAAACACCTACTATTCGAAAAAAAAATGTTTTGTTCAATTGGCAATTTCACTGTAAACCAGTGATATTTATTATATTTCGAAAAAATTAATTATTTATTGTTTATAAAATTCTTATGAAGAATTCAATTATTTTTGAAAATTTTAATAAAATTCTTTGCAACTATTCAATTATTTTCATAAAGAATAAAATTGATCGCAGGATTTTAATTATTTTTAATAGAATTTTACAGAAATTACTCAAAAAATGTAATTTTTTAAAAAATTTAATTTTAATTCCTTGAAAAATCAATTATTTAAAAAATTGTTGTTTACATTTTTTTTTAAGAATTCAATTATTTTCCAATATTTTAATAAAATTGTTCTAAAGAAATCAATAATTTTAAATAGAAATTTTATTACATTTTTTTGAAATAATTCAATCTCTTAGATTTTAATAAAATTCTTCCAAAGAATTCAATTTATTTACATAAATAATTAAATTCTTCTAAAGGATTCAATTATTTACATAAATAATTTTTCGAAAGAATTCAATTATGTCGATAAATAACAAAATTATTACCAAAAATTCAATTATTTTAATGCATTTTAATAAAATTTTTTGCAAAATTTAATTATTTTCATAAATAACAATATTCATCAGAATAATTCAATTATTTTTAAAAGTAATCAATTTTTTCTTGGAAATTCAATTATTTCAAAAAATTCTAATAAAATATTTGTCAAGAATTCAATTATTTTCATAAATAATAAAATGCTTTTTTAGGAATTCAATTATTTTTAAAAAAACTTTAATAAAATTCCACACAGACATTCAATTATTCTCAAAAAGTTTAATAGAATTCTTTGTAAAATTTAATTATTTTTAAAAACTTTTCGCAATTCAATGATTTTAAATATCTACCATTTTCATAAAATTTCTATTATTAGATATTAATAATTTCTTGATAAATATTTCAGTAATGAGTTAAGCTAAAATTTAAAGAGTTTATATTGCTTCTTTTTTTTACTAACGAGTGCGAAAATAGGCCATTTTTTCCCCTATTATCTATATTTCCTTCGTTTGAAACAGAAAGGAAAGTTTATTTTCACTCCAACACAATCAATTTCTGATTTGGACAAAATATGCCCGAAATAGACCAGACCTGGATATACAAATAAAGCCACTTTTCGCCACCCAAAATTGATCCGTTGCTGAGTCAAAAATTTCACGATACGTGATAGAAACTTTTTTTTTCAATTCACCCAAAAAAAGGAAAATTCATACAAATATACGTGTATATTGGCATCGGATGTGAAAATACACCTTAAATGTGGTTTGAAAGCGACGATCGCTCGATTTCACGATCCTTTAGAGGGAAATTGAGATTCGGCAATTTCACCAGACGTTTAAGTCGATGTGATTCCTTATACGAGCTATGCTTCCTGCAGGCAATCGCGGTAATATTGCCAAAAAAAAAAAAAAAAATGTTGGAAATAAAAGTCGATTGATTTAGTGGGATTTCCCTGTTTTTCGATAAATGCCGAATAAACTGTCTTATATAGGAGGGGGTAGGGGGGTCCATGAAGAGAAGGGATGCTTGATTTCTCCTGAGTGATGTGATCTAGCTTTAGATTGATTGTCCCGGATGCCAATTTTCTGGTATTTCAATAGAAGAAATAAAATCAATGGGATTCATGGATCTAATAGAGTTAGTCGTGAAAGAGTGGAATTAATATATTTATTTTCCTTATCAGGGAATTAGTGCCTTCTTTTATTATTTTCCTAATTTTTTATTTCAAATCAACAATTTTCTTTATTAATAATAATTAAAATTGAAATAATAATAACAATAATAATCTAATAATAATAAAAAAAATCTAATAATAATATTAATAATTATTTAATTAATTAATGATAAATATTACTAATATTATTATTATTATTGATAAATTATGTTTGAAAATAGGTTATTAAAAATAATTTACATTTATTGAGAAAGTAATTTTAATTTATTTACAAACTGATTTTGATGTATTTACAAAATGATTTTGATTTATTTATAAAATGATTTCGACTTGTCTTCAAAATGACTCAGCTTTATTTTAAAATTAGATTTATTTTACAAAATAATTTAGAACGCGACCGATTGTTATTTTAATTGAGAAAAAAATGTTTAAATGTTGAGAAAATAATTTCTTGATTGAGGAAGAAGTGGGCATTTATGTACTAAGTAGTAAAAGATGAGTATGAGGAGACTCGTTCTGTATGTATGTCTTGCTTTATCCGTCCGTAACTACTAAGAATAGCTAAAATGCGTCTTGACGAATCTTGAAAGTGAATCTTCTTTGACAGTATCTCTATTGAAAATGAGATAATTAATTTTCACAAGAGGTTTTTTTTTTGGGAAATTTTAAGTTAAATATAAAAAATTTTAACAAATATAAAAAATATTAACAAGTATTAACAAATATTTACAAAAATTATACACACTGAAAACAATTTATTTGATTCAAATAACCGATTGCTTGGCTATTATTAAATAAATATTTACTTGAATCAAATAAATATTTACTTAAATTGAATAAATATTTACTCGAACCAAATAAATATTTACCTGAATCAAATAATTTTTATTTAAACAAATCAAATGATATTTGCTGGAAATACTGAATTTATTGGTTCAAATAAAACTTATTTGATTTAAATAAAAATTATTTGACTCAAGTAAATATTTATTTGGTTTGAGTAAATATTTATTTAATTCAAGTAAATATTTATTTGGTTTGAGTAAATATTTATTTAATTCAAGTAAATATTTATTTGGTTTGAGTAAATATTTATTTAATTCAAGTAAATAATTATTTGGTTCAAGTAATTATTTATTTAATTGAAGTGAATATTTATTTGGTTCAAGTAATTATTTATTTAATTGAAGTGAATATTTATTTGGTTCAAGTAAATATTTATTTAATAATAGACAAGCAATCGGTTATTTGAATCAAATAAATTTTTTTTCAGAGATGGGAAATAGGAAATTTAGAGGAAAATTGTGGTGAAAAAAGTAAACACTTCCAATGATCTAGGGTCACGAATACTGTAAAGCTTCAACTTGTACGTAACTCACTGTAACGCATGGCGAAAGGTTCACTCGAGTGAGATAAATGTTGTTTGAAATGAAGTGGTTCCCATTAAAATAATTATCGGGATACGCTTATTGAATCACTATAATGTTGTACAACCGGGTTACCAGTTACATTTTATCTAGAATTTTCAACTAGTTTTATTTACATACCAACCACTATCACTCAGATGATATTAATTTATTATTCAAATCTCTCAACTTGGGTCAATATTTTTCTTCAATTAGGCTAATTCTAAATTGATCGTTTGGAGCAAACGACACTTGTTTTACATTTTATATGAATTGATATTTCTTTACATAATAATTTTAAAGACGCAGTGAAAAAAGTGTTTATTTGATTCAAATAAACATTTAATTACACCCAGACGAAAAGTTTTATTTAAACCACTCTTTAACTTTGAAAAATTTGAATTAGTAAAAAAAAGTGTTTACTAATTTGAATTATTGACTGACTTTTTACTTTTCAATTTGTAAAATTCACTAATAAATTAGTAGAAATTATACTATATTTATTAGTACTAATTCAAAAACAAAAATTCAGTCACTAATTCAAATTAGTAAACATTTTTACTTATTCGAATTTAGAGAGCAAATGTAATTTAATTGATTTAAAAATTAAAAATTTAAAAATAAAATTAATCAATATACAAATTAAATTTTAAAATTAATTAATAATAAAATTTTTAGTTGGAAAGTGGCTATTATAGTTGGGCCCAAGTTAGGACCCTCTTAGTTTTTGGAATTTACTATTTTATTATTTTTATATTATTTATTACACTATCAATTTTCGCAAAAAAAAAGAAATGAAAAATCAAGTTTCTTACTCATTTCTCAAAAGAATTCAATTCTTTAACAAAAAATTTATAAAATTCGTTGCAAAAATTTAATTATTTCCATAACATTAATAAAATTCATTGCAGGATTTCAATTATTTTTAATACAATTTTAAATGAATTCCTGAAAAAATGTAATTATCTGAAATATTTATTAAAATTCTTTAAAATAATATATCTTTAAGAAATATTTTAAATAATTAATTATTTAAAAAATGTTGATATCATTTGTTTATTAGAATTTAATAATTATTTTTAATACATTGTTTATTAAGTTTCTTGAAAAAATTTAATTATTTTTAAAAATTTTAATGAAATTCTTTGCAAGAATTCAATTATTTTCAAAAGTTATAAAATTCTTCGGAAAAATTCAATTATTTTCAAAACAATTTTTTAATGGAATTCAATTATTTTAAGAAGTTTAACTTTGTTGATATAATTAACTTATTTTAAAAAATTGTGATAAATTCTTTAGAAGAATTTAATTATCTTAAGTACAATTTTAATTAAATTCCTCATACGAAACTTAAATTGAATTTTATTAAAATTTTTTGATAATAATTGAATAATAGAAGCTTTATAGTGTAAATTTTTAGAAATATAGTTAAAGAATTCAATTGTTTAAAAAAAATTTCTATAAAATTGTTTGCAAACATTTATTTATTTATAACACAATTTTCATCAAATTCTTCGTAAGAATTCAATTATTTTTTTAAATAATAAAATTCTTCTTAGAAATTCAATTATTTTTATTATTATTAAAACTCATTGCAGAATTTCAATTATTTAAATACAATTTTCAATGACTTCTTCGAAAGAATTCAATTATTTAATAAAAATTTAATACATTTTTATAAGGATTCAATTTTAAGAAATATACAATTATTCAATCAATTTTTTATTTTTATATTTAAATAATTGAATTCTCGTTGAAATTTCTAATAAGAATTGATTCAAAAATCGAATTTCAGTTAAAATTTTAGATAATAATTGAATATTAGAAGCGTTATTGCGCGAATTTTTAGAAATAATTTTTCAAGCTATTTTTAAATTAAATTTTGTTTTTATTTTTAAATTTTTATTTTTAAATTGTAATTGTTGTAAAATTGTAATAATATTAAAATTTTTATTTTTTAATAAAATAATTAGTTTTATAGAATTATATTTAAAAGTTTAATTAAAAAAAATGATTGAATTTTGGACGAATTGGAGTTGTAATTTTTAGAAATAGTTTAATTTCATAAATCATTTGAGTAGTTAAATTTAATTTTTCCATAGCTACTTTTTTACCAGCTTTTTTCAGTCTTAAAGTAACTTTTTGCTACTTTTTTAAAAATTAATTATCGAGTACGATACCTGAAAAGTGCAAAAACGAAATTAAAATAAATCGGAAAATATTAAAACAGAAATTCCAATTTTCCCTTAACAACTATTATCCCGCAAAGCTTGTCTATAGCGCATTACAAATGTGGTAAATCTTTAATAAACTTAATAAGCAAGATTGGTCAAATTTCTTGTCGGGAATTTAATATTAATTTCCTTAGGGATAGTTCCTAAGGCTATGAAAAGCTAAATTGCAGTTCTGAATCCTTTCTGGAATGTTTTAATTAGATTGCTTAAGAAATCTTTTGAAGTTTCGTGTACATAGTTTCCTGAAGGAACAGAAGAGAAGATGATGATGATTATGATGATAGTTAAATAGTTTCCCATTAAAGAATATTTAAACTTTGATAATTTTACAATTACTATTGTGTATGTGTGTATATATATATTGAAAACATTTATTCAGACTACATTGCGCCTTAATACAGTATATATAGGTATTATAAATGTTCTTTTGTACCACTTTTAGAGGGTTCGCGCGATACACGTAAACGATAGCGGTGGCAATGTAAGGAGTAAGCAAAAATAAAAAAGCAAAAGCTGCTGTTGTTGGCTAAGAGCAGCTGACGCCTCGAGTTCTTTAATTAAAACTGACCGCCTGCTTTTCTTCCCTGCTTGAGCAATAACGAGATTTATTTCGTAATGCAAGTTTATATTATCAAATAAAACCACACTAATGACTTTCCTCAAATATCCTTCAAATTCCCACTCTCTCTCTCTCTCTCTTTCTTCTCTAATTTATTTTTCCAAAGAAAAACAAAATTAAAGCAAAAACATTCTGTTTTGACTAAAGAATATTATTTCCCTCCTATGAGGAAAGAAAAAAAAACAGAATAATTTATTTTCCAAAAGGATGAGAAACTTTGATCATCCAATTAAATAGCATTTCTCAAGTCTCTGCAAGTTAAACACTCTTTTGATAAAAAAAGAAAATCGTAATCAAGCCTTTAAAAGCATGAGGAAAACTGTCAGGACGAAATAGAAAATTAAAAAAAAAGAGAGAGAGAAAGAGAGAGGGAGGGAGGGAAAATTTTTGTAATGCTCAAAGGGAAACTTATTACGAATTCGCAAGCAGTCGCCAATTTTTTTCATGCTTCGCAATTATTCGTGTCAAAGTCGCGAAATCCGAAATACACGCTTCGTGAGAAACTTAGTACAAGATAAGCTCGTTTCTAGAGGCATAAAGTTTCGTTTCGTCTATTACCAAAAGCAATTGGATCACTCGTAATTGAAAGAGAAGAAAAAAAAGAGGAGGAGAAGAAGAAGAAGAAGCATTAAAATCAAGTGCTTACGAATATAAGCGCGCACTCACAGTAAAATTATCTTAAAAGATACACTTCGTTTAAAAACTTGTTTTTCTAAAATACATTCTACAGTACTGAATTACCCTTTAGAAAGAAGAGAGAGTTACCTTGAGAGAAATTTTTTGCCCGAATGAATTAATTTTACACGACAGATTTCGTTACATTTTTTTTTAGGAAATTTCGATTTTAGGAACTATTTTTGGTTGTAGTTTGGGACTGAGTACTCAACTGTTTTGGATTGGATGATATTTTAGGGCAATTAAATTTTAAATTTACTGGGTCGTTTATGTAATTTCATTTTTACTTTGACTTTCATTTTTCTTTTGCTTTGATAGATGTTTGTTTTCACTTCCATCAATTTAAAGAAGAATTTTAGTTAAAAATTTTTAATAATTGAATTGTAACCCGAGTCGAACTTTTAGACCTGCTTACCTCCTTAAAACTGAGGCTTTGTAAGGATGTAATAGGATGAAAGCAGAGTTTATTTGCATTGCAAGTTAACTCTGATTACCTCCTGCAAACCCCTGGATAGCGACAAATTTAGATGGTAAAAGGGGGAAAGCAGGTGTTCCTAGAACCTTATTAAATACTGCTTGACCCTTACTTGCAGAATTCTTTCCTCTCCCAAAACCCTGGAAAAACTGCTCATAGCATATTTGAGATCACTTTTAACTAATTTTTATAATAACTTTAATTTAATAAATGGTATTATTATTTAATGATTTTTACTTTTTTTTAAATTTAATCGTGACCAATCGCGAATTCATAAATAATGTTAGTATATATGTGGAGATTAATACATATCCATTTATATATAAAAAAAAATTTTTAATTTAATATTTGTTAATTAAATTATTTAACGGTGTATATAATCATTAAATTGCATACTTAGACCTATACAATACAGAAAAATCGGAATAAACGCAAACCTACGAAATAAATAAAATCTAACGCACGCGAGACTTGAACCTACGACCTACGGACTACGGACTACGAAACTAACGCCCTAACCACTATGCTACGGAACCTAACTGAACACAGACGCTCTATTTTCAGTGACTTGTTGAGTGATTCAATAAAGCATTAATTGACACTAATACACTACAGCAAGTAAATAAATTGTTTAATAATAATAACCTTTCAACATTTATAAATTAATATTTTTATTATTTAAAAAAATGTCAAAACATTTCAGTTAAAAATAATATTTATAAATTAATTATAAAAAAGTACATGTTATGGTAACCTATTCGTAGTTTGAAGTTAATTGTTGTTTACATTTTGGTTTCTTAATCTTTTTTTAATTTTTCTTTTCAAATATTTTCAATTTTAAAATTAATGTATTGAAAGTCTTCGAATTTTTGCAAAGAATTTTATCAAAAAATTTGATAATAATAAAATTCCTTCAAAGAATTTCTTTATTTAGAAAAATAACTAAATTCTCAAAGAATTTTATTAATATTTTTAAAAATCCTAATTAAATTTTTTTGAAAAATTTCTTTGAATTTTTTTTTAAACTAATGGAGTTTCTTTAATAATCTTAATTGAAAATTTCAAAAGCAATTGAATTTTATGAAGAAGAATTTTATTAAAATTGTATTGAAAATAAGTGATTTCTTGACAGGAATTTATTAAAATGTTAAGAAATAATTAAATTGTTTATGAAGAATTTTCTAGAAATATTTAAAAATCATGAAATTTTTCGAAAAATTCAATTAAAGTTGTTTCGAAAATAATTGAATTTCTTTAAAGAATTTTTATTAAAATTAAGTATATTCAAAATAATTGAATTCATCATAAGAATTTTAATTACTTTTCGAAAATAATAGAATTATTTCAATTCTTTTGACGAATATATTCAAAAATTGTATTGAGCTAGTAATTTAATTCTTATATAGAATTTTTTAAAAATATTTTGAGAATAATTAAATTGTTTTTCAAGAATTTTAAATTCTTGTTGAAACTAAATTTTATGGGAATTTTTGAAAATAATTAAATTCTTTCGTTTAATTTTATTTTAATTGGGTTAATAATTATTTAATTCTTGCAAAGAGTTTTAGTATTTATAAAAATAGTTGAATTATTTCAAAGAATTTATTAAAGTTTAAGAAAATAATTGCAATTTATGAAAATATTTAAAAATATTTGAATTCATCTAAGGAATTCAATTAAAATTGTTTTGAAAATAATTGAATTCCTGCAAATAATTGTACTATTTATAAAATTAATTGAATTCTTGCGAAGAATTTTACTATTTATAAAAATAATTGAATTTTTTCGAAGGATTTATTTAAATTTTAGAAAATAATTGAATTCTTTCGTGAAATTTTCAAAACAAAAAAATTTTGTAATTTGCAAAACAATAATAAGTTGAATATCTTGTACCGCGCGTAACATTTCCTATTGCGTAAGAATGTGGTAGAAGCAATACAGGGTTTAAGGTTCAATTAGGACTTAAAAAGGAGTTGTCAGAGTTAAATAGAACTTACGCAGGAGGAAAAAAACACTAAGGGTTTGTTAGGTGCAGGTTAGGGTTAAATTATACTTACCAGGAGGTAAGCAGGTCTAAAAGTTCGACTCGGGAAATGATTTTATCACTCAGTCATCTTTAATTATAATAAAACATGAAGAAATCGATCACTCCGAGTCAAAGACTCGAAGTAAATGTCCGTAAATGGTCAGTAATTTTTCATTTTTGGTCCATAAAGTCCGTATTTTTAAATACTTTTACTGGTTCAAGCCCTGTGAATATAAAAAGCTTTCAAAGCAAAAATGAAAATAAAAATCTGTCGAAGCTAAAACGAAATTTAAAATAAAAATCTGTGAAAGTGAATATGTAATCCAAAGTCATAATTAAATTACAAAATTGCACAAAAGATTTTTACACGTAAGTTCTTAACTTTATTTTTCATTGAGAAAAATTGTTTCTTCATCAAAAGATGTTAAGAAATTATAGAAAGTGAAAAAATTTGTTTTATTATCATTATTATTATTATTTAAAAAAGAAAAAAAAAGTTGGAACAAAATCAGAGAAAATATGTGGGGTGTATATTTCGAAGGTAAAAGAGTAAACATTCTTAAGAATGTATATTATCAAGATTTACATTTTTATTTCGTAGTTGAACACCTGCTTCAAAATCTCTGCGAGAGGGATATATTTTTTTATTTGTACCTTTTAGAGGTCTTTTTTTGCGATTTTCGCCCAAGATTTTTGCAGTTTCGAGAGATCATAAAAGAAAAGGGGAGAGCCAGCCGGTGGGTAAATTAAGGAAAACTAGTGAAATATGTAGAAAATATTGATTTGTATAGTTGCGCGTGCTCGTAAGCTATATACACATTTACAAAACTGTGAAATCTTCTTGAGCGTCGCGACGCGGAAGTTGGTCGCACTAACACATTTCCTGAGTGCACTATTACAATTGCAAAAATATATATATATGTGTGTGTGTGTAAACTTATATAAATATATGTATATATATTCATACACACATGTGTGTAATACATGAACGGAAAAGAAACACAGACGTCATACACGGTCAAGCTCAACACATCTTTTCCACTTGCTTTTCCACAAAGCCACAAATCACACTTCTCCCTTCAACCTTTCCAATTCCAACCCGCACCAAAGTGAAATCAAATTACGTTACACAAAACTATTTCAAATAAATCCCATTCGCTTGATTGAACACAGATTATTCTTCAAGGACAAAGAATCAATTTTAAATTCCAAGGGAAAATATTCATCATATAATTTTCGTTGATTTATTTCGTTTTCGAAATGTTTTTATTTATATCTGCTTTTCGAGTGATGAACAATTTTTCGGGGATTACTTTTTAATTCAAATCGAATTTTCAAAGTATTTTAATTTAATAATTGATAAATAATAATAATAATTGATAATTTATTAATTATTAAATTAAAATACTTTGAAAATTGGACTTGAATAAAAAAATGTAAGTGCACTTACATTTTTTTAATAAAATTAAATTTTCGCAAAGTATTTTTGAAAATTCTGAAAACATTTTTAAAATTTTTCGTTTCTATTGTTTCAAGATAATTGAATTTTTATAAACAAAAAATTGAACATTTTTGAAATAATCGAATTTTCTTTACGTACCTACTATTAAAAATAATTAAATTCTTTCAAAGAATTTTATTTAAATTTTTCGAAAATAATAAGTTAGTCACCGTAATTATAATTTTATTTTTAAAAATTTCTTCGCATTATATTCAATTATTTCCATAAACAGTAAAACTCATTGCAGAATTTCAATTATTTTTAATACAATTTTAATCATATTCCTCGAAAGAATTCAATTATTTCTAGAAAAACTGTAAAAGAAAAATTTTTCTCAAGAATTCAATTATTTCCATAAATAGCAAAATTCTTCAGATTTACTAAATTCTTTTGAATATTACTTTAAAAAAAAAATTCTTCAAAAGAATTCAATTATTTTCATAAATTTCCATAAAATTCTAAAAAACAATTTAATTATTCACAAAATTAATAAAATTCTTCGTTGAAATTCAATTATGTTTAAAAGTTTTTTTTAAATTCTCCTCAAAATTTCAATTATATTTATAAATAATTAAATTGTTCTCCACAATTCAATTATTTTCAAAAATTTTAATAAAATACTTGACAAAATTTCAATTATTTTCAAAAAATTTTCCACAATAATTAATGATTTTCAATATTTACTATTTTATAAAAATTGGCCAAAAGAATTCAATTATTTTTAATAAAAGTTAATAAAATTCTACGCAAACCTTTAATTATTTTCATAAAATAAAAATTTCACAGGAATTTCATTATTTCCAAATTTTTTTTATAAATTTCTTCGCAATCATTCAATTATTTTCGGAAATAATAAAATTCTTTTTAGGAATTCAATTATTTTCGGAAATAATAAAATTCTTTTCAGGAATTCAATTATTTTTGTAAATAATAAAACTCATTGCAGATTTTAAATTATTTTTTATACAATTTTAATCAAATTCTTCGAACAATGTAATTATTCTTAAAATTTTTTATTAAAATTCGTCAAAAGAATTCAATTATTTAAAAATTTGTTGAGAAAATTCTTTATGAGACTTCAATTTTAAGAAACATACAAATATTTAATCATTTTTTTTAATATTTAAATAATTGAATTTTAGTAGAATTTTCTCATAAAAATTGATTTAAAAGTGGATTTCAGTTAAAATTTTAGATAATAATTGAATATTAAAGGCATTAGAGCGTAAATTTTTAGAAATAATTGAATTTCGAAGAGGTTTCAGATTAAAATCTTTGAAAATTTTCATTTTTGGTCTGTAAAGTTCATGTTTTTAAATATTTTCACTGGTCCGAGCCCTGCCAAAAGTCATTTACATTAGTAAATTTTTTACTTTTTTAGTAATGTGAATTAGTTGCTAAGTTTTAACTAAATTTAAATTTGAAAGGGATTTTTTGGAGTGGAGACAAAATTAAGATTTTGGGTCGTAATTTTTTGGAGGGGGGGGGACAAAATTAAAATATTGGGTCGTGATTTTTTTGAACGGGGGACAGAATTAAGAGATTGGGTTTAGAATTAAGAGATTGATTGATTTTATCCAAAGATGCCATGATTTTGTTTTCATTTTTCAAAAAATAGTTTTTTTAAACAAAAAAAAAAGTGGAGAAGTGATAAAAAAAATTGATGATCGATTGAAGTTATTGTTCTTTTATTCTTTGTCACTCGGGAACCTAAAAGAGAAAGGTTGAATGTGTGTTTTATTTTGTACTTGCGGTTGAGTGGATCTTTTGTTTTGTTTCGCGCACCATTAGAGGAGCTAATTGTCGCTCATACGCGATCGCCTTTTATTTCCTACTTTTTGTCAAGGGTTTTTTTTCCTCCTTTTCGCTCACACTCCTCTTTCTCTCTTCAATACTTTGTCACACTATACTCGGCGCATCGCATCCTCGTACACAGTTAAACCACAAAAATGTGTGTGTGTGTATATAATTCTTTCTCTCTCTCTCTTTTTCTCTCGTTCATTTTTACCAATGTTCTCTCGCCGAAATTCACCCGTCTGCTTTCCTCTTTTCTAGACGATAGCAGCGAACGGCTTGTCATTTCATCTCCGTTCTACTGAAACGAGATCGGTTTTTGCAGTTCCACACAGTATGCCTCTCTCTTTCTTTCTCGCAACACTCGCACCCTTTTTCCACTTTTATCACCACTTCCACCCTTCCTTCTATTGCTCCTTACTGCGTTCAGTGTCTCCATTTATGCTTGGCGTCGCGAGCGTATTTAGGGAAATGGTTTCGGGGCTTAAGCCCACCCTTCGACTCTCTCTCACTCTCTCTCTCTCACTCTCTCTCTCTCACTCTCTCCTCTCTTTAAAAGAAGCAGCGGTAGACGTCTTTAGACAATTTTTAACCGTTTTCTTGCAAAGAGAAGAAATGAGAGATGGAAGAGGCGGGAAATGGTCGACCGAAGTTCAGCATTGCGTGAAAAAGCTCCTAAAAGGGAAAGCACGATTTAGACGATGAATAATAATGCCGAGAGAAAAACTTTCTATAAACAGCAATTTTAACAAGAGTAAAAAAACACAGTGTGCCTTTCAATTTTTTTTCCTCTTTTTTTTCGTGCCTTTTGAGAAATATGGAATATACATTTTTTATCTTTGCTCTTTAATTGATGAAAAGAAAGGGAAATAATTGCTATGGAAATGATAAATTATTCTAGTAGTGAAAAATATTTGTTTGTTTTTTATTACTAATTTTTATATTTTATTTATTTTATTTCTATTTACTAGCAAAAATTCTAACTTCTTACTAGTAAATTAATTTTTTTTTGAAAATACTAAAAAAAATTATTTGAATTAAAAAGATAATAAAAAATGTCAAACTAAAAAATTTCAATTTTGGAGAAATTATGAACAATTGCAGAAATTCAATTATTCTCCAAAAAAATAAAATTCAACTATGTTCAAAATTTGTAAAAATATTTAAAAATATTTTCTACTTGAAGCAAATAATTTGTTACATGTAGAAAATATTTTCTATTTGAATTCAAATAATTTGTTACATGTAGAAAATATTTTCTATTTGAATTCAAATAATTTTTTACATCTAGAAAATCTTTTCTACTTGAAGTAAATAATTTTTTACTTGAAAAGAATAATTTCTACTTAAAGCAAACAATATGTAAAATATTGTAAATATTCAAGTAAATAATTTTCTATTTTAAAGAAATAACTTGTTGCCTTTAGAAAATAGTTTTTTTGCTTTCAGCAAAAAAATTTTTTATCTGTATCAGGTAATTTTTTTTCTAAAGCCACATATTTGTTTATTTGCAGCAAACAATTTTTTTTACTTGCAGCAAATAATTTTTTAATAGTAAGAAATATTTTCTACTGAAAGCAATATTTTACTAGAAGCGAGTAATTTTTTTCTTGAAGTAAACAACATTTTACTTCAAGCAAATAAATTTTTACCTTTAGCAAATATTTTTTACTAGAAACAAATTTTCTACTTGAAAAAAAAAAATTTTTTTATGTTTAGCAAATAATTTTTACTTGAGGCAAATTTTACTTTAAACAAATAATGTTTTTCTTAAAGCAAATAATATTTTACTTTTAGCAAATATTTTCTCCATGAAGCAAATAATTTTTTACTTTTAGCAAATATTTTCTCCATGAAGCAAATAATTTTTTACCTGTAGCAATTATTTTCTACTTCAAGCAAATAATTTTCTACCTGTTGCAAATATTTTCTACTTTAAGCAAATAAATTTTTATTTATAGGAAATAATGCTTTATCCGTAGCAAATATTTTCTACTTGAAGCAAATATTTTTTTACCTGCAGTAAATATTTTCTACTTCAAGCAAATAATTTTTCAGTTGAGAAAAATAATTTTTACTTGAGTCAAATAATTTTTTACTTGTGCCAAACAATATTTTATTTGAAGCAAATAAATTTTCACTTGAATTAAATTAAGAATAATTGAACATAATAATTTTTCCATTTAAACAATGTTTGGTAAATTGATAAAAATTGTTAATTAATATTTATAATTAGGATGTAGCCTAGAAAAAATGATAAAGAAGATTTTTTTCTTTGATTCTAACTTCCATTTGTCAAATTGATAAATTGAAAAGAACTTTTGATGATTAGCTTTATTATTCGGTTGTAATCATTGTAATCGTATAGATGAGAAATAATTATCAATTAGTGACAAATTGTTGTATGATATGATTGCATTTAATTACGCGAACAATGAACCCATATGGAAAATGTGGAACTACTCTTTCTGTCTTGTACAGCTTTAAAAAATAATACACATTTTTTTAATTATTAATTCTTAACTAAAATTATATATTACGTATATTATACTGCAATTATAATTAATTATGCAAATATTATATTTAAGTAATAATAAACAATATTATGGAAAAAATTTATTTCATTTAAAAAAATAAAATTCTTATAATATTCAACTATAAAATTTGAAAAAAATTTCAACTTCAGAGTGTGAGGGACAGAAAAAGTGAATGAATGAAAGAAAATTCAAATTATTATAGTTAATTTTTATTTGATTCAATTAAATGCTATTTGCTTCAAATACTGAAATTATTGATTCAAACATATTTTATTCGAATTAAATTAAAATTATTAATTTCAAGTAAATATTTCTTAGATAATAGGCAAGTAAACGGTTATTCGAGTCGAATATATGTTTTATTATAAATATTATAATTATATTCTATTACATTGTACATTATATTTTGCATTGTTTCATAAAATAAATATTATATATATTTATATAAAAAAAAAGAGGGCAAACAATAATAACCGAGATGGGATGCGGTATCAGAAGACCAGCGTGAGAACAAGACTCAGATTACGGAATTGAAGTAATATGGAGCAGAAAAGAAGGAACTGTCGTAACGCGTCGACGATTTCGAAAAAGTCTCTTGCAGTAT
Source organism: Leptopilina syphax (assembly GCA_032872505.1). Classification (NCBI taxonomy): domain Eukaryota; kingdom Metazoa; phylum Arthropoda; class Insecta; order Hymenoptera; family Figitidae; genus Leptopilina; species Leptopilina syphax. The sequence goes on from CM065469.1 coordinate 38,540,519, forward strand.
TCTTTTTTTTCTACATCTTCCTCTCTTCTTATTTTTATTCTCTCTCTTTCTGCTCGCAAACGGAATGTACATGATGGTCTAGATTTCTTTTATCCTTCCTTGATCGTGAGGTAGAAAATTGAATGACCGAAAAGATTTATCGGCTTGATGAATCGTTGGTCGTGTCTGATAACGTCGTTATACTCCTTTTCTTTCGCATCTTTTCTAACCACCATCACCACCATCGCCAACGCCATCAACCCCCTCCACCCTCTCTCTTCTCTCTCCTTGACCCCCTTGTCTTTCAAAATACAAATAATTCAATGACGATCTTTCACTCTTATATACATGAGCATTTAAAAAACAAAAAGGAAAACAAAAGAAATGAGAGTAAAAAATAAAAGCACATCTACTCTGAATACTCGTATATATATGATTCTTGACTTTGATTACTTAAAAACCGCACGTCCCTCGATCGTCGACACGATCACACGCTGGTTTTTGTTCTTTTAAACACACTGCCTGTCGGGAAATCAATCACTTATTTGCTTACTTTCTCTCTCTTTCTTTCTCTCTTTTCCTCCTTGCCATTGGATAAGATTTCCAGACATTGTTTCTCTGATAAGACCACTTTGAATGGAATCAATCAACGCCTGAAAATTAAGAATCAGAGTCAATATTGTTTTTTGCTCGTGTGTGATGAATGATTTGGTTATTTTTTGATGTTTGGAAGGATTTTGTCAATGTGGAAAAGTAAATTTTTTAGTATTTTTGTGGGTAAATAAATTTTTTTTTTTAATAATTGTTTCACATTTGATTCACAAATGATTCTTCATTCCACATGAACCAAAATAATTCTAAGTATTATTATTTTGCAAAGTTTAACTCATCTTTTTTTTTAAATAAATATAAAATAAGTAGCTTTTCTCATTAATTTTTTTTCGTAATTTTGATGAATTTTTTGGTACCAATTTGTTAATTTTTAGTTTCTTTAGTGCCATCAGATATCAATTTGGTACTTTCTGGTACCTTTGATTTCTTTTGGTACCAATTTGCTAATTTCTGGTATCTTTAATTCTTTTTGGTATATGACACTTTTTGATATACGATTTGGAACCAATTTGGTAATTTTTGTTGGTCTTTGGCGCCTTTTGGTATCAATATGGTACTTTTTGGTATCTTTAATGAATTGTGATACCAATTTGATAATTTTTGTACCAATCTGATTCTTTCTGGTACCAATCTGATACTTTCTGGTATATCTTAGATGCCTTTTGGTACCAATCTGATATTTCTCTTTTGAACTTTTGTACCCCAATCATTTTCGGGTATATTTGATGCCTATTGGTATCAATTGGATACTTTTTTAGTATCTTTTTAGTATCTTTAATAACTTTTTTAACCAATATGATACTTCTTAGTATCTTAGATATCTTTGTGGTACCAATTTGATAATTTTAGGTATCCATTTATAACCCTATCTACTCTCTGATGATTTTGGTACCAATTTATTAATTTTTTCTACCCCCAATGACTTTCCCTGACAATTTGATGATTTTCGGTACCAATTAGTTCATTCTTAGTATTTGATTACTTTTGGTAGCAATATGTTATTTTTCTCAATTTTTACTGAAGGTATCAATTTAAAGCTTTCTGGTAACTTTAAAGCCTTTTGGTACCAATAATCTTTATTGTATCTTCGTTGCCTTTTAGTAGCAATATGATATTTTTTGGTGTCTCTAATGCATTTCGGAACCAATTTCTCTAGTTTTAGTATCTTTCATGCCTTCAGGCATTAATTTTAAGCTTTTTGGTATCGTTGATGCCTTTTGGTACCAATTTGTTGTTTTTAAATATTTTTTATACTTACTGGTATCTTTGATGCTTTTTGGAAACAATTTTTGGTATCTTTAATGTCTTTGGATACTAATTTCATATTTTTCGGTTCCAATTATTTCTTTATATTCTTTTATTCGTTTTGGTACCGAATTGTTTAGTTTTTAGTATTTTTGAAGCTTTTTGGAGCCAATTTGATACTTTCAGGTGTCTTTGATGCCTTTAGATACTAATTTGTTACTTTTTGGTATCTTTAATGCCTCATTTGCTTTTTTGTTCTATTTTCGATTATTTTATTTCTTAATTGAGATAATTTTTATTTGAAATTGAATTTAAAATGAATAAGAAAAAACAGAGGGAAATAATTTGAATCCGATTGGTAGTTATTTGGTAGTTTTTGTTATCTTTGTTGCATTTTGGTACTTCTTGGTACCAATTTGATGATTTTCGGTGTCAATTTGTTAATTTTTGTTATTTTAGATGACTTTTGGTACCAATATGTTATTTTTTTTAGTAATTTTTTGAGAATCGTTGGTATAATTTTGTTAATCTTTACTATCTTTAATATCAATTAGATATTTTTTAGTATTTTTCAAGCCTTTGGGTAACAATTTTTTTTAATTTTGATAATTTGAAATAGTCAGTAACAATTTGATACTGTTTGGTATCTTAAATCTTCAATGTCTTTTAATACCAATATGAAAATTGTTTGTACCAGTTTGATATTTTTTCGAATTTTTGACAACTTTTGGTACCAATTAATTAATTTTTACTGTTTTTCATGCTGTTTGATATCAATTCTTTATTGATTGGCAACAATTTGATACTTCTTGGTATTTTTTATTTCTTTTTGTTTTTTTTTTGTTCCTTTCTTGTTTCTTCATTCCTATTTTTATTTGGAACTATTTCTTTTTGGAATTTTTGAAAATGATTCTTCGGTTCTAATGAGCCAAAATAATCTCAATTATTAAAATTTTCATCGTTTCCTTCATTAAATATAATAGTAATTATTTGTCTTTTTAAATTTTTCTCCGCCATATTGGATCCGACATTTTGAATTTTCGAAAACTAACCCTCACTTTAAAATTTGAAAACATTTTTCTTCACAAAGTAAATATAAAACTACTCTTTTATCTGGTCACAATTATTCCCTAATAATTTTTTGAAATAACTGTTTTATTATAAATTGCATAAATAAAACTATTAATAATAATAATAATAATAATAATAATAATAATAATAATAATAATAATATTTTTACCTATTAATAGTTAATTAATATTAATTATAATAATAATATTATTTTATTAACAATTACTTAGTATTAATTATTGTAGTGAATGAATTATTAAATGTATTAATTATTCCATTATTATTAATTATGATAATTAATAAATTTTATTACTTAATTACTACTATTATAATTAATTGCCTATTGAATATCTGTTTTATTGTGAAAGCCATGCGATTGGCTTTTTTATAAATGAATATATATGGTCATCGCGGATGAAATAATTTTCTTTTGAACTAAAGAGGGTGGAAAATCAGAGAGAATGAAAGATAAATTATAAGCCGTAGAGATGAAGGGCTGGTTGAGTGGGGAGAGAGTGAGAGAGAGAAAGAAAAAAAAGAGATGGTTGATATGATAAGAGTCAATGGTCATTACTAGTTTTATTTTCGACGGAAAGCTAATAATTCCTGTATTGTATGATCCTTGTCGCTGTTATTGTTTCCTTGGAAAAAAAGGGTCTCTTCGTCGCGTGGTCTTTCGTATAGTATATCTTTGAACTTCTTTTCAAACCGACCGGACAATGAGAGCCACTCGGGCTTTCCTTCTCCTCATTTCGCTCTCCCCCTCCCCCCTTCCCACCCCTCTTCATCTTAACCCATCATTTTTTTGCCGGTCGCTATATTGTGGCTTAATTATTGGCTTTATTATGATTTTGTCCTCCGAGCCAAGAGTGGCCCTTGCTCTAGCAGCTTTGGACTTAAGAGAGTGAGTGAGTCTCTCTGCTGCTTTGTGTTATCCATCTCTTTTCTCTTTTTTTTATTTTTTCTTTTCTTTTTTTTTTAGGGGGGAGAATGTTCCTTTTCACGTTTCTTTCTCTTTCTTCCTTTGGCCTCACTCTCCCCCTTTACACCGCGCCACCTCTCTTGCTCTTATTAAATCTATGACAAGAGGGCTTCGGACTCAATGCCACTGCCGCTTCGAGGTTTTATTATTAATTTCGAGAGCACCACAACGACCATTGACAGTCACGAATTTACTCGCTGGTGTTACACTCGTGACGCTGAACAATTACCGACAATTTCAAAGAGGGTGATAAAAACACTCTCGCAAACTGAAAAGATGAGTTGGTTTCGTTAAAAGTGTATTCTTATTCTTTTTAAAAAGATGATTATTTTAAACATGAAATCAACAAATATGGTTATTATTTGTTGTTTTCAGATTTTTTTTTGCTCCTTTTTTATTTGTTTTCTTTTTTGTTCTTTGTTTCGTTTTGTTCCTTTTTTACTATATTTATGTATTGATTTATTTTAATGTACCTTTTTTATTGAAATAGTATCTTTTCGAACATTGAAAAATCATGGGTCAGATGACGAATAAGGAAAAACTAAAGGGATAAATTTGATATTGTTTAGAACGAATTTAAAATGTTTTTTTTGTATTTTAAATGCCTTTCAGTAGCAATTTAACGATTTTCGGTTCTTTGAGTAAAATTTGAGATTTGTTCTTTTTGAGTAATTCTAATGAGCTTTAGTAACAATTTGTTATTTTTAAGTATATTTAATGCCTTCAGGTATCAATTTAAAGCTTTCTGGTATCTTTGATACCGTTTGGTACCAATTTGATGATTTTTGGAATCTTTGATTCTTTCTGGTACCAAATTTGATAATTTTTCATATCTTTGATACCGTTTGGTACCAATTTGATGATTTTTGGAATCTTTGATTTTTTCTGGTACCAAATTTGATAATTTTTCATATCTTTGATACCGTTTGGTACCAATTTGATGATTTTTGGAATCTTTGATTCTTTCTGGTACCAAATTTGATAATTTTTCATATCTTTGATACCGTTTGGTACCAATTTGATGATTTTTGGAATTTTTGATGCCTTCTGGTACCAATTTGATGATTTTTGGAATCTTTGATGCCTTCTGGTACCAAATTTGATAATTTTTCATATCTTTGATACCGTTTGGTACCAATTTGATGATTTTTGGAATCTTTGATTCTTTCTGGTACCAAATTTGATAATTTTTCATATCTTTGATACCGTTTGGACCAATTTGATGATTTTTTGAATCTTTGATGCTTTTTGGAAACAAATTTTGGTATCTTTAATGCCTTTAGATACTGATTTCATAATTTTTGGTTCCAATTATTTCTTTATATTCTTTTGTACGTTTTGGTACCGAATTGTTTAGTTTTTAGTATTTGCGGTGCCAATATGATACTTTCAGGTGTCTTTGATGCCTTTCCGTATCAATTTGTTAATTTTTGGTACTATTTTTTAATTCTTTATATTATTTTATACTCTTTGGCAAAAATTTGATACTTTTTGGTATCTTGGATGCTTATTTTTTGTTCCTTTTCGGTTTTTTTTATTTTGTTAATCATGAATATTTTTTATGTCGAATTAAAAATTAAAATAATAAAGAAAAAAAATTTAGTTAAATATTTGATTATAATATGTAGCATTTGGTAATTTTTGGCATCTTTAATGCGTTTTAGTGTTTTTTGGTACCAATTTGATGATTTTCGGTACTAATTTATTGGTTAATAAACCTATAAATTAGTACCGAAAATTAATTATTTTTCATAACATTTGGCACCAATGTGTTATTTCTCTAGAAATGTTGATGAAATTTGGTACCAATTTGTTAGTATTTTTAATGCCATTGGGTATGAAATTGATTCTTTTTCGTACATTTGATATATTTTGGTATCAATTTGTTTATTTCTAGTATTTGATTACTTTTGGTAGCAATACGTCATTTTTTAAAATTTTTAATTAAATTTTGCCACCAATTTGTTAACTCTTTATATTCTTTGATGCCTTTTGGTACAAATTAGATATTTTTTGGTATTTTTGTGCCTATGAGTTTTATTTTTCATGACTTTTGAAAATTTTGGTACCAATCTGATGTTTTCTGGTATTTTTGATGCCTTTTAGTACCAATCTGATAATTTCTGTTATCTTTGATGCCTTTTAGTACCAATCTGATAATTTCTGTTATCTTTGATGCCTTTTGATACCAATCAGATATTTTTAGTATTTTTCATGCCTTTGGCTATCAATTTCACACTGTTTAGCCTCAAATTAATAATTTTTGTTATCTTAAATTTTCGATGTCTTTTGGTACCAATTTGAAAATTATTGGTACCAGTTTGTTATTTCTTTGTTTTTTGATAACGTTTGATACCAATTAATTAATTTTCACTGTTTTTCATACCTTTGGATATCAATTCTATTCTGTTTGGCAACAATTTGATACTTTTTGGTATTTTTCATACCTTTTTGAATTTTAGTGTCTTTTTTGTTCGTTTTTTTATTTCGAACGGTTTATATTTGGAATTGAAAATTCAAGAGAGAGATGAATATGTAAAAAGTTATTTTTTTTCTAAATTTGGAATAATTTTTTTTTAAAATTGAAAACTGATGAGCGAGCTGAATGAGAAAAAAAGGTTGTTTTGTTTTGTTAATTTGAAATAATTTTTTTTTTTTTTTTTGGAATTGAAAAATCATGGGTGAGATGAATGAGGAAAAACAGAGGGGAAAATGAGGTGGACATGGCATGTCCCCCGTAATTATAGCAACAATAAAACAATTTTGATAATTATCTCAATTAGTGTATGGGAACACACGGCATTACAGGAGGCACGACGACGATGCGCGTATACACAACGACCGGTCAGAATAATGACAATAATTACCATTTATATGCAAGTGCCCGTCATTACCTGCACACGAGCAGAGCACGCATTCAATTTCGTATCTAATTTGAATAATTCAAACAAATCTCTCTTTCCTGCCCTCCTTCCTCTATACGCTTTATAATTCCAATAAATGTGGCGAACGACAACTGCGACTACGACGACGACGACTACGACGATGATGATGACGATGACGACTTCGACAAACCTGCACATAAGGATCATGTATATATCTAACTTCAAAAGACGATGAGGCCTTTAATAAATCCTGATTATCCACAAAGTTCTCAGATTCAGAACATGCGACTCTTTTTCTCAGAATTCGTTAAGGGAGAACAATTTTTATTGTTTCCTAAGAACTGTACAGGAAAGTGTAGAAAAGTTGGATGAAAAAGAATTTTTGCTTTCTTGAATATCTAAGGACTTTTTGATTCGTTAACAGTTTTAATGTTCTATGAGTTTTGGTATGAGTTTCATAATTTTTAAACCGAATTGTTCTACAAACAATTTCAATATTTTTTATTTTTAGAATTCGATAAAGAGACATCACTTGAAAATTTTGCATGTATAGAGACCTATGAGTTTACAAACTTTGTGAGTTTTGAGTCTTATGAGTTTTTAGGAGCTCTATGAGTTTTAGTAATAGCTCTGAAATTATCGCAGAGTTCTATAAATTTTTTACTTCTAATTCTTTCTACAAATAGTTTCCACTAATTTGAAAAACGATTATGCAGTTTGAAATTTTCAATAATTAGAGTTCTATGAGTAATACAATTTTATGAGTTTTTGCAAAGCCCATAAGTTATGGTGAGAGTTCTGAAATTTTAACAAAGATCTACAAAATAGTTCGTGAGTCTTTCTACAAATAGTTTTCTCTAAAAGAAAAAATTCAGAGAAAAGACTGAACTTTAATTTTTTTTTTCATTCTTAGAGTTCTATGAGGTTTAAAATTATTATGAGTTGTAGTAAGAGTTTAGAAATTGAATAAGAATTTTAGAAATGTCTTCACTACTAATTCCTTCTATAAATAGTTTCCATTAAAAAAATCCAAATGTGATGCTGCACTTGGTTTAGAGACTTATGAGTTTCAAGTTTTATATTCATAGACTCCATGAGTTATAGTAAGAGTTCTGAAATTTCGTTAGAGTTTTACATAAATCTTTCTATGAATATGTTTTTTCAAATGAAAAATTCTTGTCAATTTTAAAAATTGAAAGCACTATGAGTTTCAAATAAAGTTCTATGAGTTTCGATGAGAGTTTTATAATAAATGCAAAGATTTTTTTGCAAAGTTTGTAGTTTCTAATTTTCTAAAGTGAAAAATTAGAAAAAAAAATAGTTTCAAGTAAGATTTTATGAGTTAAGAATAGAAACAAACAGTAATTGACGAAAGGAAAACATTTATTTTTATTGCTCGTTTTTTTATGAATTCAAAGTCAATTTGTTTGGCCAATAAAAAAAATATGTTGTCTTTTCTAATTATGAAAGCTTTATTATTAATTCTTTAGTTTACATCTTTGGGGTCAGTTACAAACCGATCGACATTAGTTCAAAGTCGACTCTTTGATGTATTGAAACAAATTGTCCTTAACCTGAATCATCACCACTCTATTTTATTTTCTAATCAAATCACAGCATGATCTGCTTGAAAAAATCAATCGAAATAGACGAGTGAATGATTAATTTCAACACTGGAAAAATTTATCGTTTGAAGAAAGACCAGCGGAGGGGGGTAATTTTAATTAAGCACTTCTATCATTTTATTTTTTACTGAAGAACTAATTTTTTTAAATTCTTTTTTAGTTATGTAATTTATTATTTTATTTTTTAATCACTAATAACTAAATTTTTTTTACTGTAAATTTTAATCAACTTTGCCTCTTTTTGACACTTTTGCTTTTCTAAAGAAAAAGTTTTAAGTTTACAAAATATTGTTAAATGAATTACTCTGGGAATTATGATTTGCTCCATTCAAATGATGTGACTTTTATTAGTGGACTTTTAATACCGGAAATGAGGGTTCCTGACAAAATTACTGGTTAACAGGATGTCAAAGTAGATCTTTTCTTTATTAAATGTAATTGTTATTACCGTTAATTATGAAAGAATAATTTTCTATTATACCGTTAGAAGAGAAAAAAATGCATTTTCACTCACATAACTATTTTTTTACGTGAGAATTAGTTTAAACTAATTGACAGAAAATTTTTGATTGAATTTCCGTTTTAGTAATTAGTGAAAAAGGAATTAGTGGTAAATGTTAGTGGTAAATAACTAATTGTTGGTATAAAATGACTAATTAGTAGTTTATTTTTCAGTAAATTTCTAAAAAAAGATAATCTTTAATTAAATTATCACAAATTTCAGTTATTTTGACTTTTCTTGTTTTTTTTTACTATTTTGACTAATGTAAAAATAAAATAAAAAAATAATAAAAGAAAAAAATACAATAATAGTAAAATAAAAAAATAATATAAAACTACTGCTATTATACTAAAGTAAAAATATTTCTAGCCTGAAATCAGTGGCTAATTTTTTCCCACTAAATTAATTCCCAACTAATTGAAATCTAGAAAGTTATGATTTTTTTAACCACACTGTGAATTGATTTATAAACTTCTTCTAGTAAAAAATCAAAAAGAAATCTGAATTTATAGATTCTGAGAATAAATTTATTAGTCAAATATCGAAACGAAATCAAAAAAGAGAGGAAAAAAAAATTTAATCGAATAAATGACAGGCAAAAATTATCATTGCAGACAATTGGCAATATTAATTAGTCAACTGACAAACGACAATGTACTGACTAGAGACAAGTTCCTTCAAACAAAAAATGAAAGAACGTATCAATTTCACTTAAGAACATCGCAGTGGTGCTCAATCAAACATGTTGAATTCATCAATTATAGCCTCAGTGTCACAGCGTATATTCTGCATACCAATCATATATTTTTCTTCTCTCCCCGCATCGTAAAGCTATTCGTCAGGATATTTTATTAGCATAAATTCCTATGTTAATGATTCTTTGCATATAATCATTAAAATAAGAAGAAGGAGGTGGAGGAGGAGGAGGAGAAAAAATGGAAGAACAAAATTAAGGTTAATTCCTGGCACCTATAGCCAATCGAAAGTTGTTCCTAATTGATGGTTGGTATATACGCGCAGGATTACAGACTTCTGTTTCCCGTGTGTCTATATTGAAAATAACGTGTAGGAAAAAAAATGCGTTCATCATTCTTTTTAAAGGAATCATTTAAAAGGATCAAATTGATATCGAAATGATTGAGTAGATACGGGGGTTTTTTTTTCATCAATTTAGCATTTTTGGTATCAGTTTGATAATATTTGGTATCAATTAGATGATTTTTAGTTTACTTGATGCTAATTTTCAATTGGTACCAATTTCCATATTTAACGGTACCAATTTGTTACTTTTCAGTTTCCTTAAAGCCTTTCCTTTCTCATTTTACAATTAGAATTTTTTACTTCTTTTGGTATCTATTTGGTTCTTATTGGTATCTTTGATGTCTTCTGGTACTTAATAATTTTTGGTAAAAATTTGTTACTTTCTTTAGAATTTTTATGACTTTTGACCTTTATATTATTTAGTGGCATTTGATGTCTTTTGGTACCAGTTTAATAATTATTAGTACCAATTTGATAATTTTTGGTACCAAGTGCATAATTTTTCTTCTGGATTTGATACTTTTTGTTATCAATTCGTTACTTTTTGGTACCAATTTGATTCTCTTTGGTATCAAGTTCATAATTCTTATTCTGAATTTGATACTTTTTGTTATTTTCTTTGGAATTTTTATGACTTTTGATCATTATATTATTTAGTGGCTTTGAGTAACAATTTGATATTTGTTTGTATCTTTTCTGACTTTTGGAACTCATTTGTTTAGTTTTAGAATTATTCAAACCTTTGGATAAGAATGTGATACTGCTTGGCCTCAAATTATTACTTTTTGGTATTTTCGATGCCTTTTGGTACCAACTTAATATCTTTTGCAACCTTTCATGACTTTTGGTAACAATTTCATGATTTTCGGTAGCAATTTGTTGCATTAAAATATTTTTGATACTTTCTAATATCTTTGATACCGTTTGGTACCAATTTGATGATTTTTGGAATCTTTGATTTTTTCTGGTACCAAATTTGATAATTTTTCATATCTTTGATACCGTTTGGTACCAATTTGATGATTTTTGGAATCTTTGATTCTTTCTGGTACCAAATTTGATAATTTTTCATATCTTTGATACCGTTTGGTACCAATTTCATGATTTTTGGAATCTTTGATTCTTTCTGGTACCAAATTTGATAATTTTTCATATCTTTGATACCGTTTGGTACCAATTTGATGATTTTTGGAATCTTTGATGCCTTCTGGTACCAAATTTGATAATTTTTCTTATCTTTGATACCGTTTGGTACCAATTTGATGATTTTTGGAATCTTTGATACCTTCTGGTAACAATTTGATAAGTTTTTGTATGTTGAACACCTTTTGGTAAAAAGTTGTTTTTAAATATTTTTGATACTTTCTGGCATCTTTTGTGTCTTTGGAACCAATTTTTTGTATCTCTAATGTCTTGGGATACCAATTTTGTAATTTTTTATACAAATTTGTTTCTTATATTCTTTTTTGCATTTTAGTAAGAATTTGTTTAGTGTTTAGTATTTTAGATGACTTTTGGTATCAATTTTTATTTTTTAGTAGATTTTTGTTTACTGTTGATAAGATTCTAGATTTTTTTCTTTGGTTATCAATTTTATATTTATTGATATTTTTTATGCCTTCAGGTAACAATTTGATACTTATTTGTATCTTTGATGCCTTCTGGTACCAACTTTATAATTTTTGGTACATTTGATGCCTTTTGATAGGAAGTTCTTAATTTTTGATACCAATTTGTTACCGTTAGGTGTCTTTGACGCTTTTGGTAATAGTTTTTTCCTCTAGTTAGTATTTTTTATGCTTGTTGATAACAAATTATTTGACATTGTTTTGATAATTTTTCGGTGTTAAGTTATTATTTTTTAGTATCTTCATTTTTTTTGTTGGTATCCAATTATTTAATTTTGGTAATAATTTGATAAGTTTCAGGAGTAATTTGTTAGTTTTTAGAATTTATGGAGATTTTTATTATTTATTATGTTTAATACCTTTTGGTAAAAAACTTGATGCTTGTCATATTGGTATTTCTTTCGGTACCAATTTGTTACCTTTCATTATCTTTGATATCTTTCGTCAAAAAACTTGATAGTTTTGTCATATTGGTATTTTTTCGGTACCAATTCATTACTTTTTAGTATGGTTCATGCCTTTTGATTTCCAAATTTAAGTTTTTTGGTATTGGTTTCATATTATTTGGTACCAATTTTTTATTTTTAATATTAATTAGATGCTTTATGGTATCTTTGATACATTTTGATGTCACTTTGATTCATTTAGGTATTTTTGTTACCTTTTGGCACTAATTAGTTATTTTTAATTATCTTTGATACCATTCGGCACCAATTTAATCATTTTTGATAAAACTTAAAAATTTTTTGGTACAAACTTTCTACTATTTGTTGTCGATTTGATTCCTTTTGGTGTCTTCTTTACCTCTTTGTAGTAATTTGTTATTTTTTGGTAAATTTGATGTCTTTTGGTACCAGTTTAAAAATTATTGGTACCAATTTGATACTTTTTGGTACGAAGTTCATAATTCTTATTCTGGATTTGATACTTTTTTTTTATCAATTTGTTACTTTTTGGTACCAATTTGATTCTTTTTGGTACCAAGTTCATATTTCTTATTCTCGATTTGATACTTTTTGTTATCAATTCGTTACTTTTTGGTACCAAGTTCGCAATTCTTTTCCTCGATTTGATACTTTTTGGTATCACTGCGTTCCCTTTTGGTACCAATTTGATTCTTTTTGGTACCAAGTTAATAATTCTTATTCTTGATTTGATACTTTTTGTTATCAATTCGTTGCTTTTTGGTATCAAGTTCGCAATTCTAGTCCTCGATTGGATACTTTTTGTTATCACTTCATTACCTTTTGGTACCAATTTGTTATGTTCGTATTAATTCTAAACATTAAATAAAAAGATGCATTGATTTTGCCAAAAAATTGACGGCCTGATAATAAATGAATTATGAAAATAATTTGCCATTTATTCGGTTGAGCGTCGCGGTCTATTACCAATTAATTCGATCGTGCGAAGTATGCAGAGAGCGCGCGGGCAGTTAGCGAGACAAGACGAGAGAGTGAGTGAGAGAGAGAAACGTTGAACGGGTTAGATATTGTGTCAGTCGAATCGTCCAGCATTAAAAGTAATTACGACGTGATTGACCGAAGCCCGTGTTGACCGGTGGGTAGGGGATGGAGAGGAGGTAAATCATCGCAGTGACGCACGGAGCTCGTTGCTGCCACCCAATTATACAATCAACCGGACGAGAGAGATGATGATGATGATGATAATGATGACGATGATTATGATGAGGACGAGAATAACAAAGACGAAAATGCCGTCGACGAAGGAGAAATCGGACACGCGCGCCAGAAGGAAAAAGAGTTAAAAAAAAAGTAGGGAAAAAAAAGAACAAGCTAGTGGAAGAAGGGATGTTTAGGAAAATAAGAAGAAAAAAGGAGTGATAAGTCGCGCTTGTAAGGAGAGAAGCGGGGCAAACCGATCTTGATTGTTAAAGACTATTATGTGGAGCTTCTCGACAAATGCGATTGACGCAGCTGCTCTATTCGTTCTGAGTTGAAGTCGTGATCTAGAAACAAATGAGCGATTGTAGAGGACAATTTGTAATCACTTTTGACACTCTCGACATTGTTGAATCACACCCGAGGAAATTGATAGGGATCATTTGGAATTTTTTCATTTATTGGTATCTTTGATTGCGTTCTGTTAAGAATTTCATCATTTTTTTCAAACATTTTTGTTTTCATACATTTTAATACTAATTTGATGATTTTCGGTAGTAATTCGTTCCTTTTCAGTATATTTGTTACTTTCTGGTATAGCTTCAGGTACCATTTGGGTACTAATTTTCTAATTTTTGGTACCAATTTTTTTAATATTCTTTTATATGCGTTATGGTACCAACTTGTTTAGCTTTTAGTATTCTTGATAACTGTCGGTACCAATCTGTTATTTTTTTTTAGTAATTTTGATGAACTTTGGTCCCAATTGAATAATTTATATAATATATTTAACGTCATTAATTTGATACTCTCTGATACCCTTCATGCTTTATGGTACCAATATAATAATTTCTAGTATCAGTATAATTCCTATTGGTACCAAGATGAGACTTTCTGGTATCTTTAATTCCTTTTAGTACCAATTTGATATTTTGTGTTATCTTTTATGCTTTCTGGTACCAACAGGTTTTTAGGTATCAGTTTGATACTGTTTGGTAGCAATTTGTTATTTTTTAGTATCTTTGATGCCTTTTAGTACCAATTTGTTACTTTCTAGTATCTTTGATGCTTTTTGGTACCAATTTGGTGCTTTTTAATATTTTTAAACTTTCTGGTATCTTTGATGACTTTTAGTACGATTGTATTACTTTTTAGTATCTTTGATGCCTTTTAGTATCAATTATATAATTTTCGGTACCAATTTGTTGCTTTTTAATACTTTTTAACTGTCTGGTATCCTTGATGCCTTATAGTAACAGTTTGATAATAATTTTTGAATTTTTGATGCTTTTTGGTACCAATTAGATATTTTTTGGTATTTTTCATGACTTTGAGTTTCATTTTTTAAGCTTTTTGATCATTTTGGTACCAATCTGATACTTTCTGGTGTCTTTGATGCCTTGTGGTACCAATCTAATAATTTTTAGTATCTTTGATGACTTTTAGTACCAATGTATAACTTTTTATTATCTTTCATGCTTTTTAGTATCAATTATATAATTTTCGGTACCAATTTGTTGATTTTTAATACTTTTCAGTATCTTTGATGAGTTTTAGTACCAATTTGTTACTTTTTAGTATCTTTGATGCCTTTCAGTACCAATTTTATAATTTTCAGTAACAATTTGTTGCTTTTTAATACTTTTTAACTGTCTGGTATCCTTGATGCCTTTTAGTACCAGTTTGATAATAATTTTTTAATCTTTAATGCGTTTTGGTAGCAATTAAATATTTTTTGGTATTTTTCATACCTTTAAGTTTTATTTTTCATGCGTTTTGATAATTTTTGTACCAATCTGATACTTTCTGGTATCTTTGATGCCTTTTGGTACCAATCTGGTAATTTCTGGTATCTTTTATGTCTTTTGATATCAATTTGATTATTTTTGGTATTTTCGATGCCTTTGGATACCAATTTTTTATTTATTGGTACCTTCGATGCCTTCTAGTATACCAATTTGTTAATTTTTCGTATCTTTGATGCTTTTAGGTAATTTAATAGTTTGCGGTACCAATTTGTTACTCTTCATATTCTTTTTCTGCGTTTTAATACGAATTTGTGTAGTTTTTAGTGTTTATTTTTTTATAACTTTTGGTATCAATTTTTTTTATTGTTTAGTATTTTTATTATTGTTGGCACAAATTTTATAGAATTCTAGAATTTTTTATTTCTTTGGGTTTCAACTTGCTATTTATTGATATTTTTGAAGTCTTCTGGTACCAATTTGATACTAATTGGTATCTTTGATGTCTTTTGGTACGAATTTCATAATTTTTGGTACCAATACGTTGCTGTTTATATTCTTTTAAACATTTTGGTTCGAATTTGTTTGGTGTTTAGTGTTTTGGATGACTTTTAGTACCAATTTTTTTTATTTTTAGTATCTTTGATTACTATTTATACCAATTTTGTTTGTTGATTAATTAAGTATTAATTAGTATATTTCGTGATAATATTTTAATATAATTAATACAATGTAATTAACATAATTAATTAATTAATTAATAAACATAATTAACATATATTAATGCAATTAATAAAATTCAATTAACAGAATGAAATAAATACAATATATAATTATCATAATTATTTTTCCGTTAGTCAATTTTTTTAGAGCACTTCTTTATCGCTCTAAAGTGGATCATTGATAAATGAATGTTGATAATTTCGTTTTCTCTTATCGGCGAGGAAAATCAATAGGTAAACGGGTAGCTGTATTAGAAAACTACGTAGCGCACTTCATTTTCTTATCACGTAATCCTATTTTAAAAAGTGACATTGTAGAATAATTGACAGGCTTCATGCATCCCACATGTCTCGTCTCAGGCGCCACCAGCTTTTAATCCATAAACAGCTTTAACTTCAACACCGAGCTTTTACTGAAATTTATTTAAAACTCAACTTTCTTTTCGAAAATTTAAAAATACCATTTATTTTTCGAACCGACTTTTAATTTTTTTTTAATTTTTCTACATTTAATCCGCTATTTTTGATATCTATCACTGTTATCACTTTAATATCATTTAAGTATTCTATTAATACTAATTAAAATTTAGAGTAATAATTTTAATTTTAATTCAACTAATTTTAATTTTAATTCAACTAAATTTGAGTTAAATATTATATAAATTTATTATATAAAGCAAAAATATTTCTTGAAAAAGAAATAATTAAAAGAAATCCCATTGTCTGATTTCAGGTGGAGAGCCGAAAAGAAACCACAACATTTGTCCGTCTATACCGGTGAGTTTTTTTCTTCTTTCTTTCTTTCTTTTTTTTATTATCTTTAATGTGTAAAATTATACTTTGATTTATATTTAAAAATGCCCAGTGTTCTCCGTTGTGTGTATATGGTTAAATAATAATAACCGTGTGCCCCCCTTTTTCTTTTGCGTGTAATTAGCAGTGTAACTGCGTTCACTGTATCGAGTCAAGACGTGGACAAAAAACATAATGTTTTGACTTGGTTGCTTGGGTCGCGTGCGACCTGCGTCACTGAATACCGAGTACCTACTTCATTCGAGTACAGTATTCTGAAGCACCTTTCAAGAAACAAAGAACCGTAAAAGAGAATAAGGGTGACTCTGTGCGCCACGGCGATTGTACAATCGATACTGCAATTTTCCCGCTCAATACAACTAATTTTGACTCTTGAACTTTCAGTGAAAGGAATTTACGTGTTTTTTCCCCAATAAACAAACAACACTTGACGGGGTAATTGATTGGAAAACAAAATTAAAAGAAAAAAGTAGAAATAGATTCGTTTTAATTGATTTGTTTACACAAATCAATTAAATCGAATCTATTTCTATTTTTTCTTTAATTGATTTTGATCGACTTTTTTTGTTTTTAAGATCGAAAAAAGAAAATTATTTTTGAGGAGAAAAATTTTGTTATTTTTGCAAGTTTTTTATTGACAGCAAATGTTTAATTTTTTTGAATAATTTTGAGTTCGAATTTTCAAGTTTCTAAATTTCCATGTGACCATAATTTTATTTGTTCAAAGTTCGGTTTTTCAAAAAAAAAAAAAAAACATTTTTTGGATGTTAATTTAACCGAAGCTTCATTTCTCTAATTTTTGAAGCATTCGGTCTTAAATTAGTCCGAAATTTCATTCTTTTAAGAATTTTTCTTTTAGGAATGTTTAATTGTCCAAATAATTATAATTCTGAATTTGTTTAACTTAATTTTTCCAAACTTCAGTTAATTAGAATTTTTAAGTGTCCGAAATTTCATTTTTTCGGGATTTTATTTGTTTAAATTTTCATTTAGTTTAATTAAAATATTTTTGGTTCAAATTTTTGTTATTTCAAATTTTGATACAGTTAAATTTTAATTTTTCTAATTTTCCTTTTATCTTTTGCATTTTAATTTATCCAATTTTTCAATTTTTTTGAATTTTAATGCTTTCGGTCTTTAAATGTCCTAATTTACATTCTCTTAAGAAATTTATTTTTTGGAAATGTTTAATTGTCCGAAAATTACGAATGGGAATTTTCATTCACTTAGATATTAATTTGTCAAATTTTCCAAATTTTCGTTTCGTTAAATTTTGATGCATTCGGTCTTTAATTTGTCCGAAATTGAATTGTTTTAAGATTTTTTCTTTTAGAAATGTGTAATTGTCCAAATAATTGTAATTCAGAATTTTTTTAACTTAATTTTTATAAACTTCGGTTTATTAGAATTTTTATGTGACAGAAGTTTCATTTTTCCAAGATTTTATTTGTTTAAATTTTTTATTTAGTTTTGTTAGAATATTTTTGTCAGGGACTTTTATGACTTTTCTTTCAAACATTGCAACAAAATACCCCAATTTTTAGTAAAAAAAAAAAAGTGCAACTTATTTTGATTTTTATAATACAAAGAATAACTATAAACAAATCTTTCAAAAATAGATTTAAATAGTTGAATTTTTGTAAAATTTAATTGAAAATAATTAATTTATTTTAAGTATTTTGCTACAATTTTTGAAAATCAATTTTTGAAGAATTTTATTAATTTTGAAAATAATTGAATTATTTAAAATTTTAATGAAAAATCTTTAAAGGTAAATTTAAAAATGAAAATAAGCTTCTAATTTTTTAAAATTCAAAATTTTTAATAGTTTCAATTAAATATTTTCAAAAATAATAACATTTTAGAATTATTTTTAACATTTTGGAGAAAACAATAATGTTCAAGATTTTTTATTAAAATTCATCAAAAAATTTATTAGTTTTTTAAATTGTACAAAAATTCTTTTAAGAAATACAATTATTTTCGAAAAATTACATTCATAAAATATTTTTAAAAACTAACTATTCGAATTGTTTTGTGATAATTTTTTAAGATTCAAAATTTACTTTTTGGACTTATTAAAATTTTTGAGAAATCATGGTTTTGTTTATAATTAAAATTCTTGAAAAATTTGATCATTTTTATTTATACTTTTCAAAAATCCATTTATTTTAAAAAGATTTTACCAAATTTTAATTGTTTGGAAATTTTTAAAAATTGAAAAACTATTATCGATCAAAAATTATTTTAAAATATTTAAAAAGAATTAATTTTAAGAAATTATTATAATTTTTTGAAAATATACTTTAATAACTTAGGAAAAAACTATGGAGAGTCAGAATTATCATAAAAAAAATCGGTTTATGTATTTAAATAATTGAATTCTAGAACAACTTTTGGAAAATTATTTAAATTAATTGATTCAGAGATGAAGTTTAGTTAAAAATTGTAGAAATAGTTAAATTCAGGAAGGGTTATAATTATAATTTTTATAAATTATTAAAATTCATAAATTTTACTTATTTTTCGTAAACATTAATATTTTCCTAGTAAAAAAATGGAGCGCGAATTTCATTCACTCGGGTTTACAATAAAAACTAAAAAAATTCCATGATCCGATTAGAAATTCCACGATTTCCAGGTTTTTCATGACTTGTAGAAACCCTGAATTATTTTAATGTATATATTAATTTTCATTTCTCTAAATTTTGATACATTCGGTCTTTAATTTCGAATTTTCCCTCATATCGTTTTGTACTATCTAATGATTTAAGTATATGCCCAATTTTTATAAAGAAATTTTTTTTCGATTTTTGGAAGATGATGGGAAAATTAAAAAAAAAAAATTATATATATTTTTCAAATATATGCTCAATTTTTCTCATTTCCTTTGAGATTCTCAAGTTGATACCATTATAGTATCAAAACGTTGCATCGCAATAATTGTGATATGCTTTTTGCCTTAATTTGATATCCTTAGAAAAACTATTGTCCTTATGATAAAATTAAAAAATAATTTCACTTTTTAAGTAGAAGTTTTGAATAGTAATTACAATAAATTTTAATCTTAGAAAGAAATCTCGACTATTTGAAAATGCGCCCCAACGAAATGTTACGTAATAATCGATATTGAATTAAAGTAAACGTGAAACATAACTGTAATTGTTTTATGAAATCGTAAAGCATAGGAAACTGAAAAAGAATATAAGAACTCTCGATTGGAACGGATGAGAATAATAAGTAGATGTAATGAATAGTTTTTATACTCTCCTTCTCTTTTTCTCTCTCTCTCTCTTGGTCTGTTGTGCGGTATGCAGCAAAAGTTGGAGTAAATATGCATGGTCAAAGTATTTATAAACACAAGCATGTTCCGAAGAAGGAGACAGAAAGCGGTAATCGGTACGAGTAAGATCCGGGCTAGGTCGTTCAACTAAACCAACCAACCAACAACCATCCAACCATCGACAAGCTAGCGAGAGAGGACCAAAGGCACCTTATATTCTCTCTAACAGAGAGTCGGGGGATACCCCACGAGCATTGGTACCAACTTTATATATATATGCACATACAGGACACTTGGCAATCGTGCGCGTGTTCACGTGAACACGATGGTCCAGTGTAAATGTGAACGGGGTCCAACTATATAGCAATCGTACAAAGAAATCAGCATGTGTGACATTATGTTCAGAGAACGATGTGCATGGTGATCACTGATACACACAATATTATATATGTATATACAACTTGGACTCATGTGTATATTTTATAATGTTACTTGTGTGAAAGGGGGCGTTCACTAATACAATCTTATTAGAACCATTTCAGTATTAATAACGTCACTAATACCACGATTTATCGGCTCCACATACGTATATTTATTTTTAGATGTTGATTTATTTCTTCTCTGCCTCTTTACTTTTATTTAACTCTCTTGGATCCACTATTCTTGAAAAAAAAGAATCCGTTAAAAAAATTAATGGAATATTATAATTGTGTTATAATATTATAGTAAAATTTAATGTTGTGAATTGTGATATATCCACGACAATTGCTTGCATCCTCTATAGCAAAACTTGCATCTTTTGTATTCTGACATATGTTTATTTTTTTATTAAATTTGATTAGATTATTTCTCTAATTTTTGACTATCACGATAAAACCAAGCACTGTCCAGAGACACAATTTCAGAACCAGGACAAATTATTCTTCCTTTTATTACAAAAACAACTTATTTGTATTCAGCAATGTAAAAAGAAGTGTTTCAAAGATACTTGAAGATAGTTAAAAGACTAACAAAGTTACTTAAAGCATCTTATATTAAGATGTTTAGGTCAGAAACATCTTAATATAAAATGTTTCAAGTAACTTTGTAGTCACTTTTAAGATACTTCTTTTTGCAGTGAGGCCAACTTAATTTTTGAAATTGTTTAAACAATTTAACACTTACACAACAAAATCAAGACACTAGATAAAATTTCCACTTCACAATAAAGCATTTAAGCTTAACATTCACAGTTAAATGCAAATAATTTCCATTTATTTGGATTTGAATCCATTAATTAAGTACTAAATTGTTTAAACAAATTTAAACTTTCACGATAAAATGGAGCACCATAATGATGCAATTTCCAATCCACGATAAATTATTCAGTGTTAGGTGTAAATAACTTGCAAAACTCCTGCTGTTTTTTTAAACTAACTCATTTACTTTTTTAATAATTTGTTTAAACATTTTAAAACCTTTAAAACAAAATCAAGGAAATGATTAAATTATTTTCAAAAAATAATCGAAATTCAATTATTTTCAATATCTAGTATTTTCAATAAAATTTCGCAAAAGAATTCAATTATTTAAAAAAAAAAATTATAAAATTTATCAAAAATTCAATTATTTTTATAAATAATCAAATTTCCCACAGGTATTCAATTAATTTAGAATAGCATTTTCAAAAAAATGTCGAAAAAATCAATTATTTAAGAAAAATTTTGTACAATTCTTCACAATATTTCAATTACTTTCACTAATAGTAACATTTTTCATGAAAATTCAATATTTTAAAAAAAATTTTTTTTGATTAAATTCTAAATAATAAAATTCAAATTCTAAAAAAATAATTCAAATATTTTCATAAATAATAAAACTCATCGAAGAATTTCAATTATTTTTAATACTATTTTAAATTAATTAATCGAAAAATTCAATTATTTTCACAAATAAAGTTTTTCAGAAGAATTCAATTATTTAAAATAAAATTTTCATAATGTTTATTATATTTCGAAAAAACTAATTATTTAAAACAATGTTTATAAAATTTTTATTAAGAATTCAATTATTTTCAAAAATAACAAAATGATTCTCGAAAATTCAATTCTTTTAAGTCATTTCTTATAAAATGCTTTGCAAAATTCAATTATTTTCATAAATAACAATATTTATCACAAGAATTCAATTACTTTTAAATGTAATAAATTTTTTCTTTGGAATTCAATTGTTCTAAACAATTCTAATAAAATCGTTCGCAAGAATTCAATTATTTTCATAAATAATAAAATGGCACACAGACATTCAATTATTCTCAAAAGTTTTAATAGAATTCTTTGTAAAATTTAATTATTTTTAAAAACTTTTCGCAATTCAATAATTTTCAATATCTACCATTTTCATAAAATTTCCAAACAAAAAACAATTATTTAAAAAATTGTTTGTAAAATATTCGTAAGAATTCAATTCTTTTCATGAATAATCAAAATTTCTTTGGAATTCAATTATTTAAATTAGAATTTGCATAATATTAGTCGAAAGAAATCGATTGTTTAAAATTTTTTATAAAATTCTTTGATGAATAATAAAATTCGTGGCAGGAATTAAATTTATTAGCAGGATAAGAAAGAAGTAAATATTTTTTTGATAAAAATTGGGTAAAAGTCAGGAAAATAAAATATAGTCACTTTGTGAAGTATTTAAAACGAGTTTTTTTTTCGTCAAGTTTAATTTTTAGATAGCTACTTTTTTAATACTTTTTTTTAGTTTGAAAGCTAGTTTTTGCTACTTTTTTTGAAAAGTTAAGTCCAAATAATTTGTAAAAATACATTTTTTAAAAATTTTGACCCGTTAATTTTTTTGTAAATTGTTTAAACAATTCAAAATCTTCACAAAAAAATTAAGGACAGTGTAGAAATACAATTATCATTCCATGACAAATTTTTAACATTGAAAATTCACAGACCTGCAAAAATGACTTGTTTAGTATTCTGACTAATTAATTGTTTACTAAATTATTGAAACAATTTAAACCTTTTACAAAAAAAATCAAGGACACTCTAGAGTTGCAATTTCTAAATTTTAGTAATATTAAAATTCCAGATCTTTGGAATAATTTAGGAATATTTATTATATATTTTATAATATTTATTGTTATTTTAAATATTTTCAATTGCACTATTAAAGATTTACTTATAAATTTTTGCTTCATTTAAATAAATTTAAACAAATATATTAATTTTTAAAATTAATTTTAAATTTGCAAAATTTGTTTATTTATACAATTAGCATGTGATCCAATTTTTTTGTCATCGCTTTTATAGAATTTTTAAAAAATGATTTAATTTTATTATAATATGGCTTATTTTCTTCACAAAAATAATTCTTTAATGTCAACGTTAAAATTTTTTTAAAAAAGTACACAGTTTTAAAAATATGCGGAAAACTAATTGTTTAAAAGAAAATCTTGACTTTTTTTCAATATACAAATAAACATTTTGAATTTAATTAGAATTTTTCACGAAACAATTGTCAGGCATATTACAAATTTCAGTTATTTTTTGATTGGCCAATTGATTTTTTTAAAATCGGTTATTTTAAAAACAACTGATATTTCAATCATTTTTAACTGATATTCAGTGAGATCTTACTGATTGAAATCGCGAAAATAAAGTCACTGAAAATCAGTCAAATTTCACTGATTCAGATTTAGAGAGTAAAAAATGAAAAATACTCAATTCTTGCTTGTCTTCACGTTATCAAGGATTTAAAAAGAAATACAATCGAAATAAAAATAAAAGAAAATGTGAAAACGAAAGAAAGTACACACACACACACACATATAAAAATCTTCACGCCACGACAGATGTGATTATCTTCTCTCCAACCCCCCCCCCCCATACATTTCTCTCTATATAGGTGTGAATCAAACGAATTCCAAAAGAGTGTAAAATCACAGTATCGAAGTGCAAAATCATGAAAATTCAACGTCAAACCATAACGCATCAGATGGTCTCTAACGATTCCCTCAATCCAGCTTCTTTTTTCCCCAATTTCTTTTCTTATATTCATTCTTTGTGACACTCATCAACCTCTCGCTTCCCTCAATTATCTCCAATGTCTCCTCATCACTTCCCACACCATTTCATATCACAATCGATCTCAGAAATAATATTCCCAAGTTTTTTTTTTTTTTTTTTTTTTTTTTATTTAAACCAAGACGAGAAGTATATCGGGGCGAGGTCGTTTCCACCAAGAAGAAGAAGAATTGAAAATGATGATTGGTGGTAAGCGGGTGGAGGTAAAAGGGGGGGATAGAAAATGATAAAAGAGGAGGAGGAGGATGAAGAAGAGGAAAAAGGAGAAGAGGGGGTGAGGAAGGGGTGAGAGGAAGCGGCAATAAGGAGATAAATAAGAAAAGTATAGAAAGAAGGTGGCAGAGATCGGGACGCAATCCGTCGAAAGAAGGAAAAGAAAAAGAGTCCAGGAGCGCGCGAATTAAGTCGATCGCTGTGCGTGGAACCACATCCTTCTCTCGCCCCGGTATAACTCCAGATATGGCTTTTCTTTTGTCGCTCTCTCTCTTATTCTTTTCCTCCTTTTCTGTCTTTTTCTCTTTCTCTCTCTCTCTCTCCTTTTCTCTCTTTCTCTCTTTTTCTCTTTTCCTCCTTTTCTTTCTTTCTGCCTTTTTCTCTCTTTCTCTTCTTTTCTCTCCTTTCAACTCGCCGTTGGTTTTCAAGAGAGAAAGAAAGAAAGAGAGAGAGAGAGAGAGAGAGAGAAAAGCCAACGGCGAGTGTACCTCTTTTCTTTATTATCGACATCAACAGTCGACTTTTGTTTTATAATAACCACTGCTGTGGTCGCCGACACCTCGTCTTCGTTTTCTGATGCCAATAAAGCAAGTGCAAGGCTCTCTCACTTGAATGGCGACGCGAGGTCGTCCACAATCGACAACTTATAACGAGAAAAAAATTCTCAGATTTATCCCTTTTGCTCCAAGGGGGATTTTTAATATATTTTTCCTTTTTTTCTCTCTCTCTCTCTCTCACTCTCTCCCCTCATTGTTTCGCAGACGCCTAAAGTCTTCAAGTTCTCACACCTTATTTAATCATTTGTGAAACGAGCAGAGAAAAATAGATTCGATAAAAACAATTCTGCTAAATTAATTGTGCGCTTGTTTTTACAAAATCGAAATAACAACAACAAGATTCTTTTACAAGGTTCGAAAAAACAGAATCGTAAATAAAACAAGGTTGCCACAATAGTCTGGGAATTCAGGGAAAAATCAGGAATTTTTATTAAAAGTACTGGAAAAAAATAAATTTTTAGACTTTATGAGAAAATTGTGAATTTTGATGTTTTTTTTCTGTTTGGCTCATAAACTATGCAATTGACAAGAATTCTTAATACAAACCCTCCAATTTTTTCTATTTCATAATTCATTTTCATAATTCTATTTCATAATCATCTTTTTAAATAACTTAATTCTTGAAGAACTATCATAAAATTATTAGGTACTTATAACATATTTAATGAATAATTTTACTTAAAAATTTAAAAATTAATTGGATTTCAAAAGAGTTGCGTTCATAATCTTCATAAATAGATGAACTTCAACGGTTTAATTTAAAATTTCAGAAAATGTCAATTTTTAACGAATTAAAATAGAAATTTTTAGAACAACTGATTAATGAAATTCAATTATTATTTTCAAAAGTGATGAACTTCTTTTGCATAAATTCAATTTTGTTCAACAAATTTTTTAAACTCTCGGCAAAATTGCAATTCTTTTTATAAATAATAAAATTCTTCTCTGAAATTCAATTATTTGCGTAAAAAATTAAATAAACTTGGCAAAATTTCAATTATTCTGAAAAATTTTCATCATTTTAATTACTTTTTATTATCTACTATTTTAATAAAATTTTACGAAAGAATTCTATTATTTAAACAAAATTTCAATGAAAATTTCACAGGAATTCAAATACATACCAATATTTTTTATATATTTCCTCCCATTAATTCAATAATTTTTTTTTCTTTTTGAAGTTTTTTCAAAGAATTCAAATATATTCAGAGAATTGAAAAAAATAGTTCTGAGAAATTTAATTATTTCGAAAAATTTAAATAAAATTCATTTAAAAATTATGTTATTTAAAAACATTTTGATACAATTTTTTACAAGATTTAGTTAATAAACTTGCAATTTTAATAAAAATTTTCCTATACAGTTCAATTATTTTCAATACAATTCTTCCTAAGAATTCAATATTATTTTCACTAACAATAAATTTTTTTATGGAAATTCAATTATTTAAAAAACAATTTAAATAAAATTTTTCGCAAGAAATCAATTATTTTTATAAATATTTAAATTTTTCTTGAGAATTCAATTACTTAAAAAAAATTTTATAAAATGCTTTATAAATTAAAAAAATTATAATAAAATTGGTCGTGGAATCTTCGAAAGAATTGAATTATTTTTAAAAATAAACATTTTAACTGGAATTCAATTATTTAAAAAAGAATTTTTTTTAATTCTTTGTCAGATTTCAATTATTTTCAATTTTTAAGGGAAATTTCTCGATGGAATTTAATTATTTTCAAAGAGTTTTAAAAAATCTGAGATATTCAATTATTTAAAAAAATTTGAATGAAATTCTTCACAAGAAATTAATTATTTTCATGAATAATTATAATTTTTTTCGGAATTTAATTATTTTCACAAAAAAAAATTCTTCACTGGAATTCAATTCTTAAAAAAAAATTTTAATAAAATTCGTTGCAAAAATTCAATTATTTTCAAAAATAAACATTTTTACAGGAATTCAATTATTTAAAAAAGAATTTTTTTTTAATGCTTTGCCAGATTTTAATTACTTTTAATTTTTGAATGAAATTTCTCGATAGAATTTAATTATTTTAAAAAAGTTGTAAAAAATTCTGAAAAATTCAATTATTTTTAAAAATTTTGATAAAATTCTTCATAAAAATTTAATTATTGAATAAATTATTTATTTTTGTATGTAAATAATTGAATTCTCGAGAAATTTTCTAATAGAAATTTATTAAAAAATGAATTTTAGGTAAAATCTTAGATAATTATTGAATATTAGAAGAGTTTGTGTGAATTTTTAAAAATAATTGAATTTTGAAAAAGGTTTAAATTTAAATTTTTGAAAATTTGAATTTATTGTTACAATATTCTTATGAAATAAAATAATAATTTTATCACTTTGTCATCTTAAATTTATTATAAAACATGAGGAAATCGAACACTCCGAGTCGAAGACTCGGAGTGGTCGATTTCTTCATGTTTTGTAATGATAATATTGTCATAAGTTATTGAATTTGAGAATATTAATTCCTATACAAAAATAATAATGATTAAATATTTTTTTAAAAAAGAAGTTATTGATGTTCTTCAGGGTCAGGAACAAAGGGAAAAGTTTGTCTGAAAATCAGGGAAAAATAAAATTAAACTTTTGTGGCAACCCTGTAAAAGAGATGAATCGTGATTTTCAATGAAATTAAATTTCTGTTTTTATTTGTTATTTAATTATACACAGAAAGATGGTACTTGCATTTTTTTTGTAATTGCTTCCTCATCGATGAAGGATTTTTTTTAATTTCCAAAATTACAGAAAATTTAATTGAGATTCGTGAATTATTTGCTTTTTCGTTCTGCATTTGACGATGACAGGGGAATATCACCCTTGTCAGAATCATGTCGTTGAGGAGGGCGATGACTGTTGGTCTGAGTTATTTTTTTCAAGCAAAGATTAAACGAAGAAGATAGGCTTGGCACGAAGAAGAAGCGCACTTAATACAGCAATAAAAACCCCGGCTCACGTATATTATTTTATTTAGTTTCCGAAACTGCCGCGACTTAAACGCATCCATAATTACCAAGCGGTACGTGAATCGCTTAACTTATCTCGCGTTGGTGACGAGAGACAGAGAGCAAAGAGGGGGACTTTTGGACCTTTATATCTTTCTTGTTGTCTTGTTGCGGTCTAAACATACTTTGCGTTATTTATTCGAATTTAAATTTCAACTCCCACGCCATTAGGGTATACGAAACTGAAAATAGAAAAGAGAAAGAGAAAAAAGAACTTTATTGTTTCAGTAGGAAAAATAAGTATAAAGTAACTTTAACTATTTGTCAGGTAAAATTTGTACATTCTGGAATTCTTGATTATTTTATTATAGAGATAGGTTATTTTTTGTGTATTTACTTCCATTTTTCTCGAAATCCTGACGTGATATTTAATTGATAGTAGTCAAGTAATCGGCTATTTAAATCAAATAAATTTTTTTTCAGTGTAGAAGATAAAATTAATTTACAAAACTCCAAAAAAAAATTACAGTACTTTCCTCATGTGATGAGAATATAAAAATTATTTGTCTACATAGAGCATTCATTAAAATTTGATATTTCCCTTTGAAAAAAAATAGATTGAATTTAACTTTCCAATTTGTATGATGAATATGAGAAATTCTTTTTGGGTATAATGATTTCCTGGGAGATGAATAAACTATTTTTTGAATGGATACGCGAAATGGTGGTGTATCAGAATTGCGAGCGAGAGAAGGGAGGGAGAATATATTTTGATACGTCAAATTAATGTACACGGTATAGATGAAAGGAACTTCATTGAATGAATGCAGCAAAGCTAGACGTAAATATTTCCAATATCCATTTTTTGCTGAAAATAACTAAGAATGATACATTTTCGAGCTCCTCCCCTCTCTCTCTCTCTCTTTTTCTCTCTCAGTCTCGCGGAGCACACAAATGATGCACCTCGAAGAATAACACCTTCAATACTATTTTTTTTTCATTTTTTTCCATTCGTTTTTTTATTATCAAGACGCTTTTCGCTCCTCGTTATTATACATTACGTCAAACCTATCCTTGTTGGTGGCATAACCGATCTTACCGATCATCACTAGTCAACCTCCATTTTGCGTTAACGACCGATTCTTTGAAAAGGATGGAGAAAGAGTGAAAGAGAGAGAGGCAAAAAAAAAGGAAAAAATAGGCCTCGGGTGTGCGGAGTCTGGTCCAAAGTATAATGTAATAATAACCTTGCAAACGTTATGCTCTGCATGAGGGAGATAATTGGAGGTGGAGCCGCGGAAAGGGATAAAATTCGAAAAGAAAAAGGCAAATTCCACAATGTTTGAAATTTTACGTCCGGAGGAATATGATTCTTCTCCTGTTGCAAGTGATCGGATCCGTGTCCGATCTTCGTGATTCCTATGCTCTCTAAATCTAAATCAGTGAAATTTCTTCTGCTGATTATCGACTGTGGTTATTTTTTATTAATTGTGAATTAAATTAATTTTTATGACTTAGATATTAATTTGAATTGTTTTAACAATAGTTTAAGACTAGTAAAAAATTTTTTGACTAACAATTGCAGGCTTCACAGTCTGTCCCCTATTTCCCTAAAAGTCCCCCTCTTTTAATTTTGTCCCCTAAACGTACCCTATTTTGAAAATTTCCCCTTTTTTTCGTCGTAGGAAATAAATTATTTTCAATATTTTTTAAGTAATTCTGCAAAAGAATTCAATTATCTATACCAACAAAATTTTCTCCATAAAATCAATTATTTTAAGGATTTTTAATGAAATTCTTTTCCCAAAATTCAATTATTTTGATAACTTTGCACGAATTCAATTATTTTTAGAAATTTTAATAAAGATCTCGTCAAGAATTCAATAATTTTTATACATAGCAAAATTTTTCGCCAAACATTCAATTAATTTCAAAAATTTAAATAAAATTCTTTGCAAAATTTCAATTATTTTCAAAATTTTTTCACAATTAAATGTTTTTAAATATTTACTATTTTCATAAAATTTATCAACACATTTAATTGTAGAAAAAACTTGTTGATACAATATTCTACGAAATGATTTAATTATTTTCATTAATAATAAAATTTAATTTACGAATTCAATTATTTTTAATTGAATCATCGCAGAATTTCAAATATTTTTAATACAATTTTAAATAAATTCCTTGAAAAATGCAATTGTTATTAAAAATTTTATTAAAACTTGAGAAAAGAATTCAATTTTAAGAAACATTTAATTATTCAATAAAACAATAATATTCGTTGCAATAATTCAAATATTTTCATAAATAACATTTAATTCGTCGCAGAAAATCAATTATTTTCAAAAAATTTTAAGTAATTTTGCAAAAGAATTTAAATAGCTTGATAAACAACAAAATCGCATAAATTCTTCCCATAAAATCAATTATTCTAAGGAATTTTAATAAAATTCTTTTCCAAAATTCAATTATTTTGATAAATATCAATATTCATCACAAGAATTCAATTCTTTTGAAAAGTAATAAAATACTTTGCAGTTAAATTAAATTATTTTTAAAATTGTTTAAAAAATTCTCGTCAAGAATTAAGTTATCTTTATAAATAAATAGGGAAATTCTTCTCAAGAATTATTGTCAAAATTTTAATAAAATTCTTCTCATGAATTCAATTGTTTTCAAAAATTATTATTTAAATTTACCTCAGGAATTCAATTATTTTTAAAAAATTTAATAAAATTCCTCAAAAAGTTTTCAACTATTTCCAAAAATCGTTATGAAATTCTTTAATATAATAAATTTAATTAAAATTTTAATTAAATTCCTTAAAAGAAATTAAATATTTTCAAAAGTTGTTAATACAATTCTTCGTAAAAATTAAATTTTAAGAAACATTGAATATTATTTATTTTTGTATTTAAATAATTGATTTCTCGTAGAATTAAATAATTGTATTTCGTACTTTTAACTAACAATTCTGTAGAATAAATTTTTTTTTGAAAAAGTTTAATTAAATAGGGGAGAGTGGGGCAAACCGGACCGGTGGGTAAACCGGACCCCCCTCAATATTTCCGAAATGGCGAAATTGGAAAAAGTGTTGTTTACAAATTTAAAACAACCATGTTTAGTATACCTTATTTTTTCAATCTGACAGTTTTAGCTTGCGTTTGTGCGACGAAGGGAGCAAAAGTTTTTTTTTTAAATTTTTTTCTACACTTTTACGAATTTTTTCTTAAGGAAATTCTGAGGAAATCGTGTAATGTTTCCAAATATTAGGTCTCAGGTTTTGAAGGTACACACCTCAGGAATATTTACCACCAAAAACTTTGATGAATTTGCAAAGCGTTTCTTTTTGACAAACATTTATTCTCAAAATGGGCCTGTGGGGCAAACCGGACCGTTTGCAAAATTTTTTAAAGTTAACACAGCAACTAAACAATAAAAGATAAAGTATAGGTGTCTCTGGGAAAAAGTTGCGCAATTAAATGATCTTTCAAACAAGCCATCGAAAAATGAAATCGGTTGATTCGTTTAGTCACAAGAGTCAAAAAACCGTTAGGATGTCCGGTTTGCCCCACTCTCCCCTAATAATTGATGTTATTGATTTAAAGTAGAATTTTAGTTAAAAATTCTAGAAAATGTTAATTGAATTGAAATGATAGAAATAATTTTGAAGAAATTACAGTAACAATATTCTTATAATAATAAACTAATGATTTTGACAGTCGGTCATCTTTATGTTTTATAAATAAATAAATTATAAATGTTTGAATTTGAAATTTTTGAACATCTTAATTCGAATGAAAAAAAAAAGATTAAATTTTTATTTTAAATAAAACTATTGATGTTTTCGAATAATTTTACTTTTGAAGAAGAATTTGTAAATAAATTTAATAAAACATTTTTTTTTTTTTGAGTATCTATTTATAAATAAATTATATTTTTATCTTTATTTAAGAAATTTTTATGGTCTCCTAAAAGTCCCCTATTTTTTAATTTTCAGTCCTCTATTTCCCCTCAAATACTTTTTAGGGGCACTGTGAAGCCTGCAATTGTTAATAAGCAGAAGATGAAGTTCGCTCAAAATATTATTTTTCATGTTCTGATGATTATCGGCTCTGATTACTTTTTATGAATTGTGAATTAAATTAATTTTGATGACCTAGATATTAATTGGAATTATTCTGGCAATAGTTTGGGACCAGTAAAAAATTTTTGTACTAACAATTGTTAATAAGTAGAAATTTTTTTAAATTTTTGACTGGAATTTCATAAGTATAGACCTGGAAAAAGCCTGGAATTTTATATTTATCATTTTGTGGCAATCATGTTAAATTGCCTTCTAGATGGCATGAAAATTCGCTCATAAATATTTTCTACACGGTGTAAAAAAACGGGACGATACACTATTTTTTGATGAGTAAAAATATAGTATTTTCAGCAACAATTATGAAACAATTTTCTCGTAAAACACTCTTTTGAAAATCAGAACTGTTTTTAAAAAAGAATTCCCATTTTTGTCAAAACCGATTTTTGGATTAAATAAGGTCAGTTTTTTTTTAAAAAAGGATGATTTTTAAAATTTTTTTAGTGAATGAAACAATAAATTCTACATAGAAAGAAAGAGAGATAGTTATGTTTAAATTAAATTGTATCACTAAAAATTATTTTTATATTTGAATTAAGTATGTTTTTGCAGTGAAAAAATAGTATAAGAAATATAGAGTAAGAGGGAAAAAAACACAGTAAGAAAGAAAGAGAGGAAAATAGTAAGGAAGGAAGAGAGTGAAAAAGAGAAAAGACATAAAGAAAGAGAAGGAAAAGAAGGTTAAGAAATTCTTTGGGATGAGAAAGATTCCTGGATGCGTAGGCTAGAAGCTCCATCAAGGTATTATCCACTTACTGAGAATTATTCTTCCTCAAGAGAAAGATAGAGAGAGAGGGAGAAAGATACGCGCTCTGGACTCTCTATCTGCTTGAGGGAAAAATTGACGCGAAATAACCGCGCACTAACCATTGTGTAGCAAAATTCAGAAAAGGGTACAACAACAACAAAGAAAAGTCCAAGAGAGAGAGAGAGAGAGAGAGAGAGAGAGCGTGAGAGAGCATCAGTGCAGAAGCGTGCGCTGATGTATAAATTGTAGAAAAGGTTCATTATTATTTGAGTGTTAATCGTCAGTTGAGTTAAATTACCAAGAGAGGCCTTCTCTTTCCCTCTTAGCTTACACACAAAGAATGCCAATTTTATAATGTGCCTCGTTCTTGTTATTACTTTTGCGTTGATTTTTCTGTTTCTTATTTTTTACCCCTGGCTCCTTTAAATCACTTGGCAGGCGTTCCTCTCGTTCTCCTTCTCTCACTAAGTCCTGAAAACCAGCACTTTCGTCTTGGTCAACATAATCATGAGCTTCCATTCTCAATAGCGTTTCACTTCTTTAAACTCCAAACAAACAAAAGGAGGTGGTGGTAGTTGTGTGTTTCTCCCAGTGGCAATGGCATGTCTATCCCTCGTCAAAATTACCGGGTTCTCAATTCTGACCGTGGCAAATGCCGAGCTTCTGTAAATTTTTCTATATGCGCATTTTGCTTTTTTTTAAACTTGTTTTCTTGTTTGTTTTATTTTTTTCGGAGGGAAAGAGATGGAGAGTGAAACCGGGGGGGGGGCAGTAAGAGAGACAAATATAGTTAAACAGAGAGTAAGAGAGAAAAATAGTTAAAGAGAGAGTAAGAGAGAAAAATAGTGAAACAGAGAGTAAGAGAGAAAAATAGTGAAACAGAGAGTAAGAGAGGAAAATAGTGAAACAAAAAGGGAGAGAAAGAGATAAAAGTAGTGAAATAGAAAGAGAGTAAGAGAGAAAATAGGTGAAAGAGAGAAAGAGAGAAGAAGCTGGGCAGATTTTTTAACAGCACTCGATATGGAGCTCTCACTGGTTCTTGTGAATATCGATGTTCAACGATATATCTTTGCAGATGACGCTCCTTCGTAACAGACAATGTTCTACAGGGTATTATTCACACGAGTTATTTATTTATTCAAGCATGCTTGACCAAGCAGGAATGGATGATAAGTCTCTCTCTCTCTCTCTTTCTCTTTCTCTCTTTTTAACTCAAGTTAAACTCCTGTGAGAATATTATGGAATGAACTTCGTTTGCCCAAGTGTCTCACCAAGAACATTCCCATTTTATTGCTCGAAATTGGACTTTCGACGTGTAGGATTTATATTGTCTTGAGAAAAGGCAGAGCAACAGTTGCTTGAAAAAAAAGAATTTTTAGTCGAATTCTTCCTCCTGGGAAATTGATATTTTTATTTGCCTTTTATTTATGCACAAGATGAGTGCATTGAATATTTTCGATAATTTTGCCTTCAGTAAGTGATGCGCGCTGGGGAAAATGGATTTTCAAATTGTTTCTCAGTGTAGAAATGGTCAAGGTTTAGGGGATATTAAATATTAATAATGGGCCTACAATTGTCTGATCAATGTCACTTAATTTTAAAAAATTTTTTTTTAAAATGAATATAAAATACAATTTTTTGACCTTCTTCGCTTATTTTGATGTTATATTTGAAATCCTCAACCTTGATTTAGTAGGAAAGGAGTACCATAATGTTAGAGTTTACAAAAAAAAATTCTAATTTTGAAAGTCAAAATTTTGATTTTTGGAATTTTTGACTATAGGTTTGGCAAATTTTTTACTTTGAATTTTCTTTTTAATTTCTGCTTGAAAGGAGAAAATTGTATTACCTGTGTTACAATTTTCATAAAAAAAGAAATAAAGTTCAAATACCGTTTTTTGTGAATTTTTTAATATTTTGACCTAAATTTTGAAAGTTTTGTTATCTTTTCTTGCTATAGACCGAAATTTTGAAATTACTTTTTTATATTTTAAGGTTGTGTTCTTTTGACCTATAACAAATGAATTTTTTCAATTTGAATTTAGTCTTTGAAGTGTGACTTTTGACCTATTTTTTTCTTCTGACCATCTTTTGACCTAAGAGCTTGATAAGAAAATTCAAGAATACGTTCGTTTCTAGTCTATGAATTGTTCTACGAACCCTGAACATTTTAAGATTATGTTCTCGTTTTGAGCTAAAAAACATAATAAAATTTTTCTGTTACCTTCTTTATGTCACCCAATAAGTCACCCTTTTGACCTAATTTTTGTATTAGGTCCATCTCTGTACCTACAAATTTGTCCTAAAGTCTAAAGTCAGTTACATTTTTTGAAACTTAATCTGATTTTTCTACATTTAGTTTTTATTTTTTATATTTTTATGTTCCTGGTATTAATT
Source organism: Leptopilina syphax (assembly GCA_032872505.1). NCBI lineage: Eukaryota > Metazoa > Arthropoda > Insecta > Hymenoptera > Figitidae > Leptopilina > Leptopilina syphax. Next base: position 38,575,385 of record CM065469.1, read on the forward strand.
CGTGATTTTTGACCTAATTTTAAGAGTAAGCCTACCTTCTTCATGAATTTTGACCTAAAGTTTACTTATTAATGATTTTTTTAAAATTAATTTGTAAATTAATTTTAAGGTTACTCTTCATTCTGAGGCAATTTTCTAGTCATTTGTTAGTCATATATGTGTGACTAAAATTTTGAAATAATTTTCACTTCTTGACCTATAATTTATACCTAAAATTTGAAATTTAATTTTCCTCTGATTTATACGCGTTTAAACTGGAACTCTTCTTAACTTCTGAATATTAATCTGAAATTTTAGTTTATAATCAAATTTTTTATTTTTGACTTTTGACCTAATTTTTTAGTGCATTTTTAGTACCTGTAATTTTTTTTTACTCTGGAATTAGATTTTTTGAAGTTAACCTCCCTTCTTGATCTAGATCTTGAAGTTCTTATTCTTCTTTTTCATTTTTTATTTGTTGCGCAAAATTTTTTGAGTCAGGATACTTGACCTAAATTTTGAATTTTTATTCACTGGGTTATCTATCATTGACCTAAATTATTTTATTTGTTTTTTTTTCTTTTTATTTAGGCATTTATATATTGCTGTCACAAATTTAAAAATTGCTTTTGTTAACAGGATATTTATTGTTTCAGTCGGGATATTTGACCTAAATTTCAAAGTTTTGTTTTCTCGTTTATTCAATATTGACCTAAATTACGTTTATTCGCCTTTTTACTTCTTGACTTTTCTTTAAACAATTATCTTTGTTCATAGTTTATTATCAGTTTCAGTCATGATATCTGACCTAAATTTTTGTTCTGTTTTCTGACAATTCATAATTGACCTAAATTTTGAAGTTTTGTTCGTTTGTTTACTTATTGTTGACCTACACTATTTTTATTCGTTTCATCATCTACTGCAACAAATTTAAAAATTGCATTTGTTAACAGGATATTCAGTCAGGATATTTGACCTAAATTTCTAAATTTTGTTCGCTCGTTTATTTATTATATTGACCTATATCTATATTACGTTTATTCGCCTCTTTAATGTATTTCACTTTTTTTAAAAATTATATTTGTTTGTAGTTTATTGACAGTTCCAGTCAATGTTCCAGTTGTGTTCGTTTAAGGATATTTGTAGTTCCAGTCTGGATATTTGACCTAAATTTTGAAGTTTTGTTTTCTCGATTACCTCTTATTGACCTAAATTATATTTTCTGCCTTTTTACCTGTGACTGTTAGAAATGTAAAAATTATTATTGTTTACAGAGTATTGACAGGTACATTTATGAAATTTGACCTAAATTTTGAACTTTTCTTCGCCTGTTTATTAATTATTGACCTAAATTTTTCAAATCTAAAAATTATGTTTACACGATATTTAAGTTGACAGTCGTAATAATTGACCTTTTAATCTGCCGTTTGACCTAAATTTTGAGTTTTCTTTCCACCTCGTGACTTTACCCAGCACTAAGTTTTTTCAATTTTAAATTAGTTTTATCTTTTAATTTTTATTAATTTTTTTTGTTCTGTATTTTTTTCTCTTTTTTATATCGTCTTTTTTTATTTCGCTTGTTTTATTTTTTTTTATTTTGTTCTGTTTTAATTTTCAAAGATCAAATATAAAGTTTGCCATTTGACTAATGAAAAAAAAACAATTTTCCTAAATGTTAAATGACTAATAATTAGTGTTGGAATTAAAATAGATTGATTGAATTTGCAGAAAGAAAATAGAGGAATTATAGGTCGCTTGAGGTGAAAATCTCTGAGGGATATTTGGCCTGTAATCATGTTATTCGATTGGTTGAAGGGAAAATGTTAGGAGATGACGATCGGTTGCTTTACGAGCGTAAGAACACTCGACTAACTATCGTAAAACTATCGTAATCGATGCGCAAAAAGCAGTTCGCAAGTGATCTGTTCGCGTTAGGTTGAACATTAGCTGTTACGGGAATAGCCATCAAAAAATGGCAAAAGGGATCGCGCGGCAACCCTTTTCGCCTATAAAATTCAGAGGATAAATGTAGATTTCAGGGCGGTATTCGTTTGACTGGATATATATATTTTCATTTTTTTTCTTTTTTTTGCCTTTGTTTTTTTTTATATTCTTTCTTCATCCTTTCTATACACGCCCAAGCCACACGAAACACCGCATTTGAAGGTGCGAGTAAACGACGAGTATTACGACGTTAGCCTTCGTACTTTAACGATTCCCCAGGCGTTGCATCGACACTTTGCACATAATTTGTTGATTGGTCAGAGAGGTAAAATAATTCTTAACTTTGAAAAATGGCTGTTTTTTTCTCTTTCTCTCTCACTCTTTCATTTCTCTTCATATTTTTTTTTCTCCCATTGTAAGTAAATGGTCATTGCAATTGATCCCGAAACAAAGCTTAGTTACATGGTGATTTACTGAAGGGGCATAAAATTTTGTCTTTCGAAGAATAAGTGTCGAGAGTTGGTTTCCACTTATTCACGATCGTGGAAACAATAAAATTTGATCTTGAAAATGAAGAAAATATATATCTTCTATTATATTGATGATTTTTGTTTAATTTTTGTTTTTATTTTTAGATTGTACAAATTGTCGGTCAGCAGTATCATGGGATTTTATTTATATTTGTGGAAATTATTTGAATTTATTTAATAGTTGTTTTTCTTTTTCTTAAGTGTGTTTTTTATTTGCAATTTTTCTAAGGATATCAAATTCAGACAAAAAACGAATCAAAACGTTTCTTCGCAACATTTTGATACGTTTTTTGTCTCAATTAAATTTACTTATTTCACTCAGGGGTTTTTAGGGTCTGATTCGACTGAAACTACAGTCGGATTACAAAAATCCAAAATGGCGGATGCAATATGGCGGACTTTTTAGAGAGAACATCCTCTGACTTCGCATTCGGTAATTAATTTTTAAAAAGTAGCAAAAAGTTGCTTTCAAACTAAAAAAAAGTAGTAAAAAAGAAGCTATCGAAAAATTAAACTTGACAACCAAAAAAACTCGTTTTAGACACTTCGCAAAACTGACAAAAATTCCATTTTATATTTTATTTGACTGACTTTTTCCCAATTTTCATAAAAAAAATTTACTTCTTTCTTATTCTGATAATAAATTTAATTTTATTATTCATGAAAGAATTTAAATATTTATTCAAATAATTTAATTCTTGCGAAGAATTTTATAAAAATGTTTAAATAATTTTTTTTTCCACTAATTTTATGCAAATTCTAATTTAAATAATTGAATTGCTGAGAATATTTGTTTATTCATGAAAAGAAATGAATTCTTACGAAGATTTTTACAAAAAATTTTTTGAATTATTGAATTCTGTTTGAAAATTTTATGAAAATAGTATATATTGAAAATCATTGAATTGCAAAAAGTGTTTATAAATAATTAAATTTTACAAAAAATTATATTAAAATTTTTGAATATAATTGAATGTCTATGTGGCATATTGTTAAATTTTTTGAAAATAATAGAATATTATAAAGCATTTTATTATTTATGAATATAATAAAATTGAATTTTTCCGAACGATTTTATTAGAATTTTTAAAAGTAATTAAATTTCCAAGAAGAAATTTATTACGTTTAAAAATAATTAAATTCTTGTGATGAATATTGTTATTTATAAAAATAATTGAATTTTGCAAAAAATTTTATTAAAATGTTTCAAAATAATTGAATTTTTAGGAATAATTTTGTTATTTATCGACATAATTGAAGAATTATTTATGTAAATAATAGATTTCTTGGGGAGAAATTTATTAATGAAAAATTAATTTTTTTTTGTAAATAATTCAATTCTTTCACAGAATTTGAAAATAATATTTTTTTTAATAATTGATTTTTTCGAGGAAATGAAATGAAATTTTTAAGAATAATAACATTTTTTGAGAAATTACTGTAAAATTGTATTAAAAATAATTGAAATCCTGCAATGAATGTTATCATTTGTGAAAATATATGAATTGTTGCAAAGAATTTTATTAAAATTTTCAAAAATAATTGAATTCCTGAGAAGAATTTTATTATTTATGAAAAAAATTAAATTATTGCAAAATGTTTTATTAAAATGTTTAAAAAGAATTGAGTTTATGTGAAAAATTTTATTATTTTTGAAAGTAATTAAATTCTTATCAAGAATTTTTTAAACATTGTTTTAAATAATTAATTTTTTCAAAATATAATAAATATTATGAAAATTTTATTTTTTAAATAAATTTTTTTATTAATTAATTTAAAATAGTATTAGAAATAATTGAAATTCTTCGATGAGTTTTATTATTTATGAAAATAATTGAATTCTTGCTTAGAATTTTATTAAAAAATTTTTTAAAAAATTGAATTTACATGAAAATTTTTATTATTTGTGAATGTAATTAAATTATTGCGAAGAAATGTATAAAAATTTTATTAAATAATTTATATTTTCGAAAATGCTATTCTAAATTATTTGAATTTGTGTGGAAATTTTATTATTTATGAAAATAATTGAATGTTATCAATTTTTTTTTTAATAATTGAATTCTTTTGCTAAATTTTATGAAAATACTAGATATTGAAAATAATTGAATTTCGAATATTTTTTGAAAATATTTGAATCATTTTAAAGAATTTGATAATAATTTTTTGGAATAGTTTTTTTATTTCTAGCATTAGCGAATTTAAAGTACTGAAAATTCGAAAAAAAACAGAAATAGTAGCTTTTAGTGGCTGAAATCTAAAAAATGTACCCAAATAGTAGCATAAAGTAAAAAAAGTAGTAAATAGTGGGCTTTAGTAGATGAGTGCGAAGCCTGAACACCTATTTTTTCTGCTTCTACAGGCTAGCATAAACCCATTAAATTACATTTTTCGAAATCCATTAAAAAAAATCATACCTAGTCAGGAATGACGGGAAGTGAATCTCAACGCAAATGAAATTATTCTACTTTACCTACGCACCAAAGATCACGTTATAAAAGATATTCCTCTTTGGAATCCATGGGAATTCCCCCTGAACGTTTCTCTCTGGTATTCAGCACTACCTGTCTCTCTGGTATTCACACTGTGGTATACAAACCAAAGAGAAACGTTCAGTCGAAATGCCTCATTTTCAAGAAAACTTGTATCTATACAGAAGAAAAATAGCAAAAGAGGTAGCGACCAAAAAAAAAATAAAATAAAATAAAAAGAACTACTCCTGAAGAGCTTGCAGAAGCTTACCTCTCGTTCCATGGGAATTATGATTGTCGAGAGAGCTTCCTATATGTATCGTCGTCGCATCATAAAAAAGACAGGGGGCCGTTCACAAGTGCACCAGGGGCAATCCTATCAAGGTAACACCGAGGACATGAAAATTCCTTCCACATTTACCTATTTCAACTAAAGGGTGGTGTGCACACTGCGTTTATTGGCTGCGGTTGTGGAAAAAGTGAAATCCTATCTATACGGTTGAAAGGCCCTTGATACCTCTTTACGTTTTCTCTCTTCAAACTCTTGAGACAATCTTTTCGCTTAGGCAAACACAGAAGCGAGAATTGATATATAGAAAAACATTTTCCACCCAAAGTCCCAAAAACAATGCAATTCCTGTCAAATTCTATTCACTTACTCGAAATTTTACTCTATTTACAAAAATGTATAACAAAAACAAAATTCCAACACTTAAAAAATACATGCTTGAAAATGTTTAAAAAAGAAAAAATTAAATTAAAAAATATACTTTTAATCTCAAAAATAGTTAAACGTTAATACTTTCATTTGATTGAACTCAATAAAAACTTGAAACCAATGAAATGCAAGAATTCACACTTTGCGAGATTGAAATAACATTATTTCAATCATTTTGGTGTAAAGTTGGAGTCAGATTTTTAACAGTGTAAGAAGAAAGTAAATATTTTTTATGAACCAAAAGGGAAAATACTTATGTTTGAATTAAATATAATTATTCAAACAAATAATACTTTTGAATCAAAGCAGTAGATATTTTCTATAAATATTGGGATTAAGCTTACAAACTAATTTCAATTAAACAAAATCATCAAACATTATTTTTTTATTTGAATGAAGTATAATGTTTTCTCAGTGTAAAGTTTGTGAATGTCAGTGAATAGGACACAGAAATCTCGATAGAATATTGCCTTAATAATGATACTGTTAGGTGGAAATGCAGTAAACACACATGATGATCTAGGGAGAGGAGTGTATATATATCTGAAGAGAGAAAACGCGCTCATTATACAGAAGCCAGGACCATCGTATCGCTAATGACCATGGATGCACTCTCGGTTCAGAGTAACATCAGCAGCAGAACGGTAGATACTCCGTCACTCCTCGACTTCTCAGAGAATCATTAATAACGGATACACCTCAAGAGTATATGAGAGGAGTGACTTCTTTCTAGGGATGCTGATGTGTACATCTCGAGATTCTTTCCGTAAAAGAAAAAACCCTCTTTCTCTCTCTCTCTCTTTATCTTGCGAGAAAATTTTTAAACACCACAGCACAATATGTACGATTTTCTTTGTCAAAATCTCTTGAAGAAATTTCAAGAAATAAACTAAAATTTATTATTCTTAGCTCAAAATAAAGTAGGGCTCGAAGTAGGTCCGTAACTTTGCTTGAAATCCGTAAAAGTCCGTTTTTTTGAAAAAGGTCCGTAAAGTCCGTAATTTCATTCAAAAATGATGAAAAGTTGGTAAATTGTACGATATAATTTTGAGAATTTTAGAGAAATTACAAATGATTGCATAAATTCAAATATTTTTAAAAGTAATAAAATTCGTCGCAAAAATTCAATTATGTTCAAAATTTTTTTTAAATTCTCGTCAAAATTTCAATTATTATCTTTAGAAATATTAAAATTCTTCTCGAAAATTCAATTATTTTCAAAAATTTTAATAAAATCCATTGCAAAATTTCAATTATTTTCAAAAGTAATAAAATTCTTCTGAGAAATTCAATTATGTTCAAAAATTTGTAATAATTCTCGTCAAAATTTCAATTATCTTTAGAAATATTAAAATTCTTCTCGAAAATTCAATTATTTTCAAAAATTTTAATAAAATCCATTGCAAAATTTCAATTATTTTCAAAAGTAATAAAATTCTTCTGAGAAATTCAATTATGTTCAAAAATTTGTAATAATTCTCGTCAAAATTTCAATTATCTTTAGAAATATTAAAATTCTTCTCGAAAATTCAATTATTTTCAAAAATTTTAATAAAATCCATTGCAAAATTTCAATTATTTTCAAAAGTAATAAAATTCTTCTGAGAAATTCAATTATGTTCAAAAATTTGTAATAATTCTCGTCAAAATTTCAATTATCTTTAGAAATATTAAAATTCTTCTCGAAAATTCAATTATTTTCAAAAATTTTAATAAAATCCATTGCAAAATTTCAATTATTTTCAAAAGTAATAAAATTCTTCTGAGAAATTCAATTATGTTCAAAAATTTGTAATAATTCTCGTCAAAATTTCAATTATCTTTAGAAATATTAAAATTCTTCTCGAAAATTCAATTATTTTCAAAAATTTTAATAAAATCCATTGCAAAATTTCAATTATTTTCAAAAGTAATAAAATTCTTCTGAGAAATTCAATTATGTTCAAAAATTTGTAATAATTCTTGTCAAAATTTCAATTATCCTTAAAAATATTAAAATTCTTTTCAGAAATTAAATTATTTTTAAAAATTTTAATAAAATCCATTGCAAAATTTCAATTATTTTCAAAAGTAATAATATTCTTCGCAAAAATTAAATATTGTTCAATATCTACTATTTTCATAAAATTTACCAAAAGAATTTAATTGAGGGGCTGGATGCTATAATGTGTTACGCGCCATGTTAAGTGAATGGCGCGTAACACATTATAGCATCCAGCCCCTCAATTATTTAAAAAAAAAATTTAATAAAATTCTACAAAAACTTTTAATTATTTTTAAAAAATAATAAAAATTTCACAAGAATTTCATTAATAACAAATTTTTTTATAAATTTCTTCCCAATCATTCAACTATTTTCATAAATAATAACATTTTTACAGGGATTCAATTATTCAATAAATTATTTATTTTTGTATTTAAATAATTGAATTCTGGTAGAATTTTCGTCATAAACATTGATTTAAAAATAGATTTCAGTTAAAATCTTAGATTATAATAATTGAATTCTTTCGAAGAATTTCATTAAAATTTTAAAAATAATTGAATTTTATCGAGACATTATTTTAAAATTGTCTTAAAAATAATTGAATTTCTATCAAAAAAATTTTTATCAAAACTTTTTAAAATGTTTGAATTTCTACTAAAATTTTGATATTTTTGAAAATAATTGAATTCTTGCGAAGAATTTTATTAAGACTTTTGAAAATAATTAAATCTCTGCAAAGATTTTTATTATTCTAGGAAAATATTTAAATTCTTGAGAAAAAATTTATTAAAATTTCTAAATGTAACTGAAGATCTGCTAAGAATTTTGTTATTTTTAATTTATGCCAAGAATTTTATTAAAATTTTTAAAAATAATTGAATTCCTGTTAATTTTTTACTAGAATTTAATTATTTTTGAAAATTTTAATAAAATTCTTGGCATAAATTAAAATATTTTCATAAATAATAAAATTCAATGCAGAATTTCAATTATTTTATTTATTTTTAATACAATTTTAATCAAATTTTTCGAAAAATGTAATTATTCTTAAAATTTTCATTAAAATTCGTTGATAGAATTCAATTATTTGAAAATTTGTTGATAACGATTTTTTATGGGAATTGAATTTTAAGAAACGTTCAATTCTTCAATAAATTATTTATTTGCATTTTATTTGTATTTAAATAATTGAATTTTGTAATTAATTTTTTTGAAAAAGTTTAATTAATTTTTTTAAATATTATTTTTAGTTTCTATTTTCTAATATTTATTTAATTAAAGAATTTACGAATAATTGAAATTTCGTATAATTGAATATTGAAAAGAAATGAATTTGAAAATTGTCAAAGAACTTTTTCGAAAATTATTAAAAATAATGGATATAAAGAAGAATTTTAAATATAAAAATTCTTAAAATTAATAATTGAATTGATAATGATTTTAATTATTATAAATTATTTTTATTAATAATTATTATTAACTATTATAAAACATGAAGAAATTGATGACTAAGTTATCGATTTCTTCATGTTTTATAGTTATGAAAAATTTTATTTCTAGTTTTAAGTAAAATATTCTCTTATTTGATTTGGCCTGATTCTATTTTTGTCAGTTGGACCGTAAAGTCTGTATTTTTAAATGCTTTCACTGCTTCGAGCCCTTATAAAGCCTAATAAATCTAAAATAGAGAAGAATTACAAAAAATTCCCAAAGATATTAGATTTTGAGAAAGAAAATAAGAAAATCGTGGACTGTGCCTGTGTGCCACCCTATTTGTCCTTTCCTCTCATCTCTTTGTCGTTTCCAATGACGCTAATCGTCATCTTGAACCGATGACGCTAATGACGAAGGCATATGTCTAACAATTGACGCTAACTGGACCACTAGCACGAGTTAAAGAACAAGGTACCAAAGCAACTCTCTCTCTCTCTCTCTCTCTCTCTTTTATTCTCTCTTGGTGCAAACTCTTGGCAAAGAAAAAGAGAGAAAATCAGAGGCATTTTCAAGCCACGGAGATGATTTACCTCACAACTAACAATATATCCCTTCTTAAGGCGCTGGTGGATTTATTAGTTCTCTCTTTCTCGTTTGGGGGTGGCGCACCTTTCGATCTAAAAGGCCCAAGGCATGAAACCGGCACCTCATTATCGCGATAATTTACTACGCGAGTAATTAACTGGGCACACAAACGGTGTGCGCTTACTCTTTCTTTTTTCTTCTCTCTTGCAGACCACGCAAAATACAACTGCGGCCATATATCAGTATGAATCTGTCGTACTGATCTATTTACCCATTTATTTTCACGCACACACCACTATACAGGCTCACTCCTTAAATAATGAAATAGTGGATGTTTATTACCTTCGCAGTGTGAGTGAGTGTGTGTGTTTCTGTGTGAGAGCGAGAAGATACCGAGGTGTAGCCTCTTTTAATAGGATGATTAATCAATCCAACTTCAAACATTGATAAACACTGCTTTAATTGGCCAAGGAAAATATTTGCGGAGTCGAATAATAAACGTTCAATTTGCTTTCCTTATACTTTTACTGTAAACTTGTTTCCCAAGGAGAAAAAATTTTTAATATTAATAATTTAGTGTCGAAATAACCGAACCTGGGGAGTTACTTTGTAATTTTACTTTAATTTTCGATTGAGCTTTGACCCAAAATCTGAATTTGATTTTCGATTCGATTTTGACAGTTTGACTTCCATTTTCATTCTTACTTTGATTTTGACTCTGAGTTTGTAATAAACTATATTAATCATTTCTATTTCTTAATTACAATTTTATTGTTTGAATAAAATTCAAAGTTCTTTGAAAATAAAGGAAAAAAACGTTTATTAATTATTTTTTGTCGATTACAAATGACAGTTCAGTTGAACAATAAAATTAGGCCAAATAACACTTCTGAAAATTGCATTTCGGATAAATAACAGTTTAATAAAATATTATTGACAGTTTTGGGCAATCTACAATAAATTTACCCCAAATCAGGGTCCGATCAAAATTCTTGAACAGGACAAGAAAATTCTCCTTCCCACCAATAATTCCTAATGTATCTTGTATATAAGTGTGAATAAAAAAAAAACATTTCTGGTCTCCTTCTCTCTCTGTAGCAATTTTTGTTATATGAGGATCATATGATATTCAAGTCAGATGCGCGGGTGAACAACGGGCATTGTCCTGCACGAGCTGAATGACAATTGACTGAATTCGAGCGCTGGGTAATTGCCAGCTTAGCGATCATTATAACGCGACGAGGTTATTCCACGAAACTGCGAGTAACTTCAAAACCAACTCCTTCGATATCTGCTGGATTATTATTGGGAAATCTGAAATTGTAACATTCGCTCTCTCACTCTCTCTCTCTCTCTCTCAACTAAATGTGCGGTGGGAGATTGTCGCGTGTTCCATCATTGAAATTCATGCTCGCAACCCCTTTATTACATTGCCAGATGAATGCGGGTCAATTTTGTCCAATTTGCATTTCAGTAGTCTTGAAAATATTTCGCGAAAAACAAACTCGTTTTTGAAAAAAATTTTTTTTTTTTACTAAACTGTCATTTACTTGAATTATAGTTTCCAGAATTGTGAAGATTTTTATTTATTTGAGTATTTTTCTGCGAAAATTAAGAAAAAAGAATTTTTTTTAGATTTAAGTATTATTTCTCACGGGATTGATTAGGGTGACAGTGCTTGGAATACGGATAAAGTGACGATCAATCACTCTTGCTTTTAATTAATCCCCTCTCTCCCCCCCACCCCCTTTCCTTCCTCTCTAAGACTGATATTCACAAGATGTTGATCTTCAATTTACGGAAATGTCCCACGATTTATGAATATTCCAGTCACGGAATTTAAAATTGCCTATAAGCTTTCTGAGTTTTAATTTAAAATGAGAGAATAACCTTGAGTCATTATAATTAAATCTTTGACATTTGTCTATTTCGATTACTTTTTTTTTTGTTCTGTACAAAATTGACATGATTTGCAATACATTTATTTTCTGAATATCTTCAATAGCAAAATTCCTCAAAACATGAAAAATTGTTTTTAAATATATATTTGATCATTATTATTATTTTTCTATAGAAATTAAAATTTTCAATTAAACTTTAAAGTTTAAACACTATGGAAGTTGATAATTTAAAAAAAAATTTCTACTGTAACTTCTTCAAAATTATTTTCAAGATTTCGATTAAATTATTTTCTAGAATTTTTAACTTTAAAAATTCTGCTTTAAATCAATTATTTTATATAATTTTTGAGAAAGTTATTAAAATTATAAAATTCTAATTCAAATTTTGTAAATCTTTAATTTAAAACTCTTTGAAATTAAATTATTTTTAAAAATTGTAGACGCAACTCTAGTAAATTAATTAAATTATTTTTGGAATTTTTAAGTATTTTTTTATACAATAAAATTGTATGCAAACATTTAATTATTTTCATAAATATTAAAAATTACATAGGAATTTAATTATTTTCATAAATAATAAAAATTTCACAGGAATTCAAATATTTACAAATTTATAAGTTTCTTCTCAATAATTCAATTATTTTTAGAGATAATAAAACTCATCGCAGACTTTTAATTATTTTTAATACAATTTTAATCAAGTTGCTTGAAAAATGTAACTATTCCAAAAAAATTTTATTAAAATTGATCAAAACAATTCAATTGCTTAAAAATTTGTTAATAAAATTCTTTAGAAGGATTAAATTTTCAGAAACATTCAATTATTCAATAAATAATTAACTTTTGTATTTAAATAATTAAATTCTAGTAGAATTTTCTAATAAAAAATGATTTGAAAATTGATTTTAGTTTAAATTTTAGATAATAATTGAATATGAAAATAATTTTTAAGAAGTTACAGTAAAAATATTCTTATAATAGAAAATTTTTGAAAATCTTAATTCCTATGGAAAAATAATAAATAATAATAATAATCACTTGCTATTCAAAAAATGTATTCGCAGAGGCCCCTTAATTAAAATTAGGTGTTCATTCAAGTTGCTTTACATGCTACCAATGAAAAATGTTAATTAACTTCTTAGAATTATGTTTAGCTCAGGGAAGTTGGCAAAAAATAGATTCATTCAATTTCTTCGTTGTCGATACAAAAAAAAATCACAGGCATTAATCCGAGACACGTTCTTTTATGGATATATTTTCATTTGATACGCATTTGACGATTTTGCGTACACGTTTCCCTTCGCCTTCATTTCTTTATAGTCATCTGATCAAGACTACCTGCATGCTAATTAGAATTCTCCCTATAAACAAATACACTTGTCACTCAAGTGTCGTGAACGAGAGAAAAAGAAAAATAAGTGACAAATTATAAATCACAAATGAAAAAAGTGTATGTAGAAATATTCCTAGCCCTTTTTGGGCCTAACCGGGCTGAAATGGGGATTTGTCCTGGCGAAAGGAAAAAATCCCCTGCTATGGATGGAAAATTTATTTTTATTATAAATAATTATTAAATTTACAATTTTTCTTCGAAATTCAATTATTTTAAAAAATTTTAATAACATTAATGGTAAAATTTCAATTATTTTCAATAATTTGCCTCAATTCAATGATTTTTAATATCTACTATTTTAATAAAATTTTCTAAAAGAATTCAATTATTTAAAAAAAAAATTGTAATACAATTCTGCGCAAACATTTAGTTATTTTCACAAATAATAAAAATCTCACACTAATTCAATTATTTACAAATTTTTTAAAAATTCCTTTGTAATCATTAAATTTTTTCATAAATAAAAATAATAAAATTTTTACAGGGATTCAATTATTTTCGTAAATAATTAAATAGTAAAACTCATTGCAGAATTTAAATTATTTTCAAGACAATTTTAATCGAATTCCTTGAAAAATGTAATTATTCTTAAAATTGTTATTAAAATTCGTCAAAAGAATTCAATTATTTAAAAATTTGTTGATACAATTCTTTATGAGAATTCAATTTTAAGAAACATGCAATCATTCAATTAATTTGTTTTTTTTTGTATTTAAATAATTGAATTGTAGTAGAATTTTTTTAAAAAATTGATTTAAAAATGGACTTCTATTAAAATTTTAGATAATAATTGAATATTAACTTTTTAGAAATTTTTGAAATAATTGAATATTAAATTTTTGAAATAATTGAATTTTAAAATTTTAGAAATTTTAAAATTAATTTTTTTTAAAAAGTTTACTTAAATTTCTTTTATATTATTTTAAGTTTTTAAGTTCTATTTTATATTTAATCGAAGAATTTACGAATAATTGAAATTTCTTAAAATTGAATATTGTAAACAAATAGATTTGAAAATTGTCAAAGAATTGTTTAAAAAAAATATTAAAAATCATCGATTTAAAGACAATTTTAGTTAAAAATTCTTGTCAAAAAAAGTTAAACTATTTTTAGGAAATAAAAAAAATCCCCTTTCTATTTGCAGTGAAAGAAACCTGGCCCTATCAAGGCTGAAACAGGGCTTCACCCCGGGTCTGTTTAATTTTTCCCTATCCAATAATAAAAATACGTATTTTTTCAAAAAAAAAAAATTCCGTTTTGAGGAGACGAAGAAATCTGACCCTATCAGGGCTGAAACAGGGCTCCACCCCGGGTCTGCTTAATTCTTCCCTATTTTATAATAAAAATACATTTTTTTTCGAAAAAAAATTCCGTTTCGTGTTGAAGTGGCAAAGAGAAAGAGAGAGAAAGAGTTGGAGAAATAAAGGAACTTGTAAAAATAATAAATGATTTGTAAGACCACTTGTATGGTTGAAAAATTCAGAGTGCAATGCTTAGGTCGAGGAGAAAAGGCGGCAGAGCTGATTAGAATGAGAATAGACGTGGGTGTGGATGCATATATATATGGGATGGAAGAAGGAGAGAAGTGGAAGAAGAAGAAGAAGAAGATGGAAAAGAGAAAAGAGAGTGTATGCTCGAAGAGATGAGAGATAGAAAGGACCAAACTAAATAATAACCCCCAACCCAACCGCGACAAGGACCACCCGGTGTAACACAAGGAATAAGAAGTATAGTGTGTGTGCATAGTGAAAAGGCGAACTCAGGTGAGCATTTGAAATGGTAATTGCAAACCGAAACGACTCGATGTCTGATAAAACGATTTCGAATGGTCACCGTGTTTAATACCTTGTCGATAACCGCGCACTTGTTATTAACTTTTTTCGCGCACACGATTGTCAGCTGAAGGCGTAATTTTTTTTTGTCTTCACTCTTTGCTAATCGTTCTTGTTATACTTGTGAACGATTGTCATATGAGATATGATTCTATCAGGTTCTGATTAGGATTTTACTGAAATGAGACTGAAATAGGGTTTTAGTAGGGACCTGACTAGTTTTATTAGATTTTATTACAACACTATTTTAAACGGGGCAAAGGGGGCAAATTTCCACACTGGCCCCAATGAATGAAGCACTAGGTTCGACCTGGCCCCAGTAGAAATTAGAAATTAATTGTAATCTGATTAGAATTTAATTGTAATCGGGTTGGAATAGGGCTTTATTAGGGACATGACCAGTTCCTGACCAGGACACTATTTTAAATGGGGCAAAAAGTAGGGCCCTATTAGGACTTGATTGTATGTAATTAGGCTGAAATAGGTATTTAGTAGGGATCTGGCCAGTTCCTAACTAGGACACTATTTTAAATAGGGCAAAGGGGTCAAACATATAATTCAAATAAATGTTTATGTTCAAATAAATAAATAAATATTATATTTTGTTTAATACAATATATTATATTTAATAAAATACATTATGTTTAATAGAATATTTAACATAATAGGTATTTAATATAATACATTATATTTAATACAACACATTATTGCCGATATTCCGCATATTATAAGTACGAATTATTATCAAATAAAAAAAAATATTGAAATGAAACTGACGCAACTATTTTTTGAATTCAAACGAAAAAATCATTCTGTCAGGATATTAGAGGAGAAAAAAATGGTTAAATATTTAAATATTTCGGTTTTGTTACGGTAGTTGAATGAGAGATTAGAATGAATAAACATCAAATTTGCTTCGTCATAAAGAAAGCATTGTAATGAGCAATCCAATAGGTTCAAACAGAATACTTGATTGTCAATCCTCAACTGAGAAGAATGTTCCTAGAAAAACTTACTCATTTACATCTATACGATTTTTTTTATGTAAAGACCTATTAGAATTTATTTTACCGGTACACATTTAACAAGAAGGTAATAAATTGATACAGTCAATTTAACTCTATGTTTTAAAGCGAGGGAAAAATTTAGTTACTTTTTACAAAGAATAAAAATTACTTTTTGCAAATAATGCAATTCAGCAAAATTTTAGTAAATAGGGAATAAAATTATCTAGACCTTGGATATTAAGACTTTTTTCGATTATTTTCGAACAATTCGACTTATTTTCACTTATTTTCTAAAATTGCGATTTTTTCGCCTTTTCTTCCAAATATTGCAAAAAAAATACCACTTTTTTTAGTATAAAATGCAACTTATTTCGATTTTTATAATGTGAAAATTAACTGTAGATAAATCTGTCAAACTAAATTATTTTTGAATAATATTTTACTAATTAAATTTTCAAAATACACAATTAAAAAGATTTTAAATCATTTAAATTTTATAAAATTTAATTAAAAACAATTGATTTTTTTCAAGTATTTTATTACAATTTTTCGAAAATCAACTTTTGAAGAAATCTAATTACAAATTTTGGAAAACAATATATTGAATTCTCGAAAATTTTAATAAAACATTTTCTTAGAATTGTTTTGTCATAATTTTTTAAGATTCAATTATCTTCGAACAAAGTACTTAGAAATTTTTTTAAATTTACTTCTTAGACTTATTAAAATTTGAGAGCAATCATTTTCTTATTTATAATAAAAATTGTTCAAAATTTGTAATCAAAGTTCTTCAAACAATTAATTACCTTTTTTTAAAATCATACTAAAATTCTTTTAAAAAATTCAATTATTTTCAAAAAATTGCATTGCATTGTTAAAAAACAACTAATTGTTAGAATTGTTTTGTCATAATTTTGTAAGATTCAATTATCTACAAAACAAAGTGAATAAAATTTTTTAAAAAATTTCCTTTTTTAGACTTATTAAAATTTAAGAGAAATCAATTTCCTAATTTATTATCAAAATTCATTAAAATATTAATTTTTTTAAAAATATTTTACCTGCAATTGTTGGGGAATTTATCAATATTGTAAATAATTGAAAAACTATTATCTTTTAAAAATTATTTAAAAATTATTTAAAAATATTTTTAGAATATTATTTTTAAGAAATTATGATAATTTTTTGAAAATATTATACCTTTAATAATTTAAAAAAAAACATGGACCGCTACAATTAGTATAAAAATTTGAATTTTTGTATGTAAATAATTATTATGAATTCTCGATGAACTTTCGTAAAATTATTAAAAATAATTGATTTAGAGATGAAGTTTAGTTAAAAATTGTAGAAAATAATTGAATTAAATTTCAGAAGATTTAAAATTTTTTTTAAATTTTATTCCCCTTGGTAAAACAAATAAGTTTTTAAATATTTGTTTAACAAAATTATTAAAGTTTTGAATAATTATATTTAGAAATCAGTGAAAGATTAGAAAAATACAAAATTACATTTTTATGACAATACCTAATAAATAAAGGACTTTTTCGTTTTTTTTGTATTTTTAATCGACGAAAGCGATATTTTTGTGTCTTAAAGTCGATCCGAGGCCTACTTCCTTATTTACAAAAATGAAATTAACACAGCTTGTGAGAAAAACAATTAATACAGAAATTATTACTTCAAAAAAATTGAATTGAAATTTTTAATTTTTTACGTAACCTAAAATTTAATTTAATTAATCATTAGTCATTATTAATTATTTCATTAGTAAAAATATTACTATTTGAATCAGTGACTGACTTTTTGATATCAAATTTGATATTTTTAACTAATTCAAATTTAGAGAGCAAATTTTGAAATACTTTTACAACATTTAATATAATTTTCTCTCCGTGTAGTATTGGTGCAATTGAACCAATAGTTTTTTTTCTCAGTGTAGTAATTATCTATTGACAATTTTTTTATTGTTTTCTAATTTCTGAAAAGCAAACAGCTAGCCACGATTTTATTAATGACTAATTATTTTTCACAACTTCAGATTTAGAGAGAATTTTTTTGTTTGTAATTTTGGAAATTATGTTTCTTAATACAAATTTCGAAGTCAAAATTTTGTAAAGGGAATGAAGAAAGAAAATTGTCAGAACTAGTTTGGTCGCAAGTTGGATTTGATCGAAGCATATATATATATATATATATATATATATATATATATATATATATATATGCCATTTACTCGTGCCACGTAGTGTCCAGACAATGCCAGGTGTGCAAAAATCATCAGCAACATAAGGACCAGCATCAGTAACATCAGAAGCAGCAGCAACTCGCTAACGACTCTGTGAAACAAGATGGAAGTAACTGTGGGTGGGGAATGGGTGGTTTAAAACTTGTGGACTTAAATATCAATCAGTGAATGTGAAAGAGAGAATTGGAGAGAGAGAGGGAGTAGGGAGGGGAGGGGAAAAGCAAGATAGAAACACTCGGTGTGTTCTGTTTCTTCGCGGGTGTTTAATTAGCAGCTCGAGAACCAGACGCCATATACTCAGAACTCAATCAGATCCCTTCATAAGCGCGCACAGTCAGAAACTCGTATGCATAATGCGCTGTCGCGAATTCTCTATCTCTTTCTCTCTTCAGAGAAAACATACCTCTAACATTGCAATTAACCCTTTCGAGTATTTTACGTGCTGTCTTATCTACTTCACTTTATCTCCATATACAGAAGTATATAAAATTACCTTTTTTTTATCTGCTTCGATCTTTTTTTTTATCGTTTCGAACAAAAAATTGTAATTACTGCACTTTTTCGGTTTTTTTTTTTTTTTATTATTTTCATTGCGGAAATTTAATCTTCAATCTTGTTATACACTCGGGGAAAAAGTTTATTTTCAATTATTTGTTAATCAAACTGTTTAATGAAATTTAATCTTTAATTAATCACTTAATAACTGCATGTGACTCAGGATTTTAATGTTAATTTTTCGACTCTTTTTCTCTTAATAATATATTGAATAAATTAATGTGATATTTCGTGAGAAAGTCTAAAATTTGATCAGGAAGGTCAGAGAAATAAGGGATTTTTATTAAAAGTACTGGAAAAAGTTAATTTTTTAAAATTCATGAGAAACCTCTGAATTTTGATGTTTTTTTTTGTTTGACTCGTAAACTATGTTTTTAACCACGAATTTTAATACAAAACCTTCAATTTTTTCTATTTCTGACAATAATTTATTTATATGACTTCATTCTTTGAGAACTACCACAAAAGTATTACTTATAAATTATTTAATGAATAATTTTACTTAAATATTTCAAGATTAATTGAATTTAAAAAGAGTTGGGTTTACAATTTCCATTAATGGATGAACTTCAAAAGGTTCTAATTTGAAATTTTGTAAAATTTCAATTTTCAATAAATTTAATTAGAAAACTTTTAATAATTTAAACTCTTTGGAAATTTTTTATTTATTAATATTACAAATGATTACGGAAATTCAATTATTTGCAAAAGTAATAAAATTCTTCGGAAAAATTCAATTATTTTTAAAAATTTTAATAAAATTCTACTCAAACATTTAATTATTTTTATAAATAATAAAAATTTTACAGGAAATCAATTATTTATCACTTTCTTATAAATTTTTTCGAAATAATTCAAATATTTTCATAAAAAATAAAACTCATCGCAGAATTGTAATTTAATTATTTTTAATACAATTATAATCGAATTCCTCAAAAAATGTAATTTTTAAAATTCAATTATTTAAAAAATTTTTTTACAAATTTTAATCAACATTTCAATTATTTTTATTAATAGCAGAATTCTTCTCTGAAATTCAATTCTTTTTTTAAATTTTTGTCAAAATTTCAATTATCTTTATAAATAGTAAAATTATTTTCAGAAATTCAATTATTTTCAAAAATTTGAATAAAGTTCTTGGAAAATTTCAATGCTTTTTAAAAATTTTCATGAATTCAATGATTTTCAATATCTACTATACATATTTTAATAAAGTTTTCCAAGGAATTAAATTATTTTTTAAAAATTTAATAAAATTCTATGCAAGCATTTAATTATTTTCATAAAAAATAAGATTTTCGACAAGAATTCAATTATTTTCATAAATAATAAAATTTTTTTTAGAAATTTCAATTATTTTCATAAAGAATAAAATTGTTTTTAGGAATTTCAGTTATTTTCATAAATATAATAATACAATTTTTTTAGGAATTTCAGTTATTTTAATTAATAATAAAATTTCTTTTCAGAAATTTTAATTATGTTCATAAAAATTCTTTTTAAGAATTCGATTATTTTAAATACAATTTTAATCGAATTCCTCGAGAGATGTAATTATTCTTAAAAATTTCATTAAAATTTGTCAAAAGTTTCAAATTAAATTCTCTGAAAATCCTAATTTTTCATACTTTTAACTACCATTTTTGTAGAATTAATTTTTTTTTAAAAAGTTTAATTGAATTTTTTTTAAATGATTTGAATTTTATATTTTCTAATATATATTTAATTGAAGAATTCCCGAATAATCGAAGTTTCGTAAAATTGAATTGTAAACAAATGGATTTGAAAATTCTCAAATAACTTTTTAAAAAATTATGAAAAATAATTGATTTAAAGAAGAATTTTGGTTAGAAAATTCTAGAAAATAATTGAATTGAATTGAAATGATGAAAATAATTTTGAAGAAGTTACGAAAACAATATTCTTAGAATATATATTAATGATTTTCTCACTCTGTAATCTTCAATTATTATAAAACATGAAGAAATGACAAAAAAATAAATAAATAAAATTAAAAAAAATGAAAGATTTCTTCATGTTTTATAAAAAAATTCTTATAAGTTGTTGAATTTCAAAAAGGTTCTTCTAGTTCTAGTTTTCTATAGGAAAATAACTATGATTAAATATTTATTTAAAAAAACAAGTTATTGTTTTGGAATAATTTTACAATTAAAAAAATTTGTAAATAAATGCAATAAAAAATTTTTTTGAGTATCTAATAATTTTTAGAGTGAATCGTATTCTTAATTCTTAAGAATTCTTAATTCGTATTCTTATATTTTTAAATGTCAGGAAAAAAAATCAAAATTTTGTTTGAAAATCATGGAAAAGTTAGGGAAAAATAAATTTAGATTTTTGTGTCAATCCTGATCTTATTTCTATAATAATTATCAATTATCAATTCTTCTTAACAGCATGTGACTATTACAGAAATCAATGTTAATTTTTTCGACCACTTTTCTCTTAAAATATTAAATAAATTAAGCTAGTTTTTTGTGAATAACTCTAAAATATAATAAAGAAGAGCAGTGATGTGCAAAAGTTTTAATAATTCTAAAATAAATTATAAAAAAATACTTTGAAATCGGAAAAGACGAGAAATTGATTAAAAGTGATTTTGAGAACTGATAATTTTAAAATTATTTTTTAATAAATAATTTTATAAATATTAAAACTTTTTCACATCACTGCCCTTCTTTATGATATTTTACATTTTAGAGTTATTCACAAAAAACTAGCTTAATTTATTTAATATTTTAAGAGAAAAGTGGTCGAAAAAATTAACATTGATTTCTGTAACAATCACATGCTGTTAAATTCTTTTTTTTCTCTTATGAACTTTTAAGGAAGAATGTAAAATAAGGTTCATACAACAAAATAGAGTATTTGATTCGAACTTAATTTTTTTTCTTAACTGCAATGCATTTAGTGGATTCAAACTAAAATTTGGTTATTTCAAGTAAACTTTTCCCTGAGTGTGACATTTAGAAATTTATGTCAAATAGACACATATATGTAATTTTGAATCACTGTATACACTCTCAACGTGTACATATAATAGTGGACCACACCGGCTATACATCCATATTGTGCATCTGGATATTGTCCTCTCTCTCTCTCTCTCTCTCTCTCTGGAATTTAACTCCCCTCTCTCCCTCGCAATATATGTACACTGTTAGCAAACTATACATTAACATTACAAAGACTTACATCTGCAGTTTCGTTTACTTTGAAACAGTACTGGACACCAAACTATCCCCCCATGTCACCCCTGTTACGGCCTTTGTGAAACAGATACACACATCCATATATTCTATATGTATACCTGCACCTCTCTATATCGGTTTTACTCTAACTTTTGGTCAGAAGTTAATCTCCGATCAAAAACTGGGGTTTATGTTAATCCGACTTTAGGCAGGACATTTGTAAAGCTTGCAAATTAATTTTTACGATCGAATCGTGATAGGGAGAGAGAAAGACAGTTTTATTAGAATTTTTATCGATTTAATGAAAGAAATAAGAGAAAGAGAATTCATAACAATGATTCTTTGTCAACATTCAAGGTGAGATTAGTGATTTTTTTAAATGAGGGGAAATTGTATTGTTTCGAGGAGTAAGGGTCCTTTGTTTTCTCATTGTAGGGTGAAAATTTAAAAATTTGCAAAACTATTCTTCTTGGGGACAATTATATTCACTATATGACTGTATGGAAAATGAATCGAAGAGTTTGAGTTCTTTTTTTTTCTTCTTCTTCGTAAATTCGTGAGGCCTCGAGGGTCTTCTCAATGGCGCTGGGCCTTCTTTAAATATTGACGGAATGAGATAAACGTATAAATTACCAGCCATCTCGAGGGCCCTCAGGCAACGCGCGCTCTTCTTCGTATCTTTCGGGACGTTGATCCGGTTGTCTGAGTCGAGAAAAGGTGCCAAGAAATTTTTCACTCATTTGCATGTTTGTCGAAGGCGAAATTTTCGCGAAAAAAGGACGTTTTTAGCTTTTAAAGTATCAACGTAAAAAATTAATTAACATTTAATAGGCAATTACCCATTTAGTTATGTAAATACTTGGTTAACATTAAATAGTTCATTAAGAATAATTATTTAATTAACATTAATAATAACAAATAATTAATTTTCGCACTCGATCTTCATTAAAATATTAACTTCTTTCTTATCCTGCTAATAAATTTAATTCCTGCAATGAATTTTATAATTCATGAAAGAATTTAAATATTTATAAAAATAATTTAATTCTTGCGAAGAATTTTATGAAAATTTTTAAATAATTGATTTCTTTCGATTAATTTTTTTTGCAAATTCCAATTTAAATAATTGAATTCCTGAGAAATTTGTATTATTCATAAAAAGAATTGAATTCTCAAGATTTTTACAAAATTTTTTTAAACAATTGAATTCTGTTTGGAAATTTTATTAAAATAGTAGAAATTGAAAATAATTGAATTGCGAAAAGTTTTTAAAAATAATTTAATTTTACAATGAATTCTATTAAAACTAAAAATAATTAAATTTCCAAGAAAAAATTTCTTACTTTAAAAAATAATTGAATTCTTGTGATGAATATTGTTATTTATAAAGATAATTGAATTTTGCAAAGAATTTTATTAAAATGCCTCAAAATGTCAAAATAATTGAATTTTAGAAAATAATTTTGTTATTTATAGACATAATATTGAATTCTTTCGAAGAATTATTTATGTAAATAATTGAATTCTTGAGAAAAATTTAATTCAAATCTAAAAAAATAATTGAATTATTTAAAAAAAATTTAATTAAAATTGTATTTAAAACAATTGATTTCTTTCGAACAAATTTTATTAAAATATTTGAAAATTATTGAATTCCTGTGAAAAATTCCAATATTTTTGTAAAATTCTTATAAAGAATTTAAAAAACATTTTTTTTTTTAAATAATTGACTTTTTTGAGGAATTGAAATTCAGTTTTTAAGAATATAATTACATTTATTCAGTTCGATGTTAATTTTTTGAGTTTTGACCAAATTTGTAAATAATTACATTTTTCGAGCAATTCCTGTAAAATTGTACCTATTAAAAAAAATGAAATCATGAGATGAATTTTATTATTTTTGAAAATAATTTAAAAGTTGATAAGAATTTTCTTGATATTTTTAAAAGTACATGAATTCCTGAGAAGAATTTTATTATTTATGAAATTAATTGAATTATTGCAAAATATTTTATTAAAATGTTTAAAAAGAATTGAATTTCCGAGAAAAATTGTATTATTTATGAAAATAATTGAATTCTTGTGAACGATTTCATTAGAATTGTTTAAAATAATTGAATATCCAAGAAGAAAATTATTACTTTTAAAAATAATTGAATTCTTGTTTTGAATATTGTTATTTATGAAGGTAATTGAATTTTGCAAAGAATTTTATTAAAATCCTTCAAAGTAATTGAATTTTCAGAAATAATTTTGTTATTTATCGACATAATTGAATTCTTTCGAAGAATTATTTTTGTAAATAATTGAATTCTTGGGAAAAATTTAATTCAAATCTAAAAGAATAATTGAATTATTTCAAAAAACGTTATTAAAATTGTATTTGAAAATAATGGAATACCTGTGAAAAATTCTAATATTTTTGTAAATAATTGAATTCTTCAACAGAATTTAAAAAAAAAACATTTTTTAAATAATTGATTTTTTTGAGGATTTAAAATTAAATTTTTAACAATAATTACATTTTCCGAGCAATTCCTGTAAAAATGTATTAAAAATTATTGAAAGCCTGCGATGAATTTTATTATTCATGAAAATAATTGAATAGTTGCTAAGAAATGTATTAAAATTTTCAAAAATAATGGAATTTCTGAGAATAATTTTATTATTTATGAAAATAATTGAATTCTTGCTTAGAATTTTATCAAATATTTTTTCAAATAATTGAATTTCCATGAAAAATATTATTATTAGTGAAAGTAATTGAATTATTGAGAAAAATTGTATAAAAATTTTGTTGAGTAATTGATTTTTTCGAAATTTTTTTGAAAATGCTATTCTAAATTAATTGAATTCTGGTGGAAATTTTATTATTTATGAAAATAATTGAATTTTGGATAAATTTTACTAATTTTTCTTTTAAATAATTGAATTGTTTTGCCAAATTTTATGATAATACTAGATATTGAAAATAATTGAATTTCGAATATTTTTCGAAAATAATTGAATGGTTTTAAAAAATTTAATTTTAATTTTTGAGAATAGTTTTTTTATTTCTAGTATTATCGAATTTAAAGTAGTGGAAATTCTCAAAAAAAAAAGAAATAGTAGCTTTTAGTGGCTGAAATCTAAAAAATGTACCCAAATAGTAGCATAACGTAAAAAAAAGTAGTAAATAGTAGGTTTTATTAGACGAGTGCGAAGCCTGTAATAATAGAAAAAAATAACTCCTAATTTTCAATCAAAACATGACTTTCGATAATTTCCCCCCTTCAAATAAATATGACAATGACAATATCAACATATATTTTAAAATATTCTAATCAACAAAATTTCTCTCCGAAAAAAAAGAATTTAAAAAAAAATTCTTTTTTTTTCTTGATTAGTTAAAGAGTATGAGAATCAGGTTTCACTTTTGACGATTGTATATATGTATTGTGGAATGACTAAACGAAACAGTCACTGTCAGAAATCATTTTTCTCTCGCTGCATCTTACATCGATCTTCTTAATTATCGAAAAAGATTTCATTGCTTTTGAACGCGTGCTAAATGTAGAATACATTCTTACGTCATGCAGCTTTGACATATGTGATTAATGGATATTAAATTAAAAGCCTGAATTAATGCAAACAAGATTCGAACACTCTTTGACGATCAAACGTACATACGTATACAAGGAGATCGATCGATCGCTTCAAGTTTGACCATGAAAGAATTAATTCATGTCTTTTGTGCGAGTGGGAGATATATATTTATATATATATATATATATGTATGTGCCTTCGAACTCAAATCTTCTTTATATGTAGGTATATTCCACGCCCGTATTTTCATTAGTTAGAAATTTTTAAATATTTCGTAATTTACTAAAAAAAACTAAAAGGGTCAAGAAACTTTTTTTTTGGAGTTTATCCTGTGGAATTTTGCATCTGAAATCTTTTTCACTTAGGAAAAAAGTATTTCACTGCAAAAAAGTGTTAAACTTAATTAGTTTTGATAAAAAATTCTAGAGGCCCTAATGTTTCTGAAACTAAAAATCTGTCGCGAAATTTGAAAAATAAAATTAAAATTACACTGAGAAAAAAAGATGTTGGTTCAATAGTGCAACTCTCTACATTTGAATTTATAGAAATGTTTACTAATTTGAATTAGTGACTTTTTGCTATTAATTTGGTAAATTTTACTAATAAATTAGTAGAAATTGCTATATTTATTAGTAAAATTGACTAATTCAAATCAAAAGCGAGAAGTCAGTCTCTAATTTAAAATTTTAAATTAGTAAACATTTTTACTAATTCGAATTAAAAGAGAAATGCTAATAAAATTCAATTTTTTGAATTTTTTTTGAAAATAATAGGGGAATGTAGTCAAGGTTGGCCTTCTGTCTAGGTAGGCCACTCGCGTTTTTTTGTCAAGTTCACTAGCGCCACCTACGCGCATTTTTGTCGAAGCTTGTCTTAGTGAAACCTAACTTTTTGTTCAATTACATTTTCGGAAAATCGAAAATTGTGTTTTCTGTGACGTCGGTACAAAAAAAGCTCAAAAAAAGTTTTGTGCATAATGTGAAAAACCATTAATAAAAGATAAAAAACAAATTGAATCGTCAAGGCAAGTATGCAGAAAATTTGTGGGACTCATGGTTGAAAGGAAAACAAAGTAAAAAATCGAATCCCGAAACGTATTTCTTTATGGTTACAACAATTCGGTAATGTTACTTACTGTCAAGGTCGGCCACTATGTGTTTAAAATGCGCAAAGTTGAGGACGAGCTACTTCATTTGCAAAAACTGCAATTCTGTATAACTCATAATATAATTGATCATCTTATTAATATTTTTATTTAATTTTATTAATATTTTAGTGCAAAAATTTTTTTTATTTATATTTATTTTTTTATATTGTTTATTGTTATTATTTTGTTATTTCATTAAGTTACAAACTGTAAACAATAAAGAATCAATTTTCCGTAACTCTAAACATGTCATTTTATTTTTTAACGATTAATGCCCTTTGAATTTTAAACATGGCCGACCTTGACTGTAATGGCCAACCTGGACTACAAATTTTTTTTTTTTTAAATCTTTATAACTTTTTCATTTTTAAACCTGTCAATTTACTTTGTACAGAAAAAATGTTCCTATTAAACAGGACTTTCCAACCATATACTTCAATTGTCCAAATTCATTTTTAAAAAAAAGTTATAAACAAAAGTCAAAAAGGTGGCCGACCTAGACTATGTTCCCCTAATAAAGAAATTCTTAAAATTAATTTTTTAAAAATAGTTTTAAATAATTTTTCAAATTGGAAAACTCTTAAAAATAATTTGTTTAAAAATAAATTATGTTGTTAAATAAATATTTAAATACTTCTTATTTGTTTTTTCCACGTTAAATAAAATTTAAAAAAAACCAATTTAAAACCATTTGAAATTTAATAATTTCTAAACATTACAATTATAAAACTTCCAAAATTCAATTATTTTCTTTAATTTTTTAATAAAATTTATCTCTAAATCAATTATTAACTATAATAATCGTCGTATTTTTAATAATTTTCCGAATTCTTTGAGAATTCAATTATTTGAATACAAAAATTTAATTTTTTAATAAAAATTTTTAAATAATTGAATTATATTTGAAAATTTTATGAAAATAGTAGATATTGAAAATTACTGAATTGCGAAAAGTTTTTAAAAATAATTAAATTTTACAATAAGTCCTGTTAAAATTGAAAATAATTACATTTCCAAGAGGAAATTTATTACTTTCAAAAATAATTGAATTCTTATGATGAATATTTTTATTTATGAAGATAATTGAATTTTGCAAAGAATTTTATTAAAATGCCTCAAAATAATTGAATTCTGATGAATATTGTTATTCATGAAAATAATTGAATCTTGCAAAGAATTTTATTAAAATGACTCAAAATAATTGAATTTTCGGGAATAATTTTGTTATTTATCTTTAATAATTGAATTCCTTCGAAGAATTATTTATGTAAATAATTAAATTCTTGGGAAAAATTTAATTAAAATCTAAAAGAATAATTGAATTATTTACAAAAAAATTTAATTTAAATTTTATTTAAAACAATTGATTTCTTTCGAACAATTTTATTAAAAGATTTGAAAATAATTAAATTACTGTAAAAAATTCTAATATTTTTGTAAATAATTCAATTCTTCAAAAGAACTTTAAAAAAACATTTTTTTAAATAATTGATTTTTCTAAGGATTTGAAATTAAATTTTTAAAAATAATCACATTTTTCGAGCAATTTTGGTAAAATTGTATTAAAAATAATTGAAATCTTGAAATGTATTTTATTATTTATGAAAATAATTGAATAGTTGCTTAAAGTAATTCATTAAAATTGTCAAAAATAATGGAATTTCTTAAAATAATTTTATTATTTATGAAAATAATTGAATCATTGCGAAAAAAGTTTTTAAAATGTTCAAAAAGAATTGAATTTCGGTAAAAATTTTTGTTATTTTTGAAAATGTAATTAATTAAATTCTTTTTATGAATTTTAATTACAAATTTTGAACTTGATTGTTGTCTCTAAAATGGTGAAAATAATTCTAAAAATATTTTAATGTTATTATTTTTTCTATCTACTTGAATTTTCGGAAGTATGTAATTGAAAATATTGAAAATAATTGAATTTTAATAAAATTAGAATGAAAAAATTCAAAAGAATTACTTTTACGAAATATTTTAATATAATTTTTAGATGCTATTTGTCATAAATTTTCATTTTCAATTTAATTGTTAGAGATTTGTCATTAAAATTTTCGAGAATTCAATTATTTTCCAAATTTTTGTAATTAGAGTTCGACAAAAATTGATTTTCAAAAATTGTATTAAAATAATATACTTGAAAAAAATCAATTAGTTTCAATTAAATTTGACAAAATTTCAATTATTCAAAATATTTTTAATTGTATATTTTGAAAATTCAGGTAGAAAAAATTATTAAAAAATAATTCTTGACAGATTTGTCTGTAGTTATTTTTTACATTATAAAAATTGAAATAACTTGCATTTTTTACAAAAACTGTGGTATTTTTTTTTGCAATATTTGGAAGAAAAGTCGAAAAAGTTTACATATTTAAATTATCTTCATAATAAATATTTATTTGTCTAAAGTTCTCGATAATAAATTTTGCTTTTATGATTTCAGGTACGCAACTTTAAAATAGTGATTGCCCTCAGTAGTGTCGTGTCGGTTGTGTTCATCGAATAATGTAAGTAACTTAATTTTTTCAATTTTTAATCTTTAATTTAAATTTAAAAATTTTTTTTTAACGTAATTTTTTTTTAATTTGTAAAACTGTAAAATTCGTTCATTTACTCGAAAGTAAATATTTAATCGAAAGTCGGTTCAACAGTAAACCAAATGAATATATTCTGATAAAAATCAGTTGGGAAAAAAAAATTAAACTTTGAATTGGAAAACACATGGGAAAAAATTTATTTCAAACAACCTTTGCCTTTTTAGGCAAAGGTTGTTTGAAATAAATTTTTTCCTCTGTGTTTTCCAATTCGAAGTTTAATTTTTTTCTTCTTTTGTAAATATATTTTCTTTCTTTATTTATCTTTGAATCGTGCATATTATATTTAATTAAAATTTACATGAAAGGACACACTGTTAATATAATAATACCGTATAGTATTATACTATGGTGGTAATTATTTTACTAGAATTTTTAAGATTGTACAAAATCTCAGAGACTTATCATCTTGAGGCAAACCCTGTAATAAAAAAAAGGAGTATAATTATTAAAAGTGCATGTGAGTTCTTTCTCTTTCTCTCCTCTATATAGAGAGTGTGGTAGGGAAAACAATGCTCCGAATAGAATGATGGTGTGAGTGTGTATAACGCTTTTGCGGTAATTATCTATAAACACAGTAATTAATGCTTGCTCGGACCCATTTGGGGGTGTATAAGAACGTTTTTGAACTCACCCTCTCGGACCTCGGTTATTATGGCGATTACTGCGAAAGTCGTAATTACAAAAGAGAGAGAGAGAGAGAGAGAGAAAGAGCGTTTTTCGCTTTAAAAGAGAGGCTCTCTCATGGTGTGTTATAGTTACATTCTGCTCGATAAGCGAGTCTCACACAAACAAAAGTTGAACATTGAAGAAAATGAGCCGTGCTGCACGTACTACCTGAATCAAATTATATGTACCTCTGATTATTACTTGCCCACAGAAGATAATGAGATTATGTTTTTCTAGTTGTACATAAAGAGGTCGAGGAGCTCAGGGTTCTTTTTTTTTTCTTTCTTTTCTTTTTCACTTTTTAAGCCTTTTTCTGTTTGTTATTCTTTTTTCACACAGTCTTATATAGTTTACTGCGCAAACTATTGTCAGAATTACGTAATGGATTTATAATTTCAAAAGAGTTTGATTTTCTTTGAATAAACTTTTTTTTTAACAAGAAAAACATGAAAAATTTCTGTAGAATTTCACTAGAATTATTCTATAAAATGACTCTACAATTGCCATAGGTCGGGGAAGTCAGAAAATTCAGGGAAAAGTAGGGGGATTTTAATTAAAAGTATTTTAAAAAATTTTTTAAATTTATAACAAACTTCTGAATTTTTCTTTTTTTATGTTTGCCTCAAACTATGAAATCACCACGAATTCTAACACAAAACTTCAATTTTTTCTATTTCTAACAATAATTTCTTTTTAAAGAATACTTAATTTTCGTAATTTTCTCTTAATTCTTTTTTTTAAGAACTAACATTACATTATTACTTGTAAATTATTTAATGAAGAATTTTACTTAAGGAAGAATTTGACGGACAGTTAAATCAAAAGTTAGTCCAATGTCATAATTTCCTAATTTAAAAGAAAAACACAAATTAAATTTTAAATTCGTCTTGATGGAAAGGAGAAGAATTTAATTTTGAATATTTAAAACGATTAAAATTTGCATTTGAATAAAAGTTACAATTTTCTGTCAATAAGAAACATTTAATAAATGTTTAATAACGAAACAAAATCTACTCTATCAAAAATACGTAAATTAAATTATTTATTATTGACAAAAAATTATAATTTTTATTCAAATATAACTTTTAAATGTATTCAAAAAATTTTTTTAAATTTCGTCAAAATTTCAATTATTTGTACCTATAAATAATAAAATTCTTCTGCAAAATTCAATTATCTTAAAAAATTTAAATAAAATTCTTTGCAAAATTCCAATTATTTTTAAATATTTTCCTCAAATTGAGTTATTTCTAATATCTAGATACTATTTTAATAAAATTTTCCAAAAAAATTCAATTATTTAAGAAGAATTTTGTTAAGATTTTACTTAAACATTTAATTATTTTCATGAGTAAGAAAAATTTCACTAGAATTCAATTATTTACAAAATTTTTTTATAAATTTCTTTGTAATCATTCAATTATTTTCATAAATAATAAAATTTTTACTGGGTTTTAATTATTTTTGTAAATAATAAAATTCTTTTTAAGAATTCAATTATTTTCATAAATAATAAAACTCACTTCAGAATTTAATAATATTCTTCGCAAGAATTAAATATTGTTAAAAAATAATCAAATTCTTCTTAGGGATTTCATTATTTTTAAAAATAATAAAACTCATCGCAGAATTTCAATTATTTTTATTACAATTTTAATTGAATTTCTGGATAAATGTAATTATCCAGATATTTAAATATTTTATTTAAATTTTATTTAAATTTATTAGAAATTATTTAATTCTATCGAGAAATTTTATTAAAATTGTATTAAAATGGTTTTGAAGTATCCTATGGAAATTATGTAAAAATAATAAAATACTTTCGAAAAAGTTAATTTAAATTGCAATGAGAATAATTGAATTCAAGTAAAGAATTTTTTTTAAAAAAGTTTTAATAATTATTGAATTCTTTAGAGAAATTTAAAAGAATTTTTTTTTAAATAATTGAATTTCTGTAAAGAATTTTATGCTATGTATAAAAATAATTGAATTCTTGCAAATTCTTTCGATGAATTTAATTAAAATTGTACTAAAAATAATTGAATTTTTTTGAATCATTTTATGGAAATTTTATAAAATAATTAAACACTTTCGACTAATTTAATAGAAATTAAACTGAGAAAAATTGAATTAATATTTTTGTAAAATTGTATTGTGTAAATAAAATTTAATAGAAATTGCACTGAAAATTTGTCGATAAAATTCTTTATAAGAATTCAATTTTAAGAAGTATTTAATTATTCAATGATTTAATTATTTTTTTATTCAAATAATTGAATTCGTATAGACTTTTCGAATGAAAGAAAATTGATTAAAAAATGAATTTCACTTAAACTTCAAGATTATAATTAAATATTAAGAGCATTATAGATTTGAAGTTTTTTCTTTAATTTAATAAAATTTAATAAAATTCTATAAAAGAAATTTTTCAATTTGTTTCTAAAATATATTTTATTGAAGAATTTCCGAATAATCGAAATCGAATAAAATTAAATAGTCAACAAATGCGGATTTGTAAATTTTCAAAGAACTTTTTTCAAAATTATTAGAAATAATTGATTTAAAGAATAGTTTTAGTTAAAAATTCTAGAAAATAATAATTTAATTGAAATGATGAAAATAATTTTAAAGAATTTACAGTAAAAAAGAAGTTATTTATGTTTTCGAATAATTTTACAATTAAAAAAATTCGTCAATACATGTAGTTGAACATTCTTTTGATTATCTAATAATTTCTAGAGTCAGAATATTTTTTAGAGTTGGGGAAAAAGTCAAAATTTTTTCTGGAAATCAGTGAAAAAGCAGGGAGAAACAAAATTTAATTTTTGTGAAAACTCTGTATATAAAATGAAGTGAACATTTTATTGAATTTCAACAAGAATGGTAGTAAATATTAGGTAGAAATTTACACAATTATTTTTTATAGATATTAAGAGCCTATATTAAGAGTAATTAATTATTTAATTAATAATTATTAAGAGTAATTACCATCAATTAGCAAAGAATTTAGTAAATTTATTTAAAAACGAACGTAATTATTACAATTATATTTAAATTATAATTATAATTAATTATTATAGAATCTTTTCCTTAATTCTAAATATCCGCTCTTAATATCAATGCCAACAATAATTAATCTCTGATAGCAATTTACAAATATTTACCGCACGAGAAATTGTCTCCGTTTTATTGATTGAAGATTAACTGTCCGTTAATTATAAGGAGCGTTCTACCAATTCCTGATGAGAAAAATAAAAAATAAATAAAGACCAACGAAAGAAATGGAAACAAAGTAAACTGACTAAATGCTATTCGTGACAGTATTCATTACCTCGTCTTTTAACCAAGATGGAACAAACTGATTGCCCCTAATTACATCTTTCATTAATAATGTTTAATAAAAGACAAGAAGGCAAAAAAAAAACATCCGCTTCCTTATTCCTCGCAGTATAGTGAGCGAGAGATAAAAATAAAAGAAACTCCTTCTGTCGACAACACAGGAAAGGCTTAAGCGAACGATCCGCAAGAACCGCCCCCTCTTCACTAATTACCACTAAAGATCGTAATTAAATCGTTTTCTCGCTGGGTGCACGGGGGCCCATATCAGGGTGCTGCTGCTGCTGCTCCAAGACCTCTCTTTGTCGGTTCTCAAAATATAAAAGGGGCGGCTGAAACAGAGGTTAGAGGTAGAAAAAAAATTTATCCACGGGCCCAAAGGGTGCCCCCGCCTTTTGATTTGAAAAAACCCAAGAGCGGACTTGTTTTATATACACACATCTCTCTCTATATACACGAAAAAGAGTGAATGGTCGAGGGAGGATGTGCGCGCAAAAGTTCTTTCAGACTCTGTTGGCAGCCCCTTTTGTCCACCGGCCGAAACGAAATTAGCTGCCTTCAGCCATCGCTTTGTTTTCAACTACTCTCGGAGAGGCTACGCCTTTAAAAAAAAAAGAAAAAAAGAAAGAAGAGAGAAAAAAACTACTTATTACGCTAATTATACGCGGGTGCTTTATCGACACACACCAGAACCCCTGACAGCGACCCGATTACCGCCAACTGTCGATCCACGAGCCTCTCTCTGATCGGCTATTTACCCCCAAGCAAACTAAACAAGCATAGTGTCACCTACTTTTTTTTTGTTTTGTTTTGACGTTACGTACGCTCAAAACCCTTTGCCCTTCGTATTTAGAAAAAAAAAGGATTTTGTTCCCTGAATACACCAATTCAATACTGATATATACCAGCTCTATCGAATTATACTCCACAATCTCATTGTTCAAATGAAGATGTATAAAATTTTTTCTCTCCTAATATTTTTGAACATCCTATTGAGAGAGGGGTTAATATTACCGTTTATTATCGCATATTTACACGTATGTCCTTTTTTTAATCGACAAAAAAAAAAATTGTGAAGCATTTTCTTGGGGAAAAAAATTCTAATAACAACAGGGCTCGAAGTAGGTCCGTAAATCCCGTAAAAGTCCGTAACTTTGCTTGAAGTCGGTAAAAGTCCGTTTATTTGAAAAAAGGCCCGTAAAGTCCGTAATTTCATTCAAAAAGGATGAAAAGTTCGTAAATTGTATGATATAATTTTGAGAATTTTAGAGAAATTACAAATGATTGCATAAATTCAAATATTTTTAAAAGTAATAAAATTCTTTGCAAAAATTTAATTATGTTCAAAATTTTTTTTAAATTCTCGTCAAAATTTCAATTATTATCTTTAGAAATATTTCAATTCTTCCCAGAAATTCAATTATTTTCAAAAAATCTAAAAAATATTGTCAACATTTCAATTATCTTTCTAAATAAATAGCAAAATTCTTCGACAAAATTCAATTATTTTTATAATTAACAATATTTATCATACGAATTCAATTATTTTCAAAAGTAATAAAATTCTTCGCAAAAATTCAATTATGTTCAAAAATTTGTAATAATTCTCGTCAAAATTTCAATTATCTTTAGAAATATTAAAATTCTTTTCAGAAATTCAATTATTTTTAAAAAATTTAATAAAATCCATTGCAAAATTTCAATTATTTTCAAAAGTAATAAAATTCTTCTGAGAAATTCAATTATGTTCAATATTTTGTAATAATTCTCGTCAAAATTTCAATTATCTTTAGAAATATTAAAATTCTCTTCAGAAATTCAATTATTTTTAAAAATTTTAATAAAATCCATTGCAAAATTTCAATTATTTTCAAAAGTAATAAAATTCTTCTGAGAAATTCAATTATGTTCAATAATTTGTAATAATTCTTGTCAAAATTTCAATTATCTTTAGAAATATTAAAATTCTTCTCAGAAATTCAATTATTTTTAAAAATTTTAATAAAATCCATTGCAAAATTTCAATTATTTTCAAAAGTAATAATATTCTTTGCAAAAATTAAATATTGTTCAATATCAACTATTTCCATAAAATTTACCAAAAGAATTTAATTGAGGGGCTGGATGCTATAATGTGTTACGCGCCATGTAAGGAGAATGGCGCGTAAGACATTATAGCATCCAGCCTCATAATTATTTAAAAAAGAAAATTTAATAAAATTCTACAAAAACTTTTAATTATTTTCGAAAAATAATAAGAATTTCACAAGAATTTCATTTAATAATAAATTTTTTTATAAATTTCTTCACAATCATTCAACTATTTTCATAAATAATAAAATTTTTACGGGGATTCAATTATTCAATAAATTATTTATTTTTGTATTTAAATAATTGAATTCTGGTAAAATTTTCTCATAAACATTGATTTAAAAATAGATTTCAGTTAAAATCTTAGATTATAATAATTGAATTCTTTCGAAGAATTTCATTGAAATTTTAAAAATAATTGAATTTTATCGAGACATTGTTTTAAAATTGTCTTAAAAATAATAGAATTTCTACCAAAAAAATTTTTATCAAAACTTTTCAAATGTTTGAATTTCTGCTAAAATTTTGATATTTTTGAAAATAATTGAATTCTTGCGAAGAATTTTATTAAGACTTTTGAAAATAATTGAATCACTGCAAAGATTTTTATAATTCTAGGAAAATATTTAAATTTTTGAGAAAAATTTTATTAAAATTTCTGAATGCAATTGAAGATCTGCTAAGAATTTTGTTAGTTTTAATTTATGCCGAGAATTTTATTAAAATTTTTAAAAATAATTGAATTCCTGTTAATTTTATACAAGAATTTAATTATTTTTGAAAATTTTTATAAAATTCTTGGCAAGAATTCAATTATTTTTTATAAATAATCAAATTCAAGGCAGAATTTCAATTATTTTATTTATTTTTAATACAATTTTAATCGAATTTTTCGAAAAATGTAATTATTCTTGAAAATTTCATTAAAATTCGTTGATAGAATTCAATTATTTGAAAATTTGTTGATAACGATTTTCTATGGGAATTGAATTTTAAGAAACGTTCAATTCTTCAATAAATTATTTATTTGCATTTTATTTGTATTTAAATAATTGAATTTTGTAATTAATTTTTTTGAAAAAGTTTAATTAATTTTTTAAAATATTATTTTTAGTTTCTATTTTCTAATATTTATTTAATTAAAGAATTTACGAATAATTGAAATTTCGTATAATTGAATATTGAAAAGAAATGAATTTGAAAATTGTCAAAGAACTTTTTCGAAAATTATTAAAAATAATTGATATAAAGAAGAATTTTAAATATAAAAATTCTTAAAATTAATAATTGAATTGATAATGATTTTAATTATTATAAATTATTTTTATTAATAATTATTATTAATTATCATGAAACATGAAGAAATTGATGACTTCGAGTCGAAGACTCCAAGTTATCGATTTCTTCATGTTTTATAGTTATGAAAAATTTAATTTCTAGTTTTAAGTAAAATATTCTCTTCACAGAGAAAAGCGAGTGTTGTTTTTGATGCGGGTAAATTTTGGTAGGGTAATTTTAGTGAGGATAAATTTTCTATAATAGAAAATTTACCTTATTTTCGGTGTTAAAATAACACTTCCGAGCTAAAGTTTGATGCAGACACTTTTAACACCGAATTCAGTGTTAAAATAACACTCACTTTTTTCTGTGTTATATTTTGATTCGTCCTGATTCTATTTTTGTCAGTTGGTCCGTAATTGGTCCATAATTTTTAATTTTTGGTCCGTAAAGTCTGTATTTTTAAATGATTTCATTGCTTTGAGCCCTGAATAATTGTCTTCTTGCACGAAGAATTTTATCAAAATTTTTGATAATAAAAAACAACAATAATTATGTACTTGATGAATGAATTTTTAAAATTTTCAGTCTGAAATTATTCAAAAAATTGAAGTTTATATTTAAATATAAAAAATGTTATAATTTGCCTAATAATAACAATAATAAAACAATAATAAAACAATAATAATAATAATTTAAATGTCATGTTTCGCTCACTAGACGCGTGAAATTTTCTAAAATAGCAATAATAAATAAATAAAAATTGAGAAGATGAAATAAATTATAAATAAATAAATAAAAATACGAGAATTGAAATGGAGAAGAAGAATTGGGTTTCAATTTTCCTGCTAATCATACAAGGAGGGTCCTGTGGACAGTTAACCTCGACGCAAATCAGTTTCTCTGACTCGAGCGCGCCTCTGATGTATTGCAGTAAAGAAAGTTTAACTCATCAAAATGGCTGACTCGGCTGGAGTTAAGGATTGCAGACAGTCCATGATGCACATCTTTGCATTGATTATAGCGAGTCCTCTCCCTCTCCCTCTCTCTCTTTCTCTCTCTGGCCTAAAGTCCGTTGGAGATTTGCTTCGAGCGAGAGAACACTTTTTGAACCGTTCTCTTCTTCCTCTTCTTCTACTTCTTGGTGATCGATCGTACGAAACGATCCACGGTAGGCGCAATAGAGAGAAAAGAGAGGAATATAGAGAGCAAAAGAAAAGAAAAAAATATTTTTTATTTTAATAATTATTATTTTTAAAAACTTTTCGCAATTCAATGATTTTCATTATGTACTATTTTCATAAAATTTCCAATCAGAATTGAATTATTTAAAACAATTTTTGTAAAAATCTTCGTAAGAATTCAATTTTTTTCATGAATAATAAAAATTTCTCAGCAAAATAAAAAATATGGAATGGAATTTTTGTCAGTTTTGTGAAAACGAGTTTTATTGTCATCATAAGTTTAATTTTTCGACAGCCAATTTTTGTTAGTTTTTTAAAATTAATTATCGAGTGCGAAATCTGGAAAATTGAGAAAAAGAGCGAGAAAGATGGAGCAAAAAGGGATATGGAGAAAAATAGAGAGAAAGAGAGAAGAAAAAGGGAGAAAAAGAGTGAGACAGAAAGATTAA
Organism: Leptopilina syphax; assembly: GCA_032872505.1. Lineage (NCBI taxonomy): Eukaryota > Metazoa > Arthropoda > Insecta > Hymenoptera > Figitidae > Leptopilina > Leptopilina syphax. Next base: position 38,613,520 of record CM065469.1, read on the forward strand.
AAAAGAGAGAGAAAGAGAGAAAAATGGACAAAAGAAGGAGAATAAGAAAAGAAAAAGGGAGAAATAAAGAGAGAAAGAGAGAAAAAAGTAAAAAGAAAAAGAGAGAGAAAGAGAGAAAAAAAGTAAGAAGAAAAAGAGAGAGAAAGAAAGAGATAAAAAGTAATAGAGAAGAAAAAGGAGAAAAATACAAAGAGCGAGAGAGAGAAAATAGGGAAGAAAATACTCAAAGCGCGCACACACCATAGTATTTGGATAAATTTACGAGTTGGCGTTAAAGACATGTATAGAGGATAAAAACAAGTAAGGATCCTTCATTTCTATTTTTTTTCCTCTTCATAGTCGTCGCTTGAAGCAACTTTTTCCTCCTCTAATAGACACGCGGTGAACGATGAAGAAGAAAAGGCAAGGCACTTCCCTCTATTCGCCAGTGGGAGATGATGCAAATTGCATAACGAGACACTATATACATTGCATGTCGCGCGGCAAACTTGCATTCGGATTATTGGTATCAGATGACTATAGGAGAGACTGTCATAATGCGGACGAAGAGAGAGAGAGAGAGCCCCCCCATCAGCATGCAAGCCAGATCTTGTTATATTAATGCCACGTCGTTCCTAACTGTTGGCTGCTTCGCTTTATATACCTCAAATTAGCATGCCTCCCAATCCATCGATTTTGTATACATATATATTTAGCAGGGAATATCTTTGGAAAATGCTGACTAAACATTATACCGATTTCTACACACCGAAAAGAATAAAACCCCTCTAGCGATTTCTATCGTGTGGAAAATATTTATCTTTCTTGTATATATACACTTGTTCGCAAGATTATTCATTACTTGTTCTTGTAAAATTTATTAATGTCAAATTGATCTATTTTCAATTTTTTTAAATTTTGAATTAAACATGGTTTTTACTATGATAAATTAGAGCTGTTTTCAAAGATTAGAATAAGTAGTGTTACCACAAGAATTTGAACATCGACTTTTATTTTCTCTCTGACTTTGACATTGACTTTCACAGGGCTCGAAGCAGTGAAAGCATTTAAAAATACGGACTTTACGCACCAAAAATTAAAAATTACGGACCAACTGACAAAATAGAATCAGGCCGAATCAAATAAGAGAATATTTTACTTAAAACTAGAAATTCAAATTTTCATAACTATAAAACATGAAGAAATCGATAACTTCGAGTCTTCGACTCGAAGTCATCAATTTCTTCATGTTTTATAATAGTTAATAATAATTATTAATAAAAATAATTTATAATAGGTAATTTAAATCATTATCAATTCAATTATTATTTTTAAGAATTTTTATATCTAAAATTCTTCTTTATATCAATTATTTTTAATAATTTTCGAAAAAGTTTTTTGACAATTTTCAAATTCATTTCTTTTCAATATTCAATTATATGAAATTTCAATTATTCGTAAATTCTTTAATTAAATAAATATTAGAAAATAGAAACTAAAAATAATATTTAAAAAAATTAATTAAACTTTTTCAAAAAAATTAATTACAAAATTCAATTATTTAAATACAAATAAAATGCAAATAAATAATTTATTGAAGAGTTGAACGTTTCTTAAAATTCAAATCCCATAAAAAATCGTTATCAACAAATTTTCAAATAATTGAATTCTATCAACGAATTTTAATGATATTTTTCAGAATAATTACATTGTTCGAAAAATTCAATTAAAATTGTATTAAAAATAAATAAAATAATTGAAATTCGGCATTGAATTTGATTATTTATGAAAATATTTGAATTCTTGACAAGGATTTTATTAAAATTTTCAAAAATAATTAAATTCTTGTAAAAAATTAACAGGAATTCAATTATTTTTAAAAATTTTAATAAAATTCTTGGCATAAATTAAAAATAATAAAATTCTTAGCAGATCTTCAATTACATTCAGAAATTTTAATAAAATTTTTCTCAAGAATTTAAATATTTTCGTAAAATAATAAAAATCTTTGCAGAGATTTAATTATTTTCAAAAGTCTTAATAAAATTCTTCGCAAGAATTCAATTATTTTCAAAAATATCAAAATTTTAGAAAAAATTCAAACATTTTAAAAAGTTTTGATAAAAATTTTTTGGGTAGAAATTCAATTATTTTTAAGACAATTTTAAAAAAATGTCTCCATAAAATTCAATTATTTTTAAAATTTTAATGAAAATCTGCAAAAGAATTCAATTATTATAATCTAAGATTTTAACTGAAATATATTTTTAAATCAATGTTTATGAGAAAATGCTATCAGAATTCAATTATTTAAATACAAAAATAAATAATTTATTGATTAATTGAATCCCCGTAAAAATTTTATTATTTATGAAAATAGTTGAATGATTGCGAAGAAGTTTATAAAAAAATTTGTTATTAATGAAATTCTTCTGAAAATTTTATTATTTTTCGAAAATAATTAAAAAATAGTAAATATTGAACAATATTTAATTTTTGCGAAAAATATTATTACTTTTGAAAATAATTGAAATTTTGCAATGGATTTTATTAAAATTTTTGAAAATAATTGAATTTCTGAGAAGAATTTTAATATTTCTAAAGATAATTGAAATTTTAAAGAGAATTATTACAAATTTTTGAAAATAATTGAATTTTTGCGAAGAATTTTGCTATTTATTTATAAAGATAATTGAAATTAGTTTTGTCAAAAAACATTGTCATAGTTGACAATGTTTTTTAGATTTTTTGAAAATAATTGAATTTCTGAGAAGAATTTTAATATTTCTAAAGATAATAATTGAAATTTTGACGAGAATTTAAAAAAAATGTTAAACATAATTGAATTTTTACGAAGAATTTTGTTACTTTTAAAAATATTTGAATTTCTGCAATCATTTGTAATTTCTCTGAAATTCTCAAAATTATATCGTACAATTTACGAACTTTTCATACTTTTTGAATGAAATTACGGACTTTACGGACCTTTTCTTTTAAAAAAAAACGGACTTTTACGGACTTAAAGCAAAGTTACGGACTTTTACGGGATTTACGGACCGACTTCGAGCCCTGCTTTCATTTTTACTTTGACTTTGATTTTCCTTTAACATTGAAAGTGAAAGTCGGAGTAAAAATGAAAGACAATTTTAATGTCAACGAATAAAGTAACTTTTACTGTTTTCAAAGTAAAACTTCAGGAATGCCATAGATCAGGAAAGTCAGGAATTTTTATTAAAAGGACTAGAAAAAATTAAATTTTTAGAATTCATAAGAAAATTCTAAATTTTTGTGCCACGTAAATTATGAAATTACCACGAATTCTAATACAAAACCTTCAATTTTTTCTATTTCTAAAAACAATTTCTTTTTAAATAACTTAATTCTTGAAGAACCACCATAAAATTATTACTAATTATTTAATGAATAATTTTACACAAATATTTCAAAATTAATTGAATTTAAAAAGAGTTGCGTTTACAATTTTCATAAATAGATGAACTTTAAAAGATTTTTTTTAATTTTTTGAAAAAATTGAATACCTCCCGTTCTAATTAATATGTTTAAAATCTGTAAATTTATTGTTTATATATATCTTATAAAAGTCATAACTGATTAATTTACAGCAATCTGTCAAAATTTAAAAAAAAAATTTCGAATTTTTTGGAAAATTTATAATTTTTTTTCATATTAATATTATTTTTTAATTCAATTTATTTTTATATATCTTTATAATCATTTGTATTATCAATAAATTAAAAAATGTATGCCAATCTGCAAAAATTTAAGAAAAAAATTTTTTTTTGAATTTTTTGAAAAATTCATAACTTTTGTTAAGCTCAATATTTTTTCATCAAATATAGCTAATATTTTAAGTTAGACCAATACCTAAAAGATTGCCAAATTTTACTTCAATCGGTCAAGACGTTTTCAAGTTATACGCGAACAAAATTTTGCGGACATACATACATACATACACACATACATACATACATACATACATACATACATACAGACATGAAATTTTCTATTACCATTTTTGGATTCTCCGTTGTTCAAATAAATAAATTATGCTATTAAAAATTAATTTTGTGCAATGTACAGACAAAAGTCTGATTTTATTAATATAGATTATTTAATGAATAATTTTACACAAATATTTCAAAATTAATTGAATTTAAAAAGAGTTGCGTTTACAATTTTCATAAATAGATGAACTTTAAAAGATTTTAATATGAGATTGTATAAAATTTCAATTTTAAATCAATTAAATTAGAAATTTTAAAGAAAGATTTTTGAAAAATTTTATTCAATTATATCTTTTTTCTGCGGGTGCATATTTGTCGAACAGGTTCATTAAAGAAAAATTGTAAAATTTCCTTGATTTTTACAGTAGTTGAAGGCATATTTAAATTAATAAATTAAAAGAACCGAGGTTTCTTTTCACATATTAAAAGATTAATTACAGTGTAACGAATATGTGTAATTATTATCTGACGATACGTGAGAGTTTCGTACATATATGTATACATATAGATATAAACTTGTTTAGATATGCTGCTGGCAATGGTAGTTAGGAGGATGTTGCATACACGAGGAAGATTTCAGTCTTTAGTGGCTTTATCCAATCGCTATCGGCATTTTGCATCGTTTTACCGTTACATATCGAATTGATGTTTGACGAACCCTCAAAGCTTTGATTTCTATTCCTATTCTGACGTAATAAATGCAGACTATGTGTTTTCTGCTCGGGGGAAGTTTCACTCTCGCAATAACGCACCCTGAGAAACGTAATGTACCGTTTACGAATCATTTTTTTGTCTTCTTTATTCTAACTCTGCCTTTTCTTTCCCTCCTTCTTTTCCTCCTTCTTCTTCTACTTCTTATTCTATTTCTTGTTTTATTTTCTTCTTCTCCCCCTTCTTCTTGGTTTTTGCTTTTTTTCATAGAAAAAAAGAAATATTGCGTGTTGTTAATGAGACTTTAGAAATGAGAAGGCACAGTTCTACGTTATTAAATGTAACAAGTCGATTTCCTTGATATGTTTTGAGTTTATAATTTCACTAATTTGTAAGACGTGTGTTTCAATTGTTGAAATAAAACGGCAGAATACGCTTTGCCTGGTATTCTTCATATGCGTGCCGTATTTTTTCAAACAATATTATTTTTTTCGTCTTTGTATTTTTTTTCGGTTAGGGCTAAAAGCAGAAACACAAAAAATAAAATGAAGAGAAAAATTAATGAGTAGGAATAAAAAAAGATATACTTAATCAGATTTTTAATATGTCGAATTTGGATTGATTTTTCTTTTGTTTAGGAAGGAGGATTAAGAAAGTATTTTCTTAATAAAATAATAGAGACCGAAAAAATTGGTTAACCAACTAGTTACTTAACTAACTAAATAGTTCATTAACTGATTAATTAATTAATTAACTATTTAATTATTAGATTATTAATTAAACTCAAATGTTTTAAACAAATTTTGTACTACATAGCAGGACTCGAACTAGGTCCGTAAATTTGCTTGCAGTCCGTGAAAGTTAGTTTTTTTAAAAAAAGGTCCGTAAAGACCGTAATTTATTTGAGAAAAGACGAATAGTTTGTAAATTGTTGGATATAATTTGGAGAATTTTAGAGAAATTACAAATGATTGCAAAAATTCAATTATTTTCAAGAAATTTTTTAAATTCTCGTTAACATTTCAATTATTTTTAAAAGTAATTAAATTCTTTCCCAAATTTAATTCTTTTCAAAAATTTTAATAAAATTCTTAGCAAAATTTCAATTATTTTGAAAATTTTTTCTCAATTCAATGATTTTTAATATCTATTATTTTTATAAAATTTTTCAAAAGAATTTATTTAATTTTTATAAAATTCTACGCAAATCTTTAATTATTTTCATAAAATAATAAAAATTTCACATGAATTCAATTATTTGCGTAAATAATAAAATTCTTTTTAGGAATTCAATTATTTTCTAACATTTTTTTAAATTCTCGTTGAGATTTCAATTATTTTTAGAAATAATTAAATTCTTCTTCAAAATTCAATTATTTAAAAAAATTTTAATAAAATTCTTAGCAAAATTTCAATTATTTTGAAAAATTTTCCGCAATTCAATGATTTGTAATATCTACTATTTTAATAAAATTTTCCAAAAGAATTTAATAATTTAAAAAAATTTCATAAATAATAAAATTTTTACATGGATCCAATTATTTGCGTAAATAATAAATTTTTTTTTAGGAATTCAATTATTTTCATAAATAATAAAACTCATTGCAGAATTTTAATTATTTTTAATACAATTTTAATCCAATTCCTCGAAAAAAATGTTATTATTCTTAAAAATTGTATTAAAATTCGTCAAAAAAATTCAATTATTTAAAAATTTATTTATACAATTCTTTATAAATTCAATTATTTTAAAATTTATTGATAAAATTCTTTATGAGAATTCAATTTTAAGAAACATGTAATTGTTCAATAAATTCTTTTTTTTTATTTAAATAATTTAATTCTAGTAGAATTTTCTAATAAAAATTGATTTAAAAATGAGTTTTACCAAATGTGTTAGATAATAAATAATTGAATATTAAAAGCATTATAGCCTGAATTTTTAGAAATAATTGAATTTTGAAAAGATTTCAAATTAAAATCTTAGTAAATCTGGATTTTTCATACTTTTAACAATTAATTTTGTAGAATTAATTTTTTTGATAAAGTTTAATTGATTTTTTTAAAAATTGATTTATTTTTTTTTATTTTCCTTTAATTGAAGAATTTTCCAATAATCGAAATTTCGTAAAATTGAATTGCAAACAAATATATTTAAAAATTCTCAAAAATCTTTTTCAAAAATTATTAAACTAATGGATTTATGGAAGGATTTTAGTTAAAAGGAAAAAAAAATTGAATTTTGAAGAAGTGACAAATATTTGAAGAATTTTAATTATTTTAAAAAGTAATAAAATTCTTCGCAAAAATTCCATTATATTACAATTTTTTTTTTAAATTTCGTCAAAATTTCAATTATTTGTATAAATAATCAAATTCTTCTCCAAAAATTAAATTATTTTCAAAAACTTTAATAAAATTCTTTGCAAAATTTCAATTATTTTAAAATATTTTCCTCAATTAAGTGATTTTTTATATCTACTATTTTAATAAATTTTTTCAAAAGAATTCAATTATTTAACAAAAATTTTGGTAAAATTTTACCCAAACATTTAATTATTTTCATGACTATTAAAAATTTCACTGGTATTCAATTATTTAGAAAATTTTTTTATAAATTTCTTTGTAATCATTCAATTATTTTCATAAATAATAAAATTACCGGGTTTCAATTATTTGCGTGAATAATAAAATTCTTTTAAGGAATTCAATTATTTTCATAAATTAATAAAACTCATTTCAGAATTTCAATTATTTTCAATACAATTTTAATCAAATTCCTCAAAAAATGTAATTATTCTTAAAAATTTTATTAAAATTCTTTTATGAGAGTTCAAGTTTAAGAAACATGCAATTATTCAATAAATTGTGTTTTTATATTTAAATAATTGAATTTTAGTAGAATTTTATAAAAAAAATTGATTTAAAAATGAATTTCTCTTAAAATTTTTGATAATAATTTTGAATATTAAATTTTTAGAAATTTTAGAATATTAAATTTTTAGAAATTTTAGAATATTAATTAAAAATTTTAATTCTTTAAAAATGCTTTAAAAATTAAAATTAAAAAATGTTTTTCCATAGAAATAGTTTCTTCCTTAAAAATAGAAATAGTGAAAATATTAATTTTACATTAAAAAATTAGTTTCTATTAAAAATTGCAATAGTAAAATGCAATTTTGAAGAATCTGGAAAAAATTCCCCCCTCCCTGACCCCCATTATTTCGATTATTAATTTATAATAATAACATTGGCGTTAGTTTAGCTTTTTTGTTCACTGAATTGTGGAATGTAAAGAGAACCAATTCCTGGTTTTGTTCACTCGCTCAATTGCATGTCGTCGTTCACTTTACACCCCTGATATACGGCAGCGCTGTGTAATTTCATGCATCCCAAGAATTCAGGCTTGCCACGTGGATAACGATCGAGATTCGACGGATAACTTCAAGAGTGAAGTTATATTTATCCCGATAAAATGTAACTATCCCTTCTTCTTTTCACTCATTTCTTTATTTTTTTTGTTGCCCCCTTCTCTCTCTTTCTTTCTCATTTTTTTTACCTTTTTCATTTTACTTTGTAAATCACTTTTGTAGGTATGACTGTAATTCATGAAGCTTTCCAAGAATTACTAGACTGTGAAGCTCGTAAAACTATTCACAGAGGGTTATTACTCCACTCATTTCAAAATGTTTAAAATGTGGGTAATAGCATTTGTTGAGTTCGTCTCTATTTTTTTTCTTTTTACTTTTATATTAGGAAAGTACTTTCTTAATTTTTCTTTTTGCAAATAAAGAAAGAAGAGTTAAATAAGAAAAAAAAATGTTATATTAGATAAAAATTTTTGTAAAATCTAAATTATAGATTTTTCTTTTTCTTTTAATTTTGGTCGCATTTGTTTTAATTTTTTTTTATATTATTAATATTAATAGATCAAAAAACTGTTTTCAATTCGTCTCTTTCGTTCTCAAAAATTAAAAAGAAAAAAGAAAAGAAATACTTAAAATTAAAAATTGAGTTATTGAAACATATTCACTTGTACATATGTACATATATAAATTTGTTCGAGGGTGCAACGAATGGAAAAGGTTGAGAAATAATCAAACTAAAGTGACATAAGGCACGTAGTAAATAGTTCTAAACGAACAAGTAGGAAACGGTGACTCGATGATAGGCAAGTTCAGTAATGGAGGGTCGTTCAAATTCAAATCACCGTTGAATGTGTATAGAGGGATGGGCGCTCACGGGCACAATAAAAAGGTAAAAAAAGCCAAGAGTTTCGAAGACGTCTAATCATTTTGCCAGGGCTTTACACGCTTTTTAAACTGGTAAAGTATTCCACAAAATTATACGACTGAACTCACGACCTCCACATTCACCACTGTACACACCCCCTCCCCATCTTTCTCTTGCAGTCCTCTCCTATCCCCCCCGTCTCCCATTACACAGTTCATCCAAACATTAAGTTTAACTTTTATTTCACGAATAAAATTTTTTTTGTTTTTCTATTTTTGCCCCGGACAGCGCCTAGTTAATATTTTCTACAATCATTGTAGAATTTTTAAATTAATATGATTGTATTCTAAAATTTCTATTATTATTGCTTCCTCTCAAAGGAAGTCTTATAGTGATGTCGATTTTTTTTTAATTTTTAAAAAAAATTTATTTTTGTATTTTTTGAAAAAACTTTTTTCTTTATTAAAATTGTCATTAATTATTATTGTCAAAAATGAATTCCTGACGTAAAAACGAATCGATTCATGTCCTAATATAAAGTATATATTTTATCACTATTTATAAACTTAATCAATATTTTTATTTTAAAAAAAAAATTAAAATTTTGTATTTTTTGAAACTTTATCTTAACACTTTATCCTGAAAAATAGAAAATTTTCTTTCAATTTTTAAGTAGTAGCAGGTCCACCCGTACGCCATCAGACAATCAAAATTTGGTAAAAACGAAAATAAAAATTTATTTCTTCTAAATTTAATAATTCTAATCATCTGAAAATTTCCAAAGTTCTAGTAGGGACTTAGCCCTTGACATTCCTGAAGAATAGAAAATTTTATTTCAATTTTTAAGTAGTAGCACCCCCACCCGAACGCTATCAGACAATCAAAATTTGGTAAAAAGGATTTTTTAAAGTTTATTTCTTCTAAATTTAATAATTCTATTCATCTGAAATTTTCCAAAGTTCTAGTAGGGACTCAGCCATTGACAATTTTGAAGAATAGAAAATTTTATATCATTTTTTAAGTAGTAGCAGGTCCACCCGTACGCCATCAGACAATCAAAATTTGGTAAAAACGAAAATAAAAATGTATTTCTTCCAAATTTAATAATTCTAATCATCTGAAAATTTCCAGAGTTCTAGTAGGGACTTAGCCCTTGACATTCCTGAAGAATAGAAAATTTTATTTCAATTTTTAAGTAGTAGCACCCCCACCCGTACGCCATCAGACAATCAAAATTTGGTAAAAACGAAAATAAAAATTTATTTCTTCTAAATTTAATAATTCTAATCATCTGAAAATTTCCAAAGTTCTAGTAGGGACTCAGCCACTGACAATTTTGAAGAATAGAAAATTTTATTTCAATTTTTAAGTAGTAGCACCCCCACCCGAACGCTATCAGACAATCAAAATTTGGTAAAAAGGATTTTTTAAAGTTTATTTCTTCTAAATTTAATAATTCTAATCATCTGAAATTTTCCAAAGTTCTAGTAGGGACTCAGCCATTGACAATTTTGAAGAATAGAAAATTTTATATCATTTTTTAAGTAGTAGCAGGTCCACCCGTACGCCATCAGACAATCAAAATTTGGTAAAAACGAAAATAAAAATGTATTTCTTCCAAATTTAATAATTCTAATCATCTGAAAATTTCCAGAGTTCTAGTAGGGACTTAGCCCTTGACATTCCTGAAGAATAGAAAATTTTATTTCAATTTTTAAGTAGTAGCACCCCCACCCGTACGCCATCAGACAATCAAAATTTGGTAAAAACGAAAATAAAAATTTATTTCTTCTAAATTTAATCATTCTAATCATCTGAAAATTTCCAAAGTTCTAGTAGGGACTCAGCCACTGACAATTTTGAAGAATAGAAAATTTTATTTCAATTTTTAAGTAGTAGCACCCCCACCCGTACGCCATCAGACAATCAAAATTTGGTAAAAACGAAAATAAAAATTTATTTTTTCCAAATATAATAATTCTAATCACCTGAAAATTTCCAGAGTTCTAGTAGGGACTTAGCCCTCGACATTCCTGAAGAATAGAAAATTTTATTTAAATTTTTAAGTAGTAGCACCCCCACCCGTACGCCATCAGACAATCAAAATTTGGTAAAAAAGACATTAAAAGTTTATTTCTTCTAAATTTAATAATTCTAATCATCTGAAAGTTTCCAAAGTTCTAGTAGGGACTTAGCCCTTGACATTCCTGAAGAATAGAAAATTTTATATCATTTTTTAAGTAGTGGCAGGTCCACCCGTACGCCATCAGACAATCAAAATTTGGTAAAAACGAAAATAAAAATTTATTTCTTCCAAATTTAATAATTCTAATCATCTGAAAATTTCCAGAGTTCTAGTAGGGACTTAGCCCTTGACATTTCTGAAGAATAGAAAATTTTATTTCAATTTTTAAGTAGTAGCACCCCCACCCGTACGCCATCAGACAATCAAAATTTGGTAAAAACGAAAATAAAAATGTATTTCTTCCAAATTTAATAATTCTAATCATCTGAAAATTTCCAAAGTTCTAGTAGGGACTTAGCCCTTGACATTCTTGAAGAATAGAAAATTTTATATCATTTTTTAAGTAGTAGCAGGTCCACCCGTACGCCATCAGACAATCAAAATTTGGTAAAAACGAAAATAAAAATGTATTTCTTCCAAATTTAATAATTCTAATCATCTGAAAATTTCCAGAGTTCTAGTAGGGACTTAGCCCTTGACATTCCTGAAGAATAGAAAATTTTATTTCAATTTTTAAGTAGTAGCACCCCCACCCGTACGCCATCAGACAATCAAAATTTGGTAAAAACGAAAATAAAAATTTATTTCTTCCAAATTTAATAATTCTAATCATCTGAAAATTTCCAGAGTTCTAGTAGGGACTTAGCCCTTGACATTCCTGAAGAATAGAAAATTTTATTTCAATTTTTAAGTAGTAGCACCCCCACCCGTACGCCATCAGACAATCAAAATTTGGTAAAAACGAAAATAAAAATTTATTTCTTCCAAATTTAATAATTCTAATCATCTGAAAATTTCCAAAGTTCTAGTAGGGACTCAGATATTGACATTCTTGAAGAATAGAAAATTTTATATCATTTTTTAAGTAGTAGCAGGTCCACCCATACGCCATCAGACAATCAAAATTTGGTAAAAACGAAAATAAAAATTTATTTCTTCCAAATTTAATAATTCTAATCATCTGAAAATTTCCAGAGTTCTAGTAGGGACTTAGCCCTTGACATTCCTGAAGAATAGAAAATTTTATTTCAATTTTTAAGTAGTAGCACCCCCACCCGTACGCCATCAGACAATCAAAATTTGGTAAAAACGAAAATAAAAATTTATTTCTTCCAAATTTAATAATTCTAATCATCTGAAAATTTCCAGAGTTCTAGTAGGGACTTAGCCCTTGACATTTCTGAAGAATAGAAAATTTTATTTCAATTTTTAAGTAGTAGCACCCCCACCCGTACGCCATCAGACAATCAAAATTTGGTAAAAACGAAAATAAAAATGTATTTCTTCCAAATTTAATAATTCTAATCATCTGAAAATTTCCAGAGATCTAGTAGGGACTTAGCCCTTGACATTCCTGAAGAATAGAAAATTTTATTTCAATTTTTAAGTAGTAGCACCCCCACCCGAACGCTATCAGACAATCAAAATTTGGTAAAAAGGATTTTTTAAAGTTTATTTCTTCTAAATTTAATAATTCTATTCATCTGAAATTTTCCAAAGTTCTAGTAGGGACTCAGCCATTGACAATTTTGAAGAATAGAAAATTTTATTTCAATTTTTAAGTAGTAGCACCCCCAACCGAACGCTATCAGACAATCAAAATTTGGTAAAAAAGATTTTTTAAAGTTTATTTCTTCTAAATTTAATAATTCTAATCATCTGAAAATTTCCAAAGTTCTAGTAGGGACTTAGCCCTTGACATTCCTGAAGAATAGAAAATTTTATATCATTTTTTAAGTAGTAGCAGGTCCACCCGTACGCCATCAGACAATCAAAATTTGGTAAAAACGAAAATAAAAATTTATTTCTTCCAAATTTAATAATTCTAATCATCTGAAAATTTCCAGAGTTCTAGTAGGGACTTAGCCCTTGACATTCCTGAAGAATAGAAAATTTTATTTTAATTTTTAAGTAGTAGCACCCCCACCCGTACGCCATCAGACAATCAAAATTTGGTAAAAACGAAAATAAAAGTTTATTTCTTCTAAATTTAATAATTCTAATCATCTGAAAATTTCCAAAGTTCTAGTAGGGACTTAGCCCTTGACATTCTTGAAGAATAGAAAATTTTATATCATTTTTTAAGTAGTAGCAGGTCCACCCGTACGCCATCAGACAATCAAAATTTGGTAAAAACGAAAATAAAAATTTATTTCTTCCAAATTTAATAATTCTAATCATCTGAAAATTTCCAAAGTTCTAGTAGGGACTCAGATATTGACATTCTTGAAGAATAGAAAATTTTATATCATTTTTTAAGTAGTAGCAGGTCCACCCATACGCCATCAGACAATCAAAATTTGGTAAAAACGAAAATAAAAATTTATTTCTTCCAAATTTAATAATTCTAATCATCTGAAAATTTCCAGAGTTCTAGTAGGGACTTAGCCCTTGACATTCCTGAAGAATAGAAAATTTTATTTCAATTTTTAAGTAGTAGCACCCCCACCCGTACGCCATCAGACAATCAAAATTTGGTAAAAACGAAAATAAAAATTTATTTCTTCTAAATTTAATAATTCTAATCATCTGAAAATTTCCAAAGTTCTAGTAGGGACTCAGCCACTGACAATTTTGAAGAATAGAAAATTTTCTTTTAATTTTTAAGTAGTAGCAGGTCCACCCGTACGCCATCAGACAATCAAAATATGGTAAAAAAGACATTAAAAGTTTATTTCTTCCAAATTTAATAATTCTAATCATCTGAAAATTTCCAAAGTTCTAGTAGGGACTTTGCCCTTGACATTCCTGAAGAATAGAAAATTTTATATCATTTTTTAAGTAGTAGCACCCCCACCCGTACGCCATCAGACAATCAAAATTTGGTAAAAAAGACATTAAAAGTTTATTTCTTCTAAATTTAATAATTCTAATCATCTGAAAGTTTCCAAAGTTTTAGTAGGGACTTAGCCCTTGACATTCCTGAAGAATAGAAAATTTTATATCATTTTTTAAATAGTAGCAGGTCCACCCGTACGCCATCAGACAATCAAAATTTGGTAAAAACGAAAATAAAAATTTATTTCTTCCAAATTTAATAATTCTAATCATCTGAAAATTTCCAGAGTTCTAGTAGGGACTTAGCCCTTGACATTTCTGAAGAATAGAAAATTTTATTTCAATTTTTAAGTAGTAGCACCCCCACCTGTACGCCATCAGACAATCAAAATTTGGTAAAAACGAAAATAAAAATTTATTTCTTCCAAATTTAATAATTCTAATCAGCTGAAAATTTCCAGAGTTCTAGTAGGGACTTAGCCCTTGACATTCATGAAGAATAGAAAATTTTATTTTAATTTTTAAGTAGTAGCACCCCCACCCGTACGCCATCAGACAATCAAAATTTGGTAAAAACGAAAATAAAAATTTATTTCTTCCAAATTTAATAATTCTAATCAGCTGAAAATTTCCAAAGTTCTAGTAGGGACTCAGCCACTGACAATTTTGAAGAATAGAAAATTTTATTTCAATTTTTAAGTAGTAGCAGGTCCACCCGTACGCCATCAGACAATCAAAATTTGGTAAAAACGAAAATAAAAATTTATTTTTTCCAAATTTAATAATTCTAATCATCTGAAAATTTCTAGAGTTCTAGTAGGGACTCAGCCACTGACAATTTTGAAGAATAGAAAATTTTCTTTTAATTTTTAAGTAGTAGCAGGTCCACCCGTACGCCATCAGACAATCAAAATTTGGTAAAAACGAAAATAAAAATGTATTTCTTCCAAATTTAATAATTCTAATCATCTGAAAATTTCCAGAGATCTAGTAGGGACTTAGCCCTTGACATTCCTGAAGAATAGAAAATTTTATTTCAATTTTTAAGTAGTAGCACCCCCACCCGAACGCTATCAGACAATCAAAATTCGGTAAAAAAGACATTAAAAGTTTATTTCTTCTAAATTTAATAATTCTAATCATCTGAAAATTTCCAAAGTTCTAGTAGGGACTTAGCCCTTGACATTCCTGAAGAATAGAAAATTTTATATCATTTTTTAAGTAGTAGCAGGTCCACCCATACGCCATCAGACAATCAAAATTTGGTAAAAACGAAAATAAAAATTTATTTCTTCCAAATTTAATAATTCTAATCATCTGAAAATTTCCAAAGTTCTAGTAGGGACTCAGATATTGACATTCTTGAAGAATAGAAAATTTTATATCATTTTTTAAGTAGTAGCAGGTCCACCCATACGCCATCAGACAATCAAAATTTGGTAAAAACGAAAATAAAAATTTATTTCTTCCAAATTTAATAATTCTAATCAGCTGAAAATTTCCAAAGTTCTAGTAGGGACTTAGCCCTTGACATTCCTGAAGAATAGAAAATTTTATTTCAATTTTTAAGTAGTAGCAGGTCCACCCGTACGCCATCAGACAATCAAAATTTGGTAAAAACGAAAATAAAAATTTATTTCTTCCAAATTTAATAATTCTAATCATCTGAAAATTTCCAAAGTTCTAGTAGGGACTTAGCCCTTGACATTCCTGAAGAATAGAAAATTTTATATCATTTTTTAAGTAGTAGCAGGTCCACCCGTACGCCATCAGACAATCAAAATTTGGTAAAAACGAAAATAAAAATGTATTTCTTCCAAATTTAATAATTCTAATCATCTGAAAATTTCCAGAGTTCTAGTAGGGACTTAGCCCTTGACATTCCTGAAGAATAGAAAATTTTATTTCAATTTTTAAGTAGTAGCACCCCCACCCGAACGCTATCAGACAATCAAAATTCGGTAAAAAAGACATTAAAAGTTTATTTCTTCTAAATTTAATAATTCTAATCATCTGAAAATTTCCAAAGTTCTAGTAGGGACTTAGCCCTTGACATTCCTGAAGAATAGAAAATTTTATATCATTTTTTAAGTAGTAGCAGGTCCACCCATACGCCATCAGACAATCAAAATTTGGTAAAAACGAAAATAAAAATTTATTTCTTCCAAATTTAATAATTCTAATCATCTGAAAATTTCCAAAGTTCTAGTAGGGACTCAGATATTGACATTCTTGAAGAATAGAAAATTTTATATCATTTTTTAAGTAGTAGCAGGTCCACCCATACGCCATCAGACAATCAAAATTTGGTAAAAACGAAAATAAAAATTTATTTCTTCCAAATTTAATAATTCTAATCAGCTGAAAATTTCCAAAGTTCTAGTAGGGACTTAGCCCTTGACATTCCTGAAGAATAGAAAATTTTATTTCAATTTTTAAGTAGTAGCAGGTCCACCCGTACGCCATCAGACAATCAAAATTTGGTAAAAACGAAAATAAAAATTTATTTCTTCCAAATTTAATAATTCTAATCATCTGAAAATTTCCAAAGTTCTAGTAGGGACTTAGCCCTTGACATTCCTGAAGAATAGAAAATTTTATATCATTTTTTAAGTAGTAGCAGGTCCACCCGTACGCCATCAGACAATCAAAATTTGGTAAAAACGAAAATAAAAATGTATTTCTTCCAAATTTAATAATTCTAATCATCTGAAAATTTCCAGAGTTCTAGTAGGGACTTAGCCCTTGACATTCCTGAAGAATAGAAAATTTTATTTCAATTTTTAAGTAGTAGCACCCCCACCCGAACGCTATCAGACAATCAAAATTCGGTAAAAAAGACATTAAAAGTTTATTTCTTCTAAATTTAATAATTCTAATCATCTGAAAATTTCCAAAGTTCTAGTAGGGACTTAGCCCTTGACATTCCTGAAGAATAGAAAATTTTATATCATTTTTTAAGTAGTAGCAGGTCCACCCATACGCCATCAGACAATCAAAATTTGGTAAAAACGAAAATAAAAATTTATTTCTTCCAAATTTAATAATTCTAATCATCTGAAAATTTCCAAAGTTCTAGTAGGGACTCAGATATTGACATTCTTGAAGAATAGAAAATTTTATATCATTTTTTAAGTAGTAGCAGGTCCACCCATACGCCATCAGACAATCAAAATTTGGTAAAAACGAAAATAAAAATTTATTTCTTCCAAATTTAATAATTCTAATCAGCTGAAAATTTCCAAAGTTCTAGTAGGGACTTAGCCCTTGACATTCCTGAAGAATAGAAAATTTTATTTCAATTTTTAAGTAGTAGCAGGTCCACCCGTACGCCATCAGACAATCAAAATTTGGTAAAAACGAAAATAAAAATTTATTTCTTCCAAATTTAATAATTCTAATCATCTGAAAATTTCCAAAGTTCTAGTAGGGACTTAGCCCTTGACATTCCTGAAGAATAGAAAATTTTATATCATTTTTTAAGTAGTAGCAGGTCCACCCGTACGCCATCAGACAATCAAAATTTGGTAAAAACGAAAATAAAAATGTATTTCTTCCAAATTTAATAATTCTAATCATCTGAAAATTTCCAGAGTTCTAGTAGGGACTTAGCCCTTGACATTCCTGAAGAATAGAAAATTTTATTTCAATTTTTAAGTAGTAGCACCCCCACCCGAACGCTATCAGACAATCAAAATTCGGTAAAAAAGACATTAAAAGTTTATTTCTTCTAAATTTAATAATTCTAATCATCTGAAAATTTCCAAAGTTCTAGTAGGGACTTAGCCCTTGACATTCCTGAAGAATAGAAAATTTTATATCATTTTTTAAGTAGTAGCAGGTCCACCCATACGCCATCAGACAATCAAAATTTGGTAAAAACGAAAATAAAAATTTATTTCTTCCAAATTTAATAATTCTAATCATCTGAAAATTTCCAAAGTTCTAGTAGGGACTCAGATATTGACATTCTTGAAGAATAGAAAATTTTATATCATTTTTTAAGTAGTAGCAGGTCCACCCATACGCCATCAGACAATCAAAATTTGGTAAAAACGAAAATAAAAATTTATTTCTTCCAAATTTAATAATTCTAATCAGCTGAAAATTTCCAAAGTTCTAGTAGGGACTTAGCCCTTGACATTCCTGAAGAATAGAAAATTTTATTTCAATTTTTAAGTAGTAGCAGGTCCACCCGTACGCCATCAGACAATCAAAATTTGGTAAAAACGAAAATAAAAATTTATTTCTTCCAAATTTAATAATTCTAATCATCTGAAAATTTCCAAAGTTCTAGTAGGGACTTAGCCCTTGACATTCCTGAAGAATAGAAAATTTTATATCATTTTTTAAGTAGTAGCAGGTCCACCCGTACGCCATCAGACAATCAAAATTTGGTAAAAACGAAAATAAAAATGTATTTCTTCCAAATTTAATAATTCTAATCATCTGAAAATTTCCAGAGTTCTAGTAGGGACTTAGCCCTTGACATTCCTGAAGAATAGAAAATTTTATTTCAATTTTTAAGTAGTAGCACCCCCACCCGAACGCTATCAGACAATCAAAATTCGGTAAAAAAGACATTAAAAGTTTATTTCTTCTAAATTTAATAATTCTAATCATCTGAAAATTTCCAAAGTTCTAGTAGGGACTTAGCCCTTGACATTCCTGAAGAATAGAAAATTTTATATCATTTTTTAAGTAGTAGCAGGTCCACCCATACGCCATCAGACAATCAAAATTTGGTAAAAACGAAAATAAAAATTTATTTCTTCCAAATTTAATAATTCTAATCATCTGAAAATTTCCAAAGTTCTAGTAGGGACTCAGATATTGACATTCTTGAAGAATAGAAAATTTTATATCATTTTTTAAGTAGTAGCAGGTCCACCCATACGCCATCAGACAATCAAAATTTGGTAAAAACGAAAATAAAAATTTATTTCTTCCAAATTTAATAATTCTAATCAGCTGAAAATTTCCAAAGTTCTAGTAGGGACTTAGCCCTTGACATTCCTGAAGAATAGAAAATTTTATTTCAATTTTTAAGTAGTAGCAGGTCCACCCGTACGCCATCAGACAATCAAAATTTGGTAAAAACGAAAATAAAAATTTATTTCTTCCAAATTTAATAATTCTAATCATCTGAAAATTTCCAAAGTTCTAGTAGGGACTTAGCCCTTGACATTCCTGAAGAATAGAAAATTTTATATCATTTTTTAAGTAGTAGCAGGTCCACCCGTACGCCATCAGACAATCAAAATTTGGTAAAAAACGAAAATAAAAATGTATTTCTTCCAAATTTAATAATTCTAATCATCTGAAAATTTCCAGAGTTCTAGTAGGGACTTAGCCCTTGACATTCCTGAAGAATAGAAAATTTTATTTCAATTTTTAAGTAGTAGCACCCCCACCCGAACGCTATCAGACAATCAAAATTCGGTAAAAAAGACATTAAAAGTTTATTTCTTCTAAATTTAATAATTCTAATCATCTGAAAATTTCCAAAGTTCTAGTAGGGACTTAGCCCTTGACATTCCTGAAGAATAGAAAATTTTATATCATTTTTTAAGTAGTAGCAGGTCCACCCATACGCCATCAGACAATCAAAATTTGGTAAAAACGAAAATAAAAATTTATTTCTTCCAAATTTAATAATTCTAATCATCTGAAAATTTCCAAAGTTCTAGTAGGGACTCAGATATTGACATTCTTGAAGAATAGAAAATTTTATATCATTTTTTAAGTAGTAGCAGGTCCACCCATACGCCATCAGACAATCAAAATTTGGTAAAAACGAAAATAAAAATTTATTTCTTCCAAATTTAATAATTCTAATCAGCTGAAAATTTCCAAAGTTCTAGTAGGGACTTAGCCCTTGACATTCCTGAAGAATAGAAAATTTTATTTCAATTTTTAAGTAGTAGCAGGTCCACCCGTACGCCATCAGACAATCAAAATTTGGTAAAAACGAAAATAAAAATTTATTTCTTCCAAATTTAATAATTCTAATCATCTGAAAATTTCCAAAGTTCTAGTAGGGACTTAGCCCTTGACATTCCTGAAGAATAGAAAATTTTATATCATTTTTTAAGTAGTAGCAGGTCCACCCGTACGCCATCAGACAATCAAAATTTGGTAAAAACGAAAATAAAAATGTATTTCTTCCAAATTTAATAATTCTAATCATCTGAAAATTTCCAGAGTTCTAGTAGGGACTTAGCCCTTGACATTCCTGAAGAATAGAAAATTTTATATCATTTTTTAAGTAGTAGCAGGTCCACCCGAACGCTATCAGACAATCAAAATTCGGTAAAAAAGACATTAAAAGTTTATTTCTTCTAAATTTAATAATTCTAATCATCTGAAAATTTCCAAAGTTCTAGTAGGGACTTAGCCCTTGACATTCCTGAAGAATAGAAAATTTTATATCATTTTTTAAGTAGTAGCAGGTCCACCCATACGCCATCAGACAATCAAAATTTGGTAAAAACGAAAATAAAAATTTATTTCTTCCAAATTTAATAATTCTAATCATCTGAAAATTTCCAAAGTTCTAGTAGGGACTCAGATATTGACATTCTTGAAGAATAGAAAATTTTATATCATTTTTTAAGTAGTAGCAGGTCCACCCATACGCCATCAGACAATCAAAATTTGGTAAAAACGAAAATAAAAATTTATTTCTTCCAAATTTAATAATTCTAATCAGCTGAAAATTTCCAAAGTTCTAGTAGGGACTTAGCCCTTGACATTCCTGAAGAATAGAAAATTTTATTTCAATTTTTAAGTAGTAGCAGGTCCACCCGTACGCCATCAGACAATCAAAATTTGGTAAAAACGAAAATAAAAATTTATTTCTTCCAAATTTAATAATTCTAATCATCTGAAAATTTCCAAAGTTCTAGTAGGGACTTAGCCCTTGACATTCCTGAAGAATAGAAAATTTTATATCATTTTTTAAGTAGTAGCAGGTCCACCCGTACGCCATCAGACAATCAAAATTTGGTAAAAACGAAAATAAAAATGTATTTCTTCCAAATTTAATAATTCTAATCATCTGAAAATTTCCAGAGTTCTAGTAGGGACTTAGCCCTTGACATTCCTGAAGAATAGAAAATTTTATTTCAATTTTTAAGTAGTAGCACCCCCACCCGAACGCTATCAGACAATCAAAATTCGGTAAAAAAGACATTAAAAGTTTATTTCTTCTAAATTTAATAATTCTAATCATCTGAAAAATTTCCAAAGTTCTAGTAGGGACTTAGCCCTTGACATTCCTGAAGAATAGAAAATTTTATATCATTTTTTAAGTAGTAGCAGGTCCACCCATACGCCATCAGACAATCAAAATTTGGTAAAAAACGAAAATAAAAATTTATTTCTTCCAAATTTAATAATTCTAATCATCTGAAAATTTCCAAAGTTCTAGTAGGGACTCAGATATTGACATTCTTGAAGAATAGAAAATTTTATATCATTTTTTAAGTAGTAGCAGGTCCACCCATACGCCATCAGACAATCAAAATTTGGTAAAAACGAAAATAAAAATTTATTTCTTCCAAATTTAATAATTCTAATCAGCTGAAAATTTCCAAAGTTCTAGTAGGGACTTAGCCCTTGACATTCCTGAAGAATAGAAAATTTTATTTCAATTTTTAAGTAGTAGCAGGTCCACCCGTACGCCATCAGACAATCAAAATTTGGTAAAAACGAAAATAAAAATTTATTTCTTCCAAATTTAATAATTCTAATCATCTGAAAATTTCCAAAGTTCTAGTAGGGACTTAGCCCTTGACATTCCTGAAGAATAGAAAATTTTATATCATTTTTTAAGTAGTAGCAGGTCCACCCGTACGCCATCAGACAATCAAAATTTGGTAAAAACGAAAATAAAAATGTATTTCTTCCAAATTTAATAATTCTAATCATCTGAAAATTTCCAGAGTTCTAGTAGGGACTTAGCCCTTGACATTCCTGAAGAATAGAAAATTTTATTTCAATTTTTAAGTAGTAGCACCCCCACCCGAACGCTATCAGACAATCAAAATTCGGTAAAAAAGACATTAAAAGTTTATTTCTTCTAAATTTAATAATTCTAATCATCTGAAAATTTCCAAAGTTCTAGTAGGGACTTAGCCCTTGACATTCCTGAAGAATAGAAAATTTTATATCATTTTTTAAGTAGTAGCAGGTCCACCCATACCCCATCAGACAATCAAAATTTGGTAAAAACGAAAATAAAAATTTATTTCTTCCAAATTTAATAATTCTAATCATCTGAAAATTTCCAAAGTTCTAGTAGGGACTCAGATATTGACATTCTTGAAGAATAGAAAATTTTATATCATTTTTTAAGTAGTAGCAGGTCCACCCATACGCCATCAGACAATCAAAATTTGGTAAAAACGAAAATAAAAATTTATTTCTTCCAAATTTAATAATTCTAATCAGCTGAAAATTTCCAAAGTTCTAGTAGGGACTTAGCCCTTGACATTCCTGAAGAATAGAAAATTTTATTTCAATTTTTAAGTAGTAGCAGGTCCACCCGTACGCCATCAGACAATCAAAATTTGGTAAAAAACGAAAATAAAAATTTATTTCTTCCAAATTTAATAATTCTAATCATCTGAAAATTTCCAAAGTTCTAGTAGGGACTTAGCCCTTGACATTCCTGAAGAATAGAAAATTTTATATCATTTTTTAAGTAGTAGCAGGTCCACCCGTACGCCATCAGACAATCAAAATTTGGTAAAAACGAAAATAAAAATGTATTTCTTCCAAATTTAATAATTCTAATCATCTGAAAATTTCCAGAGTTCTAGTAGGGACTTAGCCCTTGACATTCCTGAAGAATAGAAAATTTTATTTCAATTTTTAAGTAGTAGCACCCCCACCCGAACGCTATCAGACAATCAAAATTCGGTAAAAAAGACATTAAAAGTTTATTTCTTCTAAATTTAATAATTCTAATCATCTGAAAATTTCCAAAGTTCTAGTAGGGACTTAGCCCTTGACATTCCTGAAGAATAGAAAATTTTATATCATTTTTTAAGTAGTAGCAGGTCCACCCATACGCCATCAGACAATCAAAATTTGGTAAAAACGAAAATAAAAATTTATTTCTTCCAAATTTAATAATTCTAATCATCTGAAAATTTCCAAAGTTCTAGTAGGGACTCAGATATTGACATTCTTGAAGAATAGAAAATTTTATATCATTTTTTAAGTAGTAGCAGGTCCACCCATACGCCATCAGACAATCAAAATTTGGTAAAAACGAAAATAAAAATTTATTTCTTCCAAATTTAATAATTCTAATCAGCTGAAAATTTCCAAAGTTCTAGTAGGGACTTAGCCCTTGACATTCCTGAAGAATAGAAAATTTTATTTCAATTTTTAAGTAGTAGCAGGTCCACCCGTACGCCATCAGACAATCAAAATTTGGTAAAAACGAAAATAAAAATTTATTTCTTCCAAATTTAATAATTCTAATCATCTGAAAATTTCCAAAGTTCTAGTAGGGACTTAGCCCTTGACATTCCTGAAGAATAGAAAATTTTATATCATTTTTTAAGTAGTAGCAGGTCCACCCGTACGCCATCAGACAATCAAAATTTGGTAAAAACGAAAATAAAAATGTATTTCTTCCAAATTTAATAATTCTAATCATCTGAAAATTTCCAGAGTTCTAGTAGGGACTTAGCCCTTGACATTCCTGAAGAATAGAAAATTTTATTTCAATTTTTAAGTAGTAGCACCCCCACCCGAACGCTATCAGACAATCAAAATTCGGTAAAAAAGACATTAAAAGTTTATTTCTTCTAAATTTAATAATTCTAATCATCTGAAAATTTCCAAAGTTCTAGTAGGGACTTAGCCCTTGACATTCCTGAAGAATAGAAAATTTTATATCATTTTTTAAGTAGTAGCAGGTCCACCCGTACGCCATCAGACAATCAAAATTTGGTAAAAACGAAAATAAAAATGTATTTCTTCCAAATTTAATAATTCTAATCATCTGAAAATTTCCAGAGTTCTAGTAGGGACTTAGCCCTTGACATTCCTGAAGAATAGAAAATTTTATTTCAATTTTTAAGTAGTAGCACCCCCACCCGAACGCTATCAGACAATCAAAATTCGGTAAAAAAGACATTAAAAGTTTATTTCTTCTAAATTTAATAATTCTAATCATCTGAAAATTTCCAAAGTTCTAGTAGGGACTTAGCCCTTGACATTCCTGAAGAATAGAAAATTTTATATCATTTTTTAAGTAGTAGCAGGTCCACCCATACGCCATCAGACAATCAAAATTTGGTAAAAACGAAAATAAAAATTTATTTCTTCCAAATTTAATAATTCTAATCATCTGAAAATTTCCAAAGTTCTAGTAGGGACTCAGATATTGACATTCTTGAAGAATAGAAAATTTTATATCATTTTTTAAGTAGTAGCAGGTCCACCCATACGCCATCAGACAATCAAAATTTGGTAAAAACGAAAATAAAAATTTATTTCTTCCAAATTTAATAATTCTAATCAGCTGAAAATTTCCAAAGTTCTAGTAGGGACTTAGCCCTTGACATTCCTGAAGAATAGAAAATTTTATTTCAATTTTTAAGTAGTAGCAGGTCCACCCGTACGCCATCAGACAATCAAAATTTGGTAAAAACGAAAATAAAAATTTATTTCTTCCAAATTTAATAATTCTAATCATCTGAAAATTTCCAAAGTTCTAGTAGGGACTTAGCCCTTGACATTCCTGAAGAATAGAAAATTTTATATCATTTTTTAAGTAGTAGCAGGTCCACCCGTACGCCATCAGACAATCAAAATTTGGTAAAAACGAAAATAAAAATGTATTTCTTCCAAATTTAATAATTCTAATCATCTGAAAATTTCCAGAGTTCTAGTAGGGACTTAGCCCTTGACATTCCTGAAGAATAGAAAATTTTATTTCAATTTTTAAGTAGTAGCACCCCCACCCGAACGCTATCAGACAATCAAAATTCGGTAAAAAAGACATTAAAAGTTTATTTCTTCTAAATTTAATAATTCTAATCATCTGAAAATTTCCAAAGTTCTAGTAGGGACTTAGCCCTTGACATTCCTGAAGAATAGAAAATTTTATATCATTTTTTAAGTAGTAGCAGGTCCACCCATACGCCATCAGACAATCAAAATTTGGTAAAAACGAAAATAAAAATTTATTTCTTCCAAATTTAATAATTCTAATCATCTGAAAATTTCCAAAGTTCTAGTAGGGACTCAGATATTGACATTCTTGAAGAATAGAAAATTTTATATCATTTTTTAAGTAGTAGCAGGTCCACCCATACGCCATCAGACAATCAAAATTTGGTAAAAACGAAAATAAAAATTTATTTCTTCCAAATTTAATAATTCTAATCAGCTGAAAATTTCCAAAGTTCTAGTAGGGACTTAGCCCTTGACATTCCTGAAGAATAGAAAATTTTATTTCAATTTTTAAGTAGTAGCAGGTCCACCCGTACGCCATCAGACAATCAAAATTTGGTAAAAACGAAAATAAAAATTTATTTCTTCCAAATTTAATAATTCTAATCATCTGAAAATTTCCAAAGTTCTAGTAGGGACTTAGCCCTTGACATTCCTGAAGAATAGAAAATTTTATATCATTTTTTAAGTAGTAGCAGGTCCACCCGTACGCCATCAGACAATCAAAATTTGGTAAAAACGAAAATAAAAATGTATTTCTTCCAAATTTAATAATTCTAATCATCTGAAAATTTCCAGAGTTCTAGTAGGGACTTAGCCCTTGACATTCCTGAAGAATAGAAAATTTTATTTCAATTTTTAAGTAGTAGCACCCCCACCCGAACGCTATCAGACAATCAAAATTCGGTAAAAAAGACATTAAAAGTTTATTTCTTCTAAATTTAATAATTCTAATCATCTGAAAATTTCCAAAGTTCTAGTAGGGACTTAGCCCTTGACATTCCTGAAGAATAGAAAATTTTATATCATTTTTTAAGTAGTAGCAGGTCCACCCATACGCCATCAGACAATCAAAATTTGGTAAAAAACGAAAATAAAAATTTATTTCTTCCAAATTTAATAATTCTAATCATCTGAAAATTTCCAAAGTTCTAGTAGGGACTCAGATATTGACATTCTTGAAGAATAGAAAATTTTATATCATTTTTTAAGTAGTAGCAGGTCCACCCATACGCCATCAGACAATCAAAATTTGGTAAAAACGAAAATAAAAATTTATTTCTTCCAAATTTAATAATTCTAATCAGCTGAAAATTTCCAAAGTTCTAGTAGGGACTTAGCCCTTGACATTCCTGAAGAATAGAAAATTTTATTTCAATTTTTAAGTAGTAGCAGGTCCACCCGTACGCCATCAGACAATCAAAATTTGGTAAAAAACGAAAATAAAAATTTATTTCTTCCAAATTTAATAATTCTAATCATCTGAAAATTTCCAAAGTTCTAGTAGGGACTTAGCCCTTGACATTCCTGAAGAATAGAAAATTTTATATCATTTTTTAAGTAGTAGCACCCCCACCCGTACGCCATCAGACAATCAAAATTTGGTAAAAACGAAAATAAAAATTTATTTCTTCCAAATTTAATAATTCTAATCATCTGAAAATTTCCAGATTTCTAGTAGGGACTTAGCCCTTGACATTCCTGAAGAATAGAAAATTTTATTTCAATTTTTAAGTAGTAGCAGGTCCACCCGTACGCCATCAGACAATCAAAATTTGGTAAAAACGAAAATAAAAATTTATTTCTTCCAAATTTAATAATTCTAATCATCTGAAAATTTCCAAAGTTCTAGTAGGGACTTAGCCCTTGACATTCCTGAAGAATAGAAAATTTTATTTCAATTTTTAAGTAGTAGCAGGTCCACCCGTACGCCATCAGACAATCAAAATTTGGTAAAAACGAAAATAAAAATTTATTTCTTCCAAATTTAATAATTCTAATCATCTGAAAATTTCCAGAGTTCTAGTAGGGACTTAGCCCTTGACATTTCTGAAGAATAGAAAATTTTATTTCAATTTTTAAGTAGTAGCACCCCCACCCGTACGCCATCAGACAATCAAAATTTGGTAAAAACGAAAATAAAAATTTATTTCTTCCAAATTTAATAATTCTAATCAGCTGAAAATTTCCAGAGTTCTAGTAGGGACTTAGCCCTTGACATTCATGAAGAATAGAAAATTTTATTTTAATTTTTAAGTAGTAGCACCCCCACCCGTACGCCATCAGACAATCAAAATTTGGTAAAAACGAAAATAAAAATTTATTTCTTCCAAATTTAATAATTCTAATCAGCTGAAAATTTCCAAAGTTCTAGTAGGGACTTAGCCCTTGACATTCATGAAGAATAGAAAATTTTATTTTAATTTTTAAGTAGTAGCACCCCCACCCGTACGCCATCAGACAATCAAAATTTGGTAAAAACGAAAATAAAAATTTATTTCTTCCAAATTTAATAATTCTAATCAGCTGAAAATTTCCAAAGTTCTAGTAGGGACTTAGCCCTTGACATTCCTGAAGAATAGAAAATTTTATTTCAATTTTTAAGTAGTAGCAGGTCCACCCGTACGCCATCAGACAATCAAAATTTGGTAAAAACGAAAATAAAAATTTATTTTTTCCAAATTTAATAATTCTAATCATCTGAAAATTTCTAGAGTTCTAGTAGGGACTCAGCCACTGACAATTTTGAAGAATAGAAAATTTTCTTTTAATTTTTAAGTAGTAGCAGGTCCACCCGTACGCCATCAGACAATCAAAATTTGGTAAAAACGAAAATAAAAATTTATTTTTTTCAAATTTAATAATTCTAATCATCTGAAAATTTCCAGAGTTCTAGTAGGGACTTAGACCTTGACATTCCTGAAGAATAGAAAATTTTATTTTAATTTTTAAGTAGTAGCACCCCCACCCGTACGCCATCAGACAATCAAAATTTGGTAAAAACGAAAATAAAAATTTATTTCTTCCAAATTTAATAATTCTAATCATCTGAAAATTTCCAAAGTTCTAGTAGGGACTCAGATATTGACATTCTTGAAGAATAGAAAATTTTATATCATTTTTTAAGTAGTAGCAGGTCCACCCGTACGCCATCAGAAAATCAAAATTTGGTAAAAAAGACATTAAAAGTTTATTTCTTCTAAATTTAATAATTCTAATCATCTGAAAATTTCCAAAGTTCTAGTAGGGACTTAGCCCTTGACATTCCTGAAGAATAGAAAATTTTATATCATTTTTTAAGTAGTAGCAGGTCCACCCGTACGCCATCAGACAATCAAAATTTGGTAAAAACGAAAATATAAATTTATTTCTTCCAAATTTAATAATTCTAATCATCTGAAAATTTCCAGAGTTCTAGTAGGGACTTAGCCCTTGACATTCCTGAAGAATATAAAATTTTATTTTAATTTTTAAGTAGTAGCACCCCCACACGTACGCTATCAGACAATCAAAATTTGGTATAAAAGATTTTTTAAAGTTTATTTCTTCTAAATTTAATAATTCTAATCATCTGAAAATTTCCAAAGTTCTAGTAGGGACTTAGCCCTTGACATTCTTGAAGAATAGAAAATTTTATATCATTTTTTAAGTAGTAGCAGGTCCACCCGTACGCCATCAGACAATCAAAATTTGGTAAAAACGAAAATAAAAATTTATTTCTTCCAAATTTAATAATTCTAATCATCTGAAAATTTCCAAAGTTCTAGTAGGGACTCAGATATTGACATTCTTGAAGAATAGAAAATTTTATATCATTTTTTAAGTAGTAGCAGGTCCACCCATACGCCATCAGACAATCAAAATTTGGTAAAAACGAAAATAAAAATTTATTTCTTCCAAATTTAATAATTCTAATCATCTGAAAATTTCCAGAGTTCTAGTAGGGACTTAGCCCTTGACATTCCTGAAGAATAGAAAATTTTATTTCAATTTTTAAGTAGTAGCACCCCCACCCGTACGCCATCAGACAATCAAAATTTGGTAAAAACGAAAATAAAAATTTATTTCTTCTAAATTTAATAATTCTAATCATCTGAAAATTTCCAAAGTTCTAGTAGGGACTCAGCCACTGACAATTTTGAAGAATAGAAAATTTTCTTTTAATTTTTAAGTAGTAGCACCCCCACCCGTACGCCATCAGACAATCAAAATTTGGTAAAAAAGACATTAAAAGTTTATTTCTTCTAAATTTAATAATTCTAATCATCTGAAAGTTTCCAAAGTTTTAGTAGGGACTTAGCCCTTGACATTCCTGAAGAATAGAAAATTTTATATCATTTTTTAAGTAGTAGCAGGTCCACCCGTACGCCATCAGACAATCAAAATTTGGTAAAAACGAAAATAAAAATTTATTTCTTCCAAATTTAATAATTCTAATCATCTGAAAATTTCCAGAGTTCTAGTAGGGACTTAGCCCTTGACATTTCTGAAGAATAGAAAATTTTATTTCAATTTTTAAGTAGTAGCACCCCCACCTGTACGCCATCAGACAATCAAAATTTGGTAAAAACGAAAATAAAAATTTATTTCTTCCAAATTTAATAATTCTAATCAGCTGAAAATTTCCAGAGTTCTAGTAGGGACTTAGCCCTTGACATTCATGAAGAATAGAAAATTTTATTTTAATTTTTAAGTAGTAGCACCCCCACCCGTACGCCATCAGACAATCAAAATTTGGTAAAAACGAAAATAAAAATTTATTTCTTCCAAATTTAATAATTCTAATCAGCTGAAAATTTCCAAAGTTCTAGTAGGGACTCAGCCACTGACAATTTTGAAGAATAGAAAATTTTATTTCAATTTTTAAGTAGTAGCAGGTCCACCCGTACGCCATCAGACAATCAAAATTTGGTAAAAACGAAAATAAAAATGTATTTCTTCCAAATTTAATAATTCTAATCATCTGAAAATTTCCAGAGATCTAGTAGGGACTTAGCCCTTGACATTCCTGAAGAATAGAAAATTTTATTTAAATTTTTAAGTAGTAGCACCCCCACCCGTACGCCATCAGACAATCAAAATTTGGTAAAAAAGATTTTTTAAAGTTTATTTCTTCTAAATTTAATAATTCTAATCATCTGAAAATTTCCAAAGTTCTAGTAGGGACTTAGCCCTTGACATTCCTGAAGAATAGAAAATTTTATATCATTTTTTAAGTAGTAGCAGGTCCACCCGTACGCCATCAGACAATCAAAATTTGGTAAAAACGAAAATAAAAATTTATTTCTTCCAAATTTAATAATTCTAATCATCTGAAAATTTCCAGAGTTCTAGTAGGGACTTAGCCCTTGACATTCCTGAAGAATAGAAAATTTTATTTAAATTTTTAAGTAGTAGCACCCCCACCCGTACGCCATCAGACAATCAAAATTCGGTAAAAAAGACATTAAAAGTTTATTTCTTCTAAATTTAATAATTCTAATCATCTGAAAATTTCCAGAGTTCTAGTAGGGACTTAGTTCTTGACATTCCTGAAGAATAGAAAATTTTATTTCAATTTTTAAGTAGTAGCACCCCCACCCGTACGCCATCAGACAATCAAAATTTGGTAAAAACGAAAATAAAAACTTATTTTTTTCAAATTTAATAATTCTAATCATCTGAAAATTTCCAGAGTTCTAGTAGGGACTTAGACCTTGACATTCCTGAAGAATAGAAAATTTTATTTCAATTTTTAAGTAGTAGCACCCCCACCCGTACGCTATCAGACAATCAAAATTTGGTAAAAAAGATTTTTTAAAGTTTATTTCTTCTAAATTTAATAATTCTAATCATCTGAAAATTTCCAAAGTTCTAGTAGGGACTTAGCCCTTGACATTCCTGAAGAATAGAAAATTTTATATCATTTTTTAAGTAGTAGCAGGTCCACCCGTACGCCATCAGACAATCAAAATTTGGTAAAAACGAAAATAAAAATTTATTTTTTCCAAATATAATAATTCTAATCATCTGAAAATTTCCAGAGTTCTAGTAGGGACTTAGACCTTGACATTCCTGAAGAATAGAAAATTTTATTTTAATTTTTAAGTAGTAGCACCCCCACCCGTACGCCATCAGACAATCAAAATTTGGTAAAAACGAAAATAAAAATTTATTTTTTCCAAATATAATAATTCTAATCATCTGAAAATTTCCAGAGTTCTAGTAGGGACTTAGCCCTTGACATTCCTGAAAAATAGAAAATTTTATTTCAATTTTTAAGTAGTAGCACCCCCACCCGTACGCTATCAGACAATCAAAATTTGGTATAAAAGACATTAAAAGTTTATTTCTTCCAAATTTAATAATTCTAATCATCTGAAAATTTCCAGAGTTCTAGTAGGGACTTAGCCCTTGACATTCCTGAAGAATAAAAAATTTTATTTCATTTTTTAAGTAGTAGCAGGTCCACCCGTACGCCATCAGACAATCAAAATTTGGTAAAAAACGAAAATAAAAATTTATTTTTTCCAAATATAATAATTCTAATCATCTGAAAATTTCCAGAGTTCTAGTAGGGACTTAGCCCTTGACATTCCTGAAAAATAGAAAATTTTATTTCAATTTTTAAGTAGTAGCACCCCCACCCGTACGCCATCAGACAATCAAAATTTGGTAAAAACGAAAATAAAAATTTATTTTTTCCAAATTTAATAATTCTAATCATCTGAAAATTTCCAGAGTTCTAGTAGGGACTTAGCCCTTGACATTCCTGAAGAATAGAAAATTTTATTTCAATTTTTAAGTAGTTGCACCCCCACCCGTACGCCATCAGACAATCAAAATTTGGTAAAAACGAAAATAAAAATTTATTTCTTTCAAATTTAATAATTCTAATCATCTGAAAATTTCCAGAGTTCTAGTAGGGACTTAGATCTTGACATTCCTGAAGAATAGAAAATTTTATTTTAATTTTTAAGTAGTAGCACCCCCACCCGTACGCCATCAGACAATCAAAATTTGGTAAAAAACGAAAATAAAAATTTATTTCTTCCAAATTTAATAATTCTAATCATCTGAAAATTTCCAAAGTTCTAGTAGGGACTCAGATATTGACATTCTTGAAGAATAGAAAATTTTATATCATTTTTTAAGTAGTAGCAGGTCCACCCGTACGCCATCAGACAATCAAAATTTGGTAAAAACGAAAAATAAAATTTATTTCTTCTAAATTTAATAATTCTAATCAGCTGAAAATTTCCAGAGTTCTAGTAGGGACTTAGCCCTTGACAATTTTAAAGAATAGAAAATTTTCTTTCAATTTTTAAGTAGTAGCACCCCCACCCGTACGCCATCAGACAATCAAAATTTGGTAAAAACGAAAATAAAAATTTATTTCTTCCAAATTTAATAATTCTAATCAGCTGAAAATTTTCAGAGTTCTAGTAGGGACTTAGTTCTTGACAATTTTGAAGAATAGAAAATTTTCTTTCAATTTTTAAGTAGTAGCACCCCCACCCGTACGCCATCAGACAATCAAAATTTGGTAAAAACGAAAATAAAAATTTATTTTTTCCAAATTTAATAATTCTAATCATCTGAAAATTTCCAGAGTTCTAGTAGGGACTTAGCCCTTGACATTCCTGAAGAATAGAAAATTTTCTTTTAATTTTTAAGTAGTAGCAGGTCCACTCGTACGCCATCAGACAATCAAAATTTGGTAAAAACGAAAATAAAAATTTATTTCTTCCAAATTTAATAATTCTAATCATCTGAAAATTTCTAGAGTTCTAGTAGGGACTTAGCCCTTGACATTCCTGAAGAATAGAAAATTTTATTTCAATTTTTAAGTAGTAGCACCCCCACCCGTACGCCATCAGACAATCAAAATTTGGTAAAAAAGACATTAAAAATTTATTTTTTCCAAATTTAATAATTCTAATCATCTGAAAATTTCCAGAGTTCTAGTAGGGACTTAGCCCTTGACATTCCTGAAAAATAGAAAATTTTATTTCAATTTTTAAGTAGTAGCACCCCCACCCGTACGCCATCAGACAATCAAAATTTGGTAAAAACGAAAATAAAAATTTATTTCTTCCAAATTTAATAATTCTAATCATCTGAAAATTTCCAGAGTTCTAGTAGGGACTTAGCCCTTGACATTCCTGAAGAATAGAAAATTTTATTTCAATTTTTAAGTAGTAGCACCCCCACCCGTACGCCATCAGACAATCAAAATTTGGTAAAAACGAAAATAAAAATTTATTTCTTCCAAATTTAATAATTCTAATCATCTGAAAATTTCCAGAGTTCTAGTAGGGACTTAGCCCTTGACATTCCTGAAGAATAGAAAATTTTATTTCAATTTTTAAGTAGTAGCACCCCCACCCGTACGCCATCAGACAATCAAAATTTGGTAAAAACGAAAATAAAAATTGATTTCTTCTAAATTTAATAATTCTAATCATCTGAAAATTTCCAAAGTTCTAGTAGGGACTTAGATATTGACATTCTTGAAGAATAGAAAATTTTATATTATTTTTTAAGTAGTAGCAGGTCCACCCGTACGCCATCAGACAATCAAAATTTGGTAAAAACGAAAATAAAAATGTATTTCTTCCAAATTTAATAATTCTAAACATCTGAAAATTTCTAAAGTTCTAGTAGGGACTCAGCCACTGACAATTTTGAAGAATAGAAAATTTTATTTCAATTTTTAAGTAGTAGCACCCCCACCCGTACGCCATCAGACAATCAAAATTTGGTAAAAACGAAAATAAAAATTTATTTCTTCCAAATTTAATAATTCTAATCAGCTGAAAATTTCCAGAGTTCTAGTAGGGACTTAGCCCTTGACAATTTTGAAGAATAGAAAATTTTCTTTCAATTTTTAAGTAGTAGCACCCCCACCCGTACGCCATCAGACAATCAAAATTTGGTAAAAACGAAAATAAAAATTTATTTTTTCCAAATTTAATAATTCTAATCATCTGAAAATTTCCAGAGTTCTAGTAGGGACTTAGCCCTTGACATTCCTGAAGAATAGAAAATTTTATTTCAATTTTTAAGTAGTAGCACCCCCACCCGTACGCCATCAGACAATCAAAATTTGGTAAAAACGAAAATAAAAATTGATTTCTTCTAAATTTAATAATTCTAATCATCTGAAAATTTCCAAAGTTCTAGTAGGGACTCAGATATTGACATTCTTGAAGAATAGAAAATTTTATATCATTTTTTAAGTAGTAGCAGGTCCACTCGTACGCCATCAGACAATCAAAATTTGGTAAAAACGAAAATAAAAATTTATTTCTTCCAAATTTAATAATTCTAATCAGCTGAAAATTTCCAGAGTTCTAGTAGGGACTTAGCCCTTGACAATTTTGAAGAATAGAAAATTTTCTTTCAATTTTTAAGTAGTAGCACCCCCACCCGTACGCCATCAGACAATCAAAATATGGTAAAAAAGACATTAAAAGTTTATTTCTTCCAAATTTAATAATTCTAATCATCTGAAAATTTCCAGAGTTCTAGTAGGGACTTAGCCCTTGACATTTCTGAAGAATAGAAAATTTTATTTCAATTTTTAAGTAGTAGCACCCCCACCCGTACGCCATCAGACAATCAAAATTTGGTAAAAACGAAAATAAAAATTTATTTCTTCCAAATTTAATAATTCTAATCATCTGAAAATTTTTAAAGTTCTAGTAGGGACTCAGATATTGACATTCTTGAAGAATAGAAAATTTTATATCATTTTTTAAGTAGTAGCAGGTCCACTCGTACGCCATCAGACAATCAAAATTTGATAAAAACGAAAAGAAAAATTTATTTCTTCCAAATTTAATAATTCTAATCATCTGAAAATTTTTAAAGTTCTAGTAGGGACTCAGATATTGACATTCTTGAAGAATAGAAAATTTTATATCATTTTTTAAGTAGTAGCAGGTCCACTCGTACGCCATCAGACAATCAAAATTTGGTAAAAACGAAAATAAAAATTTATTTCTTCCAAATTTAATAATTCTAATCAGCTGAAAATTTCCAGAGTTCTAGTAGGGACTTAGCCCTTGACAATTTTGAAGAATAGAAAATTTTCTTTCAATTTTTAAGTAGTAGCACCCCCACCCGTACGCCATCAGACAATCAAAATTTGATAAAAACGAAAATAAAAATTTATTTTTTCCAAATATAATAATTCTAATCATCTGAAAATTTCCAGAGTTCTAGTAGGGACTTAGCCCTCGACATTCCTGAAGAATAGAAAATTTTATTTAAATTTTTAAGTAGTAGCACCCCCACCCGTACGCCATCAGACAATCAAAATTTGGTAAAAAAGACATTAAAAGTTTATTTCTTCTAAATTTAATAATTCTAATCATCTGAAAGTTTCCAAAGTTCTAGTAGGGACTTAGCCCTTGACATTCCTGAAGAATAGAAAATTTTATATCATTTTTTAAGTAGTAGCAGGTCCACCCGTACGCCATCAGACAATCAAAATTTGGTAAAAACGAAAATAAAAATTTATTTCTTCCAAATTTAATAATTCTAATCATCTAAAAATTTCCAGAGTTCTAGTAGGGACTTAGCCCTTGACATTTCTGAAGAATAGAAAATTTTATTTCAATTTTTAAGTAGTAGCACCCCCACCCGTACGCCATCAGACAATCAAAATTTGGTTAAAAACGAAAATAAAAATTTATTTCTTCCAAATTTAATAATTCTAATCAGCTGAAAATTTCCAGAGTTCTAGTAGGGACTTAGCCCTTGACATTCATGAAGAATAGAAAATTTTATTTTAATTTTTAAGTAGTAGCACCCCCACCCGTACGCCATCAGACAATCAAAATTTGGTAAAAACGAAAATAAAAATTTATTTCTTCCAAATTTAATAATTCTAATCAGCTGAAAATTTCCAAAGTTCTAGTAGGGACTCAGCCACTGACAATTTTGAAGAATAGAAAATTTTATTTCAATTTTTAAGTAGTAGCAGGTCCACCCGTACGCCATCAGACAATCAAAATTTGGTAAAAACGAAAATAAAAATGTATTTCTTCCAAATTTAATAATTCTAATCATCTGAAAATTTCCAGAGATCTAGTAGGGACTTAGCCCTTGACATTCCTGAAGAATAGAAAATTTTATTTCAATTTTTAAGTAGTAGCACCCCCACCCGTACGCCATCAGACAATCAAAATTTGGTAAAAACGAAAATAAAAATTTATTTTTTCCAAATTTAATAATTCTAATCATCTGAAAATTTCTAGAGTTTTAGTAGGGACTCAGCCACTGACAATTTTGAAGAATAAAAAATTTTCTTTTAATTTTTAAGTAGTAGCAGGTCCACCCGTACGCCATCAGACAATCAAAATTTGGTAAAAACGAAAATAAAAATGTATTTCTTCCAAATTTAATAATTCTAATCATCTGAAAATTTCCAGAGATCTAGTAGGGACTTAGCCCTTGACATTCCTGAAGAATAGAAAATTTTATTTAAATTTTTAAGTAGTAGCACCCCCACCCGTACGCCATCAGACAATCAAAATTTGGTAAAAAAGATTTTTTAAAGTTTATTTCTTCTAAATTTAATAATTCTAATCATCTGAAAATTTCCAAAGTTCTAGTAGGGACTTAGCCCTTGACATTCCTGAAGAATAGAAAATTTTATATCATTTTTTAAGTAGTAGCAGGTCCACCCGTACGCCATCAGACAATCAAAATTTGGTAAAAAACGAAAATAAAAATTTATTTCTTCCAAATTTAATAATTCTAATCATCTGAAAATTTCCAGAGTTCTAGTAGGGACTTAGCCCTTGACATTCCTGAAGAATAGAAAATTTTATTTAAATTTTTAAGTAGTAGCACCCCCACCCGTACGCCATCAGACAATCAAAATTCGGTAAAAAAGACATCAAAAGTTTATTTCTTCTAAATTTAATAATTCTAATCATCTGAAAATTTCCAGAGTTCTAGTAGGGACTTAGTTCTTGACATTCCTGAAGAATAGAAAATTTTATTTCAATTTTTAAGTAGTAGCACCCCCACCCGTACGCCATCAGACAATCAAAATTTGGTAAAAACGAAAATAAAAATTTATTTTTTTCAAATTTAATAATTCTAATCATCTGAAAATTTCCAGAGTTCTAGTAGGGACTTAGACCTTGACATTCCTGAAGAATAGAAAATTTTATATTATTTTTTAAGTAGTAGCAGGTCCACCCGTACGCCATCAGACAATCAAAATTTGGTAAAAACGAAAATAAAAATTTATTTCTTCCAAATTTAATAATTCTAATCATCTGAAAATTTCCAGAGTTCTAGTAGGGACTTAGCCCTTGACATTTCTGAAGAATAGAAAATTTTATTTCAATTTTTAAGTAGTAGCACCCCCACCCGTACGCCATCAGACAATCAAAATTTGGTTAAAAACGAAAATAAAAATTTATTTCTTCCAAATTTAATAATTCTAATCAGCTGAAAATTTCCAGAGTTCTAGTAGGGACTTAGCCCTTGACATTCATGAAGAATAGAAAATTTTATTTTAATTTTTAAGTAGTAGCACCCCCACCCGTACGCCATCAGACAATCAAAATTTGGTAAAAACGAAAATAAAAATTTATTTCTTCCAAATTTAATAATTCTAATCAGCTGAAAATTTCCAAAGTTCTAGTAGGGACTTAGCCCTTGACATTCCTGAAGAATAGAAAATTTTATTTCAATTTTTAAGTAGTAGCAGGTCCACCCGTACGCCATCAGACAATCAAAATTTGGTAAAAACGAAAATAAAAATTTATTTTTTCCAAATTTAATAATTCTAATCATCTGAAAATTTCTAGAGTTCTAGTAGGGACTCAGCCACTGACAATTTTGAAGAATAGAAAATTTTCTTTTAATTTTTAAGTAGTAGCAGGTCCACCCGTACGCCATCAGACAATCAAAATTTGGTAAAAACGAAAATAAAAATGTATTTCTTCCAAATTTAATAATTCTAATCATCTGAAAATTTCCAGAGATCTAGTAGGGACTTAGCCCTTGACATTCCTGAAGAATAGAAAATTTTATTTCAATTTTTAAGTAGTAGCACCCCCAACCGAACGCTATCAGACAATCAAAATTTGGTAAAAAAGATTTTTTAAAGTTTATTTCTTCTATATTTAATAATTCTAATCATCTGAAAATTTCCAAAGTTCTAGTAGGGACTTAGCCCTTGACATTCCTGAAGAATAGAAAATTTTATATCATTTTTTAAGTAGTAGCAGGTCCACCCGTACGCCATCAGACAATCAAAATTTGGTAAAAACGAAAATAAAAATTTATTTCTTCCAAATTTAATAATTCTAATCATCTGAAAATTTCCAGAGTTCTAGTAGGGACTTAGCCCTTGACATTCCTGAAGAATAGAAAATTTTATTTAAATTTTTAAGTAGTAGCACCCCCACCCGTACGCCATCAGACAATCAAAATTCGGTAAAAAAGACATCAAAAGTTTATTTCTTCTAAATTTAATAATTCTAATCAGCTGAAAATTTCCAGAGTTCTAGTAGGGACTTAGCCCTTGACATTCATGAAGAATAGAAAATTTTATTTTAATTTTTAAGTAGTAGCACCCCCACCCGTACGCCATCAGACAATCAAAATTTGGTAAAAACGAAAATAAAAATTTATTTCTTCCAAATTTAATAATTCTAATCAGCTGAAAATTTCCAAAGTTCTAGTAGGGACTTAGCCCTTGACATTCCTGAAGAATAGAAAATTTTATTTCAATTTTTAAGTAGTAGCAGGTCCACCCGTACGCCATCAGACAATCAAAATTTGGTAAAAAAGACATTAAAAGTTTATTTCTTCTAAATTTAATAATTCTAATCATCTGAAAATTTCCAAAGTTCTAGTAGGGACTTAGCCCTTGACATTCTTGAAGAATAGAAAATTTTATATCATTTTTTAAGTAGTAGCAGGTCCACCCGTACGCCATCAGACAATCAAAATTTGGTAAAAACGAAAATAAAAATTTATTTCTTCCAAATTTAATAATTCTAATCATCTGAAAATTTCCAAAGTTCTAGTAGGGACTCAGATATTGACATTCTTGAAGAATAGAAAATTTTATATCATTTTTTAAGTAGTAGCAGGTCCACCCATACGCCATCAGACAATCAAAATTTGGTAAAAACGAAACTAAAAATTTATTTCTTCCAAATTTAATAATTCTAATCATCTGAAAATTTCCAGAGTTCTAGTAGGGACTTAGCCCTTGACATTCCTGAAGAATAGAAAATTTTATTTAAATTTTTAAGTAGTAGCACCCCCACCCGTACGCTATCAGACAATCAAAATTTGGTAAAAACGAAAATAAAAATGTATTTCTTCCAAATTTAATAATTCTAATCATCTGAAAATTTCCAGAGATCTAGTAGGGACTTAGCCACTGACAATTTTGAAGAATAGAAAATTTTATATCATTTTTTAAGTAGTAGCAGGTCCACCCGTACGCCATCAGACAATCAAAATTTGGTAAAAACGAAAATAAAAATTTATTTCTTCCAAATTTAATAATTCTAATCATCTAAAAATTTCCAGAGTTCTAGTAGGGACTTAGCCCTTGACATTTCTGAAGAATAGAAAATTTTATTTCAATTTTTAAGTAGTAGCACCCCCACCCGTACGCCATCAGACAATCAAAATTTGGTAAAAACGAAAATAAAAATTTATTTCTTCCAAATTTAATAATTCTAATCAGCTGAAAATTTCCAGAGTTCTAGTAGGGACTTAGCCCTTGACATTCATGAAGAATAGAAAATTTTATTTTAATTTTTAAGTAGTAGCACCCCCACCCGTACGCCATCAGACAATCAAAATTTGGTAAAAAACGAAAATAAAAATTTATTTCTTCCAAATTTAATAATTCTAATCAGCTGAAAATTTCCAAAGTTCTAGTAGGGACTCAGCCACTGACAATTTTGAAGAATAGAAAATTTTATTTCAATTTTTAAGTAGTAGCAGGTCCACCCGTACGCCATCAGACAATCAAAATTTGGTAAAAACGAAAATAAAAATTTATTTCTTCCAAATTTAATAATTCTAATCATCTGAAAATTTCCAGAGTTCTAGTAGGGACTTAGCCCTTGACATTCCTGAAGAATAGAAAATTTTATTTAAATTTTTAAGTAGTAGCACCCCCACCCGTACGCCATCAGACAATCAAAATTCGGTAAAAAAGACATCAAAAGTTTATTTCTTCTAAATTTAATAATTCTAATCATCTGAAAATTTCCAGAGTTCTAGTAGGGACTTAGTTCTTGACATTCCTGAAGAATAGAAAATTTTATTTCAATTTTTAAGTAGTAGCACCCCCACCCGTACGCCATCAGACAATCAAAATTTGGTTAAAAACGAAAATAAAAATTTATTTTTTTCAAATTTAATAATTCTAATCATCTGAAAATTTCCAGAGTTCTAGTAGGGACTTAGACCTTGACATTCCTGAAGAATAGAAAATTTTATATTATTTTTTAAGTAGTAGCAGGTCCACCCGTACGCCATCAGACAATCAAAATTTGGTAAAAACGAAAATAAAAATTTATTTCTTCCAAATTTAATAATTCTAATCATCTGAAAATTTCCAGAGTTCTAGTAGGGACTTAGCCCTTGACATTTCTGAAGAATAGAAAATTTTATTTCAATTTTTTAAGTAGTAGCACCCCCACCCGTACGCCATCAGACAATCAAAATTTGGTAAAAACGAAAATAAAAATTTATTTCTTCCAAATTTAATAATTCTAATCAGCTGAAAATTTCCAGAGTTCTAGTAGGGACTTAGCCCTTGACATTCATGAAGAATAGAAAATTTTATTTTAATTTTTAAGTAGTAGCACCCCCACCCGTACGCCATCAGACAATCAAAATTTGGTAAAAAACGAAAATAAAAATTTATTTCTTCCAAATTTAATAATTCTAATCAGCTGAAAATTTCCAAAAGTTCTAGTAGGGACTTAGCCCTTGACATTCCTGAAGAATAGAAAATTTTATTTCAATTTTTAAGTAGTAGCAGGTCCACCCGTACGCCATCAGACAATCAAAATTTGGTAAAAACGAAAATAAAAATTTATTTTTTCCAAATTTAATAATTCTAATCATCTGAAAATTTCTAGAGTTCTAGTAGGGACTCAGCCACTGACAATTTTGAAGAATAGAAAATTTTCTTTTAATTTTTAAGTAGTAGCAGGTCCACCCGTACGCCATCAGACAATCAAAATTTGGTAAAAACGAAAATAAAAATGTATTTCTTCCAAATTTAATAATTCTAATCATCTGAAAATTTCCAGAGATCTAGTAGGGACTTAGCCCTTGACATTCCTGAAGAATAGAAAATTTTATTTCAATTTTTAAGTAGTAGCACCCCCAACCGAACGCTATCAGACAATCAAAATTTGGTAAAAAAGATTTTTTAAAGTTTATTTCTTCTATATTTAATAATTCTAATCATCTGAAAATTTCCAAAGTTCTAGTAGGGACTTAGCCCTTGACATTCCTGAAGAATAGAAAATTTTTATATCATTTTTTAAGTAGTAGCAGGTCCACCCGTACGCCATCAGACAATCAAAATTTGGTAAAAACGAAAATAAAAATTTATTTCTTCCAAATTTAATAATTCTAATCATCTGAAAATTTCCAGAGTTCTAGTAGGGACTTAGCCCTTGACATTCCTGAAGAATAGAAAATTTTATTTAAATTTTTAAGTAGTAGCACCCCCACCCGTACGCCATCAGACAATCAAAATTCGGTAAAAAAGACATCAAAAGTTTATTTCTTCTAAATTTAATAATTCTAATCAGCTGAAAATTTCCAGAGTTCTAGTAGGGACTTAGCCCTTGACATTCATGAAGAATAGAAAATTTTATTTTAATTTTTAAGTAGTAGCACCCCCACCCGTACGCCATCAGACAATCAAAATTTGGTAAAAACGAAAATAAAAATTTATTTCTTCCAAATTTAATAATTCTAATCAGCTGAAAATTTCCAAAGTTCTAGTAGGGACTTAGCCCTTGACATTCCTGAAGAATAGAAATTTTATTTCAATTTTTAAGTAGTAGCAGGT
The DNA here is from genome assembly GCA_032872505.1 of Leptopilina syphax. Lineage (NCBI taxonomy): Eukaryota > Metazoa > Arthropoda > Insecta > Hymenoptera > Figitidae > Leptopilina > Leptopilina syphax. The sequence goes on from CM065469.1 coordinate 38,655,482, forward strand.
CCACCCGTACGCCATCAGACAATCAAAATTTGGTAAAAAAGACATTAAAAGTTTATTTCTTCTAAATTTAATAATTCTAATCATCTGAAAATTTCCAAAGTTCTAGTAGGGACTTAGCCCTTGACATTCTTGAAGAATAGAAAATTTTATATCATTTTTTAAGTAGTAGCAGGTCCACCCGTACGCCATCAGACAATCAAAATTTGGTAAAAACGAAAATAAAAATTTATTTCTTCCAAATTTAATAATTCTAATCATCTGAAAATTTCCAAAGTTCTAGTAGGGACTCAGATATTGACATTCTTGAAGAATAGAAAATTTTATATCATTTTTTAAGTAGTAGCAGGTCCACCCATACGCCATCAGACAATCAAAATTTGGTTAAAAAACGAAACTAAAAATTTATTTCTTCCAAATTTAATAATTCTAATCATCTGAAAATTTCCAGAGTTCTAGTAGGGACTTAGCCCTTGACATTCCTGAAGAATAGAAAATTTTATTTAAAATTTTTAAGTAGTAGCACCCCCACCCGTACGCTATCAGACAATCAAAATTTGGTAAAAACGAAAATAAAAATGTATTTCTTCCAAATTTAATAATTCTAATCATCTGAAAATTTCCAGAGAATCTAGTAGGGACTTAGCCACTGACAATTTTGAAGAATAGAAAATTTTATTTCAATTTTTAAGTAGTAGCAGGTCCACCCGTACGCCATCAGACAATCAAAATTTGGTAAAAACGAAAATAAAAATGTATTTCTTCCAAATTTAATAATTCTAATCATCTGAAAATTTCCAGAGATCTAGTAGGGACTTAGCCCTTGACATTCCTGAAGAATAGAAAATTTTATTTTAATTTTTAAGTAGTAGCACCCCCACCCGTACGCCATCAGACAATCAAAATTTGGTAAAAACGAAAATAAAAATTTATTTCTTCCAAATTTAATAATTCTAATCAGCTGAAAATTTCCAAAGTTCTAGTAGGGACTCAGCCACTGACAATTTTGAAGAATAGAAAATTTTATTTCAATTTTTAAGTAGTAGCAGGTCCACCCGTACGCCATCAGACAATCAAAATTTGGTAAAAACGAAAATAAAAATTTATTTTTTCCAAATTTAATAATTCTAATCATCTGAAAATTTCTAGAGTTCTAGTAGGGACTTAGC